>JAYKYS010000011.1:20699448-21398897 GCA_036924285.1 Asterella californica | reverse complement strand
GACCCCCAGCAAATGTTGATGAATAATGTAGACATCAGTTTATTATCTAATCCCTCTCTGCGGAAGGATCAACTAATAAATGGAGCATGCTGTCCTTTTCTGTCAAAAGATGTAAAGAGGTGATTATGCATGCTCCATAAGCTTTTTGTCGAAGACAAAGAAAATGACAAGCATCGATTTAGTCAAAAATATTTATCGCAAACGGTTTGTTGGAATCTATCATCACGATTGGCTTCGGAAGGATACTTAACAGGGAAAAAAATACATATGTAGTTGATTAAGAAGCACAAGGAGAGAGAAAGTGAGTTGTTTCTAAATTTATCATGTTAAATTCAAATTGCTAAAGTTACAAATCTGTTATTAAATGTAGTTATCTTTGCAACACTTTATCGCCGCGATCACAAAATCCGTAAGTGAAGTGTGTGTGAAATGGTCACCTTCTTAGTATAAGCACAATTGCCAAGAGCGAATAGAAATATTTATTTTCGTACATATTAATCTACGACCTAATCCTTCCAAGAAGAAGTGTTTGGTCATAAATTAAGCATGCATTCATATCTCCTCTATTTTAACATGGAGGAGGTGATAATGCATGCTTCTCGATGTGAATATGCAATACCATTGTCTCCTCAAGTTTTCACTTGAGGAGAGAAAGACGGACAAACGTCAAAAAGGACACAAATATAAGATCAATCATTTTTTCAGTCTTCTGTAAAGAATCCAGTAGTTCAATCGATCTTCTCTTTGATCTGATGACTAAATATAAAAAGAGAGGTGTATTCTCTTTTTTTTGCTTAGGAGAATAAAGTATATCATTCGAATTCCTAGAAATGAGATCCGTTTGGTATTCTGAAAATTAAAGATAACAGTAGGTTATCTAACCATTACTAAATCAAGGGTATACGTTTTTCTGCCATGAACATATTGTTGTTACAACATGGAGCTCGAGCAAAATGATATATAGAAAACGTAATGAAATGCTACTCGACATTCGATGTAAAGTCTCAACTCATCACATAAAAAAAAGTAAATTTTACATAAATTATGACCAAGCCCTTCGGATAAACTTAATCTAACTCTTCGACGGGAAAGATCTTAGTTATGAATCAAACGTTTGTATAGTAGTGCATGCCTTATGCATAATCATAACTCGGAGAATATGCAGGCGAAAATGGACATTTAGAATAAGCAGATGTAGATACTTATAATCTTCTATAGTCAAATCGAGAATTTTGCAAGAGGATCCAAATATAACTCATACACACACGCATTTTCATAAATATAAGCGAGGGCT
The DNA here is from genome assembly GCA_036924285.1 of Asterella californica. NCBI lineage: Eukaryota > Viridiplantae > Streptophyta > Marchantiopsida > Marchantiales > Aytoniaceae > Asterella > Asterella californica. The sequence continues at coordinate 21,397,603 of JAYKYS010000011.1, read as the reverse complement.
TGATGCTATATGAAAATATTAATTAATGTAGACAACGATTTATTACCTAATCCTTTTTCCATGGAAGGGTTAGGTAATAAATTGAACAAGCATTCCTCTTCCATCAGAAGATATATGGAAGAGGTGATTATGCATGCTTCAAAAATTGATGAAAATGATCGAATATGCAATGCTATGCCAGAAGGGAGGACGACGACAAGCGTAAAAAAGAGAGATCCGCTCATCACCTAACGAAGAATAAATGTTTGCTATATTAAATACTGTATGATAAAACCTTTCAAATATACTTAATTAGACTATTCCGCGAGAAATAATTCAATACACATTTATAAATCAAACGTTTGTATAGTATGTCGGTCTTATCCAGAATCATAACTTAGAGAATATGCATGCAAGAAAGAGCACAAGCGCGGATGAGAAATCTTGGATCGTGATTGGTGAGGACAAGAGCTGGACCTTGAAATAAAATAAAGGATGATAAAATATATCTCAAAGATTCAATTCGACCTATTTGTCCATACCACCTGCGAGTGAAGTCATAAATCAAATAGTTTGTTTTATTTTGCATATTGTTTTATATTTTTATTTGAGTATAAAAGAAGAGATATTGTTTAAGTAAAAATATCACTTTTGAGTTTTTTAGAATCTTCTTTTACTTTAAAACTTCCAAAAAAAACATATAATTGTTCTTTTTTTTCAATAATAAACTTTAAAACAAATTCCTTTTTCAAGAGACAAATACCGCAGTTTACTCGCACCTAGGTTTAACGAAATTAACTAGTGCATCCTCCGAGAAAATATATGCACGCTTTGTCCATCTTAAGTAGCGTTCGCTTTGTGTTGTGAGTGTGTGTGTATATATACAAGCGTTATTAGCAGTTCGATACTAAAGTAATGTGAAAACTATGATGTTTGATAATTTAATTAGATGTTATTTAGATTTGGAAGTTGCAGAGAATTTTGGAAAGAATCCATGATTGCAAACGCTTCCAAACATACAAGTGAGAGACCTTGATAATATACATGAATTAATTTGATTACTAATTGAATGGATCCGGTAATAAACACCCTCTCGCACCCGAAGAGTAGAGAAGAGGTGATATAAAGAATGCAGCAGTGAAGTGAAATAAAACAAGAATATTCCTTTTTTTCCAGCACACCGTGGTCTTACAAGATATGGCAATGTATGTGGGTGTTTGCTGTTCAATGAGATTGTGATTTTATTTTTTAATTTCGTGGGTCTAAAAAGAAAGAACCATGTCGTCTGCAGAGTAGAGTAGGTACTAAACTGAAGAAGCGAATGTTCGTAACAGTTTTGGTCGGTTTCTTCTAAGTTAAACAGGTTGACTCCCGGTTACCTGCCAGGGTGAGTAGTGGTGGCAATGACATGGAACGAACTTTGAAGTGGAAGATTCCTTGATGATACGACAGTATACGTAACCATCGATTATGCAGAAAGAAGAGAATAGTAGATTGCCGTATTAAATGAACGATGGATGAATTAGAATTCTGGTACACAACGGGAATTATTATTTCTCTTGAGGAAGAAAAGAAGAAGTAGATAAGTTTTTGGCGAAATATTATATGTTGCTGCTTGAGAATAGAATAGAGCAGCAGCTCTGATTGATTGATTGGATGGATTCAGTTTTCTGGTGTTTTTGTATTCCAGTGTGAAGGTGTTGAAAAAAATTTGGACCATTTCTCGATTTGTGCGTGTCATCCTTGCGCAGGGGCCATGCTAATCTTCTCTGTATCGTTCCAATTTTATCGGATGTCCCCGAGGGGACGAGAGAAGGACGTGCCGTGACTGCGTATGTAGAGGCAGAAGTCCGGCGGTGGTAGACTTATGGGTTCGTTCTTTTCCCTTCCCTTCTCTCCCTTCTCTCGTTTACTCTTTTGTCCGCTAGTGCAGCGACAGCGCTCCACTAGCAGCTTTACACGCGCGGGCGCGTTCATAAGCCTTCTTTGCGCGGCATGTTAGATACTCAGGTTCTCTCCCGTACGTAGACGGTAGACGGTAGACGGTAGACGGTAGACTGTGGATTGGATTTGACAAAAACCGACAACTGCACAGTGCACAGTCACACCACAGTCACACCACGGTAACTCTACAAAATCTCTAAACTTCCTGAACATTATCTAAATATTGCTTGCTTGACCCTTTCTTAATTCTTATGCAAAGTCATCATGTAAATATCCATGATTGTATCAACAGATTTAATGGAATATTTTCAAAAATATCCCTTTCCTTGAATAATAAACAGATCATTTCTACTTGAAAACTTGTTTGAAAATTTTAATATAATAGTCTTCTTCAGTTTCATGGTTAAAAGAAATGCTAAACCAATATATAAATGGCCTATTATATTCCTACTTGCACGTATTTATAAACAAAACGCTTTGTGAACTCCTGAAGTGTAAATGTTATAAACGCAAATAAAACATTAGGAAAGCCCAGGTTTTATCTTTAATAAGTCTAATATGCATCTGAAATACTGTTGCTCAATATCCTATTCTTTTTCGGGTAGAATATGTATGTAATATCTCTTTCTAGCTGAACTAGTCACCATCTCATAAGCATTATACCCAACTGTAAAATTGAACTCCAAATAAAGAGAATAATAGGAAATTCGAAATATGTATCAAATGCCAGATCTGCACTCTCACAAACATGGCCGGAAATCTCGAGTTGTTTGTTTCCGTAGCTTCTACATGCCCATTGGATGGAATTTCTGAATACGCCCACGTAAGCGACAACGGTTAACGTCCGCTTCTCGGCTATTCATTGCGTAGCGTGTTAGGGTTAACGTTCTTTGTCTTCTCCTCAATAAACTGTATGTAATCCTATATTGGTTAAATAAAGTTACTAATAATCCTCCCAAAAACCATCAGTGCTAAACCTGTAGCGCCATCATGTCCGGAAAAAACAAAATAATCAGTCTGGTTACGAGATTGTGGATCATATCAAATATTTTGTCTCCCTAACTCTAACTAAAAGATCAAGATTTTACAAATGATCATATTAAATTTTGGAAAATGTGAGAAATGTACCCAGTTAATTAAATACTTCAATGTACTAACTCTTATTATTGTTCTTTTTTATCTTTTTTGTCTTTTATGATATGATGAATATTATAAGTTTTGGACTTTAAAAACCTTTGAACTATTATTTTTTATAATATGATGAATATTATAATTTATGAGTTGAAATTTAAATGTACACTAAAATATAGAGGTTTTTCTTGAAAATCAGCATTATTAAATTATTTTAGTAAGTACAATAAATATAAGACAGTGTTTGAGATATATTTCTTTTAGTATAAGTTCACATTTCTTAGTGCAATACACTGCTATGAGCTATCAAAGTATCCTACACACATTATGGTGTTTAGATTTGACTTCTCGAGTTGATATCAACTTACTCAAGAAACAACGTCTAGAATCTGAAGGTTGTTTTTTATATACGATATTCTGCTAATAAGTAGAGTATTGATTCTAAAGTAATGATGAATGATAATTATAGGTATAGCTATACACAGTAACAGAGGTAGTACACTAATATATATTCATATAGTTTAAAAAATTTATGAATAGAAGATCAAAAGTATGATAACAAACTCATATATATATCCCATACATGTACATATAATATCCAGCTTGTATAGAATAAACATTTCAGTTTTCAAACTAAACCATCAATCTTTTATTTACTTTGTTGTAAAACATCTAAAAGAATTATTATTATTCTTATATATTTAAGATAATAATTTTCTCAATATTTTCATCTATTATGTTATAAATAATATGACATTAACACCTTTATTCATCAATGATCAATGAATACTATTATTAACATATATTTTCTCATACTTTCATCAAGTCGGACATGGTATAGCAATAAGATTCATTTGACCCCCAGCAAATGTTGATGAATAATGTAGACATCAGTTTATTATCTAATCCCTCTCCGCGGAAGGATCAACTAATAAATGGAGCATGCTGTCCTTTTCTGTCAAAAGATGTAAAGAGGTGATTATGCATGCTCCATAAGCTTTTTGTCGAAGACAAAGAAAATGACAAGCATCGATTTAGTCAAAAATATTTATCGCAAACGGTTTGTTGGAATCTATCATCACGATTGGCTTCGGAAGGATACTTAACAGGGAAAAAAATACATATGTAGTTGATTAAGAAGCACAAGGAGAGAGAAAGTGAGTTGTTTCTAAATTTATCATGTTAAATTCAAATTGCTAAAGTTACAAATCTGTTATTAAATGTAGTTATCTTTGCAACACTTTATCGCCGCGATCACAAAATCCGTAAGTGAAGTGTGTGTGAAATGGTCACCTTCTTAGTATAAGCACAATTGCCAAGAGCGAATAGAAATATTTATTTTCGTACATATTAATCTACGACCTAATCCTTCCAAGAAGAAGTGTTTGGTCATAAATTAAGCATGCATTCATATCTCCTCTATTTTAACATGGAGGAGGTGATAATGCATGCTTCTCGATGTGAATATGCAATACCATTGTCTCCTCAAGTTTTCACTTGAGGAGAGAAAGACGGACAAACGTCAAAAAGGACACAAATATAAGATCAATCATTTTTTCAGTCTTCTGTAAAGAATCCAGTAGTTCAATCGATCTTCTCTTTGATCTGATGACTAAATATAAAAAGAGAGGTGTATTCTCTTTTTTTTGCTTAGGAGAATAAAGTATATCATTCGAATTCCTAGAAATGAGATCCGTTTGGTATTCTGAAAATTAAAGATAACAGTAGGTTATCTAACCATTACTAAATCAAGGGTATACGTTTTTCTGCCATGAACATATTGTTGTTACAACATGGAGCTCGAGCAAAATGATATATAGAAAACGTAATGAAATGCTACTCGACATTCGATGTAAAGTCTCAACTCATCACATAAAAAAAAGTAAATTTTACATAAATTATGACCAAGCCCTTCGGATAAACTTAATCTAACTCTTCGACGGGAAAGATCTTAGTTATGAATCAAACGTTTGTATAGTAGTGCATGCCTTATGCATAATCATAACTCGGAGAATATGCAGGCGAAAATGGACATTTAGAATAAGCAGATGTAGATACTTATAATCTTCTATAGTCAAATCGAGAATTTTGCAAGAGGATCCAAATATAACTCATACACACACGCATTTTCATAAATATAAGCGAGGGCTTGATGCTATATGAAAATATTAATTAATGTAGACAACGATTTATTACCTAATCCTTTTTCCATGGAAGGGTTAGGTAATAAATTGAACAAGCATTCCTCTTCCATCAGAAGATATATGGAAGAGGTGATTATGCATGCTTCAAAAATTGATGAAAATGATCGAATATGCAATGCTATGCCAGAAGGGAGGACGACGACAAGCGTAAAAAAGAGAGATCCGCTCATCACCTAACGAAGAATAAATGTTTGCTATATTAAATACTGTATGATAAAACCTTTCAAATATACTTAATTAGACTATTCCGCGAGAAATAATTCAATACACATTTATAAATCAAACGTTTGTATAGTATGTCGGTCTTATCCAGAATCATAACTTAGAGAATATGCATGCAAGAAAGAGCACAAGCGCGGATGAGAAATCTTGGATCGTGATTGGTGAGGACAAGAGCTGGACCTTGAAATAAAATAAAGGATGATAAAATATATCTCAAAGATTCAATTCGACCTATTTGTCCATACCACCTGCGAGTGAAGTCATAAATCAAATAGTTTGTTTTATTTTGCATATTGTTTTATATTTTTATTTGAGTATAAAAGAAGAGATATTGTTTAAGTAAAAATATCACTTTTGAGTTTTTTAGAATCTTCTTTTACTTTAAAACTTCCAAAAAAAACATATAATTGTTCTTTTTTTTCAATAATAAACTTTAAAACAAATTCCTTTTTCAAGAGACAAATACCGCAGTTTACTCGCACCTAGGTTTAACGAAATTAACTAGTGCATCCTCCGAGAAAATATATGCACGCTTTGTCCATCTTAAGTAGCGTTCGCTTTGTGTTGTGAGTGTGTGTGTATATATACAAGCGTTATTAGCAGTTCGATACTAAAGTAATGTGAAAACTATGATGTTTGATAATTTAATTAGATGTTATTTAGATTTGGAAGTTGCAGAGAATTTTGGAAAGAATCCATGATTGCAAACGCTTCCAAACATACAAGTGAGAGACCTTGATAATATACATGAATTAATTTGATTACTAATTGAATGGATCCGGTAATAAACACCCTCTCGCACCCGAAGAGTAGAGAAGAGGTGATATAAAGAATGCAGCAGTGAAGTGAAATAAAACAAGAATATTCCTTTTTTTCCAGCACACCGTGGTCTTACAAGATATGGCAATGTATGTGGGTGTTTGCTGTTCAATGAGATTGTGATTTTATTTTTTAATTTCGTGGGTCTAAAAAGAAAGAACCATGTCGTCTGCAGAGTAGAGTAGGTACTAAACTGAAGAAGCGAATGTTCGTAACAGTTTTGGTCGGTTTCTTCTAAGTTAAACAGGTTGACTCCCGGTTACCTGCCAGGGTGAGTAGTGGTGGCAATGACATGGAACGAACTTTGAAGTGGAAGATTCCTTGATGATACGACAGTATACGTAACCATCGATTATGCAGAAAGAAGAGAATAGTAGATTGCCGTATTAAATGAACGATGGATGAATTAGAATTCTGGTACACAACGGGAATTATTATTTCTCTTGAGGAAGAAAAGAAGAAGTAGATAAGTTTTTGGCGAAATATTATATGTTGCTGCTTGAGAATAGAATAGAGCAGCAGCTCTGATTGATTGATTGGATGGATTCAGTTTTCTGGTGTTTTTGTATTCCAGTGTGAAGGTGTTGAAAAAAATTTGGACCATTTCTCGATTTGTGCGTGTCATCCTTGCGCAGGGGCCATGCTAATCTTCTCTGTATCGTTCCAATTTTATCGGATGTCCCCGAGGGGACGAGAGAAGGACGTGCCGTGACTGCGTATGTAGAGGCAGAAGTCCGGCGGTGGTAGACTTATGGGTTCGTTCTTTTCCCTTCCCTTCTCTCCCTTCTCTCGTTTACTCTTTTGTCCGCTAGTGCAGCGACAGCGCTCCACTAGCAGCTTTACACGCGCGGGCGCGTTCATAAGCCTTCTTTGCGCGGCATGTTAGATACTCAGGTTCTCTCCCGTACGTAGACGGTAGACGGTAGACGGTAGACGGTAGACTGTGGATTGGATTTGACAAAAACCGACAACTGCACAGTGCACAGTCACACCACAGTCACACCACGGTAACTCTACAAAATCTCTAAACTTCCTGAACATTATCTAAATATTGCTTGCTTGACCCTTTCTTAATTCTTATGCAAAGTCATCATGTAAATATCCATGATTGTATCAACAGATTTAATGGAATATTTTCAAAAATATCCCTTTCCTTGAATAATAAACAGATCATTTCTACTTGAAAACTTGTTTGAAAATTTTAATATAATAGTCTTCTTCAGTTTCATGGTTAAAAGAAATGCTAAACCAATATATAAATGGCCTATTATATTCCTACTTGCACGTATTTATAAACAAAACGCTTTGTGAACTCCTGAAGTGTAAATGTTATAAACGCAAATAAAACATTAGGAAAGCCCAGGTTTTATCTTTAATAAGTCTAATATGCATCTGAAATACTGTTGCTCAATATCCTATTCTTTTTCGGGTAGAATATGTATGTAATATCTCTTTCTAGCTGAACTAGTCACCATCTCATAAGCATTATACCCAACTGTAAAATTGAACTCCAAATAAAGAGAATAATAGGAAATTCGAAATATGTATCAAATGCCAGATCTGCACTCTCACAAACATGGCCGGAAATCTCGAGTTGTTTGTTTCCGTAGCTTCTACATGCCCATTGGATGGAATTTCTGAATACGCCCACGTAAGCGACAACGGTTAACGTCCGCTTCTCGGCTATTCATTGCGTAGCGTGTTAGGGTTAACGTTCTTTGTCTTCTCCTCAATAAACTGTATGTAATCCTATATTGGTTAAATAAAGTTACTAATAATCCTCCCAAAAACCATCAGTGCTAAACCTGTAGCGCCATCATGTCCGGAAAAAACAAAATAATCAGTCTGGTTACGAGATTGTGGATCATATCAAATATTTTGTCTCCCTAACTCTAACTAAAAGATCAAGATTTTACAAATGATCATATTAAATTTTGGAAAATGTGAGAAATGTACCCAGTTAATTAAATACTTCAATGTACTAACTCTTATTATTGTTCTTTTTTATCTTTTTTGTCTTTTATGATATGATGAATATTATAAGTTTTGGACTTTAAAAACCTTTGAACTATTATTTTTTATAATATGATGAATATTATAATTTATGAGTTGAAATTTAAATGTACACTAAAATATAGAGGTTTTTCTTGAAAATCAGCATTATTAAATTATTTTAGTAAGTACAATAAATATAAGACAGTGTTTGAGATATATTTCTTTTAGTATAAGTTCACATTTCTTAGTGCAATACACTGCTATGAGCTATCAAAGTATCCTACACACATTATGGTGTTTAGATTTGACTTCTCGAGTTGATATCAACTTACTCAAGAAACAACGTCTAGAATCTGAAGGTTGTTTTTTATATACGATATTCTGCTAATAAGTAGAGTATTGATTCTAAAGTAATGATGAATGATAATTATAGGTATAGCTATACACAGTAACAGAGGTAGTACACTAATATATATTCATATAGTTTAAAAAATTTATGAATAGAAGATCAAAAGTATGATAACAAACTCATATATATATCCCATACATGTACATATAATATCCAGCTTGTATAGAATAAACATTTCAGTTTTCAAACTAAACCATCAATCTTTTATTTACTTTGTTGTAAAACATCTAAAAGAATTATTATTATTCTTATATATTTAAGATAATAATTTTCTCAATATTTTCATCTATTATGTTATAAATAATATGACATTAACACCTTTATTCATCAATGATCAATGAATACTATTATTAACATATATTTTCTCATACTTTCATCAAGTCGGACATGGTATAGCAATAAGATTCATTTGACCCCCAGCAAATGTTGATGAATAATGTAGACATCAGTTTATTATCTAATCCCTCTCCGCGGAAGGATCAACTAATAAATGGAGCATGCTGTCCTTTTCTGTCAAAAGATGTAAAGAGGTGATTATGCATGCTCCATAAGCTTTTTGTCGAAGACAAAGAAAATGACAAGCATCGATTTAGTCAAAAATATTTATCGCAAACGGTTTGTTGGAATCTATCATCACGATTGGCTTCGGAAGGATACTTAACAGGGAAAAAAATACATATGTAGTTGATTAAGAAGCACAAGGAGAGAGAAAGTGAGTTGTTTCTAAATTTATCATGTTAAATTCAAATTGCTAAAGTTACAAATCTGTTATTAAATGTAGTTATCTTTGCAACACTTTATCGCCGCGATCACAAAATCCGTAAGTGAAGTGTGTGTGAAATGGTCACCTTCTTAGTATAAGCACAATTGCCAAGAGCGAATAGAAATATTTATTTTCGTACATATTAATCTACGACCTAATCCTTCCAAGAAGAAGTGTTTGGTCATAAATTAAGCATGCATTCATATCTCCTCTATTTTAACATGGAGGAGGTGATAATGCATGCTTCTCGATGTGAATATGCAATACCATTGTCTCCTCAAGTTTTCACTTGAGGAGAGAAAGACGGACAAACGTCAAAAAGGACACAAATATAAGATCAATCATTTTTTCAGTCTTCTGTAAAGAATCCAGTAGTTCAATCGATCTTCTCTTTGATCTGATGACTAAATATAAAAAGAGAGGTGTATTCTCTTTTTTTTGCTTAGGAGAATAAAGTATATCATTCGAATTCCTAGAAATGAGATCCGTTTGGTATTCTGAAAATTAAAGATAACAGTAGGTTATCTAACCATTACTAAATCAAGGGTATACGTTTTTCTGCCATGAACATATTGTTGTTACAACATGGAGCTCGAGCAAAATGATATATAGAAAACGTAATGAAATGCTACTCGACATTCGATGTAAAGTCTCAACTCATCACATAAAAAAAAGTAAATTTTACATAAATTATGACCAAGCCCTTCGGATAAACTTAATCTAACTCTTCGACGGGAAAGATCTTAGTTATGAATCAAACGTTTGTATAGTAGTGCATGCCTTATGCATAATCATAACTCGGAGAATATGCAGGCGAAAATGGACATTTAGAATAAGCAGATGTAGATACTTATAATCTTCTATAGTCAAATCGAGAATTTTGCAAGAGGATCCAAATATAACTCATACACACACGCATTTTCATAAATATAAGCGAGGGCTTGATGCTATATGAAAATATTAATTAATGTAGACAACGATTTATTACCTAATCCTTTTTCCATGGAAGGGTTAGGTAATAAATTGAACAAGCATTCCTCTTCCATCAGAAGATATATGGAAGAGGTGATTATGCATGCTTCAAAAATTGATGAAAATGATCGAATATGCAATGCTATGCCAGAAGGGAGGACGACGACAAGCGTAAAAAAGAGAGATCCGCTCATCACCTAACGAAGAATAAATGTTTGCTATATTAAATACTGTATGATAAAACCTTTCAAATATACTTAATTAGACTATTCCGCGAGAAATAATTCAATACACATTTATAAATCAAACGTTTGTATAGTATGTCGGTCTTATCCAGAATCATAACTTAGAGAATATGCATGCAAGAAAGAGCACAAGCGCGGATGAGAAATCTTGGATCGTGATTGGTGAGGACAAGAGCTGGACCTTGAAATAAAATAAAGGATGATAAAATATATCTCAAAGATTCAATTCGACCTATTTGTCCATACCACCTGCGAGTGAAGTCATAAATCAAATAGTTTGTTTTATTTTGCATATTGTTTTATATTTTTATTTGAGTATAAAAGAAGAGATATTGTTTAAGTAAAAATATCACTTTTGAGTTTTTTAGAATCTTCTTTTACTTTAAAACTTCCAAAAAAGATATAATTGTCCTATTTTGTTTTCCAAAAATGAACTTAAAAAAAGCAAAATTCATAAAGAGACAAATACCGCAGTTTACTCGCACCTAGGTTTAACGAAATTAACTAGTGCATCCTCCGAGAAAATATATGCACGCTTTGTCCATCTTAAGTAGCGTTCGCTTTGTGTTGTGAGTGTGTGTGTATATATACAAGCGTTATTAGCAGTTCGATACTAAAGTAATGTGAAAACTATGATGTTTGATAATTTAATTAGATGTTATTTAGATTTGGAAGTTGCAGAGAATTTTGGAAAGAATCCATGATTGCAAACGCTTCCAAACATACAAGTGAGAGACCTTGATAATATACATGAATTAATTTGATTACTAATTGAATGGATCCGGTAATAAACACCCTCTCGCACCCGAAGAGTAGAGAAGAGGTGATATAAAGAATGCAGCAGTGAAGTGAAATAAAACAAGAATATTCCTTTTTTTCCAGCACACCGTGGTCTTACAAGATATGGCAATGTATGTGGGTGTTTGCTGTTCAATGAGATTGTGATTTTATTTTTTAATTTCGTGGGTCTAAAAAGAAAGAACCATGTCGTCTGCAGAGTAGAGTAGGTACTAAACTGAAGAAGCGAATGTTCGTAACAGTTTTGGTCGGTTTCTTCTAAGTTAAACAGGTTGACTCCCGGTTACCTGCCAGGGTGAGTAGTGGTGGCAATGACATGGAACGAACTTTGAAGTGGAAGATTCCTTGATGATACGACAGTATACGTAACCATCGATTATGCAGAAAGAAGAGAATAGTAGATTGCCGTATTAAATGAACGATGGATGAATTAGAATTCTGGTACACAACGGGAATTATTATTTCTCTTGAGGAAGAAAAGAAGAAGTAGATAAGTTTTTGGCGAAATATTATATGTTGCTGCTTGAGAATAGAATAGAGCAGCAGCTCTGATTGATTGATTGGATGGATTCAGTTTTCTGGTGTTTTTGTATTCCAGTGTGAAGGTGTTGAAAAAAATTTGGACCATTTCTCGATTTGTGCGTGTCATCCTTGCGCAGGGGCCATGCTAATCTTCTCTGTATCGTTCCAATTTTATCGGATGTCCCCGAGGGGACGAGAGAAGGACGTGCCGTGACTGCGTATGTAGAGGCAGAAGTCCGGCGGTGGTAGACTTATGGGTTCGTTCTTTTCCCTTCCCTTCTCTCCCTTCTCTCGTTTACTCTTTTGTCCGCTAGTGCAGCGACAGCGCTCCACTAGCAGCTTTACACGCGCGGGCGCGTTCATAAGCCTTCTTTGCGCGGCATGTTAGATACTCAGGTTCTCTCCCGTACGTAGACGGTAGACGGTAGACGGTAGACGGTAGACTGTGGATTGGATTTGACAAAAACCGACAACTGCACAGTGCACAGTCACACCACAGTCACACCACGGTAACTCTACAAAATCTCTAAACTTCCTGAACATTATCTAAATATTGCTTGCTTGACCCTTTCTTAATTCTTATGCAAAGTCATCATGTAAATATCCATGATTGTATCAACAGATTTAATGGAATATTTTCAAAAATATCCCTTTCCTTGAATAATAAACAGATCATTTCTACTTGAAAACTTGTTTGAAAATTTTAATATAATAGTCTTCTTCAGTTTCATGGTTAAAAGAAATGCTAAACCAATATATAAATGGCCTATTATATTCCTACTTGCACGTATTTATAAACAAAACGCTTTGTGAACTCCTGAAGTGTAAATGTTATAAACGCAAATAAAACATTAGGAAAGCCCAGGTTTTATCTTTAATAAGTCTAATATGCATCTGAAATACTGTTGCTCAATATCCTATTCTTTTTCGGGTAGAATATGTATGTAATATCTCTTTCTAGCTGAACTAGTCACCATCTCATAAGCATTATACCCAACTGTAAAATTGAACTCCAAATAAAGAGAATAATAGGAAATTCGAAATATGTATCAAATGCCAGATCTGCACTCTCACAAACATGGCCGGAAATCTCGAGTTGTTTGTTTCCGTAGCTTCTACATGCCCATTGGATGGAATTTCTGAATACGCCCACGTAAGCGACAACGGTTAACGTCCGCTTCTCGGCTATTCATTGCGTAGCGTGTTAGGGTTAACGTTCTTTGTCTTCTCCTCAATAAACTGTATGTAATCCTATATTGGTTAAATAAAGTTACTAATAATCCTCCCAAAAACCATCAGTGCTAAACCTGTAGCGCCATCATGTCCGGAAAAAACAAAATAATCAGTCTGGTTACGAGATTGTGGATCATATCAAATATTTTGTCTCCCTAACTCTAACTAAAAGATCAAGATTTTACAAATGATCATATTAAATTTTGGAAAATGTGAGAAATGTACCCAGTTAATTAAATACTTCAATGTACTAACTCTTATTATTGTTCTTTTTTATCTTTTTTGTCTTTTATGATATGATGAATATTATAAGTTTTGGACTTTAAAAACCTTTGAACTATTATTTTTTATAATATGATGAATATTATAATTTATGAGTTGAAATTTAAATGTACACTAAAATATAGAGGTTTTTCTTGAAAATCAGCATTATTAAATTATTTTAGTAAGTACAATAAATATAAGACAGTGTTTGAGATATATTTCTTTTAGTATAAGTTCACATTTCTTAGTGCAATACACTGCTATGAGCTATCAAAGTATCCTACACACATTATGGTGTTTAGATTTGACTTCTCGAGTTGATATCAACTTACTCAAGAAACAACGTCTAGAATCTGAAGGTTGTTTTTTATATACGATATTCTGCTAATAAGTAGAGTATTGATTCTAAAGTAATGATGAATGATAATTATAGGTATAGCTATACACAGTAACAGAGGTAGTACACTAATATATATTCATATAGTTTAAAAAATTTATGAATAGAAGATCAAAAGTATGATAACAAACTCATATATATATCCCATACATGTACATATAATATCCAGCTTGTATAGAATAAACATTTCAGTTTTCAAACTAAACCATCAATCTTTTATTTACTTTGTTGTAAAACATCTAAAAGAATTATTATTATTCTTATATATTTAAGATAATAATTTTCTCAATATTTTCATCTATTATGTTATAAATAATATGACATTAACACCTTTATTCATCAATGATCAATGAATACTATTATTAACATATATTTTCTCATACTTTCATCAAGTCGGACATGGTATAGCAATAAGATTCATTTGACCCCCAGCAAATGTTGATGAATAATGTAGACATCAGTTTATTATCTAATCCCTCTCCGCGGAAGGATCAACTAATAAATGGAGCATGCTGTCCTTTTCTGTCAAAAGATGTAAAGAGGTGATTATGCATGCTCCATAAGCTTTTTGTCGAAGACAAAGAAAATGACAAGCATCGATTTAGTCAAAAATATTTATCGCAAACGGTTTGTTGGAATCTATCATCACGATTGGCTTCGGAAGGATACTTAACAGGGAAAAAAATACATATGTAGTTGATTAAGAAGCACAAGGAGAGAGAAAGTGAGTTGTTTCTAAATTTATCATGTTAAATTCAAATTGCTAAAGTTACAAATCTGTTATTAAATGTAGTTATCTTTGCAACACTTTATCGCCGCGATCACAAAATCCGTAAGTGAAGTGTGTGTGAAATGGTCACCTTCTTAGTATAAGCACAATTGCCAAGAGCGAATAGAAATATTTATTTTCGTACATATTAATCTACGACCTAATCCTTCCAAGAAGAAGTGTTTGGTCATAAATTAAGCATGCATTCATATCTCCTCTATTTTAACATGGAGGAGGTGATAATGCATGCTTCTCGATGTGAATATGCAATACCATTGTCTCCTCAAGTTTTCACTTGAGGAGAGAAAGACGGACAAACGTCAAAAAGGACACAAATATAAGATCAATCATTTTTTCAGTCTTCTGTAAAGAATCCAGTAGTTCAATCGATCTTCTCTTTGATCTGATGACTAAATATAAAAAGAGAGGTGTATTCTCTTTTTTTTGCTTAGGAGAATAAAGTATATCATTCGAATTCCTAGAAATGAGATCCGTTTGGTATTCTGAAAATTAAAGATAACAGTAGGTTATCTAACCATTACTAAATCAAGGGTATACGTTTTTCTGCCATGAACATATTGTTGTTACAACATGGAGCTCGAGCAAAATGATATATAGAAAACGTAATGAAATGCTACTCGACATTCGATGTAAAGTCTCAACTCATCACATAAAAAAAAGTAAATTTTACATAAATTATGACCAAGCCCTTCGGATAAACTTAATCTAACTCTTCGACGGGAAAGATCTTAGTTATGAATCAAACGTTTGTATAGTAGTGCATGCCTTATGCATAATCATAACTCGGAGAATATGCAGGCGAAAATGGACATTTAGAATAAGCAGATGTAGATACTTATAATCTTCTATAGTCAAATCGAGAATTTTGCAAGAGGATCCAAATATAACTCATACACACACGCATTTTCATAAATATAAGCGAGGGCTTGATGCTATATGAAAATATTAATTAATGTAGACAACGATTTATTACCTAATCCTTTTTCCATGGAAGGGTTAGGTAATAAATTGAACAAGCATTCCTCTTCCATCAGAAGATATATGGAAGAGGTGATTATGCATGCTTCAAAAATTGATGAAAATGATCGAATATGCAATGCTATGCCAGAAGGGAGGACGACGACAAGCGTAAAAAAGAGAGATCCGCTCATCACCTAACGAAGAATAAATGTTTGCTATATTAAATACTGTATGATAAAACCTTTCAAATATACTTAATTAGACTATTCCGCGAGAAATAATTCAATACACATTTATAAATCAAACGTTTGTATAGTATGTCGGTCTTATCCAGAATCATAACTTAGAGAATATGCATGCAAGAAAGAGCACAAGCGCGGATGAGAAATCTTGGATCGTGATTGGTGAGGACAAGAGCTGGACCTTGAAATAAAATAAAGGATGATAAAATATATCTCAAAGATTCAATTCGACCTATTTGTCCATACCACCTGCGAGTGAAGTCATAAATCAAATAGTTTGTTTTATTTTGCATATTGTTTTATATTTTTATTTGAGTATAAAAGAAGAGATATTGTTTAAGTAAAAATATCACTTTTGAGTTTTTTAGAATCTTCTTTTACTTTAAAACTTCCAAAAAAAACATATAATTGTTCTTTTTTTTCAATAATAAACTTTAAAACAAATTCCTTTTTCAAGAGACAAATACCGCAGTTTACTCGCACCTAGGTTTAACGAAATTAACTAGTGCATCCTCCGAGAAAATATATGCACGCTTTGTCCATCTTAAGTAGCGTTCGCTTTGTGTTGTGAGTGTGTGTGTATATATACAAGCGTTATTAGCAGTTCGATACTAAAGTAATGTGAAAACTATGATGTTTGATAATTTAATTAGATGTTATTTAGATTTGGAAGTTGCAGAGAATTTTGGAAAGAATCCATGATTGCAAACGCTTCCAAACATACAAGTGAGAGACCTTGATAATATACATGAATTAATTTGATTACTAATTGAATGGATCCGGTAATAAACACCCTCTCGCACCCGAAGAGTAGAGAAGAGGTGATATAAAGAATGCAGCAGTGAAGTGAAATAAAACAAGAATATTCCTTTTTTTCCAGCACACCGTGGTCTTACAAGATATGGCAATGTATGTGGGTGTTTGCTGTTCAATGAGATTGTGATTTTATTTTTTAATTTCGTGGGTCTAAAAAGAAAGAACCATGTCGTCTGCAGAGTAGAGTAGGTACTAAACTGAAGAAGCGAATGTTCGTAACAGTTTTGGTCGGTTTCTTCTAAGTTAAACAGGTTGACTCCCGGTTACCTGCCAGGGTGAGTAGTGGTGGCAATGACATGGAACGAACTTTGAAGTGGAAGATTCCTTGATGATACGACAGTATACGTAACCATCGATTATGCAGAAAGAAGAGAATAGTAGATTGCCGTATTAAATGAACGATGGATGAATTAGAATTCTGGTACACAACGGGAATTATTATTTCTCTTGAGGAAGAAAAGAAGAAGTAGATAAGTTTTTGGCGAAATATTATATGTTGCTGCTTGAGAATAGAATAGAGCAGCAGCTCTGATTGATTGATTGGATGGATTCAGTTTTCTGGTGTTTTTGTATTCCAGTGTGAAGGTGTTGAAAAAAATTTGGACCATTTCTCGATTTGTGCGTGTCATCCTTGCGCAGGGGCCATGCTAATCTTCTCTGTATCGTTCCAATTTTATCGGATGTCCCCGAGGGGACGAGAGAAGGACGTGCCGTGACTGCGTATGTAGAGGCAGAAGTCCGGCGGTGGTAGACTTATGGGTTCGTTCTTTTCCCTTCCCTTCTCTCCCTTCTCTCGTTTACTCTTTTGTCCGCTAGTGCAGCGACAGCGCTCCACTAGCAGCTTTACACGCGCGGGCGCGTTCATAAGCCTTCTTTGCGCGGCATGTTAGATACTCAGGTTCTCTCCCGTACGTAGACGGTAGACGGTAGACGGTAGACGGTAGACTGTGGATTGGATTTGACAAAAACCGACAACTGCACAGTGCACAGTCACACCACAGTCACACCACGGTAACTCTACAAAATCTCTAAACTTCCTGAACATTATCTAAATATTGCTTGCTTGACCCTTTCTTAATTCTTATGCAAAGTCATCATGTAAATATCCATGATTGTATCAACAGATTTAATGGAATATTTTCAAAAATATCCCTTTCCTTGAATAATAAACAGATCATTTCTACTTGAAAACTTGTTTGAAAATTTTAATATAATAGTCTTCTTCAGTTTCATGGTTAAAAGAAATGCTAAACCAATATATAAATGGCCTATTATATTCCTACTTGCACGTATTTATAAACAAAACGCTTTGTGAACTCCTGAAGTGTAAATGTTATAAACGCAAATAAAACATTAGGAAAGCCCAGGTTTTATCTTTAATAAGTCTAATATGCATCTGAAATACTGTTGCTCAATATCCTATTCTTTTTCGGGTAGAATATGTATGTAATATCTCTTTCTAGCTGAACTAGTCACCATCTCATAAGCATTATACCCAACTGTAAAATTGAACTCCAAATAAAGAGAATAATAGGAAATTCGAAATATGTATCAAATGCCAGATCTGCACTCTCACAAACATGGCCGGAAATCTCGAGTTGTTTGTTTCCGTAGCTTCTACATGCCCATTGGATGGAATTTCTGAATACGCCCACGTAAGCGACAACGGTTAACGTCCGCTTCTCGGCTATTCATTGCGTAGCGTGTTAGGGTTAACGTTCTTTGTCTTCTCCTCAATAAACTGTATGTAATCCTATATTGGTTAAATAAAGTTACTAATAATCCTCCCAAAAACCATCAGTGCTAAACCTGTAGCGCCATCATGTCCGGAAAAAACAAAATAATCAGTCTGGTTACGAGATTGTGGATCATATCAAATATTTTGTCTCCCTAACTCTAACTAAAAGATCAAGATTTTACAAATGATCATATTAAATTTTGGAAAATGTGAGAAATGTACCCAGTTAATTAAATACTTCAATGTACTAACTCTTATTATTGTTCTTTTTTATCTTTTTTGTCTTTTATGATATGATGAATATTATAAGTTTTGGACTTTAAAAACCTTTGAACTATTATTTTTTATAATATGATGAATATTATAATTTATGAGTTGAAATTTAAATGTACACTAAAATATAGAGGTTTTTCTTGAAAATCAGCATTATTAAATTATTTTAGTAAGTACAATAAATATAAGACAGTGTTTGAGATATATTTCTTTTAGTATAAGTTCACATTTCTTAGTGCAATACACTGCTATGAGCTATCAAAGTATCCTACACACATTATGGTGTTTAGATTTGACTTCTCGAGTTGATATCAACTTACTCAAGAAACAACGTCTAGAATCTGAAGGTTGTTTTTTATATACGATATTCTGCTAATAAGTAGAGTATTGATTCTAAAGTAATGATGAATGATAATTATAGGTATAGCTATACACAGTAACAGAGGTAGTACACTAATATATATTCATATAGTTTAAAAAATTTATGAATAGAAGATCAAAAGTATGATAACAAACTCATATATATATCCCATACATGTACATATAATATCCAGCTTGTATAGAATAAACATTTCAGTTTTCAAACTAAACCATCAATCTTTTATTTACTTTGTTGTAAAACATCTAAAAGAATTATTATTATTCTTATATATTTAAGATAATAATTTTCTCAATATTTTCATCTATTATGTTATAAATAATATGACATTAACACCTTTATTCATCAATGATCAATGAATACTATTATTAACATATATTTTCTCATACTTTCATCAAGTCGGACATGGTATAGCAATAAGATTCATTTGACCCCCAGCAAATGTTGATGAATAATGTAGACATCAGTTTATTATCTAATCCCTCTCCGCGGAAGGATCAACTAATAAATGGAGCATGCTGTCCTTTTCTGTCAAAAGATGTAAAGAGGTGATTATGCATGCTCCATAAGCTTTTTGTCGAAGACAAAGAAAATGACAAGCATCGATTTAGTCAAAAATATTTATCGCAAACGGTTTGTTGGAATCTATCATCACGATTGGCTTCGGAAGGATACTTAACAGGGAAAAAAATACATATGTAGTTGATTAAGAAGCACAAGGAGAGAGAAAGTGAGTTGTTTCTAAATTTATCATGTTAAATTCAAATTGCTAAAGTTACAAATCTGTTATTAAATGTAGTTATCTTTGCAACACTTTATCGCCGCGATCACAAAATCCGTAAGTGAAGTGTGTGTGAAATGGTCACCTTCTTAGTATAAGCACAATTGCCAAGAGCGAATAGAAATATTTATTTTCGTACATATTAATCTACGACCTAATCCTTCCAAGAAGAAGTGTTTGGTCATAAATTAAGCATGCATTCATATCTCCTCTATTTTAACATGGAGGAGGTGATAATGCATGCTTCTCGATGTGAATATGCAATACCATTGTCTCCTCAAGTTTTCACTTGAGGAGAGAAAGACGGACAAACGTCAAAAAGGACACAAATATAAGATCAATCATTTTTTCAGTCTTCTGTAAAGAATCCAGTAGTTCAATCGATCTTCTCTTTGATCTGATGACTAAATATAAAAAGAGAGGTGTATTCTCTTTTTTTTGCTTAGGAGAATAAAGTATATCATTCGAATTCCTAGAAATGAGATCCGTTTGGTATTCTGAAAATTAAAGATAACAGTAGGTTATCTAACCATTACTAAATCAAGGGTATACGTTTTTCTGCCATGAACATATTGTTGTTACAACATGGAGCTCGAGCAAAATGATATATAGAAAACGTAATGAAATGCTACTCGACATTCGATGTAAAGTCTCAACTCATCACATAAAAAAAAGTAAATTTTACATAAATTATGACCAAGCCCTTCGGATAAACTTAATCTAACTCTTCGACGGGAAAGATCTTAGTTATGAATCAAACGTTTGTATAGTAGTGCATGCCTTATGCATAATCATAACTCGGAGAATATGCAGGCGAAAATGGACATTTAGAATAAGCAGATGTAGATACTTATAATCTTCTATAGTCAAATCGAGAATTTTGCAAGAGGATCCAAATATAACTCATACACACACGCATTTTCATAAATATAAGCGAGGGCTTGATGCTATATGAAAATATTAATTAATGTAGACAACGATTTATTACCTAATCCTTTTTCCATGGAAGGGTTAGGTAATAAATTGAACAAGCATTCCTCTTCCATCAGAAGATATATGGAAGAGGTGATTATGCATGCTTCAAAAATTGATGAAAATGATCGAATATGCAATGCTATGCCAGAAGGGAGGACGACGACAAGCGTAAAAAAGAGAGATCCGCTCATCACCTAACGAAGAATAAATGTTTGCTATATTAAATACTGTATGATAAAACCTTTCAAATATACTTAATTAGACTATTCCGCGAGAAATAATTCAATACACATTTATAAATCAAACGTTTGTATAGTATGTCGGTCTTATCCAGAATCATAACTTAGAGAATATGCATGCAAGAAAGAGCACAAGCGCGGATGAGAAATCTTGGATCGTGATTGGTGAGGACAAGAGCTGGACCTTGAAATAAAATAAAGGATGATAAAATATATCTCAAAGATTCAATTCGACCTATTTGTCCATACCACCTGCGAGTGAAGTCATAAATCAAATAGTTTGTTTTATTTTGCATATTGTTTTATATTTTTATTTGAGTATAAAAGAAGAGATATTGTTTAAGTAAAAATATCACTTTTGAGTTTTTTAGAATCTTCTTTTACTTTAAAACTTCCAAAAAAAACATATAATTGTTCTTTTTTTTCAATAATAAACTTTAAAACAAATTCCTTTTTCAAGAGACAAATACCGCAGTTTACTCGCACCTAGGTTTAACGAAATTAACTAGTGCATCCTCCGAGAAAATATATGCACGCTTTGTCCATCTTAAGTAGCGTTCGCTTTGTGTTGTGAGTGTGTGTGTATATATACAAGCGTTATTAGCAGTTCGATACTAAAGTAATGTGAAAACTATGATGTTTGATAATTTAATTAGATGTTATTTAGATTTGGAAGTTGCAGAGAATTTTGGAAAGAATCCATGATTGCAAACGCTTCCAAACATACAAGTGAGAGACCTTGATAATATACATGAATTAATTTGATTACTAATTGAATGGATCCGGTAATAAACACCCTCTCGCACCCGAAGAGTAGAGAAGAGGTGATATAAAGAATGCAGCAGTGAAGTGAAATAAAACAAGAATATTCCTTTTTTTCCAGCACACCGTGGTCTTACAAGATATGGCAATGTATGTGGGTGTTTGCTGTTCAATGAGATTGTGATTTTATTTTTTAATTTCGTGGGTCTAAAAAGAAAGAACCATGTCGTCTGCAGAGTAGAGTAGGTACTAAACTGAAGAAGCGAATGTTCGTAACAGTTTTGGTCGGTTTCTTCTAAGTTAAACAGGTTGACTCCCGGTTACCTGCCAGGGTGAGTAGTGGTGGCAATGACATGGAACGAACTTTGAAGTGGAAGATTCCTTGATGATACGACAGTATACGTAACCATCGATTATGCAGAAAGAAGAGAATAGTAGATTGCCGTATTAAATGAACGATGGATGAATTAGAATTCTGGTACACAACGGGAATTATTATTTCTCTTGAGGAAGAAAAGAAGAAGTAGATAAGTTTTTGGCGAAATATTATATGTTGCTGCTTGAGAATAGAATAGAGCAGCAGCTCTGATTGATTGATTGGATGGATTCAGTTTTCTGGTGTTTTTGTATTCCAGTGTGAAGGTGTTGAAAAAAATTTGGACCATTTCTCGATTTGTGCGTGTCATCCTTGCGCAGGGGCCATGCTAATCTTCTCTGTATCGTTCCAATTTTATCGGATGTCCCCGAGGGGACGAGAGAAGGACGTGCCGTGACTGCGTATGTAGAGGCAGAAGTCCGGCGGTGGTAGACTTATGGGTTCGTTCTTTTCCCTTCCCTTCTCTCCCTTCTCTCGTTTACTCTTTTGTCCGCTAGTGCAGCGACAGCGCTCCACTAGCAGCTTTACACGCGCGGGCGCGTTCATAAGCCTTCTTTGCGCGGCATGTTAGATACTCAGGTTCTCTCCCGTACGTAGACGGTAGACGGTAGACGGTAGACGGTAGACTGTGGATTGGATTTGACAAAAACCGACAACTGCACAGTGCACAGTCACACCACAGTCACACCACGGTAACTCTACAAAATCTCTAAACTTCCTGAACATTATCTAAATATTGCTTGCTTGACCCTTTCTTAATTCTTATGCAAAGTCATCATGTAAATATCCATGATTGTATCAACAGATTTAATGGAATATTTTCAAAAATATCCCTTTCCTTGAATAATAAACAGATCATTTCTACTTGAAAACTTGTTTGAAAATTTTAATATAATAGTCTTCTTCAGTTTCATGGTTAAAAGAAATGCTAAACCAATATATAAATGGCCTATTATATTCCTACTTGCACGTATTTATAAACAAAACGCTTTGTGAACTCCTGAAGTGTAAATGTTATAAACGCAAATAAAACATTAGGAAAGCCCAGGTTTTATCTTTAATAAGTCTAATATGCATCTGAAATACTGTTGCTCAATATCCTATTCTTTTTCGGGTAGAATATGTATGTAATATCTCTTTCTAGCTGAACTAGTCACCATCTCATAAGCATTATACCCAACTGTAAAATTGAACTCCAAATAAAGAGAATAATAGGAAATTCGAAATATGTATCAAATGCCAGATCTGCACTCTCACAAACATGGCCGGAAATCTCGAGTTGTTTGTTTCCGTAGCTTCTACATGCCCATTGGATGGAATTTCTGAATACGCCCACGTAAGCGACAACGGTTAACGTCCGCTTCTCGGCTATTCATTGCGTAGCGTGTTAGGGTTAACGTTCTTTGTCTTCTCCTCAATAAACTGTATGTAATCCTATATTGGTTAAATAAAGTTACTAATAATCCTCCCAAAAACCATCAGTGCTAAACCTGTAGCGCCATCATGTCCGGAAAAAACAAAATAATCAGTCTGGTTACGAGATTGTGGATCATATCAAATATTTTGTCTCCCTAACTCTAACTAAAAGATCAAGATTTTACAAATGATCATATTAAATTTTGGAAAATGTGAGAAATGTACCCAGTTAATTAAATACTTCAATGTACTAACTCTTATTATTGTTCTTTTTTATCTTTTTTGTCTTTTATGATATGATGAATATTATAAGTTTTGGACTTTAAAAACCTTTGAACTATTATTTTTTATAATATGATGAATATTATAATTTATGAGTTGAAATTTAAATGTACACTAAAATATAGAGGTTTTTCTTGAAAATCAGCATTATTAAATTATTTTAGTAAGTACAATAAATATAAGACAGTGTTTGAGATATATTTCTTTTAGTATAAGTTCACATTTCTTAGTGCAATACACTGCTATGAGCTATCAAAGTATCCTACACACATTATGGTGTTTAGATTTGACTTCTCGAGTTGATATCAACTTACTCAAGAAACAACGTCTAGAATCTGAAGGTTGTTTTTTATATACGATATTCTGCTAATAAGTAGAGTATTGATTCTAAAGTAATGATGAATGATAATTATAGGTATAGCTATACACAGTAACAGAGGTAGTACACTAATATATATTCATATAGTTTAAAAAATTTATGAATAGAAGATCAAAAGTATGATAACAAACTCATATATATATCCCATACATGTACATATAATATCCAGCTTGTATAGAATAAACATTTCAGTTTTCAAACTAAACCATCAATCTTTTATTTACTTTGTTGTAAAACATCTAAAAGAATTATTATTATTCTTATATATTTAAGATAATAATTTTCTCAATATTTTCATCTATTATGTTATAAATAATATGACATTAACACCTTTATTCATCAATGATCAATGAATACTATTATTAACATATATTTTCTCATACTTTCATCAAGTCGGACATGGTATAGCAATAAGATTCATTTGACCCCCAGCAAATGTTGATGAATAATGTAGACATCAGTTTATTATCTAATCCCTCTCCGCGGAAGGATCAACTAATAAATGGAGCATGCTGTCCTTTTCTGTCAAAAGATGTAAAGAGGTGATTATGCATGCTCCATAAGCTTTTTGTCGAAGACAAAGAAAATGACAAGCATCGATTTAGTCAAAAATATTTATCGCAAACGGTTTGTTGGAATCTATCATCACGATTGGCTTCGGAAGGATACTTAACAGGGAAAAAAATACATATGTAGTTGATTAAGAAGCACAAGGAGAGAGAAAGTGAGTTGTTTCTAAATTTATCATGTTAAATTCAAATTGCTAAAGTTACAAATCTGTTATTAAATGTAGTTATCTTTGCAACACTTTATCGCCGCGATCACAAAATCCGTAAGTGAAGTGTGTGTGAAATGGTCACCTTCTTAGTATAAGCACAATTGCCAAGAGCGAATAGAAATATTTATTTTCGTACATATTAATCTACGACCTAATCCTTCCAAGAAGAAGTGTTTGGTCATAAATTAAGCATGCATTCATATCTCCTCTATTTTAACATGGAGGAGGTGATAATGCATGCTTCTCGATGTGAATATGCAATACCATTGTCTCCTCAAGTTTTCACTTGAGGAGAGAAAGACGGACAAACGTCAAAAAGGACACAAATATAAGATCAATCATTTTTTCAGTCTTCTGTAAAGAATCCAGTAGTTCAATCGATCTTCTCTTTGATCTGATGACTAAATATAAAAAGAGAGGTGTATTCTCTTTTTTTTGCTTAGGAGAATAAAGTATATCATTCGAATTCCTAGAAATGAGATCCGTTTGGTATTCTGAAAATTAAAGATAACAGTAGGTTATCTAACCATTACTAAATCAAGGGTATACGTTTTTCTGCCATGAACATATTGTTGTTACAACATGGAGCTCGAGCAAAATGATATATAGAAAACGTAATGAAATGCTACTCGACATTCGATGTAAAGTCTCAACTCATCACATAAAAAAAAGTAAATTTTACATAAATTATGACCAAGCCCTTCGGATAAACTTAATCTAACTCTTCGACGGGAAAGATCTTAGTTATGAATCAAACGTTTGTATAGTAGTGCATGCCTTATGCATAATCATAACTCGGAGAATATGCAGGCGAAAATGGACATTTAGAATAAGCAGATGTAGATACTTATAATCTTCTATAGTCAAATCGAGAATTTTGCAAGAGGATCCAAATATAACTCATACACACACGCATTTTCATAAATATAAGCGAGGGCTTGATGCTATATGAAAATATTAATTAATGTAGACAACGATTTATTACCTAATCCTTTTTCCATGGAAGGGTTAGGTAATAAATTGAACAAGCATTCCTCTTCCATCAGAAGATATATGGAAGAGGTGATTATGCATGCTTCAAAAATTGATGAAAATGATCGAATATGCAATGCTATGCCAGAAGGGAGGACGACGACAAGCGTAAAAAAGAGAGATCCGCTCATCACCTAACGAAGAATAAATGTTTGCTATATTAAATACTGTATGATAAAACCTTTCAAATATACTTAATTAGACTATTCCGCGAGAAATAATTCAATACACATTTATAAATCAAACGTTTGTATAGTATGTCGGTCTTATCCAGAATCATAACTTAGAGAATATGCATGCAAGAAAGAGCACAAGCGCGGATGAGAAATCTTGGATCGTGATTGGTGAGGACAAGAGCTGGACCTTGAAATAAAATAAAGGATGATAAAATATATCTCAAAGATTCAATTCGACCTATTTGTCCATACCACCTGCGAGTGAAGTCATAAATCAAATAGTTTGTTTTATTTTGCATATTGTTTTATATTTTTATTTGAGTATAAAAGAAGAGATATTGTTTAAGTAAAAATATCACTTTTGAGTTTTTTAGAATCTTCTTTTACTTTAAAACTTCCAAAAAAAACATATAATTGTTCTTTTTTTTCAATAATAAACTTTAAAACAAATTCCTTTTTCAAGAGACAAATACCGCAGTTTACTCGCACCTAGGTTTAACGAAATTAACTAGTGCATCCTCCGAGAAAATATATGCACGCTTTGTCCATCTTAAGTAGCGTTCGCTTTGTGTTGTGAGTGTGTGTGTATATATACAAGCGTTATTAGCAGTTCGATACTAAAGTAATGTGAAAACTATGATGTTTGATAATTTAATTAGATGTTATTTAGATTTGGAAGTTGCAGAGAATTTTGGAAAGAATCCATGATTGCAAACGCTTCCAAACATACAAGTGAGAGACCTTGATAATATACATGAATTAATTTGATTACTAATTGAATGGATCCGGTAATAAACACCCTCTCGCACCCGAAGAGTAGAGAAGAGGTGATATAAAGAATGCAGCAGTGAAGTGAAATAAAACAAGAATATTCCTTTTTTTCCAGCACACCGTGGTCTTACAAGATATGGCAATGTATGTGGGTGTTTGCTGTTCAATGAGATTGTGATTTTATTTTTTAATTTCGTGGGTCTAAAAAGAAAGAACCATGTCGTCTGCAGAGTAGAGTAGGTACTAAACTGAAGAAGCGAATGTTCGTAACAGTTTTGGTCGGTTTCTTCTAAGTTAAACAGGTTGACTCCCGGTTACCTGCCAGGGTGAGTAGTGGTGGCAATGACATGGAACGAACTTTGAAGTGGAAGATTCCTTGATGATACGACAGTATACGTAACCATCGATTATGCAGAAAGAAGAGAATAGTAGATTGCCGTATTAAATGAACGATGGATGAATTAGAATTCTGGTACACAACGGGAATTATTATTTCTCTTGAGGAAGAAAAGAAGAAGTAGATAAGTTTTTGGCGAAATATTATATGTTGCTGCTTGAGAATAGAATAGAGCAGCAGCTCTGATTGATTGATTGGATGGATTCAGTTTTCTGGTGTTTTTGTATTCCAGTGTGAAGGTGTTGAAAAAAATTTGGACCATTTCTCGATTTGTGCGTGTCATCCTTGCGCAGGGGCCATGCTAATCTTCTCTGTATCGTTCCAATTTTATCGGATGTCCCCGAGGGGACGAGAGAAGGACGTGCCGTGACTGCGTATGTAGAGGCAGAAGTCCGGCGGTGGTAGACTTATGGGTTCGTTCTTTTCCCTTCCCTTCTCTCCCTTCTCTCGTTTACTCTTTTGTCCGCTAGTGCAGCGACAGCGCTCCACTAGCAGCTTTACACGCGCGGGCGCGTTCATAAGCCTTCTTTGCGCGGCATGTTAGATACTCAGGTTCTCTCCCGTACGTAGACGGTAGACGGTAGACGGTAGACGGTAGACTGTGGATTGGATTTGACAAAAACCGACAACTGCACAGTGCACAGTCACACCACAGTCACACCACGGTAACTCTACAAAATCTCTAAACTTCCTGAACATTATCTAAATATTGCTTGCTTGACCCTTTCTTAATTCTTATGCAAAGTCATCATGTAAATATCCATGATTGTATCAACAGATTTAATGGAATATTTTCAAAAATATCCCTTTCCTTGAATAATAAACAGATCATTTCTACTTGAAAACTTGTTTGAAAATTTTAATATAATAGTCTTCTTCAGTTTCATGGTTAAAAGAAATGCTAAACCAATATATAAATGGCCTATTATATTCCTACTTGCACGTATTTATAAACAAAACGCTTTGTGAACTCCTGAAGTGTAAATGTTATAAACGCAAATAAAACATTAGGAAAGCCCAGGTTTTATCTTTAATAAGTCTAATATGCATCTGAAATACTGTTGCTCAATATCCTATTCTTTTTCGGGTAGAATATGTATGTAATATCTCTTTCTAGCTGAACTAGTCACCATCTCATAAGCATTATACCCAACTGTAAAATTGAACTCCAAATAAAGAGAATAATAGGAAATTCGAAATATGTATCAAATGCCAGATCTGCACTCTCACAAACATGGCCGGAAATCTCGAGTTGTTTGTTTCCGTAGCTTCTACATGCCCATTGGATGGAATTTCTGAATACGCCCACGTAAGCGACAACGGTTAACGTCCGCTTCTCGGCTATTCATTGCGTAGCGTGTTAGGGTTAACGTTCTTTGTCTTCTCCTCAATAAACTGTATGTAATCCTATATTGGTTAAATAAAGTTACTAATAATCCTCCCAAAAACCATCAGTGCTAAACCTGTAGCGCCATCATGTCCGGAAAAAACAAAATAATCAGTCTGGTTACGAGATTGTGGATCATATCAAATATTTTGTCTCCCTAACTCTAACTAAAAGATCAAGATTTTACAAATGATCATATTAAATTTTGGAAAATGTGAGAAATGTACCCAGTTAATTAAATACTTCAATGTACTAACTCTTATTATTGTTCTTTTTTATCTTTTTTGTCTTTTATGATATGATGAATATTATAAGTTTTGGACTTTAAAAACCTTTGAACTATTATTTTTTATAATATGATGAATATTATAATTTATGAGTTGAAATTTAAATGTACACTAAAATATAGAGGTTTTTCTTGAAAATCAGCATTATTAAATTATTTTAGTAAGTACAATAAATATAAGACAGTGTTTGAGATATATTTCTTTTAGTATAAGTTCACATTTCTTAGTGCAATACACTGCTATGAGCTATCAAAGTATCCTACACACATTATGGTGTTTAGATTTGACTTCTCGAGTTGATATCAACTTACTCAAGAAACAACGTCTAGAATCTGAAGGTTGTTTTTTATATACGATATTCTGCTAATAAGTAGAGTATTGATTCTAAAGTAATGATGAATGATAATTATAGGTATAGCTATACACAGTAACAGAGGTAGTACACTAATATATATTCATATAGTTTAAAAAATTTATGAATAGAAGATCAAAAGTATGATAACAAACTCATATATATATCCCATACATGTACATATAATATCCAGCTTGTATAGAATAAACATTTCAGTTTTCAAACTAAACCATCAATCTTTTATTTACTTTGTTGTAAAACATCTAAAAGAATTATTATTATTCTTATATATTTAAGATAATAATTTTCTCAATATTTTCATCTATTATGTTATAAATAATATGACATTAACACCTTTATTCATCAATGATCAATGAATACTATTATTAACATATATTTTCTCATACTTTCATCAAGTCGGACATGGTATAGCAATAAGATTCATTTGACCCCCAGCAAATGTTGATGAATAATGTAGACATCAGTTTATTATCTAATCCCTCTCCGCGGAAGGATCAACTAATAAATGGAGCATGCTGTCCTTTTCTGTCAAAAGATGTAAAGAGGTGATTATGCATGCTCCATAAGCTTTTTGTCGAAGACAAAGAAAATGACAAGCATCGATTTAGTCAAAAATATTTATCGCAAACGGTTTGTTGGAATCTATCATCACGATTGGCTTCGGAAGGATACTTAACAGGGAAAAAAATACATATGTAGTTGATTAAGAAGCACAAGGAGAGAGAAAGTGAGTTGTTTCTAAATTTATCATGTTAAATTCAAATTGCTAAAGTTACAAATCTGTTATTAAATGTAGTTATCTTTGCAACACTTTATCGCCGCGATCACAAAATCCGTAAGTGAAGTGTGTGTGAAATGGTCACCTTCTTAGTATAAGCACAATTGCCAAGAGCGAATAGAAATATTTATTTTCGTACATATTAATCTACGACCTAATCCTTCCAAGAAGAAGTGTTTGGTCATAAATTAAGCATGCATTCATATCTCCTCTATTTTAACATGGAGGAGGTGATAATGCATGCTTCTCGATGTGAATATGCAATACCATTGTCTCCTCAAGTTTTCACTTGAGGAGAGAAAGACGGACAAACGTCAAAAAGGACACAAATATAAGATCAATCATTTTTTCAGTCTTCTGTAAAGAATCCAGTAGTTCAATCGATCTTCTCTTTGATCTGATGACTAAATATAAAAAGAGAGGTGTATTCTCTTTTTTTTGCTTAGGAGAATAAAGTATATCATTCGAATTCCTAGAAATGAGATCCGTTTGGTATTCTGAAAATTAAAGATAACAGTAGGTTATCTAACCATTACTAAATCAAGGGTATACGTTTTTCTGCCATGAACATATTGTTGTTACAACATGGAGCTCGAGCAAAATGATATATAGAAAACGTAATGAAATGCTACTCGACATTCGATGTAAAGTCTCAACTCATCACATAAAAAAAAGTAAATTTTACATAAATTATGACCAAGCCCTTCGGATAAACTTAATCTAACTCTTCGACGGGAAAGATCTTAGTTATGAATCAAACGTTTGTATAGTAGTGCATGCCTTATGCATAATCATAACTCGGAGAATATGCAGGCGAAAATGGACATTTAGAATAAGCAGATGTAGATACTTATAATCTTCTATAGTCAAATCGAGAATTTTGCAAGAGGATCCAAATATAACTCATACACACACGCATTTTCATAAATATAAGCGAGGGCTTGATGCTATATGAAAATATTAATTAATGTAGACAACGATTTATTACCTAATCCTTTTTCCATGGAAGGGTTAGGTAATAAATTGAACAAGCATTCCTCTTCCATCAGAAGATATATGGAAGAGGTGATTATGCATGCTTCAAAAATTGATGAAAATGATCGAATATGCAATGCTATGCCAGAAGGGAGGACGACGACAAGCGTAAAAAAGAGAGATCCGCTCATCACCTAACGAAGAATAAATGTTTGCTATATTAAATACTGTATGATAAAACCTTTCAAATATACTTAATTAGACTATTCCGCGAGAAATAATTCAATACACATTTATAAATCAAACGTTTGTATAGTATGTCGGTCTTATCCAGAATCATAACTTAGAGAATATGCATGCAAGAAAGAGCACAAGCGCGGATGAGAAATCTTGGATCGTGATTGGTGAGGACAAGAGCTGGACCTTGAAATAAAATAAAGGATGATAAAATATATCTCAAAGATTCAATTCGACCTATTTGTCCATACCACCTGCGAGTGAAGTCATAAATCAAATAGTTTGTTTTATTTTGCATATTGTTTTATATTTTTATTTGAGTATAAAAGAAGAGATATTGTTTAAGTAAAAATATCACTTTTGAGTTTTTTAGAATCTTCTTTTACTTTAAAACTTCCAAAAAAGATATAATTGTCCTATTTTGTTTTCCAAAAATGAACTTAAAAAAAGCAAAATTCATAAAGAGACAAATACCGCAGTTTACTCGCACCTAGGTTTAACGAAATTAACTAGTGCATCCTCCGAGAAAATATATGCACGCTTTGTCCATCTTAAGTAGCGTTCGCTTTGTGTTGTGAGTGTGTGTGTATATATACAAGCGTTATTAGCAGTTCGATACTAAAGTAATGTGAAAACTATGATGTTTGATAATTTAATTAGATGTTATTTAGATTTGGAAGTTGCAGAGAATTTTGGAAAGAATCCATGATTGCAAACGCTTCCAAACATACAAGTGAGAGACCTTGATAATATACATGAATTAATTTGATTACTAATTGAATGGATCCGGTAATAAACACCCTCTCGCACCCGAAGAGTAGAGAAGAGGTGATATAAAGAATGCAGCAGTGAAGTGAAATAAAACAAGAATATTCCTTTTTTTCCAGCACACCGTGGTCTTACAAGATATGGCAATGTATGTGGGTGTTTGCTGTTCAATGAGATTGTGATTTTATTTTTTAATTTCGTGGGTCTAAAAAGAAAGAACCATGTCGTCTGCAGAGTAGAGTAGGTACTAAACTGAAGAAGCGAATGTTCGTAACAGTTTTGGTCGGTTTCTTCTAAGTTAAACAGGTTGACTCCCGGTTACCTGCCAGGGTGAGTAGTGGTGGCAATGACATGGAACGAACTTTGAAGTGGAAGATTCCTTGATGATACGACAGTATACGTAACCATCGATTATGCAGAAAGAAGAGAATAGTAGATTGCCGTATTAAATGAACGATGGATGAATTAGAATTCTGGTACACAACGGGAATTATTATTTCTCTTGAGGAAGAAAAGAAGAAGTAGATAAGTTTTTGGCGAAATATTATATGTTGCTGCTTGAGAATAGAATAGAGCAGCAGCTCTGATTGATTGATTGGATGGATTCAGTTTTCTGGTGTTTTTGTATTCCAGTGTGAAGGTGTTGAAAAAAATTTGGACCATTTCTCGATTTGTGCGTGTCATCCTTGCGCAGGGGCCATGCTAATCTTCTCTGTATCGTTCCAATTTTATCGGATGTCCCCGAGGGGACGAGAGAAGGACGTGCCGTGACTGCGTATGTAGAGGCAGAAGTCCGGCGGTGGTAGACTTATGGGTTCGTTCTTTTCCCTTCCCTTCTCTCCCTTCTCTCGTTTACTCTTTTGTCCGCTAGTGCAGCGACAGCGCTCCACTAGCAGCTTTACACGCGCGGGCGCGTTCATAAGCCTTCTTTGCGCGGCATGTTAGATACTCAGGTTCTCTCCCGTACGTAGACGGTAGACGGTAGACGGTAGACGGTAGACTGTGGATTGGATTTGACAAAAACCGACAACTGCACAGTGCACAGTCACACCACAGTCACACCACGGTAACTCTACAAAATCTCTAAACTTCCTGAACATTATCTAAATATTGCTTGCTTGACCCTTTCTTAATTCTTATGCAAAGTCATCATGTAAATATCCATGATTGTATCAACAGATTTAATGGAATATTTTCAAAAATATCCCTTTCCTTGAATAATAAACAGATCATTTCTACTTGAAAACTTGTTTGAAAATTTTAATATAATAGTCTTCTTCAGTTTCATGGTTAAAAGAAATGCTAAACCAATATATAAATGGCCTATTATATTCCTACTTGCACGTATTTATAAACAAAACGCTTTGTGAACTCCTGAAGTGTAAATGTTATAAACGCAAATAAAACATTAGGAAAGCCCAGGTTTTATCTTTAATAAGTCTAATATGCATCTGAAATACTGTTGCTCAATATCCTATTCTTTTTCGGGTAGAATATGTATGTAATATCTCTTTCTAGCTGAACTAGTCACCATCTCATAAGCATTATACCCAACTGTAAAATTGAACTCCAAATAAAGAGAATAATAGGAAATTCGAAATATGTATCAAATGCCAGATCTGCACTCTCACAAACATGGCCGGAAATCTCGAGTTGTTTGTTTCCGTAGCTTCTACATGCCCATTGGATGGAATTTCTGAATACGCCCACGTAAGCGACAACGGTTAACGTCCGCTTCTCGGCTATTCATTGCGTAGCGTGTTAGGGTTAACGTTCTTTGTCTTCTCCTCAATAAACTGTATGTAATCCTATATTGGTTAAATAAAGTTACTAATAATCCTCCCAAAAACCATCAGTGCTAAACCTGTAGCGCCATCATGTCCGGAAAAAACAAAATAATCAGTCTGGTTACGAGATTGTGGATCATATCAAATATTTTGTCTCCCTAACTCTAACTAAAAGATCAAGATTTTACAAATGATCATATTAAATTTTGGAAAATGTGAGAAATGTACCCAGTTAATTAAATACTTCAATGTACTAACTCTTATTATTGTTCTTTTTTATCTTTTTTGTCTTTTATGATATGATGAATATTATAAGTTTTGGACTTTAAAAACCTTTGAACTATTATTTTTTATAATATGATGAATATTATAATTTATGAGTTGAAATTTAAATGTACACTAAAATATAGAGGTTTTTCTTGAAAATCAGCATTATTAAATTATTTTAGTAAGTACAATAAATATAAGACAGTGTTTGAGATATATTTCTTTTAGTATAAGTTCACATTTCTTAGTGCAATACACTGCTATGAGCTATCAAAGTATCCTACACACATTATGGTGTTTAGATTTGACTTCTCGAGTTGATATCAACTTACTCAAGAAACAACGTCTAGAATCTGAAGGTTGTTTTTTATATACGATATTCTGCTAATAAGTAGAGTATTGATTCTAAAGTAATGATGAATGATAATTATAGGTATAGCTATACACAGTAACAGAGGTAGTACACTAATATATATTCATATAGTTTAAAAAATTTATGAATAGAAGATCAAAAGTATGATAACAAACTCATATATATATCCCATACATGTACATATAATATCCAGCTTGTATAGAATAAACATTTCAGTTTTCAAACTAAACCATCAATCTTTTATTTACTTTGTTGTAAAACATCTAAAAGAATTATTATTATTCTTATATATTTAAGATAATAATTTTCTCAATATTTTCATCTATTATGTTATAAATAATATGACATTAACACCTTTATTCATCAATGATCAATGAATACTATTATTAAGATATATTTTCTCATACTTTCATCAAGTCGGACATGGTATAGCAATAAGATTCATTTGACCCCCAGCAAATGTTGATGAATAATGTAGACATCAGTTTATTATCTAATCCCTCTCCGCGGAAGGATCAACTAATAAATGGAGCATGCTGTCCTTTTCTGTCAAAAGATGTAAAGAGGTGATTATGCATGCTCCATAAGCTTTTTGTCGAAGACAAAGAAAATGACAAGCATCGATTTAGTCAAAAATATTTATCGCAAACGGTTTGTTGGAATCTATCATCACGATTGGCTTCGGAAGGATACTTAACAGGGAAAAAAATACATATGTAGTTGATTAAGAAGCACAAGGAGAGAGAAAGTGAGTTGTTTCTAAATTTATCATGTTAAATTCAAATTGCTAAAGTTACAAATCTGTTATTAAATGTAGTTATCTTTGCAACACTTTATCGCCGCGATCACAAAATCCGTAAGTGAAGTGTGTGTGAAATGGTCACCTTCTTAGTATAAGCACAATTGCCAAGAGCGAATAGAAATATTTATTTTCGTACATATTAATCTACGACCTAATCCTTCCAAGAAGAAGTGTTTGGTCATAAATTAAGCATGCATTCATATCTCCTCTATTTTAACATGGAGGAGGTGATAATGCATGCTTCTCGATGTGAATATGCAATACCATTGTCTCCTCAAGTTTTCACTTGAGGAGAGAAAGACGGACAAACGTCAAAAAGGACACAAATATAAGATCAATCATTTTTTCAGTCTTCTGTAAAGAATCCAGTAGTTCAATCGATCTTCTCTTTGATCTGATGACTAAATATAAAAAGAGAGGTGTATTCTCTTTTTTTTGCTTAGGAGAATAAAGTATATCATTCGAATTCCTAGAAATGAGATCCGTTTGGTATTCTGAAAATTAAAGATAACAGTAGGTTATCTAACCATTACTAAATCAAGGGTATACGTTTTTCTGCCATGAACATATTGTTGTTACAACATGGAGCTCGAGCAAAATGATATATAGAAAACGTAATGAAATGCTACTCGACATTCGATGTAAAGTCTCAACTCATCACATAAAAAAAAGTAAATTTTACATAAATTATGACCAAGCCCTTCGGATAAACTTAATCTAACTCTTCGACGGGAAAGATCTTAGTTATGAATCAAACGTTTGTATAGTAGTGCATGCCTTATGCATAATCATAACTCGGAGAATATGCAGGCGAAAATGGACATTTAGAATAAGCAGATGTAGATACTTATAATCTTCTATAGTCAAATCGAGAATTTTGCAAGAGGATCCAAATATAACTCATACACACACGCATTTTCATAAATATAAGCGAGGGCTTGATGCTATATGAAAATATTAATTAATGTAGACAACGATTTATTACCTAATCCTTTTTCCATGGAAGGGTTAGGTAATAAATTGAACAAGCATTCCTCTTCCATCAGAAGATATATGGAAGAGGTGATTATGCATGCTTCAAAAATTGATGAAAATGATCGAATATGCAATGCTATGCCAGAAGGGAGGACGACGACAAGCGTAAAAAAGAGAGATCCGCTCATCACCTAACGAAGAATAAATGTTTGCTATATTAAATACTGTATGATAAAACCTTTCAAATATACTTAATTAGACTATTCCGCGAGAAATAATTCAATACACATTTATAAATCAAACGTTTGTATAGTATGTCGGTCTTATCCAGAATCATAACTTAGAGAATATGCATGCAAGAAAGAGCACAAGCGCGGATGAGAAATCTTGGATCGTGATTGGTGAGGACAAGAGCTGGACCTTGAAATAAAATAAAGGATGATAAAATATATCTCAAAGATTCAATTCGACCTATTTGTCCATACCACCTGCGAGTGAAGTCATAAATCAAATAGTTTGTTTTATTTTGCATATTGTTTTATATTTTTATTTGAGTATAAAAGAAGAGATATTGTTTAAGTAAAAATATCACTTTTGAGTTTTTTAGAATCTTCTTTTACTTTAAAACTTCCAAAAAAGATATAATTGTCCTATTTTGTTTTCCAAAAATGAACTTAAAAAAAGCAAAATTCATAAAGAGACAAATACCGCAGTTTACTCGCACCTAGGTTTAACGAAATTAACTAGTGCATCCTCCGAGAAAATATATGCACGCTTTGTCCATCTTAAGTAGCGTTCGCTTTGTGTTGTGAGTGTGTGTGTATATATACAAGCGTTATTAGCAGTTCGATACTAAAGTAATGTGAAAACTATGATGTTTGATAATTTAATTAGATGTTATTTAGATTTGGAAGTTGCAGAGAATTTTGGAAAGAATCCATGATTGCAAACGCTTCCAAACATACAAGTGAGAGACCTTGATAATATACATGAATTAATTTGATTACTAATTGAATGGATCCGGTAATAAACACCCTCTCGCACCCGAAGAGTAGAGAAGAGGTGATATAAAGAATGCAGCAGTGAAGTGAAATAAAACAAGAATATTCCTTTTTTTCCAGCACACCGTGGTCTTACAAGATATGGCAATGTATGTGGGTGTTTGCTGTTCAATGAGATTGTGATTTTATTTTTTAATTTCGTGGGTCTAAAAAGAAAGAACCATGTCGTCTGCAGAGTAGAGTAGGTACTAAACTGAAGAAGCGAATGTTCGTAACAGTTTTGGTCGGTTTCTTCTAAGTTAAACAGGTTGACTCCCGGTTACCTGCCAGGGTGAGTAGTGGTGGCAATGACATGGAACGAACTTTGAAGTGGAAGATTCCTTGATGATACGACAGTATACGTAACCATCGATTATGCAGAAAGAAGAGAATAGTAGATTGCCGTATTAAATGAACGATGGATGAATTAGAATTCTGGTACACAACGGGAATTATTATTTCTCTTGAGGAAGAAAAGAAGAAGTAGATAAGTTTTTGGCGAAATATTATATGTTGCTGCTTGAGAATAGAATAGAGCAGCAGCTCTGATTGATTGATTGGATGGATTCAGTTTTCTGGTGTTTTTGTATTCCAGTGTGAAGGTGTTGAAAAAAATTTGGACCATTTCTCGATTTGTGCGTGTCATCCTTGCGCAGGGGCCATGCTAATCTTCTCTGTATCGTTCCAATTTTATCGGATGTCCCCGAGGGGACGAGAGAAGGACGTGCCGTGCGTATGTAGAGGCAGAAGTCCGGCGGTGGTAGACTTATGGGTTCGTTCTTTTCCCTTCCCTTCTCTCCCTTCTCTCGTTTACTCTTTTGTCCGCTAGTGCAGCGACAGCGCTCCACTAGCAGCTTTACACGCGCGGGCGCGTTCATAAGCCTTCTTTGCGCGGCATGTTAGATACTCAGGTTCTCTCCCGTACGTAGACGGTAGACGGTAGACGGTAGACGGTAGACTGTGGATTGGATTTGACAAAAACCGACAACTGCACAGTGCACAGTCACACCACAGTCACACCACGGTAACTCTACAAAATCTCTAAACTTCCTGAACATTATCTAAATATTGCTTGCTTGACCCTTTCTTAATTCTTATGCAAAGTCATCATGTAAATATCCATGATTGTATCAACAGATTTAATGGAATATTTTCAAAAATATCCCTTTCCTTGAATAATAAACAGATCATTTCTACTTGAAAACTTGTTTGAAAATTTTAATATAATAGTCTTCTTCAGTTTCATGGTTAAAAGAAATGCTAAACCAATATATAAATGGCCTATTATATTCCTACTTGCACGTATTTATAAACAAAACGCTTTGTGAACTCCTGAAGTGTAAATGTTATAAACGCAAATAAAACATTAGGAAAGCCCAGGTTTTATCTTTAATAAGTCTAATATGCATCTGAAATACTGTTGCTCAATATCCTATTCTTTTTCGGGTAGAATATGTATGTAATATCTCTTTCTAGCTGAACTAGTCACCATCTCATAAGCATTATACCCAACTGTAAAATTGAACTCCAAATAAAGAGAATAATAGGAAATTCGAAATATGTATCAAATGCCAGATCTGCACTCTCACAAACATGGCCGGAAATCTCGAGTTGTTTGTTTCCGTAGCTTCTACATGCCCATTGGATGGAATTTCTGAATACGCCCACGTAAGCGACAACGGTTAACGTCCGCTTCTCGGCTATTCATTGCGTAGCGTGTTAGGGTTAACGTTCTTTGTCTTCTCCTCAATAAACTGTATGTAATCCTATATTGGTTAAATAAAGTTACTAATAATCCTCCCAAAAACCATCAGTGCTAAACCTGTAGCGCCATCATGTCCGGAAAAAACAAAATAATCAGTCTGGTTACGAGATTGTGGATCATATCAAATATTTTGTCTCCCTAACTCTAACTAAAAGATCAAGATTTTACAAATGATCATATTAAATTTTGGAAAATGTGAGAAATGTACCCAGTTAATTAAATACTTCAATGTACTAACTCTTATTATTGTTCTTTTTTATCTTTTTTGTCTTTTATGATATGATGAATATTATAAGTTTTGGACTTTAAAAACCTTTGAACTATTATTTTTTATAATATGATGAATATTATAATTTATGAGTTGAAATTTAAATGTACACTAAAATATAGAGGTTTTTCTTGAAAATCAGCATTATTAAATTATTTTAGTAAGTACAATAAATATAAGACAGTGTTTGAGATATATTTCTTTTAGTATAAGTTCACATTTCTTAGTGCAATACACTGCTATGAGCTATCAAAGTATCCTACACACATTATGGTGTTTAGATTTGACTTCTCGAGTTGATATCAACTTACTCAAGAAACAACGTCTAGAATCTGAAGGTTGTTTTTTATATACGATATTCTGCTAATAAGTAGAGTATTGATTCTAAAGTAATGATGAATGATAATTATAGGTATAGCTATACACAGTAACAGAGGTAGTACACTAATATATATTCATATAGTTTAAAAAATTTATGAATAGAAGATCAAAAGTATGATAACAAACTCATATATATATCCCATACATGTACATATAATATCCAGCTTGTATAGAATAAACATTTCAGTTTTCAAACTAAACCATCAATCTTTTATTTACTTTGTTGTAAAACATCTAAAAGAATTATTATTATTCTTATATATTTAAGATAATAATTTTCTCAATATTTTCATCTATTATGTTATAAATAATATGACATTAACACCTTTATTCATCAATGATCAATGAATACTATTATTAACATATATTTTCTCATACTTTCATCAAGTCGGACATGGTATAGCAATAAGATTCATTTGACCCCCAGCAAATGTTGATGAATAATGTAGACATCAGTTTATTATCTAATCCCTCTCCGCGGAAGGATCAACTAATAAATGGAGCATGCTGTCCTTTTCTGTCAAAAGATGTAAAGAGGTGATTATGCATGCTCCATAAGCTTTTTGTCGAAGACAAAGAAAATGACAAGCATCGATTTAGTCAAAAATATTTATCGCAAACGGTTTGTTGGAATCTATCATCACGATTGGCTTCGGAAGGATACTTAACAGGGAAAAAAATACATATGTAGTTGATTAAGAAGCACAAGGAGAGAGAAAGTGAGTTGTTTCTAAATTTATCATGTTAAATTCAAATTGCTAAAGTTACAAATCTGTTATTAAATGTAGTTATCTTTGCAACACTTTATCGCCGCGATCACAAAATCCGTAAGTGAAGTGTGTGTGAAATGGTCACCTTCTTAGTATAAGCACAATTGCCAAGAGCGAATAGAAATATTTATTTTCGTACATATTAATCTACGACCTAATCCTTCCAAGAAGAAGTGTTTGGTCATAAATTAAGCATGCATTCATATCTCCTCTATTTTAACATGGAGGAGGTGATAATGCATGCTTCTCGATGTGAATATGCAATACCATTGTCTCCTCAAGTTTTCACTTGAGGAGAGAAAGACGGACAAACGTCAAAAAGGACACAAATATAAGATCAATCATTTTTTCAGTCTTCTGTAAAGAATCCAGTAGTTCAATCGATCTTCTCTTTGATCTGATGACTAAATATAAAAAGAGAGGTGTATTCTCTTTTTTTTGCTTAGGAGAATAAAGTATATCATTCGAATTCCTAGAAATGAGATCCGTTTGGTATTCTGAAAATTAAAGATAACAGTAGGTTATCTAACCATTACTAAATCAAGGGTATACGTTTTTCTGCCATGAACATATTGTTGTTACAACATGGAGCTCGAGCAAAATGATATATAGAAAACGTAATGAAATGCTACTCGACATTCGATGTAAAGTCTCAACTCATCACATAAAAAAAAGTAAATTTTACATAAATTATGACCAAGCCCTTCGGATAAACTTAATCTAACTCTTCGACGGGAAAGATCTTAGTTATGAATCAAACGTTTGTATAGTAGTGCATGCCTTATGCATAATCATAACTCGGAGAATATGCAGGCGAAAATGGACATTTAGAATAAGCAGATGTAGATACTTATAATCTTCTATAGTCAAATCGAGAATTTTGCAAGAGGATCCAAATATAACTCATACACACACGCATTTTCATAAATATAAGCGAGGGCTTGATGCTATATGAAAATATTAATTAATGTAGACAACGATTTATTACCTAATCCTTTTTCCATGGAAGGGTTAGGTAATAAATTGAACAAGCATTCCTCTTCCATCAGAAGATATATGGAAGAGGTGATTATGCATGCTTCAAAAATTGATGAAAATGATCGAATATGCAATGCTATGCCAGAAGGGAGGACGACGACAAGCGTAAAAAAGAGAGATCCGCTCATCACCTAACGAAGAATAAATGTTTGCTATATTAAATACTGTATGATAAAACCTTTCAAATATACTTAATTAGACTATTCCGCGAGAAATAATTCAATACACATTTATAAATCAAACGTTTGTATAGTATGTCGGTCTTATCCAGA
Organism: Asterella californica; assembly: GCA_036924285.1. Lineage (NCBI taxonomy): Eukaryota > Viridiplantae > Streptophyta > Marchantiopsida > Marchantiales > Aytoniaceae > Asterella > Asterella californica. The sequence continues at coordinate 21,355,601 of JAYKYS010000011.1, read as the reverse complement.
ATCATAACTTAGAGAATATGCATGCAAGAAAGAGCACAAGCGCGGATGAGAAATCTTGGATCGTGATTGGTGAGGACAAGAGCTGGACCTTGAAATAAAATAAAGGATGATAAAATATATCTCAAAGATTCAATTCGACCTATTTGTCCATACCACCTGCGAGTGAAGTCATAAATCAAATAGTTTGTTTTATTTTGCATATTGTTTTATATTTTTATTTGAGTATAAAAGAAGAGATATTGTTTAAGTAAAAATATCACTTTTGAGTTTTTTAGAATCTTCTTTTACTTTAAAACTTCCAAAAAAGATATAATTGTCCTATTTTGTTTTCCAAAAATGAACTTAAAAAAAGCAAAATTCATAAAGAGACAAATACCGCAGTTTACTCGCACCTAGGTTTAACGAAATTAACTAGTGCATCCTCCGAGAAAATATATGCACGCTTTGTCCATCTTAAGTAGCGTTCGCTTTGTGTTGTGAGTGTGTGTGTATATATACAAGCGTTATTAGCAGTTCGATACTAAAGTAATGTGAAAACTATGATGTTTGATAATTTAATTAGATGTTATTTAGATTTGGAAGTTGCAGAGAATTTTGGAAAGAATCCATGATTGCAAACGCTTCCAAACATACAAGTGAGAGACCTTGATAATATACATGAATTAATTTGATTACTAATTGAATGGATCCGGTAATAAACACCCTCTCGCACCCGAAGAGTAGAGAAGAGGTGATATAAAGAATGCAGCAGTGAAGTGAAATAAAACAAGAATATTCCTTTTTTTCCAGCACACCGTGGTCTTACAAGATATGGCAATGTATGTGGGTGTTTGCTGTTCAATGAGATTGTGATTTTATTTTTTAATTTCGTGGGTCTAAAAAGAAAGAACCATGTCGTCTGCAGAGTAGAGTAGGTACTAAACTGAAGAAGCGAATGTTCGTAACAGTTTTGGTCGGTTTCTTCTAAGTTAAACAGGTTGACTCCCGGTTACCTGCCAGGGTGAGTAGTGGTGGCAATGACATGGAACGAACTTTGAAGTGGAAGATTCCTTGATGATACGACAGTATACGTAACCATCGATTATGCAGAAAGAAGAGAATAGTAGATTGCCGTATTAAATGAACGATGGATGAATTAGAATTCTGGTACACAACGGGAATTATTATTTCTCTTGAGGAAGAAAAGAAGAAGTAGATAAGTTTTTGGCGAAATATTATATGTTGCTGCTTGAGAATAGAATAGAGCAGCAGCTCTGATTGATTGATTGGATGGATTCAGTTTTCTGGTGTTTTTGTATTCCAGTGTGAAGGTGTTGAAAAAAATTTGGACCATTTCTCGATTTGTGCGTGTCATCCTTGCGCAGGGGCCATGCTAATCTTCTCTGTATCGTTCCAATTTTATCGGATGTCCCCGAGGGGACGAGAGAAGGACGTGCCGTGCGTATGTAGAGGCAGAAGTCCGGCGGTGGTAGACTTATGGGTTCGTTCTTTTCCCTTCCCTTCTCTCCCTTCTCTCGTTTACTCTTTTGTCCGCTAGTGCAGCGACAGCGCTCCACTAGCAGCTTTACACGCGCGGGCGCGTTCATAAGCCTTCTTTGCGCGGCATGTTAGATACTCAGGTTCTCTCCCGTACGTAGACGGTAGACGGTAGACGGTAGACGGTAGACTGTGGATTGGATTTGACAAAAACCGACAACTGCACAGTGCACAGTCACACCACAGTCACACCACGGTAACTCTACAAAATCTCTAAACTTCCTGAACATTATCTAAATATTGCTTGCTTGACCCTTTCTTAATTCTTATGCAAAGTCATCATGTAAATATCCATGATTGTATCAACAGATTTAATGGAATATTTTCAAAAATATCCCTTTCCTTGAATAATAAACAGATCATTTCTACTTGAAAACTTGTTTGAAAATTTTAATATAATAGTCTTCTTCAGTTTCATGGTTAAAAGAAATGCTAAACCAATATATAAATGGCCTATTATATTCCTACTTGCACGTATTTATAAACAAAACGCTTTGTGAACTCCTGAAGTGTAAATGTTATAAACGCAAATAAAACATTAGGAAAGCCCAGGTTTTATCTTTAATAAGTCTAATATGCATCTGAAATACTGTTGCTCAATATCCTATTCTTTTTCGGGTAGAATATGTATGTAATATCTCTTTCTAGCTGAACTAGTCACCATCTCATAAGCATTATACCCAACTGTAAAATTGAACTCCAAATAAAGAGAATAATAGGAAATTCGAAATATGTATCAAATGCCAGATCTGCACTCTCACAAACATGGCCGGAAATCTCGAGTTGTTTGTTTCCGTAGCTTCTACATGCCCATTGGATGGAATTTCTGAATACGCCCACGTAAGCGACAACGGTTAACGTCCGCTTCTCGGCTATTCATTGCGTAGCGTGTTAGGGTTAACGTTCTTTGTCTTCTCCTCAATAAACTGTATGTAATCCTATATTGGTTAAATAAAGTTACTAATAATCCTCCCAAAAACCATCAGTGCTAAACCTGTAGCGCCATCATGTCCGGAAAAAACAAAATAATCAGTCTGGTTACGAGATTGTGGATCATATCAAATATTTTGTCTCCCTAACTCTAACTAAAAGATCAAGATTTTACAAATGATCATATTAAATTTTGGAAAATGTGAGAAATGTACCCAGTTAATTAAATACTTCAATGTACTAACTCTTATTATTGTTCTTTTTTATCTTTTTTGTCTTTTATGATATGATGAATATTATAAGTTTTGGACTTTAAAAACCTTTGAACTATTATTTTTTATAATATGATGAATATTATAATTTATGAGTTGAAATTTAAATGTACACTAAAATATAGAGGTTTTTCTTGAAAATCAGCATTATTAAATTATTTTAGTAAGTACAATAAATATAAGACAGTGTTTGAGATATATTTCTTTTAGTATAAGTTCACATTTCTTAGTGCAATACACTGCTATGAGCTATCAAAGTATCCTACACACATTATGGTGTTTAGATTTGACTTCTCGAGTTGATATCAACTTACTCAAGAAACAACGTCTAGAATCTGAAGGTTGTTTTTTATATACGATATTCTGCTAATAAGTAGAGTATTGATTCTAAAGTAATGATGAATGATAATTATAGGTATAGCTATACACAGTAACAGAGGTAGTACACTAATATATATTCATATAGTTTAAAAAATTTATGAATAGAAGATCAAAAGTATGATAACAAACTCATATATATATCCCATACATGTACATATAATATCCAGCTTGTATAGAATAAACATTTCAGTTTTCAAACTAAACCATCAATCTTTTATTTACTTTGTTGTAAAACATCTAAAAGAATTATTATTATTCTTATATATTTAAGATAATAATTTTCTCAATATTTTCATCTATTATGTTATAAATAATATGACATTAACACCTTTATTCATCAATGATCAATGAATACTATTATTAACATATATTTTCTCATACTTTCATCAAGTCGGACATGGTATAGCAATAAGATTCATTTGACCCCCAGCAAATGTTGATGAATAATGTAGACATCAGTTTATTATCTAATCCCTCTCCGCGGAAGGATCAACTAATAAATGGAGCATGCTGTCCTTTTCTGTCAAAAGATGTAAAGAGGTGATTATGCATGCTCCATAAGCTTTTTGTCGAAGACAAAGAAAATGACAAGCATCGATTTAGTCAAAAATATTTATCGCAAACGGTTTGTTGGAATCTATCATCACGATTGGCTTCGGAAGGATACTTAACAGGGAAAAAAATACATATGTAGTTGATTAAGAAGCACAAGGAGAGAGAAAGTGAGTTGTTTCTAAATTTATCATGTTAAATTCAAATTGCTAAAGTTACAAATCTGTTATTAAATGTAGTTATCTTTGCAACACTTTATCGCCGCGATCACAAAATCCGTAAGTGAAGTGTGTGTGAAATGGTCACCTTCTTAGTATAAGCACAATTGCCAAGAGCGAATAGAAATATTTATTTTCGTACATATTAATCTACGACCTAATCCTTCCAAGAAGAAGTGTTTGGTCATAAATTAAGCATGCATTCATATCTCCTCTATTTTAACATGGAGGAGGTGATAATGCATGCTTCTCGATGTGAATATGCAATACCATTGTCTCCTCAAGTTTTCACTTGAGGAGAGAAAGACGGACAAACGTCAAAAAGGACACAAATATAAGATCAATCATTTTTTCAGTCTTCTGTAAAGAATCCAGTAGTTCAATCGATCTTCTCTTTGATCTGATGACTAAATATAAAAAGAGAGGTGTATTCTCTTTTTTTTGCTTAGGAGAATAAAGTATATCATTCGAATTCCTAGAAATGAGATCCGTTTGGTATTCTGAAAATTAAAGATAACAGTAGGTTATCTAACCATTACTAAATCAAGGGTATACGTTTTTCTGCCATGAACATATTGTTGTTACAACATGGAGCTCGAGCAAAATGATATATAGAAAACGTAATGAAATGCTACTCGACATTCGATGTAAAGTCTCAACTCATCACATAAAAAAAAGTAAATTTTACATAAATTATGACCAAGCCCTTCGGATAAACTTAATCTAACTCTTCGACGGGAAAGATCTTAGTTATGAATCAAACGTTTGTATAGTAGTGCATGCCTTATGCATAATCATAACTCGGAGAATATGCAGGCGAAAATGGACATTTAGAATAAGCAGATGTAGATACTTATAATCTTCTATAGTCAAATCGAGAATTTTGCAAGAGGATCCAAATATAACTCATACACACACGCATTTTCATAAATATAAGCGAGGGCTTGATGCTATATGAAAATATTAATTAATGTAGACAACGATTTATTACCTAATCCTTTTTCCATGGAAGGGTTAGGTAATAAATTGAACAAGCATTCCTCTTCCATCAGAAGATATATGGAAGAGGTGATTATGCATGCTTCAAAAATTGATGAAAATGATCGAATATGCAATGCTATGCCAGAAGGGAGGACGACGACAAGCGTAAAAAAGAGAGATCCGCTCATCACCTAACGAAGAATAAATGTTTGCTATATTAAATACTGTATGATAAAACCTTTCAAATATACTTAATTAGACTATTCCGCGAGAAATAATTCAATACACATTTATAAATCAAACGTTTGTATAGTATGTCGGTCTTATCCAGAATCATAACTTAGAGAATATGCATGCAAGAAAGAGCACAAGCGCGGATGAGAAATCTTGGATCGTGATTGGTGAGGACAAGAGCTGGACCTTGAAATAAAATAAAGGATGATAAAATATATCTCAAAGATTCAATTCGACCTATTTGTCCATACCACCTGCGAGTGAAGTCATAAATCAAATAGTTTGTTTTATTTTGCATATTGTTTTATATTTTTATTTGAGTATAAAAGAAGAGATATTGTTTAAGTAAAAATATCACTTTTGAGTTTTTTAGAATCTTCTTTTACTTTAAAACTTCCAAAAAAAACATATAATTGTTCTTTTTTTTCAATAATAAACTTTAAAACAAATTCCTTTTTCAAGAGACAAATACCGCAGTTTACTCGCACCTAGGTTTAACGAAATTAACTAGTGCATCCTCCGAGAAAATATATGCACGCTTTGTCCATCTTAAGTAGCGTTCGCTTTGTGTTGTGAGTGTGTGTGTATATATACAAGCGTTATTAGCAGTTCGATACTAAAGTAATGTGAAAACTATGATGTTTGATAATTTAATTAGATGTTATTTAGATTTGGAAGTTGCAGAGAATTTTGGAAAGAATCCATGATTGCAAACGCTTCCAAACATACAAGTGAGAGACCTTGATAATATACATGAATTAATTTGATTACTAATTGAATGGATCCGGTAATAAACACCCTCTCGCACCCGAAGAGTAGAGAAGAGGTGATATAAAGAATGCAGCAGTGAAGTGAAATAAAACAAGAATATTCCTTTTTTTCCAGCACACCGTGGTCTTACAAGATATGGCAATGTATGTGGGTGTTTGCTGTTCAATGAGATTGTGATTTTATTTTTTAATTTCGTGGGTCTAAAAAGAAAGAACCATGTCGTCTGCAGAGTAGAGTAGGTACTAAACTGAAGAAGCGAATGTTCGTAACAGTTTTGGTCGGTTTCTTCTAAGTTAAACAGGTTGACTCCCGGTTACCTGCCAGGGTGAGTAGTGGTGGCAATGACATGGAACGAACTTTGAAGTGGAAGATTCCTTGATGATACGACAGTATACGTAACCATCGATTATGCAGAAAGAAGAGAATAGTAGATTGCCGTATTAAATGAACGATGGATGAATTAGAATTCTGGTACACAACGGGAATTATTATTTCTCTTGAGGAAGAAAAGAAGAAGTAGATAAGTTTTTGGCGAAATATTATATGTTGCTGCTTGAGAATAGAATAGAGCAGCAGCTCTGATTGATTGATTGGATGGATTCAGTTTTCTGGTGTTTTTGTATTCCAGTGTGAAGGTGTTGAAAAAAATTTGGACCATTTCTCGATTTGTGCGTGTCATCCTTGCGCAGGGGCCATGCTAATCTTCTCTGTATCGTTCCAATTTTATCGGATGTCCCCGAGGGGACGAGAGAAGGACGTGCCGTGACTGCGTATGTAGAGGCAGAAGTCCGGCGGTGGTAGACTTATGGGTTCGTTCTTTTCCCTTCCCTTCTCTCCCTTCTCTCGTTTACTCTTTTGTCCGCTAGTGCAGCGACAGCGCTCCACTAGCAGCTTTACACGCGCGGGCGCGTTCATAAGCCTTCTTTGCGCGGCATGTTAGATACTCAGGTTCTCTCCCGTACGTAGACGGTAGACGGTAGACGGTAGACGGTAGACTGTGGATTGGATTTGACAAAAACCGACAACTGCACAGTGCACAGTCACACCACAGTCACACCACGGTAACTCTACAAAATCTCTAAACTTCCTGAACATTATCTAAATATTGCTTGCTTGACCCTTTCTTAATTCTTATGCAAAGTCATCATGTAAATATCCATGATTGTATCAACAGATTTAATGGAATATTTTCAAAAATATCCCTTTCCTTGAATAATAAACAGATCATTTCTACTTGAAAACTTGTTTGAAAATTTTAATATAATAGTCTTCTTCAGTTTCATGGTTAAAAGAAATGCTAAACCAATATATAAATGGCCTATTATATTCCTACTTGCACGTATTTATAAACAAAACGCTTTGTGAACTCCTGAAGTGTAAATGTTATAAACGCAAATAAAACATTAGGAAAGCCCAGGTTTTATCTTTAATAAGTCTAATATGCATCTGAAATACTGTTGCTCAATATCCTATTCTTTTTCGGGTAGAATATGTATGTAATATCTCTTTCTAGCTGAACTAGTCACCATCTCATAAGCATTATACCCAACTGTAAAATTGAACTCCAAATAAAGAGAATAATAGGAAATTCGAAATATGTATCAAATGCCAGATCTGCACTCTCACAAACATGGCCGGAAATCTCGAGTTGTTTGTTTCCGTAGCTTCTACATGCCCATTGGATGGAATTTCTGAATACGCCCACGTAAGCGACAACGGTTAACGTCCGCTTCTCGGCTATTCATTGCGTAGCGTGTTAGGGTTAACGTTCTTTGTCTTCTCCTCAATAAACTGTATGTAATCCTATATTGGTTAAATAAAGTTACTAATAATCCTCCCAAAAACCATCAGTGCTAAACCTGTAGCGCCATCATGTCCGGAAAAAACAAAATAATCAGTCTGGTTACGAGATTGTGGATCATATCAAATATTTTGTCTCCCTAACTCTAACTAAAAGATCAAGATTTTACAAATGATCATATTAAATTTTGGAAAATGTGAGAAATGTACCCAGTTAATTAAATACTTCAATGTACTAACTCTTATTATTGTTCTTTTTTATCTTTTTTGTCTTTTATGATATGATGAATATTATAAGTTTTGGACTTTAAAAACCTTTGAACTATTATTTTTTATAATATGATGAATATTATAATTTATGAGTTGAAATTTAAATGTACACTAAAATATAGAGGTTTTTCTTGAAAATCAGCATTATTAAATTATTTTAGTAAGTACAATAAATATAAGACAGTGTTTGAGATATATTTCTTTTAGTATAAGTTCACATTTCTTAGTGCAATACACTGCTATGAGCTATCAAAGTATCCTACACACATTATGGTGTTTAGATTTGACTTCTCGAGTTGATATCAACTTACTCAAGAAACAACGTCTAGAATCTGAAGGTTGTTTTTTATATACGATATTCTGCTAATAAGTAGAGTATTGATTCTAAAGTAATGATGAATGATAATTATAGGTATAGCTATACACAGTAACAGAGGTAGTACACTAATATATATTCATATAGTTTAAAAAATTTATGAATAGAAGATCAAAAGTATGATAACAAACTCATATATATATCCCATACATGTACATATAATATCCAGCTTGTATAGAATAAACATTTCAGTTTTCAAACTAAACCATCAATCTTTTATTTACTTTGTTGTAAAACATCTAAAAGAATTATTATTATTCTTATATATTTAAGATAATAATTTTCTCAATATTTTCATCTATTATGTTATAAATAATATGACATTAACACCTTTATTCATCAATGATCAATGAATACTATTATTAACATATATTTTCTCATACTTTCATCAAGTCGGACATGGTATAGCAATAAGATTCATTTGACCCCCAGCAAATGTTGATGAATAATGTAGACATCAGTTTATTATCTAATCCCTCTCCGCGGAAGGATCAACTAATAAATGGAGCATGCTGTCCTTTTCTGTCAAAAGATGTAAAGAGGTGATTATGCATGCTCCATAAGCTTTTTGTCGAAGACAAAGAAAATGACAAGCATCGATTTAGTCAAAAATATTTATCGCAAACGGTTTGTTGGAATCTATCATCACGATTGGCTTCGGAAGGATACTTAACAGGGAAAAAAATACATATGTAGTTGATTAAGAAGCACAAGGAGAGAGAAAGTGAGTTGTTTCTAAATTTATCATGTTAAATTCAAATTGCTAAAGTTACAAATCTGTTATTAAATGTAGTTATCTTTGCAACACTTTATCGCCGCGATCACAAAATCCGTAAGTGAAGTGTGTGTGAAATGGTCACCTTCTTAGTATAAGCACAATTGCCAAGAGCGAATAGAAATATTTATTTTCGTACATATTAATCTACGACCTAATCCTTCCAAGAAGAAGTGTTTGGTCATAAATTAAGCATGCATTCATATCTCCTCTATTTTAACATGGAGGAGGTGATAATGCATGCTTCTCGATGTGAATATGCAATACCATTGTCTCCTCAAGTTTTCACTTGAGGAGAGAAAGACGGACAAACGTCAAAAAGGACACAAATATAAGATCAATCATTTTTTCAGTCTTCTGTAAAGAATCCAGTAGTTCAATCGATCTTCTCTTTGATCTGATGACTAAATATAAAAAGAGAGGTGTATTCTCTTTTTTTTGCTTAGGAGAATAAAGTATATCATTCGAATTCCTAGAAATGAGATCCGTTTGGTATTCTGAAAATTAAAGATAACAGTAGGTTATCTAACCATTACTAAATCAAGGGTATACGTTTTTCTGCCATGAACATATTGTTGTTACAACATGGAGCTCGAGCAAAATGATATATAGAAAACGTAATGAAATGCTACTCGACATTCGATGTAAAGTCTCAACTCATCACATAAAAAAAAGTAAATTTTACATAAATTATGACCAAGCCCTTCGGATAAACTTAATCTAACTCTTCGACGGGAAAGATCTTAGTTATGAATCAAACGTTTGTATAGTAGTGCATGCCTTATGCATAATCATAACTCGGAGAATATGCAGGCGAAAATGGACATTTAGAATAAGCAGATGTAGATACTTATAATCTTCTATAGTCAAATCGAGAATTTTGCAAGAGGATCCAAATATAACTCATACACACACGCATTTTCATAAATATAAGCGAGGGCTTGATGCTATATGAAAATATTAATTAATGTAGACAACGATTTATTACCTAATCCTTTTTCCATGGAAGGGTTAGGTAATAAATTGAACAAGCATTCCTCTTCCATCAGAAGATATATGGAAGAGGTGATTATGCATGCTTCAAAAATTGATGAAAATGATCGAATATGCAATGCTATGCCAGAAGGGAGGACGACGACAAGCGTAAAAAAGAGAGATCCGCTCATCACCTAACGAAGAATAAATGTTTGCTATATTAAATACTGTATGATAAAACCTTTCAAATATACTTAATTAGACTATTCCGCGAGAAATAATTCAATACACATTTATAAATCAAACGTTTGTATAGTATGTCGGTCTTATCCAGAATCATAACTTAGAGAATATGCATGCAAGAAAGAGCACAAGCGCGGATGAGAAATCTTGGATCGTGATTGGTGAGGACAAGAGCTGGACCTTGAAATAAAATAAAGGATGATAAAATATATCTCAAAGATTCAATTCGACCTATTTGTCCATACCACCTGCGAGTGAAGTCATAAATCAAATAGTTTGTTTTATTTTGCATATTGTTTTATATTTTTATTTGAGTATAAAAGAAGAGATATTGTTTAAGTAAAAATATCACTTTTGAGTTTTTTAGAATCTTCTTTTACTTTAAAACTTCCAAAAAAGATATAATTGTCCTATTTTGTTTTCCAAAAATGAACTTAAAAAAAGCAAAATTCATAAAGAGACAAATACCGCAGTTTACTCGCACCTAGGTTTAACGAAATTAACTAGTGCATCCTCCGAGAAAATATATGCACGCTTTGTCCATCTTAAGTAGCGTTCGCTTTGTGTTGTGAGTGTGTGTGTATATATACAAGCGTTATTAGCAGTTCGATACTAAAGTAATGTGAAAACTATGATGTTTGATAATTTAATTAGATGTTATTTAGATTTGGAAGTTGCAGAGAATTTTGGAAAGAATCCATGATTGCAAACGCTTCCAAACATACAAGTGAGAGACCTTGATAATATACATGAATTAATTTGATTACTAATTGAATGGATCCGGTAATAAACACCCTCTCGCACCCGAAGAGTAGAGAAGAGGTGATATAAAGAATGCAGCAGTGAAGTGAAATAAAACAAGAATATTCCTTTTTTTCCAGCACACCGTGGTCTTACAAGATATGGCAATGTATGTGGGTGTTTGCTGTTCAATGAGATTGTGATTTTATTTTTTAATTTCGTGGGTCTAAAAAGAAAGAACCATGTCGTCTGCAGAGTAGAGTAGGTACTAAACTGAAGAAGCGAATGTTCGTAACAGTTTTGGTCGGTTTCTTCTAAGTTAAACAGGTTGACTCCCGGTTACCTGCCAGGGTGAGTAGTGGTGGCAATGACATGGAACGAACTTTGAAGTGGAAGATTCCTTGATGATACGACAGTATACGTAACCATCGATTATGCAGAAAGAAGAGAATAGTAGATTGCCGTATTAAATGAACGATGGATGAATTAGAATTCTGGTACACAACGGGAATTATTATTTCTCTTGAGGAAGAAAAGAAGAAGTAGATAAGTTTTTGGCGAAATATTATATGTTGCTGCTTGAGAATAGAATAGAGCAGCAGCTCTGATTGATTGATTGGATGGATTCAGTTTTCTGGTGTTTTTGTATTCCAGTGTGAAGGTGTTGAAAAAAATTTGGACCATTTCTCGATTTGTGCGTGTCATCCTTGCGCAGGGGCCATGCTAATCTTCTCTGTATCGTTCCAATTTTATCGGATGTCCCCGAGGGGACGAGAGAAGGACGTGCCGTGACTGCGTATGTAGAGGCAGAAGTCCGGCGGTGGTAGACTTATGGGTTCGTTCTTTTCCCTTCCCTTCTCTCCCTTCTCTCGTTTACTCTTTTGTCCGCTAGTGCAGCGACAGCGCTCCACTAGCAGCTTTACACGCGCGGGCGCGTTCATAAGCCTTCTTTGCGCGGCATGTTAGATACTCAGGTTCTCTCCCGTACGTAGACGGTAGACGGTAGACGGTAGACGGTAGACTGTGGATTGGATTTGACAAAAACCGACAACTGCACAGTGCACAGTCACACCACAGTCACACCACGGTAACTCTACAAAATCTCTAAACTTCCTGAACATTATCTAAATATTGCTTGCTTGACCCTTTCTTAATTCTTATGCAAAGTCATCATGTAAATATCCATGATTGTATCAACAGATTTAATGGAATATTTTCAAAAATATCCCTTTCCTTGAATAATAAACAGATCATTTCTACTTGAAAACTTGTTTGAAAATTTTAATATAATAGTCTTCTTCAGTTTCATGGTTAAAAGAAATGCTAAACCAATATATAAATGGCCTATTATATTCCTACTTGCACGTATTTATAAACAAAACGCTTTGTGAACTCCTGAAGTGTAAATGTTATAAACGCAAATAAAACATTAGGAAAGCCCAGGTTTTATCTTTAATAAGTCTAATATGCATCTGAAATACTGTTGCTCAATATCCTATTCTTTTTCGGGTAGAATATGTATGTAATATCTCTTTCTAGCTGAACTAGTCACCATCTCATAAGCATTATACCCAACTGTAAAATTGAACTCCAAATAAAGAGAATAATAGGAAATTCGAAATATGTATCAAATGCCAGATCTGCACTCTCACAAACATGGCCGGAAATCTCGAGTTGTTTGTTTCCGTAGCTTCTACATGCCCATTGGATGGAATTTCTGAATACGCCCACGTAAGCGACAACGGTTAACGTCCGCTTCTCGGCTATTCATTGCGTAGCGTGTTAGGGTTAACGTTCTTTGTCTTCTCCTCAATAAACTGTATGTAATCCTATATTGGTTAAATAAAGTTACTAATAATCCTCCCAAAAACCATCAGTGCTAAACCTGTAGCGCCATCATGTCCGGAAAAAACAAAATAATCAGTCTGGTTACGAGATTGTGGATCATATCAAATATTTTGTCTCCCTAACTCTAACTAAAAGATCAAGATTTTACAAATGATCATATTAAATTTTGGAAAATGTGAGAAATGTACCCAGTTAATTAAATACTTCAATGTACTAACTCTTATTATTGTTCTTTTTTATCTTTTTTGTCTTTTATGATATGATGAATATTATAAGTTTTGGACTTTAAAAACCTTTGAACTATTATTTTTTATAATATGATGAATATTATAATTTATGAGTTGAAATTTAAATGTACACTAAAATATAGAGGTTTTTCTTGAAAATCAGCATTATTAAATTATTTTAGTAAGTACAATAAATATAAGACAGTGTTTGAGATATATTTCTTTTAGTATAAGTTCACATTTCTTAGTGCAATACACTGCTATGAGCTATCAAAGTATCCTACACACATTATGGTGTTTAGATTTGACTTCTCGAGTTGATATCAACTTACTCAAGAAACAACGTCTAGAATCTGAAGGTTGTTTTTTATATACGATATTCTGCTAATAAGTAGAGTATTGATTCTAAAGTAATGATGAATGATAATTATAGGTATAGCTATACACAGTAACAGAGGTAGTACACTAATATATATTCATATAGTTTAAAAAATTTATGAATAGAAGATCAAAAGTATGATAACAAACTCATATATATATCCCATACATGTACATATAATATCCAGCTTGTATAGAATAAACATTTCAGTTTTCAAACTAAACCATCAATCTTTTATTTACTTTGTTGTAAAACATCTAAAAGAATTATTATTATTCTTATATATTTAAGATAATAATTTTCTCAATATTTTCATCTATTATGTTATAAATAATATGACATTAACACCTTTATTCATCAATGATCAATGAATACTATTATTAACATATATTTTCTCATACTTTCATCAAGTCGGACATGGTATAGCAATAAGATTCATTTGACCCCCAGCAAATGTTGATGAATAATGTAGACATCAGTTTATTATCTAATCCCTCTCCGCGGAAGGATCAACTAATAAATGGAGCATGCTGTCCTTTTCTGTCAAAAGATGTAAAGAGGTGATTATGCATGCTCCATAAGCTTTTTGTCGAAGACAAAGAAAATGACAAGCATCGATTTAGTCAAAAATATTTATCGCAAACGGTTTGTTGGAATCTATCATCACGATTGGCTTCGGAAGGATACTTAACAGGGAAAAAAATACATATGTAGTTGATTAAGAAGCACAAGGAGAGAGAAAGTGAGTTGTTTCTAAATTTATCATGTTAAATTCAAATTGCTAAAGTTACAAATCTGTTATTAAATGTAGTTATCTTTGCAACACTTTATCGCCGCGATCACAAAATCCGTAAGTGAAGTGTGTGTGAAATGGTCACCTTCTTAGTATAAGCACAATTGCCAAGAGCGAATAGAAATATTTATTTTCGTACATATTAATCTACGACCTAATCCTTCCAAGAAGAAGTGTTTGGTCATAAATTAAGCATGCATTCATATCTCCTCTATTTTAACATGGAGGAGGTGATAATGCATGCTTCTCGATGTGAATATGCAATACCATTGTCTCCTCAAGTTTTCACTTGAGGAGAGAAAGACGGACAAACGTCAAAAAGGACACAAATATAAGATCAATCATTTTTTCAGTCTTCTGTAAAGAATCCAGTAGTTCAATCGATCTTCTCTTTGATCTGATGACTAAATATAAAAAGAGAGGTGTATTCTCTTTTTTTTGCTTAGGAGAATAAAGTATATCATTCGAATTCCTAGAAATGAGATCCGTTTGGTATTCTGAAAATTAAAGATAACAGTAGGTTATCTAACCATTACTAAATCAAGGGTATACGTTTTTCTGCCATGAACATATTGTTGTTACAACATGGAGCTCGAGCAAAATGATATATAGAAAACGTAATGAAATGCTACTCGACATTCGATGTAAAGTCTCAACTCATCACATAAAAAAAAGTAAATTTTACATAAATTATGACCAAGCCCTTCGGATAAACTTAATCTAACTCTTCGACGGGAAAGATCTTAGTTATGAATCAAACGTTTGTATAGTAGTGCATGCCTTATGCATAATCATAACTCGGAGAATATGCAGGCGAAAATGGACATTTAGAATAAGCAGATGTAGATACTTATAATCTTCTATAGTCAAATCGAGAATTTTGCAAGAGGATCCAAATATAACTCATACACACACGCATTTTCATAAATATAAGCGAGGGCTTGATGCTATATGAAAATATTAATTAATGTAGACAACGATTTATTACCTAATCCTTTTTCCATGGAAGGGTTAGGTAATAAATTGAACAAGCATTCCTCTTCCATCAGAAGATATATGGAAGAGGTGATTATGCATGCTTCAAAAATTGATGAAAATGATCGAATATGCAATGCTATGCCAGAAGGGAGGACGACGACAAGCGTAAAAAAGAGAGATCCGCTCATCACCTAACGAAGAATAAATGTTTGCTATATTAAATACTGTATGATAAAACCTTTCAAATATACTTAATTAGACTATTCCGCGAGAAATAATTCAATACACATTTATAAATCAAACGTTTGTATAGTATGTCGGTCTTATCCAGAATCATAACTTAGAGAATATGCATGCAAGAAAGAGCACAAGCGCGGATGAGAAATCTTGGATCGTGATTGGTGAGGACAAGAGCTGGACCTTGAAATAAAATAAAGGATGATAAAATATATCTCAAAGATTCAATTCGACCTATTTGTCCATACCACCTGCGAGTGAAGTCATAAATCAAATAGTTTGTTTTATTTTGCATATTGTTTTATATTTTTATTTGAGTATAAAAGAAGAGATATTGTTTAAGTAAAAATATCACTTTTGAGTTTTTTAGAATCTTCTTTTACTTTAAAACTTCCAAAAAAGATATAATTGTCCTATTTTGTTTTCCAAAAATGAACTTAAAAAAAGCAAAATTCATAAAGAGACAAATACCGCAGTTTACTCGCACCTAGGTTTAACGAAATTAACTAGTGCATCCTCCGAGAAAATATATGCACGCTTTGTCCATCTTAAGTAGCGTTCGCTTTGTGTTGTGAGTGTGTGTGTATATATACAAGCGTTATTAGCAGTTCGATACTAAAGTAATGTGAAAACTATGATGTTTGATAATTTAATTAGATGTTATTTAGATTTGGAAGTTGCAGAGAATTTTGGAAAGAATCCATGATTGCAAACGCTTCCAAACATACAAGTGAGAGACCTTGATAATATACATGAATTAATTTGATTACTAATTGAATGGATCCGGTAATAAACACCCTCTCGCACCCGAAGAGTAGAGAAGAGGTGATATAAAGAATGCAGCAGTGAAGTGAAATAAAACAAGAATATTCCTTTTTTTCCAGCACACCGTGGTCTTACAAGATATGGCAATGTATGTGGGTGTTTGCTGTTCAATGAGATTGTGATTTTATTTTTTAATTTCGTGGGTCTAAAAAGAAAGAACCATGTCGTCTGCAGAGTAGAGTAGGTACTAAACTGAAGAAGCGAATGTTCGTAACAGTTTTGGTCGGTTTCTTCTAAGTTAAACAGGTTGACTCCCGGTTACCTGCCAGGGTGAGTAGTGGTGGCAATGACATGGAACGAACTTTGAAGTGGAAGATTCCTTGATGATACGACAGTATACGTAACCATCGATTATGCAGAAAGAAGAGAATAGTAGATTGCCGTATTAAATGAACGATGGATGAATTAGAATTCTGGTACACAACGGGAATTATTATTTCTCTTGAGGAAGAAAAGAAGAAGTAGATAAGTTTTTGGCGAAATATTATATGTTGCTGCTTGAGAATAGAATAGAGCAGCAGCTCTGATTGATTGATTGGATGGATTCAGTTTTCTGGTGTTTTTGTATTCCAGTGCTTGAGAATAGAATAGAGCAGCAGCTCTGATTGATTGATTGGATGGATTCAGTTTTCTGGTGTTTTTGTATTCCAGTGCTTGAGAATAGAATAGAGCAGCAGCTCTGATTGATTGATTGGATGGATTCAGTTTTCTGGTGTTTTTGTATTCCAGTGTGAAGGTGTTGAAAAAAATTTGGACCATTTCTCGATTTGTGCGTGTCATCCTTGCGCAGGGGCCATGCTAATCTTCTCTGTATCGTTCCAATTTTATCGGATGTCCCCGAGGGGACGAGAGAAGGACGTGCCGTGACTGCGTATGTAGAGGCAGAAGTCCGGCGGTGGTAGACTTATGGGTTCGTTCTTTTCCCTTCCCTTCTCTCCCTTCTCTCGTTTACTCTTTTGTCCGCTAGTGCAGCGACAGCGCTCCACTAGCAGCTTTACACGCGCGGGCGCGTTCATAAGCCTTCTTTGCGCGGCATGTTAGATACTCAGGTTCTCTCCCGTACGTAGACGGTAGACGGTAGACGGTAGACGGTAGACTGTGGATTGGATTTGACAAAAACCGACAACTGCACAGTGCACAGTCACACCACAGTCACACCACGGTAACTCTACAAAATCTCTAAACTTCCTGAACATTATCTAAATATTGCTTGCTTGACCCTTTCTTAATTCTTATGCAAAGTCATCATGTAAATATCCATGATTGTATCAACAGATTTAATGGAATATTTTCAAAAATATCCCTTTCCTTGAATAATAAACAGATCATTTCTACTTGAAAACTTGTTTGAAAATTTTAATATAATAGTCTTCTTCAGTTTCATGGTTAAAAGAAATGCTAAACCAATATATAAATGGCCTATTATATTCCTACTTGCACGTATTTATAAACAAAACGCTTTGTGAACTCCTGAAGTGTAAATGTTATAAACGCAAATAAAACATTAGGAAAGCCCAGGTTTTATCTTTAATAAGTCTAATATGCATCTGAAATACTGTTGCTCAATATCCTATTCTTTTTCGGGTAGAATATGTATGTAATATCTCTTTCTAGCTGAACTAGTCACCATCTCATAAGCATTATACCCAACTGTAAAATTGAACTCCAAATAAAGAGAATAATAGGAAATTCGAAATATGTATCAAATGCCAGATCTGCACTCTCACAAACATGGCCGGAAATCTCGAGTTGTTTGTTTCCGTAGCTTCTACATGCCCATTGGATGGAATTTCTGAATACGCCCACGTAAGCGACAACGGTTAACGTCCGCTTCTCGGCTATTCATTGCGTAGCGTGTTAGGGTTAACGTTCTTTGTCTTCTCCTCAATAAACTGTATGTAATCCTATATTGGTTAAATAAAGTTACTAATAATCCTCCCAAAAACCATCAGTGCTAAACCTGTAGCGCCATCATGTCCGGAAAAAACAAAATAATCAGTCTGGTTACGAGATTGTGGATCATATCAAATATTTTGTCTCCCTAACTCTAACTAAAAGATCAAGATTTTACAAATGATCATATTAAATTTTGGAAAATGTGAGAAATGTACCCAGTTAATTAAATACTTCAATGTACTAACTCTTATTATTGTTCTTTTTTATCTTTTTTGTCTTTTATGATATGATGAATATTATAAGTTTTGGACTTTAAAAACCTTTGAACTATTATTTTTTATAATATGATGAATATTATAATTTATGAGTTGAAATTTAAATGTACACTAAAATATAGAGGTTTTTCTTGAAAATCAGCATTATTAAATTATTTTAGTAAGTACAATAAATATAAGACAGTGTTTGAGATATATTTCTTTTAGTATAAGTTCACATTTCTTAGTGCAATACACTGCTATGAGCTATCAAAGTATCCTACACACATTATGGTGTTTAGATTTGACTTCTCGAGTTGATATCAACTTACTCAAGAAACAACGTCTAGAATCTGAAGGTTGTTTTTTATATACGATATTCTGCTAATAAGTAGAGTATTGATTCTAAAGTAATGATGAATGATAATTATAGGTATAGCTATACACAGTAACAGAGGTAGTACACTAATATATATTCATATAGTTTAAAAAATTTATGAATAGAAGATCAAAAGTATGATAACAAACTCATATATATATCCCATACATGTACATATAATATCCAGCTTGTATAGAATAAACATTTCAGTTTTCAAACTAAACCATCAATCTTTTATTTACTTTGTTGTAAAACATCTAAAAGAATTATTATTATTCTTATATATTTAAGATAATAATTTTCTCAATATTTTCATCTATTATGTTATAAATAATATGACATTAACACCTTTATTCATCAATGATCAATGAATACTATTATTAACATATATTTTCTCATACTTTCATCAAGTCGGACATGGTATAGCAATAAGATTCATTTGACCCCCAGCAAATGTTGATGAATAATGTAGACATCAGTTTATTATCTAATCCCTCTCCGCGGAAGGATCAACTAATAAATGGAGCATGCTGTCCTTTTCTGTCAAAAGATGTAAAGAGGTGATTATGCATGCTCCATAAGCTTTTTGTCGAAGACAAAGAAAATGACAAGCATCGATTTAGTCAAAAATATTTATCGCAAACGGTTTGTTGGAATCTATCATCACGATTGGCTTCGGAAGGATACTTAACAGGGAAAAAAATACATATGTAGTTGATTAAGAAGCACAAGGAGAGAGAAAGTGAGTTGTTTCTAAATTTATCATGTTAAATTCAAATTGCTAAAGTTACAAATCTGTTATTAAATGTAGTTATCTTTGCAACACTTTATCGCCGCGATCACAAAATCCGTAAGTGAAGTGTGTGTGAAATGGTCACCTTCTTAGTATAAGCACAATTGCCAAGAGCGAATAGAAATATTTATTTTCGTACATATTAATCTACGACCTAATCCTTCCAAGAAGAAGTGTTTGGTCATAAATTAAGCATGCATTCATATCTCCTCTATTTTAACATGGAGGAGGTGATAATGCATGCTTCTCGATGTGAATATGCAATACCATTGTCTCCTCAAGTTTTCACTTGAGGAGAGAAAGACGGACAAACGTCAAAAAGGACACAAATATAAGATCAATCATTTTTTCAGTCTTCTGTAAAGAATCCAGTAGTTCAATCGATCTTCTCTTTGATCTGATGACTAAATATAAAAAGAGAGGTGTATTCTCTTTTTTTTGCTTAGGAGAATAAAGTATATCATTCGAATTCCTAGAAATGAGATCCGTTTGGTATTCTGAAAATTAAAGATAACAGTAGGTTATCTAACCATTACTAAATCAAGGGTATACGTTTTTCTGCCATGAACATATTGTTGTTACAACATGGAGCTCGAGCAAAATGATATATAGAAAACGTAATGAAATGCTACTCGACATTCGATGTAAAGTCTCAACTCATCACATAAAAAAAAGTAAATTTTACATAAATTATGACCAAGCCCTTCGGATAAACTTAATCTAACTCTTCGACGGGAAAGATCTTAGTTATGAATCAAACGTTTGTATAGTAGTGCATGCCTTATGCATAATCATAACTCGGAGAATATGCAGGCGAAAATGGACATTTAGAATAAGCAGATGTAGATACTTATAATCTTCTATAGTCAAATCGAGAATTTTGCAAGAGGATCCAAATATAACTCATACACACACGCATTTTCATAAATATAAGCGAGGGCTTGATGCTATATGAAAATATTAATTAATGTAGACAACGATTTATTACCTAATCCTTTTTCCATGGAAGGGTTAGGTAATAAATTGAACAAGCATTCCTCTTCCATCAGAAGATATATGGAAGAGGTGATTATGCATGCTTCAAAAATTGATGAAAATGATCGAATATGCAATGCTATGCCAGAAGGGAGGACGACGACAAGCGTAAAAAAGAGAGATCCGCTCATCACCTAACGAAGAATAAATGTTTGCTATATTAAATACTGTATGATAAAACCTTTCAAATATACTTAATTAGACTATTCCGCGAGAAATAATTCAATACACATTTATAAATCAAACGTTTGTATAGTATGTCGGTCTTATCCAGAATCATAACTTAGAGAATATGCATGCAAGAAAGAGCACAAGCGCGGATGAGAAATCTTGGATCGTGATTGGTGAGGACAAGAGCTGGACCTTGAAATAAAATAAAGGATGATAAAATATATCTCAAAGATTCAATTCGACCTATTTGTCCATACCACCTGCGAGTGAAGTCATAAATCAAATAGTTTGTTTTATTTTGCATATTGTTTTATATTTTTATTTGAGTATAAAAGAAGAGATATTGTTTAAGTAAAAATATCACTTTTGAGTTTTTTAGAATCTTCTTTTACTTTAAAACTTCCAAAAAAGATATAATTGTCCTATTTTGTTTTCCAAAAATGAACTTAAAAAAAGCAAAATTCATAAAGAGACAAATACCGCAGTTTACTCGCACCTAGGTTTAACGAAATTAACTAGTGCATCCTCCGAGAAAATAGATGCACGCTTTGTCCATCTTAAGTAGCGTTCGCTTTGTGTTGTGAGTGTGTGTGTATATATACAAGCGTTATTAGCAGTTCGATACTAAAGTAATGTGAAAACTATGATGTTTGATAATTTAATTAGATGTTATTTAGATTTGGAAGTTGCAGAGAATTTTGGAAAGAATCCATGATTGCAAACGCTTCCAAACATACAAGTGAGAGACCTTGATAATATACATGAATTAATTTGATTACTAATTGAATGGATCCGGTAATAAACACCCTCTCGCACCCGAAGAGTAGAGAAGAGGTGATATAAAGAATGCAGCAGTGAAGTGAAATAAAACAAGAATATTCCTTTTTTTCCAGCACACCGTGGTCTTACAAGATATGGCAATGTATGTGGGTGTTTGCTGTTCAATGAGATTGTGATTTTATTTTTTAATTTCGTGGGTCTAAAAAGAAAGAACCATGTCGTCTGCAGAGTAGAGTAGGTACTAAACTGAAGAAGCGAATGTTCGTAACAGTTTTGGTCGGTTTCTTCTAAGTTAAACAGGTTGACTCCCGGTTACCTGCCAGGGTGAGTAGTGGTGGCAATGACATGGAACGAACTTTGAAGTGGAAGATTCCTTGATGATACGACAGTATACGTAACCATCGATTATGCAGAAAGAAGAGAATAGTAGATTGCCGTATTAAATGAACGATGGATGAATTAGAATTCTGGTACACAACGGGAATTATTATTTCTCTTGAGGAAGAAAAGAAGAAGTAGATAAGTTTTTGGCGAAATATTATATGTTGCTGCTTGAGAATAGAATAGAGCAGCAGCTCTGATTGATTGATTGGATGGATTCAGTTTTCTGGTGTTTTTGTATTCCAGTGTGAAGGTGTTGAAAAAAATTTGGACCATTTCTCGATTTGTGCGTGTCATCCTTGCGCAGGGGCCATGCTAATCTTCTCTGTATCGTTCCAATTTTATCGGATGTCCCCGAGGGGACGAGAGAAGGACGTGCCGTGACTGCGTATGTAGAGGCAGAAGTCCGGCGGTGGTAGACTTATGGGTTCGTTCTTTTCCCTTCCCTTCTCTCCCTTCTCTCGTTTACTCTTTTGTCCGCTAGTGCAGCGACAGCGCTCCACTAGCAGCTTTACACGCGCGGGCGCGTTCATAAGCCTTCTTTGCGCGGCATGTTAGATACTCAGGTTCTCTCCCGTACGTAGACGGTAGACGGTAGACGGTAGACGGTAGACTGTGGATTGGATTTGACAAAAACCGACAACTGCACAGTGCACAGTCACACCACAGTCACACCACGGTAACTCTACAAAATCTCTAAACTTCCTGAACATTATCTAAATATTGCTTGCTTGACCCTTTCTTAATTCTTATGCAAAGTCATCATGTAAATATCCATGATTGTATCAACAGATTTAATGGAATATTTTCAAAAATATCCCTTTCCTTGAATAATAAACAGATCATTTCTACTTGAAAACTTGTTTGAAAATTTTAATATAATAGTCTTCTTCAGTTTCATGGTTAAAAGAAATGCTAAACCAATATATAAATGGCCTATTATATTCCTACTTGCACGTATTTATAAACAAAACGCTTTGTGAACTCCTGAAGTGTAAATGTTATAAACGCAAATAAAACATTAGGAAAGCCCAGGTTTTATCTTTAATAAGTCTAATATGCATCTGAAATACTGTTGCTCAATATCCTATTCTTTTTCGGGTAGAATATGTATGTAATATCTCTTTCTAGCTGAACTAGTCACCATCTCATAAGCATTATACCCAACTGTAAAATTGAACTCCAAATAAAGAGAATAATAGGAAATTCGAAATATGTATCAAATGCCAGATCTGCACTCTCACAAACATGGCCGGAAATCTCGAGTTGTTTGTTTCCGTAGCTTCTACATGCCCATTGGATGGAATTTCTGAATACGCCCACGTAAGCGACAACGGTTAACGTCCGCTTCTCGGCTATTCATTGCGTAGCGTGTTAGGGTTAACGTTCTTTGTCTTCTCCTCAATAAACTGTATGTAATCCTATATTGGTTAAATAAAGTTACTAATAATCCTCCCAAAAACCATCAGTGCTAAACCTGTAGCGCCATCATGTCCGGAAAAAACAAAATAATCAGTCTGGTTACGAGATTGTGGATCATATCAAATATTTTGTCTCCCTAACTCTAACTAAAAGATCAAGATTTTACAAATGATCATATTAAATTTTGGAAAATGTGAGAAATGTACCCAGTTAATTAAATACTTCAATGTACTAACTCTTATTATTGTTCTTTTTTATCTTTTTTGTCTTTTATGATATGATGAATATTATAAGTTTTGGACTTTAAAAACCTTTGAACTATTATTTTTTATAATATGATGAATATTATAATTTATGAGTTGAAATTTAAATGTACACTAAAATATAGAGGTTTTTCTTGAAAATCAGCATTATTAAATTATTTTAGTAAGTACAATAAATATAAGACAGTGTTTGAGATATATTTCTTTTAGTATAAGTTCACATTTCTTAGTGCAATACACTGCTATGAGCTATCAAAGTATCCTACACACATTATGGTGTTTAGATTTGACTTCTCGAGTTGATATCAACTTACTCAAGAAACAACGTCTAGAATCTGAAGGTTGTTTTTTATATACGATATTCTGCTAATAAGTAGAGTATTGATTCTAAAGTAATGATGAATGATAATTATAGGTATAGCTATACACAGTAACAGAGGTAGTACACTAATATATATTCATATAGTTTAAAAAATTTATGAATAGAAGATCAAAAGTATGATAACAAACTCATATATATATCCTATACATGTACATATAATATCCAGCTTGTATAGAATAAACATTTCAGTTTTCAAACTAAACCATCAATCTTTTATTTACTTTGTTGTAAAACATCTAAAAGAATTATTATTATTCTTATATATTTAAGATAATAATTTTCTCAATATTTTCATCTATTATGTTATGAATAATATGACATTAACACCTTTATTCATCAATGATCAATGAATACTATTATTAACATATATTTTCTCATACTTTCATCAAGTCGGACATGGTATAGCAATAAGATTCATTTGACCCCCAGCAAATGTTGATGAATAATGTAGACATCAGTTTATTATCTAATCCCTCTCCGCGGAAGGATCAACTAATAAATGGAGCATGCTGTCCTTTTCTGTCAAAAGATGTAAAGAGGTGATTATGCATGCTCCATAAGCTTTTTGTCGAAGACAAAGAAAATGACAAGCATCGATTTAGTCAAAAATATTTATCGCAAACGGTTTGTTGGAATCTATCATCACGATTGGCTTCGGAAGGATACTTAACAGGGAAAAAAATACATATGTAGTTGATTAAGAAGCACAAGGAGAGAGAAAGTGAGTTGTTTCTAAATTTATCATGTTAAATTCAAATTGCTAAAGTTACAAATCTGTTATTAAATGTAGTTATCTTTGCAACACTTTATCGCCGCGATCACAAAATCCGTAAGTGAAGTGTGTGTGAAATGGTCACCTTCTTAGTATAAGCACAATTGCCAAGAGCGAATAGAAATATTTATTTTCGTACATATTAATCTACGACCTAATCCTTCCAAGAAGAAGTGTTTGGTCATAAATTAAGCATGCATTCATATCTCCTCTATTTTAACATGGAGGAGGTGATAATGCATGCTTCTCGATGTGAATATGCAATACCATTGTCTCCTCAAGTTTTCACTTGAGGAGAGAAAGACGGACAAACGTCAAAAAGGACACAAATATAAGATCAATCATTTTTTCAGTCTTCTGTAAAGAATCCAGTAGTTCAATCGATCTTCTCTTTGATCTGATGACTAAATATAAAAAGAGAGGTGTATTCTCTTTTTTTTGCTTAGGAGAATAAAGTATATCATTCGAATTCCTAGAAATGAGATCCGTTTGGTATTCTGAAAATTAAAGATAACAGTAGGTTATCTAACCATTACTAAATCAAGGGTATACGTTTTTCTGCCATGAACATATTGTTGTTACAACATGGAGCTCGAGCAAAATGATATATAGAAAACGTAATGAAATGCTACTCGACATTC
This sequence comes from Asterella californica, assembly GCA_036924285.1. Taxonomy (NCBI): domain Eukaryota; kingdom Viridiplantae; phylum Streptophyta; class Marchantiopsida; order Marchantiales; family Aytoniaceae; genus Asterella; species Asterella californica. Next base: position 21,330,090 of record JAYKYS010000011.1, on the reverse strand, counting down.
GATGTAAAGTCTCAACTCATCACATAAAAAAAAGTAAATTTTACATAAATTATGACCAAGCCCTTCGGATAAACTTAATCTAACTCTTCGACGGGAAAGATCTTAGTTATGAATCAAACGTTTGTATAGTAGTGCATGCCTTATGCATAATCATAACTCGGAGAATATGCAGGCGAAAATGGACATTTAGAATAAGCAGATGTAGATACTTATAATCTTCTATAGTCAAATCGAGAATTTTGCAAGAGGATCCAAATATAACTCATACACACACGCATTTTCATAAATATAAGCGAGGGCTTGATGCTATATGAAAATATTAATTAATGTAGACAACGATTTATTACCTAATCCTTTTTCCATGGAAGGGTTAGGTAATAAATTGAACAAGCATTCCTCTTCCATCAGAAGATATATGGAAGAGGTGATTATGCATGCTTCAAAAATTGATGAAAATTATCGAATATGCAATGCTATGCCAGAAGGGAGGACGACGACAAGCGTAAAAAAGAGAGATCCGCTCATCACCTAACGAAGAATAAATGTTTGCTATATTAAATACTGTATGATAAAACCTTTCAAATATACTTAATTAGACTATTCCGCGAGAAATAATTCAATACACATTTATAAATCAAACGTTTGTATAGTATGTCGGTCTTATCCAGAATCATAACTTAGAGAATATGCATGCAAGAAAGAGCACAAGCGCGGATGAGAAATCTTGGATCGTGATTGGTGAGGACAAGAGCTGGACCTTGAAATAAAATAAAGGATGATAAAATATATCTCAAAGATTCAATTCGACCTATTTGTCCATACCACCTGCGAGTGAAGTCATAAATCAAATAGTTTGTTTTATTTTGCATATCGTTTTATATTTTTATTTGAGTATAAAAGAAGAGATATTGTTTAAGTAAAAATATCACTTTTGAGTTTTTTAGAATCTTCTTTTACTTTAAAACTTCCAAAAAAGATATAATTGTCCTATTTTGTTTTCCAAAAATGAACTTAAAAAAAAGCAAAATTCATAAAGAGACAAATACCGCAGTTTACTCGCACCTAGGTTTAACGAAATTAACTAGTGCATCCTCCGAGAAAATAGATGCACGCTTTGTCCATCTTAAGTAGCGTTCGCTTTGTGTTGTGAGTGTGTGTGTATATATACAAGCGTTATTAGCAGTTCGATACTAAAGTAATGTGAAAACTATGATGTTTGATAATTTAATTAGATGTTATTTAGATTTGGAAGTTGCAGAGAATTTTGGAAAGAATCCATGATTGCAAACGCTTCCAAACATACAAGTGAGAGACCTTGATAATATACATGAATTAATTTGATTACTAATTGAATGGATCCGGTAATAAACACCCTCTCGCACCCGAAGAGTAGAGAAGAGGTGATATAAAGAATGCAGCAGTGAAGTGAAATAAAACAAGAATATTCCTTTTTTTCCAGCACACCGTGGTCTTACAAGATATGGCAATGTATGTGGGTGTTTGCTGTTCAATGAGATTGTGATTTTATTTTTTAATTTCGTGGGTCTAAAAAGAAAGAACCATGTCGTCTGCAGAGTAGAGTAGGTACTAAACTGAAGAAGCGAATGTTCGTAACAGTTTTGGTCGGTTTCTTCTAAGTTAAACAGGTTGACTCCCGGTTACCTGCCAGGGTGAGTAGTGGTGGCAATGACATGGAACGAACTTTGAAGTGGAAGATTCCTTGATGATACGACAGTATACGTAACCATCGATTATGCAGAAAGAAGAGAATAGTAGATTGCCGTATTAAATGAACGATGGATGAATTAGAATTCTGGTACACAACGGGAATTATTATTTCTCTTGAGGAAGAAAAGAAGAAGTAGATAAGTTTTTGGCGAAATATTATATGTTGCTGCTTGAGAATAGAATAGAGCAGCAGCTCTGATTGATTGATTGGATGGATTCAGTTTTCTGGTGTTTTTGTATTCCAGTGTGAAGGTGTTGAAAAAAATTTGGACCATTTCTCGATTTGTGCGTGTCATCCTTGCGCAGGGGCCATGCTAATCTTCTCTGTATCGTTCCAATTTTATCGGATGTCCCCGAGGGGACGAGAGAAGGACGTGCCGTGACTGCGTATGTAGAGGCAGAAGTCCGGCGGTGGTAGACTTATGGGTTCGTTCTTTTCCCTTCCCTTCTCTCCCTTCTCTCGTTTACTCTTTTGTCCGCTAGTGCAGCGACAGCGCTCCACTAGCAGCTTTACACGCGCGGGCGCGTTCATAAGCCTTCTTTGCGCGGCATGTTAGATACTCAGGTTCTCTCCCGTACGTAGACGGTAGACGGTAGACGGTAGACGGTAGACTGTGGATTGGATTTGACAAAAACCGACAACTGCACAGTGCACAGTCACACCACAGTCACACCACGGTAACTCTACAAAATCTCTAAACTTCCTGAACATTATCTAAATATTGCTTGCTTGACCCTTTCTTAATTCTTATGCAAAGTCATCATGTAAATATCCATGATTGTATCAACAGATTTAATGGAATATTTTCAAAAATATCCCTTTCCTTGAATAATAAACAGATCATTTCTACTTGAAAACTTGTTTGAAAATTTTAATATAATAGTCTTCTTCAGTTTCATGGTTAAAAGAAATGCTAAACCAATATATAAATGGCCTATTATATTCCTACTTGCACGTATTTATAAACAAAACGCTTTGTGAACTCCTGAAGTGTAAATGTTATAAACGCAAATAAAACATTAGGAAAGCCCAGGTTTTATCTTTAATAAGTCTAATATGCATCTGAAATACTGTTGCTCAATATCCTATTCTTTTTCGGGTAGAATATGTATGTAATATCTCTTTCTAGCTGAACTAGTCACCATCTCATAAGCATTATACCCAACTGTAAAATTGAACTCCAAATAAAGAGAATAATAGGAAATTCGAAATATGTATCAAATGCCAGATCTGCACTCTCACAAACATGGCCGGAAATCTCGAGTTGTTTGTTTCCGTAGCTTCTACATGCCCATTGGATGGAATTTCTGAATACGCCCACGTAAGCGACAACGGTTAACGTCCGCTTCTCGGCTATTCATTGCGTAGCGTGTTAGGGTTAACGTTCTTTGTCTTCTCCTCAATAAACTGTATGTAATCCTATATTGGTTAAATAAAGTTACTAATAATCCTCCCAAAAACCATCAGTGCTAAACCTGTAGCGCCATCATGTCCGGAAAAAACAAAATAATCAGTCTGGTTACGAGATTGTGGATCATATCAAATATTTTGTCTCCCTAACTCTAACTAAAAGATCAAGATTTTACAAATGATCATATTAAATTTTGGAAAATGTGAGAAATGTACCCAGTTAATTAAATACTTCAATGTACTAACTCTTATTATTGTTCTTTTTTATCTTTTTTGTCTTTTATGATATGATGAATATTATAAGTTTTGGACTTTAAAAACCTTTGAACTATTATTTTTTATAATATGATGAATATTATAATTTATGAGTTGAAATTTAAATGTACACTAAAATATAGAGGTTTTTCTTGAAAATCAGCATTATTAAATTATTTTAGTAAGTACAATAAATATAAGACAGTGTTTGAGATATATTTCTTTTAGTATAAGTTCACATTTCTTAGTGCAATACACTGCTATGAGCTATCAAAGTATCCTACACACATTATGGTGTTTAGATTTGACTTCTCGAGTTGATATCAACTTACTCAAGAAACAACGTCTAGAATCTGAAGGTTGTTTTTTATATACGATATTCTGCTAATAAGTAGAGTATTGATTCTAAAGTAATGATGAATGATAATTATAGGTATAGCTATACACAGTAACAGAGGTAGTACACTAATATATATTCATATAGTTTAAAAAATTTATGAATAGAAGATCAAAAGTATGATAACAAACTCATATATATATCCCATACATGTACATATAATATCCAGCTTGTATAGAATAAACATTTCAGTTTTCAAACTAAACCATCAATCTTTTATTTACTTTGTTGTAAAACATCTAAAAGAATTATTATTATTCTTATATATTTAAGATAATAATTTTCTCAATATTTTCATCTATTATGTTATAAATAATATGACATTAACACCTTTATTCATCAATGATCAATGAATACTATTATTAACATATATTTTCTCATACTTTCATCAAGTCGGACATGGTATAGCAATAAGATTCATTTGACCCCCAGCAAATGTTGATGAATAATGTAGACATCAGTTTATTATCTAATCCCTCTCCGCGGAAGGATCAACTAATAAATGGAGCATGCTGTCCTTTTCTGTCAAAAGATGTAAAGAGGTGATTATGCATGCTCCATAAGCTTTTTGTCGAAGACAAAGAAAATGACAAGCATCGATTTAGTCAAAAATATTTATCGCAAACGGTTTGTTGGAATCTATCATCACGATTGGCTTCGGAAGGATACTTAACAGGGAAAAAAATACATATGTAGTTGATTAAGAAGCACAAGGAGAGAGAAAGTGAGTTGTTTCTAAATTTATCATGTTAAATTCAAATTGCTAAAGTTACAAATCTGTTATTAAATGTAGTTATCTTTGCAACACTTTATCGCCGCGATCACAAAATCCGTAAGTGAAGTGTGTGTGAAATGGTCACCTTCTTAGTATAAGCACAATTGCCAAGAGCGAATAGAAATATTTATTTTCGTACATATTAATCTACGACCTAATCCTTCCAAGAAGAAGTGTTTGGTCATAAATTAAGCATGCATTCATATCTCCTCTATTTTAACATGGAGGAGGTGATAATGCATGCTTCTCGATGTGAATATGCAATACCATTGTCTCCTCAAGTTTTCACTTGAGGAGAGAAAGACGGACAAACGTCAAAAAGGACACAAATATAAGATCAATCATTTTTTCAGTCTTCTGTAAAGAATCCAGTAGTTCAATCGATCTTCTCTTTGATCTGATGACTAAATATAAAAAGAGAGGTGTATTCTCTTTTTTTTGCTTAGGAGAATAAAGTATATCATTCGAATTCCTAGAAATGAGATCCGTTTGGTATTCTGAAAATTAAAGATAACAGTAGGTTATCTAACCATTACTAAATCAAGGGTATACGTTTTTCTGCCATGAACATATTGTTGTTACAACATGGAGCTCGAGCAAAATGATATATAGAAAACGTAATGAAATGCTACTCGACATTCGATGTAAAGTCTCAACTCATCACATAAAAAAAAGTAAATTTTACATAAATTATGACCAAGCCCTTCGGATAAACTTAATCTAACTCTTCGACGGGAAAGATCTTAGTTATGAATCAAACGTTTGTATAGTAGTGCATGCCTTATGCATAATCATAACTCGGAGAATATGCAGGCGAAAATGGACATTTAGAATAAGCAGATGTAGATACTTATAATCTTCTATAGTCAAATCGAGAATTTTGCAAGAGGATCCAAATATAACTCATACACACACGCATTTTCATAAATATAAGCGAGGGCTTGATGCTATATGAAAATATTAATTAATGTAGACAACGATTTATTACCTAATCCTTTTTCCATGGAAGGGTTAGGTAATAAATTGAACAAGCATTCCTCTTCCATCAGAAGATATATGGAAGAGGTGATTATGCATGCTTCAAAAATTGATGAAAATTATCGAATATGCAATGCTATGCCAGAAGGGAGGACGACGACAAGCGTAAAAAAGAGAGATCCGCTCATCACCTAACGAAGAATAAATGTTTGCTATATTAAATACTGTATGATAAAACCTTTCAAATATACTTAATTAGACTATTCCGCGAGAAATAATTCAATACACATTTATAAATCAAACGTTTGTATAGTATGTCGGTCTTATCCAGAATCATAACTTAGAGAATATGCATGCAAGAAAGAGCACAAGCGCGGATGAGAAATCTTGGATCGTGATTGGTGAGGACAAGAGCTGGACCTTGAAATAAAATAAAGGATGATAAAATATATCTCAAAGATTCAATTCGACCTATTTGTCCATACCACCTGCGAGTGAAGTCATAAATCAAATAGTTTGTTTTATTTTGCATATCGTTTTATATTTTTATTTGAGTATAAAAGAAGAGATATTGTTTAAGTAAAAATATCACTTTTGAGTTTTTTAGAATCTTCTTTTACTTTAAAACTTCCAAAAAAGATATAATTGTCCTATTTTGTTTTCCAAAAATGAACTTAAAAAAAAGCAAAATTCATAAAGAGACAAATACCGCAGTTTACTCGCACCTAGGTTTAACGAAATTAACTAGTGCATCCTCCGAGAAAATAGATGCACGCTTTGTCCATCTTAAGTAGCGTTCGCTTTGTGTTGTGAGTGTGTGTGTATATATACAAGCGTTATTAGCAGTTCGATACTAAAGTAATGTGAAAACTATGATGTTTGATAATTTAATTAGATGTTATTTAGATTTGGAAGTTGCAGAGAATTTTGGAAAGAATCCATGATTGCAAACGCTTCCAAACATACAAGTGAGAGACCTTGATAATATACATGAATTAATTTGATTACTAATTGAATGGATCCGGTAATAAACACCCTCTCGCACCCGAAGAGTAGAGAAGAGGTGATATAAAGAATGCAGCAGTGAAGTGAAATAAAACAAGAATATTCCTTTTTTTCCAGCACACCGTGGTCTTACAAGATATGGCAATGTATGTGGGTGTTTGCTGTTCAATGAGATTGTGATTTTATTTTTTAATTTCGTGGGTCTAAAAAGAAAGAACCATGTCGTCTGCAGAGTAGAGTAGGTACTAAACTGAAGAAGCGAATGTTCGTAACAGTTTTGGTCGGTTTCTTCTAAGTTAAACAGGTTGACTCCCGGTTACCTGCCAGGGTGAGTAGTGGTGGCAATGACATGGAACGAACTTTGAAGTGGAAGATTCCTTGATGATACGACAGTATACGTAACCATCGATTATGCAGAAAGAAGAGAATAGTAGATTGCCGTATTAAATGAACGATGGATGAATTAGAATTCTGGTACACAACGGGAATTATTATTTCTCTTGAGGAAGAAAAGAAGAAGTAGATAAGTTTTTGGCGAAATATTATATGTTGCTGCTTGAGAATAGAATAGAGCAGCAGCTCTGATTGATTGATTGGATGGATTCAGTTTTCTGGTGTTTTTGTATTCCAGTGTGAAGGTGTTGAAAAAAATTTGGACCATTTCTCGATTTGTGCGTGTCATCCTTGCGCAGGGGCCATGCTAATCTTCTCTGTATCGTTCCAATTTTATCGGATGTCCCCGAGGGGACGAGAGAAGGACGTGCCGTGACTGCGTATGTAGAGGCAGAAGTCCGGCGGTGGTAGACTTATGGGTTCGTTCTTTTCCCTTCCCTTCTCTCCCTTCTCTCGTTTACTCTTTTGTCCGCTAGTGCAGCGACAGCGCTCCACTAGCAGCTTTACACGCGCGGGCGCGTTCATAAGCCTTCTTTGCGCGGCATGTTAGATACTCAGGTTCTCTCCCGTACGTAGACGGTAGACGGTAGACGGTAGACGGTAGACTGTGGATTGGATTTGACAAAAACCGACAACTGCACAGTGCACAGTCACACCACAGTCACACCACGGTAACTCTACAAAATCTCTAAACTTCCTGAACATTATCTAAATATTGCTTGCTTGACCCTTTCTTAATTCTTATGCAAAGTCATCATGTAAATATCCATGATTGTATCAACAGATTTAATGGAATATTTTCAAAAATATCCCTTTCCTTGAATAATAAACAGATCATTTCTACTTGAAAACTTGTTTGAAAATTTTAATATAATAGTCTTCTTCAGTTTCATGGTTAAAAGAAATGCTAAACCAATATATAAATGGCCTATTATATTCCTACTTGCACGTATTTATAAACAAAACGCTTTGTGAACTCCTGAAGTGTAAATGTTATAAACGCAAATAAAACATTAGGAAAGCCCAGGTTTTATCTTTAATAAGTCTAATATGCATCTGAAATACTGTTGCTCAATATCCTATTCTTTTTCGGGTAGAATATGTATGTAATATCTCTTTCTAGCTGAACTAGTCACCATCTCATAAGCATTATACCCAACTGTAAAATTGAACTCCAAATAAAGAGAATAATAGGAAATTCGAAATATGTATCAAATGCCAGATCTGCACTCTCACAAACATGGCCGGAAATCTCGAGTTGTTTGTTTCCGTAGCTTCTACATGCCCATTGGATGGAATTTCTGAATACGCCCACGTAAGCGACAACGGTTAACGTCCGCTTCTCGGCTATTCATTGCGTAGCGTGTTAGGGTTAACGTTCTTTGTCTTCTCCTCAATAAACTGTATGTAATCCTATATTGGTTAAATAAAGTTACTAATAATCCTCCCAAAAACCATCAGTGCTAAACCTGTAGCGCCATCATGTCCGGAAAAAACAAAATAATCAGTCTGGTTACGAGATTGTGGATCATATCAAATATTTTGTCTCCCTAACTCTAACTAAAAGATCAAGATTTTACAAATGATCATATTAAATTTTGGAAAATGTGAGAAATGTACCCAGTTAATTAAATACTTCAATGTACTAACTCTTATTATTGTTCTTTTTTATCTTTTTTGTCTTTTATGATATGATGAATATTATAAGTTTTGGACTTTAAAAACCTTTGAACTATTATTTTTTATAATATGATGAATATTATAATTTATGAGTTGAAATTTAAATGTACACTAAAATATAGAGGTTTTTCTTGAAAATCAGCATTATTAAATTATTTTAGTAAGTACAATAAATATAAGACAGTGTTTGAGATATATTTCTTTTAGTATAAGTTCACATTTCTTAGTGCAATACACTGCTATGAGCTATCAAAGTATCCTACACACATTATGGTGTTTAGATTTGACTTCTCGAGTTGATATCAACTTACTCAAGAAACAACGTCTAGAATCTGAAGGTTGTTTTTTATATACGATATTCTGCTAATAAGTAGAGTATTGATTCTAAAGTAATGATGAATGATAATTATAGGTATAGCTATACACAGTAACAGAGGTAGTACACTAATATATATTCATATAGTTTAAAAAATTTATGAATAGAAGATCAAAAGTATGATAACAAACTCATATATATATCCCATACATGTACATATAATATCCAGCTTGTATAGAATAAACATTTCAGTTTTCAAACTAAACCATCAATCTTTTATTTACTTTGTTGTAAAACATCTAAAAGAATTATTATTATTCTTATATATTTAAGATAATAATTTTCTCAATATTTTCATCTATTATGTTATAAATAATATGACATTAACACCTTTATTCATCAATGATCAATGAATACTATTATTAACATATATTTTCTCATACTTTCATCAAGTCGGACATGGTATAGCAATAAGATTCATTTGACCCCCAGCAAATGTTGATGAATAATGTAGACATCAGTTTATTATCTAATCCCTCTCCGCGGAAGGATCAACTAATAAATGGAGCATGCTGTCCTTTTCTGTCAAAAGATGTAAAGAGGTGATTATGCATGCTCCATAAGCTTTTTGTCGAAGACAAAGAAAATGACAAGCATCGATTTAGTCAAAAATATTTATCGCAAACGGTTTGTTGGAATCTATCATCACGATTGGCTTCGGAAGGATACTTAACAGGGAAAAAAATACATATGTAGTTGATTAAGAAGCACAAGGAGAGAGAAAGTGAGTTGTTTCTAAATTTATCATGTTAAATTCAAATTGCTAAAGTTACAAATCTGTTATTAAATGTAGTTATCTTTGCAACACTTTATCGCCGCGATCACAAAATCCGTAAGTGAAGTGTGTGTGAAATGGTCACCTTCTTAGTATAAGCACAATTGCCAAGAGCGAATAGAAATATTTATTTTCGTACATATTAATCTACGACCTAATCCTTCCAAGAAGAAGTGTTTGGTCATAAATTAAGCATGCATTCATATCTCCTCTATTTTAACATGGAGGAGGTGATAATGCATGCTTCTCGATGTGAATATGCAATACCATTGTCTCCTCAAGTTTTCACTTGAGGAGAGAAAGACGGACAAACGTCAAAAAGGACACAAATATAAGATCAATCATTTTTTCAGTCTTCTGTAAAGAATCCAGTAGTTCAATCGATCTTCTCTTTGATCTGATGACTAAATATAAAAAGAGAGGTGTATTCTCTTTTTTTTGCTTAGGAGAATAAAGTATATCATTCGAATTCCTAGAAATGAGATCCGTTTGGTATTCTGAAAATTAAAGATAACAGTAGGTTATCTAACCATTACTAAATCAAGGGTATACGTTTTTCTGCCATGAACATATTGTTGTTACAACATGGAGCTCGAGCAAAATGATATATAGAAAACGTAATGAAATGCTACTCGACATTCGATGTAAAGTCTCAACTCATCACATAAAAAAAAGTAAATTTTACATAAATTATGACCAAGCCCTTCGGATAAACTTAATCTAACTCTTCGACGGGAAAGATCTTAGTTATGAATCAAACGTTTGTATAGTAGTGCATGCCTTATGCATAATCATAACTCGGAGAATATGCAGGCGAAAATGGACATTTAGAATAAGCAGATGTAGATACTTATAATCTTCTATAGTCAAATCGAGAATTTTGCAAGAGGATCCAAATATAACTCATACACACACGCATTTTCATAAATATAAGCGAGGGCTTGATGCTATATGAAAATATTAATTAATGTAGACAACGATTTATTACCTAATCCTTTTTCCATGGAAGGGTTAGGTAATAAATTGAACAAGCATTCCTCTTCCATCAGAAGATATATGGAAGAGGTGATTATGCATGCTTCAAAAATTGATGAAAATTATCGAATATGCAATGCTATGCCAGAAGGGAGGACGACGACAAGCGTAAAAAAGAGAGATCCGCTCATCACCTAACGAAGAATAAATGTTTGCTATATTAAATACTGTATGATAAAACCTTTCAAATATACTTAATTAGACTATTCCGCGAGAAATAATTCAATACACATTTATAAATCAAACGTTTGTATAGTATGTCGGTCTTATCCAGAATCATAACTTAGAGAATATGCATGCAAGAAAGAGCACAAGCGCGGATGAGAAATCTTGGATCGTGATTGGTGAGGACAAGAGCTGGACCTTGAAATAAAATAAAGGATGATAAAATATATCTCAAAGATTCAATTCGACCTATTTGTCCATACCACCTGCGAGTGAAGTCATAAATCAAATAGTTTGTTTTATTTTGCATATCGTTTTATATTTTTATTTGAGTATAAAAGAAGAGATATTGTTTAAGTAAAAATATCACTTTTGAGTTTTTTAGAATCTTCTTTTACTTTAAAACTTCCAAAAAAGATATAATTGTCCTATTTTGTTTTCCAAAAATGAACTTAAAAAAAAGCAAAATTCATAAAGAGACAAATACCGCAGTTTACTCGCACCTAGGTTTAACGAAATTAACTAGTGCATCCTCCGAGAAAATAGATGCACGCTTTGTCCATCTTAAGTAGCGTTCGCTTTGTGTTGTGAGTGTGTGTGTATATATACAAGCGTTATTAGCAGTTCGATACTAAAGTAATGTGAAAACTATGATGTTTGATAATTTAATTAGATGTTATTTAGATTTGGAAGTTGCAGAGAATTTTGGAAAGAATCCATGATTGCAAACGCTTCCAAACATACAAGTGAGAGACCTTGATAATATACATGAATTAATTTGATTACTAATTGAATGGATCCGGTAATAAACACCCTCTCGCACCCGAAGAGTAGAGAAGAGGTGATATAAAGAATGCAGCAGTGAAGTGAAATAAAACAAGAATATTCCTTTTTTTCCAGCACACCGTGGTCTTACAAGATATGGCAATGTATGTGGGTGTTTGCTGTTCAATGAGATTGTGATTTTATTTTTTAATTTCGTGGGTCTAAAAAGAAAGAACCATGTCGTCTGCAGAGTAGAGTAGGTACTAAACTGAAGAAGCGAATGTTCGTAACAGTTTTGGTCGGTTTCTTCTAAGTTAAACAGGTTGACTCCCGGTTACCTGCCAGGGTGAGTAGTGGTGGCAATGACATGGAACGAACTTTGAAGTGGAAGATTCCTTGATGATACGACAGTATACGTAACCATCGATTATGCAGAAAGAAGAGAATAGTAGATTGCCGTATTAAATGAACGATGGATGAATTAGAATTCTGGTACACAACGGGAATTATTATTTCTCTTGAGGAAGAAAAGAAGAAGTAGATAAGTTTTTGGCGAAATATTATATGTTGCTGCTTGAGAATAGAATAGAGCAGCAGCTCTGATTGATTGATTGGATGGATTCAGTTTTCTGGTGTTTTTGTATTCCAGTGTGAAGGTGTTGAAAAAAATTTGGACCATTTCTCGATTTGTGCGTGTCATCCTTGCGCAGGGGCCATGCTAATCTTCTCTGTATCGTTCCAATTTTATCGGATGTCCCCGAGGGGACGAGAGAAGGACGTGCCGTGACTGCGTATGTAGAGGCAGAAGTCCGGCGGTGGTAGACTTATGGGTTCGTTCTTTTCCCTTCCCTTCTCTCCCTTCTCTCGTTTACTCTTTTGTCCGCTAGTGCAGCGACAGCGCTCCACTAGCAGCTTTACACGCGCGGGCGCGTTCATAAGCCTTCTTTGCGCGGCATGTTAGATACTCAGGTTCTCTCCCGTACGTAGACGGTAGACGGTAGACGGTAGACGGTAGACTGTGGATTGGATTTGACAAAAACCGACAACTGCACAGTGCACAGTCACACCACAGTCACACCACGGTAACTCTACAAAATCTCTAAACTTCCTGAACATTATCTAAATATTGCTTGCTTGACCCTTTCTTAATTCTTATGCAAAGTCATCATGTAAATATCCATGATTGTATCAACAGATTTAATGGAATATTTTCAAAAATATCCCTTTCCTTGAATAATAAACAGATCATTTCTACTTGAAAACTTGTTTGAAAATTTTAATATAATAGTCTTCTTCAGTTTCATGGTTAAAAGAAATGCTAAACCAATATATAAATGGCCTATTATATTCCTACTTGCACGTATTTATAAACAAAACGCTTTGTGAACTCCTGAAGTGTAAATGTTATAAACGCAAATAAAACATTAGGAAAGCCCAGGTTTTATCTTTAATAAGTCTAATATGCATCTGAAATACTGTTGCTCAATATCCTATTCTTTTTCGGGTAGAATATGTATGTAATATCTCTTTCTAGCTGAACTAGTCACCATCTCATAAGCATTATACCCAACTGTAAAATTGAACTCCAAATAAAGAGAATAATAGGAAATTCGAAATATGTATCAAATGCCAGATCTGCACTCTCACAAACATGGCCGGAAATCTCGAGTTGTTTGTTTCCGTAGCTTCTACATGCCCATTGGATGGAATTTCTGAATACGCCCACGTAAGCGACAACGGTTAACGTCCGCTTCTCGGCTATTCATTGCGTAGCGTGTTAGGGTTAACGTTCTTTGTCTTCTCCTCAATAAACTGTATGTAATCCTATATTGGTTAAATAAAGTTACTAATAATCCTCCCAAAAACCATCAGTGCTAAACCTGTAGCGCCATCATGTCCGGAAAAAACAAAATAATCAGTCTGGTTACGAGATTGTGGATCATATCAAATATTTTGTCTCCCTAACTCTAACTAAAAGATCAAGATTTTACAAATGATCATATTAAATTTTGGAAAATGTGAGAAATGTACCCAGTTAATTAAATACTTCAATGTACTAACTCTTATTATTGTTCTTTTTTATCTTTTTTGTCTTTTATGATATGATGAATATTATAAGTTTTGGACTTTAAAAACCTTTGAACTATTATTTTTTATAATATGATGAATATTATAATTTATGAGTTGAAATTTAAATGTACACTAAAATATAGAGGTTTTTCTTGAAAATCAGCATTATTAAATTATTTTAGTAAGTACAATAAATATAAGACAGTGTTTGAGATATATTTCTTTTAGTATAAGTTCACATTTCTTAGTGCAATACACTGCTATGAGCTATCAAAGTATCCTACACACATTATGGTGTTTAGATTTGACTTCTCGAGTTGATATCAACTTACTCAAGAAACAACGTCTAGAATCTGAAGGTTGTTTTTTATATACGATATTCTGCTAATAAGTAGAGTATTGATTCTAAAGTAATGATGAATGATAATTATAGGTATAGCTATACACAGTAACAGAGGTAGTACACTAATATATATTCATATAGTTTAAAAAATTTATGAATAGAAGATCAAAAGTATGATAACAAACTCATATATATATCCCATACATGTACATATAATATCCAGCTTGTATAGAATAAACATTTCAGTTTTCAAACTAAACCATCAATCTTTTATTTACTTTGTTGTAAAACATCTAAAAGAATTATTATTATTCTTATATATTTAAGATAATAATTTTCTCAATATTTTCATCTATTATGTTATAAATAATATGACATTAACACCTTTATTCATCAATGATCAATGAATACTATTATTAACATATATTTTCTCATACTTTCATCAAGTCGGACATGGTATAGCAATAAGATTCATTTGACCCCCAGCAAATGTTGATGAATAATGTAGACATCAGTTTATTATCTAATCCCTCTCCGCGGAAGGATCAACTAATAAATGGAGCATGCTGTCCTTTTCTGTCAAAAGATGTAAAGAGGTGATTATGCATGCTCCATAAGCTTTTTGTCGAAGACAAAGAAAATGACAAGCATCGATTTAGTCAAAAATATTTATCGCAAACGGTTTGTTGGAATCTATCATCACGATTGGCTTCGGAAGGATACTTAACAGGGAAAAAAATACATATGTAGTTGATTAAGAAGCACAAGGAGAGAGAAAGTGAGTTGTTTCTAAATTTATCATGTTAAATTCAAATTGCTAAAGTTACAAATCTGTTATTAAATGTAGTTATCTTTGCAACACTTTATCGCCGCGATCACAAAATCCGTAAGTGAAGTGTGTGTGAAATGGTCACCTTCTTAGTATAAGCACAATTGCCAAGAGCGAATAGAAATATTTATTTTCGTACATATTAATCTACGACCTAATCCTTCCAAGAAGAAGTGTTTGGTCATAAATTAAGCATGCATTCATATCTCCTCTATTTTAACATGGAGGAGGTGATAATGCATGCTTCTCGATGTGAATATGCAATACCATTGTCTCCTCAAGTTTTCACTTGAGGAGAGAAAGACGGACAAACGTCAAAAAGGACACAAATATAAGATCAATCATTTTTTCAGTCTTCTGTAAAGAATCCAGTAGTTCAATCGATCTTCTCTTTGATCTGATGACTAAATATAAAAAGAGAGGTGTATTCTCTTTTTTTTGCTTAGGAGAATAAAGTATATCATTCGAATTCCTAGAAATGAGATCCGTTTGGTATTCTGAAAATTAAAGATAACAGTAGGTTATCTAACCATTACTA
This sequence comes from Asterella californica, assembly GCA_036924285.1. Classification (NCBI taxonomy): domain Eukaryota; kingdom Viridiplantae; phylum Streptophyta; class Marchantiopsida; order Marchantiales; family Aytoniaceae; genus Asterella; species Asterella californica. The sequence goes on along the minus strand of JAYKYS010000011.1, from coordinate 21,314,572 downwards.
AATCAAGGGTATACGTTTTTCTGCCATGAACATATTGTTGTTACAACATGGAGCTCGAGCAAAATGATATATAGAAAACGTAATGAAATGCTACTCGACATTCGATGTAAAGTCTCAACTCATCACATAAAAAAAAGTAAATTTTACATAAATTATGACCAAGCCCTTCGGATAAACTTAATCTAACTCTTCGACGGGAAAGATCTTAGTTATGAATCAAACGTTTGTATAGTAGTGCATGCCTTATGCATAATCATAACTCGGAGAATATGCAGGCGAAAATGGACATTTAGAATAAGCAGATGTAGATACTTATAATCTTCTATAGTCAAATCGAGAATTTTGCAAGAGGATCCAAATATAACTCATACACACACGCATTTTCATAAATATAAGCGAGGGCTTGATGCTATATGAAAATATTAATTAATGTAGACAACGATTTATTACCTAATCCTTTTTCCATGGAAGGGTTAGGTAATAAATTGAACAAGCATTCCTCTTCCATCAGAAGATATATGGAAGAGGTGATTATGCATGCTTCAAAAATTGATGAAAATTATCGAATATGCAATGCTATGCCAGAAGGGAGGACGACGACAAGCGTAAAAAAGAGAGATCCGCTCATCACCTAACGAAGAATAAATGTTTGCTATATTAAATACTGTATGATAAAACCTTTCAAATATACTTAATTAGACTATTCCGCGAGAAATAATTCAATACACATTTATAAATCAAACGTTTGTATAGTATGTCGGTCTTATCCAGAATCATAACTTAGAGAATATGCATGCAAGAAAGAGCACAAGCGCGGATGAGAAATCTTGGATCGTGATTGGTGAGGACAAGAGCTGGACCTTGAAATAAAATAAAGGATGATAAAATATATCTCAAAGATTCAATTCGACCTATTTGTCCATACCACCTGCGAGTGAAGTCATAAATCAAATAGTTTGTTTTATTTTGCATATCGTTTTATATTTTTATTTGAGTATAAAAGAAGAGATATTGTTTAAGTAAAAATATCACTTTTGAGTTTTTTAGAATCTTCTTTTACTTTAAAACTTCCAAAAAAGATATAATTGTCCTATTTTGTTTTCCAAAAATGAACTTAAAAAAAAGCAAAATTCATAAAGAGACAAATACCGCAGTTTACTCGCACCTAGGTTTAACGAAATTAACTAGTGCATCCTCCGAGAAAATAGATGCACGCTTTGTCCATCTTAAGTAGCGTTCGCTTTGTGTTGTGAGTGTGTGTGTATATATACAAGCGTTATTAGCAGTTCGATACTAAAGTAATGTGAAAACTATGATGTTTGATAATTTAATTAGATGTTATTTAGATTTGGAAGTTGCAGAGAATTTTGGAAAGAATCCATGATTGCAAACGCTTCCAAACATACAAGTGAGAGACCTTGATAATATACATGAATTAATTTGATTACTAATTGAATGGATCCGGTAATAAACACCCTCTCGCACCCGAAGAGTAGAGAAGAGGTGATATAAAGAATGCAGCAGTGAAGTGAAATAAAACAAGAATATTCCTTTTTTTCCAGCACACCGTGGTCTTACAAGATATGGCAATGTATGTGGGTGTTTGCTGTTCAATGAGATTGTGATTTTATTTTTTAATTTCGTGGGTCTAAAAAGAAAGAACCATGTCGTCTGCAGAGTAGAGTAGGTACTAAACTGAAGAAGCGAATGTTCGTAACAGTTTTGGTCGGTTTCTTCTAAGTTAAACAGGTTGACTCCCGGTTACCTGCCAGGGTGAGTAGTGGTGGCAATGACATGGAACGAACTTTGAAGTGGAAGATTCCTTGATGATACGACAGTATACGTAACCATCGATTATGCAGAAAGAAGAGAATAGTAGATTGCCGTATTAAATGAACGATGGATGAATTAGAATTCTGGTACACAACGGGAATTATTATTTCTCTTGAGGAAGAAAAGAAGAAGTAGATAAGTTTTTGGCGAAATATTATATGTTGCTGCTTGAGAATAGAATAGAGCAGCAGCTCTGATTGATTGATTGGATGGATTCAGTTTTCTGGTGTTTTTGTATTCCAGTGTGAAGGTGTTGAAAAAAATTTGGACCATTTCTCGATTTGTGCGTGTCATCCTTGCGCAGGGGCCATGCTAATCTTCTCTGTATCGTTCCAATTTTATCGGATGTCCCCGAGGGGACGAGAGAAGGACGTGCCGTGACTGCGTATGTAGAGGCAGAAGTCCGGCGGTGGTAGACTTATGGGTTCGTTCTTTTCCCTTCCCTTCTCTCCCTTCTCTCGTTTACTCTTTTGTCCGCTAGTGCAGCGACAGCGCTCCACTAGCAGCTTTACACGCGCGGGCGCGTTCATAAGCCTTCTTTGCGCGGCATGTTAGATACTCAGGTTCTCTCCCGTACGTAGACGGTAGACGGTAGACGGTAGACGGTAGACTGTGGATTGGATTTGACAAAAACCGACAACTGCACAGTGCACAGTCACACCACAGTCACACCACGGTAACTCTACAAAATCTCTAAACTTCCTGAACATTATCTAAATATTGCTTGCTTGACCCTTTCTTAATTCTTATGCAAAGTCATCATGTAAATATCCATGATTGTATCAACAGATTTAATGGAATATTTTCAAAAATATCCCTTTCCTTGAATAATAAACAGATCATTTCTACTTGAAAACTTGTTTGAAAATTTTAATATAATAGTCTTCTTCAGTTTCATGGTTAAAAGAAATGCTAAACCAATATATAAATGGCCTATTATATTCCTACTTGCACGTATTTATAAACAAAACGCTTTGTGAACTCCTGAAGTGTAAATGTTATAAACGCAAATAAAACATTAGGAAAGCCCAGGTTTTATCTTTAATAAGTCTAATATGCATCTGAAATACTGTTGCTCAATATCCTATTCTTTTTCGGGTAGAATATGTATGTAATATCTCTTTCTAGCTGAACTAGTCACCATCTCATAAGCATTATACCCAACTGTAAAATTGAACTCCAAATAAAGAGAATAATAGGAAATTCGAAATATGTATCAAATGCCAGATCTGCACTCTCACAAACATGGCCGGAAATCTCGAGTTGTTTGTTTCCGTAGCTTCTACATGCCCATTGGATGGAATTTCTGAATACGCCCACGTAAGCGACAACGGTTAACGTCCGCTTCTCGGCTATTCATTGCGTAGCGTGTTAGGGTTAACGTTCTTTGTCTTCTCCTCAATAAACTGTATGTAATCCTATATTGGTTAAATAAAGTTACTAATAATCCTCCCAAAAACCATCAGTGCTAAACCTGTAGCGCCATCATGTCCGGAAAAAACAAAATAATCAGTCTGGTTACGAGATTGTGGATCATATCAAATATTTTGTCTCCCTAACTCTAACTAAAAGATCAAGATTTTACAAATGATCATATTAAATTTTGGAAAATGTGAGAAATGTACCCAGTTAATTAAATACTTCAATGTACTAACTCTTATTATTGTTCTTTTTTATCTTTTTTGTCTTTTATGATATGATGAATATTATAAGTTTTGGACTTTAAAAACCTTTGAACTATTATTTTTTATAATATGATGAATATTATAATTTATGAGTTGAAATTTAAATGTACACTAAAATATAGAGGTTTTTCTTGAAAATCAGCATTATTAAATTATTTTAGTAAGTACAATAAATATAAGACAGTGTTTGAGATATATTTCTTTTAGTATAAGTTCACATTTCTTAGTGCAATACACTGCTATGAGCTATCAAAGTATCCTACACACATTATGGTGTTTAGATTTGACTTCTCGAGTTGATATCAACTTACTCAAGAAACAACGTCTAGAATCTGAAGGTTGTTTTTTATATACGATATTCTGCTAATAAGTAGAGTATTGATTCTAAAGTAATGATGAATGATAATTATAGGTATAGCTATACACAGTAACAGAGGTAGTACACTAATATATATTCATATAGTTTAAAAAATTTATGAATAGAAGATCAAAAGTATGATAACAAACTCATATATATATCCCATACATGTACATATAATATCCAGCTTGTATAGAATAAACATTTCAGTTTTCAAACTAAACCATCAATCTTTTATTTACTTTGTTGTAAAACATCTAAAAGAATTATTATTATTCTTATATATTTAAGATAATAATTTTCTCAATATTTTCATCTATTATGTTATAAATAATATGACATTAACACCTTTATTCATCAATGATCAATGAATACTATTATTAACATATATTTTCTCATACTTTCATCAAGTCGGACATGGTATAGCAATAAGATTCATTTGACCCCCAGCAAATGTTGATGAATAATGTAGACATCAGTTTATTATCTAATCCCTCTCCGCGGAAGGATCAACTAATAAATGGAGCATGCTGTCCTTTTCTGTCAAAAGATGTAAAGAGGTGATTATGCATGCTCCATAAGCTTTTTGTCGAAGACAAAGAAAATGACAAGCATCGATTTAGTCAAAAATATTTATCGCAAACGGTTTGTTGGAATCTATCATCACGATTGGCTTCGGAAGGATACTTAACAGGGAAAAAAATACATATGTAGTTGATTAAGAAGCACAAGGAGAGAGAAAGTGAGTTGTTTCTAAATTTATCATGTTAAATTCAAATTGCTAAAGTTACAAATCTGTTATTAAATGTAGTTATCTTTGCAACACTTTATCGCCGCGATCACAAAATCCGTAAGTGAAGTGTGTGTGAAATGGTCACCTTCTTAGTATAAGCACAATTGCCAAGAGCGAATAGAAATATTTATTTTCGTACATATTAATCTACGACCTAATCCTTCCAAGAAGAAGTGTTTGGTCATAAATTAAGCATGCATTCATATCTCCTCTATTTTAACATGGAGGAGGTGATAATGCATGCTTCTCGATGTGAATATGCAATACCATTGTCTCCTCAAGTTTTCACTTGAGGAGAGAAAGACGGACAAACGTCAAAAAGGACACAAATATAAGATCAATCATTTTTTCAGTCTTCTGTAAAGAATCCAGTAGTTCAATCGATCTTCTCTTTGATCTGATGACTAAATATAAAAAGAGAGGTGTATTCTCTTTTTTTTGCTTAGGAGAATAAAGTATATCATTCGAATTCCTAGAAATGAGATCCGTTTGGTATTCTGAAAATTAAAGATAACAGTAGGTTATCTAACCATTACTAAATCAAGGGTATACGTTTTTCTGCCATGAACATATTGTTGTTACAACATGGAGCTCGAGCAAAATGATATATAGAAAACGTAATGAAATGCTACTCGACATTCGATGTAAAGTCTCAACTCATCACATAAAAAAAAGTAAATTTTACATAAATTATGACCAAGCCCTTCGGATAAACTTAATCTAACTCTTCGACGGGAAAGATCTTAGTTATGAATCAAACGTTTGTATAGTAGTGCATGCCTTATGCATAATCATAACTCGGAGAATATGCAGGCGAAAATGGACATTTAGAATAAGCAGATGTAGATACTTATAATCTTCTATAGTCAAATCGAGAATTTTGCAAGAGGATCCAAATATAACTCATACACACACGCATTTTCATAAATATAAGCGAGGGCTTGATGCTATATGAAAATATTAATTAATGTAGACAACGATTTATTACCTAATCCTTTTTCCATGGAAGGGTTAGGTAATAAATTGAACAAGCATTCCTCTTCCATCAGAAGATATATGGAAGAGGTGATTATGCATGCTTCAAAAATTGATGAAAATGATCGAATATGCAATGCTATGCCAGAAGGGAGGACGACGACAAGCGTAAAAAAGAGAGATCCGCTCATCACCTAACGAAGAATAAATGTTTGCTATATTAAATACTGTATGATAAAACCTTTCAAATATACTTAATTAGACTATTCCGCGAGAAATAATTCAATACACATTTATAAATCAAACGTTTGTATAGTATGTCGGTCTTATCCAGAATCATAACTTAGAGAATATGCATGCAAGAAAGAGCACAAGCGCGGATGAGAAATCTTGGATCGTGATTGGTGAGGACAAGAGCTGGACCTTGAAATAAAATAAAGGATGATAAAATATATCTCAAAGATTCAATTCGACCTATTTGTCCATACCACCTGCGAGTGAAGTCATAAATCAAATAGTTTGTTTTATTTTGCATATCGTTTTATATTTTTATTTGAGTATAAAAGAAGAGATATTGTTTAAGTAAAAATATCACTTTTGAGTTTTTTAGAATCTTCTTTTACTTTAAAACTTCCAAAAAAGATATAATTGTCCTATTTTGTTTTCCAAAAATGAACTTAAAAAAAGCAAAATTCATAAAGAGACAAATACCGCAGTTTACTCGCACCTAGGTTTAACGAAATTAACTAGTGCATCCTCCGAGAAAATAGATGCACGCTTTGTCCATCTTAAGTAGCGTTCGCTTTGTGTTGTGAGTGTGTGTGTATATATACAAGCGTTATTAGCAGTTCGATACTAAAGTAATGTGAAAACTATGATGTTTGATAATTTAATTAGATGTTATTTAGATTTGGAAGTTGCAGAGAATTTTGGAAAGAATCCATGATTGCAAACGCTTCCAAACATACAAGTGAGAGACCTTGATAATATACATGAATTAATTTGATTACTAATTGAATGGATCCGGTAATAAACACCCTCTCGCACCCGAAGAGTAGAGAAGAGGTGATATAAAGAATGCAGCAGTGAAGTGAAATAAAACAAGAATATTCCTTTTTTTCCAGCACACCGTGGTCTTACAAGATATGGCAATGTATGTGGGTGTTTGCTGTTCAATGAGATTGTGATTTTATTTTTTAATTTCGTGGGTCTAAAAAGAAAGAACCATGTCGTCTGCAGAGTAGAGTAGGTACTAAACTGAAGAAGCGAATGTTCGTAACAGTTTTGGTCGGTTTCTTCTAAGTTAAACAGGTTGACTCCCGGTTACCTGCCAGGGTGAGTAGTGGTGGCAATGACATGGAACGAACTTTGAAGTGGAAGATTCCTTGATGATACGACAGTATACGTAACCATCGATTATGCAGAAAGAAGAGAATAGTAGATTGCCGTATTAAATGAACGATGGATGAATTAGAATTCTGGTACACAACGGGAATTATTATTTCTCTTGAGGAAGAAAAGAAGAAGTAGATAAGTTTTTGGCGAAATATTATATGTTGCTGCTTGAGAATAGAATAGAGCAGCAGCTCTGATTGATTGATTGGATGGATTCAGTTTTCTGGTGTTTTTGTATTCCAGTGTGAAGGTGTTGAAAAAAATTTGGACCATTTCTCGATTTGTGCGTGTCATCCTTGCGCAGGGGCCATGCTAATCTTCTCTGTATCGTTCCAATTTTATCGGATGTCCCCGAGGGGACGAGAGAAGGACGTGCCGTGACTGCGTATGTAGAGGCAGAAGTCCGGCGGTGGTAGACTTATGGGTTCGTTCTTTTCCCTTCCCTTCTCTCCCTTCTCTCGTTTACTCTTTTGTCCGCTAGTGCAGCGACAGCGCTCCACTAGCAGCTTTACACGCGCGGGCGCGTTCATAAGCCTTCTTTGCGCGGCATGTTAGATACTCAGGTTCTCTCCCGTACGTAGACGGTAGACGGTAGACGGTAGACGGTAGACTGTGGATTGGATTTGACAAAAACCGACAACTGCACAGTGCACAGTCACACCACAGTCACACCACGGTAACTCTACAAAATCTCTAAACTTCCTGAACATTATCTAAATATTGCTTGCTTGACCCTTTCTTAATTCTTATGCAAAGTCATCATGTAAATATCCATGATTGTATCAACAGATTTAATGGAATATTTTCAAAAATATCCCTTTCCTTGAATAATAAACAGATCATTTCTACTTGAAAACTTGTTTGAAAATTTTAATATAATAGTCTTCTTCAGTTTCATGGTTAAAAGAAATGCTAAACCAATATATAAATGGCCTATTATATTCCTACTTGCACGTATTTATAAACAAAACGCTTTGTGAACTCCTGAAGTGTAAATGTTATAAACGCAAATAAAACATTAGGAAAGCCCAGGTTTTATCTTTAATAAGTCTAATATGCATCTGAAATACTGTTGCTCAATATCCTATTCTTTTTCGGGTAGAATATGTATGTAATATCTCTTTCTAGCTGAACTAGTCACCATCTCATAAGCATTATACCCAACTGTAAAATTGAACTCCAAATAAAGAGAATAATAGGAAATTCGAAATATGTATCAAATGCCAGATCTGCACTCTCACAAACATGGCCGGAAATCTCGAGTTGTTTGTTTCCGTAGCTTCTACATGCCCATTGGATGGAATTTCTGAATACGCCCACGTAAGCGACAACGGTTAACGTCCGCTTCTCGGCTATTCATTGCGTAGCGTGTTAGGGTTAACGTTCTTTGTCTTCTCCTCAATAAACTGTATGTAATCCTATATTGGTTAAATAAAGTTACTAATAATCCTCCCAAAAACCATCAGTGCTAAACCTGTAGCGCCATCATGTCCGGAAAAAACAAAATAATCAGTCTGGTTACGAGATTGTGGATCATATCAAATATTTTGTCTCCCTAACTCTAACTAAAAGATCAAGATTTTACAAATGATCATATTAAATTTTGGAAAATGTGAGAAATGTACCCAGTTAATTAAATACTTCAATGTACTAACTCTTATTATTGTTCTTTTTTATCTTTTTTGTCTTTTATGATATGATGAATATTATAAGTTTTGGACTTTAAAAACCTTTGAACTATTATTTTTTATAATATGATGAATATTATAATTTATGAGTTGAAATTTAAATGTACACTAAAATATAGAGGTTTTTCTTGAAAATCAGCATTATTAAATTATTTTAGTAAGTACAATAAATATAAGACAGTGTTTGAGATATATTTCTTTTAGTATAAGTTCACATTTCTTAGTGCAATACACTGCTATGAGCTATCAAAGTATCCTACACACATTATGGTGTTTAGATTTGACTTCTCGAGTTGATATCAACTTACTCAAGAAACAACGTCTAGAATCTGAAGGTTGTTTTTTATATACGATATTCTGCTAATAAGTAGAGTATTGATTCTAAAGTAATGATGAATGATAATTATAGGTATAGCTATACACAGTAACAGAGGTAGTACACTAATATATATTCATATAGTTTAAAAAATTTATGAATAGAAGATCAAAAGTATGATAACAAACTCATATATATATCCCATACATGTACATATAATATCCAGCTTGTATAGAATAAACATTTCAGTTTTCAAACTAAACCATCAATCTTTTATTTACTTTGTTGTAAAACATCTAAAAGAATTATTATTATTCTTATATATTTAAGATAATAATTTTCTCAATATTTTCATCTATTATGTTATAAATAATATGACATTAACACCTTTATTCATCAATGATCAATGAATACTATTATTAACATATATTTTCTCATACTTTCATCAAGTCGGACATGGTATAGCAATAAGATTCATTTGACCCCCAGCAAATGTTGATGAATAATGTAGACATCAGTTTATTATCTAATCCCTCTCCGCGGAAGGATCAACTAATAAATGGAGCATGCTGTCCTTTTCTGTCAAAAGATGTAAAGAGGTGATTATGCATGCTCCATAAGCTTTTTGTCGAAGACAAAGAAAATGACAAGCATCGATTTAGTCAAAAATATTTATCGCAAACGGTTTGTTGGAATCTATCATCACGATTGGCTTCGGAAGGATACTTAACAGGGAAAAAAATACATATGTAGTTGATTAAGAAGCACAAGGAGAGAGAAAGTGAGTTGTTTCTAAATTTATCATGTTAAATTCAAATTGCTAAAGTTACAAATCTGTTATTAAATGTAGTTATCTTTGCAACACTTTATCGCCGCGATCACAAAATCCGTAAGTGAAGTGTGTGTGAAATGGTCACCTTCTTAGTATAAGCACAATTGCCAAGAGCGAATAGAAATATTTATTTTCGTACATATTAATCTACGACCTAATCCTTCCAAGAAGAAGTGTTTGGTCATAAATTAAGCATGCATTCATATCTCCTCTATTTTAACATGGAGGAGGTGATAATGCATGCTTCTCGATGTGAATATGCAATACCATTGTCTCCTCAAGTTTTCACTTGAGGAGAGAAAGACGGACAAACGTCAAAAAGGACACAAATATAAGATCAATCATTTTTTCAGTCTTCTGTAAAGAATCCAGTAGTTCAATCGATCTTCTCTTTGATCTGATGACTAAATATAAAAAGAGAGGTGTATTCTCTTTTTTTTGCTTAGGAGAATAAAGTATATCATTCGAATTCCTAGAAATGAGATCCGTTTGGTATTCTGAAAATTAAAGATAACAGTAGGTTATCTAACCATTACTAAATCAAGGGTATACGTTTTTCTGCCATGAACATATTGTTGTTACAACATGGAGCTCGAGCAAAATGATATATAGAAAACGTAATGAAATGCTACTCGACATTCGATGTAAAGTCTCAACTCATCACATAAAAAAAAGTAAATTTTACATAAATTATGACCAAGCCCTTCGGATAAACTTAATCTAACTCTTCGACGGGAAAGATCTTAGTTATGAATCAAACGTTTGTATAGTAGTGCATGCCTTATGCATAATCATAACTCGGAGAATATGCAGGCGAAAATGGACATTTAGAATAAGCAGATGTAGATACTTATAATCTTCTATAGTCAAATCGAGAATTTTGCAAGAGGATCCAAATATAACTCATACACACACGCATTTTCATAAATATAAGCGAGGGCTTGATGCTATATGAAAATATTAATTAATGTAGACAACGATTTATTACCTAATCCTTTTTCCATGGAAGGGTTAGGTAATAAATTGAACAAGCATTCCTCTTCCATCAGAAGATATATGGAAGAGGTGATTATGCATGCTTCAAAAATTGATGAAAATTATCGAATATGCAATGCTATGCCAGAAGGGAGGACGACGACAAGCGTAAAAAAGAGAGATCCGCTCATCACCTAACGAAGAATAAATGTTTGCTATATTAAATACTGTATGATAAAACCTTTCAAATATACTTAATTAGACTATTCCGCGAGAAATAATTCAATACACATTTATAAATCAAACGTTTGTATAGTATGTCGGTCTTATCCAGAATCATAACTTAGAGAATATGCATGCAAGAAAGAGCACAAGCGCGGATGAGAAATCTTGGATCGTGATTGGTGAGGACAAGAGCTGGACCTTGAAATAAAATAAAGGATGATAAAATATATCTCAAAGATTCAATTCGACCTATTTGTCCATACCACCTGCGAGTGAAGTCATAAATCAAATAGTTTGTTTTATTTTGCATATCGTTTTATATTTTTATTTGAGTATAAAAGAAGAGATATTGTTTAAGTAAAAATATCACTTTTGAGTTTTTTAGAATCTTCTTTTACTTTAAAACTTCCAAAAAAGATATAATTGTCCTATTTTGTTTTCCAAAAATGAACTTAAAAAAAAGCAAAATTCATAAAGAGACAAATACCGCAGTTTACTCGCACCTAGGTTTAACGAAATTAACTAGTGCATCCTCCGAGAAAATAGATGCACGCTTTGTCCATCTTAAGTAGCGTTCGCTTTGTGTTGTGAGTGTGTGTGTATATATACAAGCGTTATTAGCAGTTCGATACTAAAGTAATGTGAAAACTATGATGTTTGATAATTTAATTAGATGTTATTTAGATTTGGAAGTTGCAGAGAATTTTGGAAAGAATCCATGATTGCAAACGCTTCCAAACATACAAGTGAGAGACCTTGATAATATACATGAATTAATTTGATTACTAATTGAATGGATCCGGTAATAAACACCCTCTCGCACCCGAAGAGTAGAGAAGAGGTGATATAAAGAATGCAGCAGTGAAGTGAAATAAAACAAGAATATTCCTTTTTTTCCAGCACACCGTGGTCTTACAAGATATGGCAATGTATGTGGGTGTTTGCTGTTCAATGAGATTGTGATTTTATTTTTTAATTTCGTGGGTCTAAAAAGAAAGAACCATGTCGTCTGCAGAGTAGAGTAGGTACTAAACTGAAGAAGCGAATGTTCGTAACAGTTTTGGTCGGTTTCTTCTAAGTTAAACAGGTTGACTCCCGGTTACCTGCCAGGGTGAGTAGTGGTGGCAATGACATGGAACGAACTTTGAAGTGGAAGATTCCTTGATGATACGACAGTATACGTAACCATCGATTATGCAGAAAGAAGAGAATAGTAGATTGCCGTATTAAATGAACGATGGATGAATTAGAATTCTGGTACACAACGGGAATTATTATTTCTCTTGAGGAAGAAAAGAAGAAGTAGATAAGTTTTTGGCGAAATATTATATGTTGCTGCTTGAGAATAGAATAGAGCAGCAGCTCTGATTGATTGATTGGATGGATTCAGTTTTCTGGTGTTTTTGTATTCCAGTGTGAAGGTGTTGAAAAAAATTTGGACCATTTCTCGATTTGTGCGTGTCATCCTTGCGCAGGGGCCATGCTAATCTTCTCTGTATCGTTCCAATTTTATCGGATGTCCCCGAGGGGACGAGAGAAGGACGTGCCGTGACTGCGTATGTAGAGGCAGAAGTCCGGCGGTGGTAGACTTATGGGTTCGTTCTTTTCCCTTCCCTTCTCTCCCTTCTCTCGTTTACTCTTTTGTCCGCTAGTGCAGCGACAGCGCTCCACTAGCAGCTTTACACGCGCGGGCGCGTTCATAAGCCTTCTTTGCGCGGCATGTTAGATACTCAGGTTCTCTCCCGTACGTAGACGGTAGACGGTAGACGGTAGACGGTAGACTGTGGATTGGATTTGACAAAAACCGACAACTGCACAGTGCACAGTCACACCACAGTCACACCACGGTAACTCTACAAAATCTCTAAACTTCCTGAACATTATCTAAATATTGCTTGCTTGACCCTTTCTTAATTCTTATGCAAAGTCATCATGTAAATATCCATGATTGTATCAACAGATTTAATGGAATATTTTCAAAAATATCCCTTTCCTTGAATAATAAACAGATCATTTCTACTTGAAAACTTGTTTGAAAATTTTAATATAATAGTCTTCTTCAGTTTCATGGTTAAAAGAAATGCTAAACCAATATATAAATGGCCTATTATATTCCTACTTGCACGTATTTATAAACAAAACGCTTTGTGAACTCCTGAAGTGTAAATGTTATAAACGCAAATAAAACATTAGGAAAGCCCAGGTTTTATCTTTAATAAGTCTAATATGCATCTGAAATACTGTTGCTCAATATCCTATTCTTTTTCGGGTAGAATATGTATGTAATATCTCTTTCTAGCTGAACTAGTCACCATCTCATAAGCATTATACCCAACTGTAAAATTGAACTCCAAATAAAGAGAATAATAGGAAATTCGAAATATGTATCAAATGCCAGATCTGCACTCTCACAAACATGGCCGGAAATCTCGAGTTGTTTGTTTCCGTAGCTTCTACATGCCCATTGGATGGAATTTCTGAATACGCCCACGTAAGCGACAACGGTTAACGTCCGCTTCTCGGCTATTCATTGCGTAGCGTGTTAGGGTTAACGTTCTTTGTCTTCTCCTCAATAAACTGTATGTAATCCTATATTGGTTAAATAAAGTTACTAATAATCCTCCCAAAAACCATCAGTGCTAAACCTGTAGCGCCATCATGTCCGGAAAAAACAAAATAATCAGTCTGGTTACGAGATTGTGGATCATATCAAATATTTTGTCTCCCTAACTCTAACTAAAAGATCAAGATTTTACAAATGATCATATTAAATTTTGGAAAATGTGAGAAATGTACCCAGTTAATTAAATACTTCAATGTACTAACTCTTATTATTGTTCTTTTTTATCTTTTTTGTCTTTTATGATATGATGAATATTATAAGTTTTGGACTTTAAAAACCTTTGAACTATTATTTTTTATAATATGATGAATATTATAATTTATGAGTTGAAATTTAAATGTACACTAAAATATAGAGGTTTTTCTTGAAAATCAGCATTATTAAATTATTTTAGTAAGTACAATAAATATAAGACAGTGTTTGAGATATATTTCTTTTAGTATAAGTTCACATTTCTTAGTGCAATACACTGCTATGAGCTATCAAAGTATCCTACACACATTATGGTGTTTAGATTTGACTTCTCGAGTTGATATCAACTTACTCAAGAAACAACGTCTAGAATCTGAAGGTTGTTTTTTATATACGATATTCTGCTAATAAGTAGAGTATTGATTCTAAAGTAATGATGAATGATAATTATAGGTATAGCTATACACAGTAACAGAGGTAGTACACTAATATATATTCATATAGTTTAAAAAATTTATGAATAGAAGATCAAAAGTATGATAACAAACTCATATATATATCCCATACATGTACATATAATATCCAGCTTGTATAGAATAAACATTTCAGTTTTCAAACTAAACCATCAATCTTTTATTTACTTTGTTGTAAAACATCTAAAAGAATTATTATTATTCTTATATATTTAAGATAATAATTTTCTCAATATTTTCATCTATTATGTTATAAATAATATGACATTAACACCTTTATTCATCAATGATCAATGAATACTATTATTAACATATATTTTCTCATACTTTCATCAAGTCGGACATGGTATAGCAATAAGATTCATTTGACCCCCAGCAAATGTTGATGAATAATGTAGACATCAGTTTATTATCTAATCCCTCTCCGCGGAAGGATCAACTAATAAATGGAGCATGCTGTCCTTTTCTGTCAAAAGATGTAAAGAGGTGATTATGCATGCTCCATAAGCTTTTTGTCGAAGACAAAGAAAATGACAAGCATCGATTTAGTCAAAAATATTTATCGCAAACGGTTTGTTGGAATCTATCATCACGATTGGCTTCGGAAGGATACTTAACAGGGAAAAAAATACATATGTAGTTGATTAAGAAGCACAAGGAGAGAGAAAGTGAGTTGTTTCTAAATTTATCATGTTAAATTCAAATTGCTAAAGTTACAAATCTGTTATTAAATGTAGTTATCTTTGCAACACTTTATCGCCGCGATCACAAAATCCGTAAGTGAAGTGTGTGTGAAATGGTCACCTTCTTAGTATAAGCACAATTGCCAAGAGCGAATAGAAATATTTATTTTCGTACATATTAATCTACGACCTAATCCTTCCAAGAAGAAGTGTTTGGTCATAAATTAAGCATGCATTCATATCTCCTCTATTTTAACATGGAGGAGGTGATAATGCATGCTTCTCGATGTGAATATGCAATACCATTGTCTCCTCAAGTTTTCACTTGAGGAGAGAAAGACGGACAAACGTCAAAAAGGACACAAATATAAGATCAATCATTTTTTCAGTCTTCTGTAAAGAATCCAGTAGTTCAATCGATCTTCTCTTGATCTGATGACTAAATATAAAAAGAGAGGTGTATTCTCTTTTTTTGCTTAGGAGAATAAAGTATATCATTCGAATTCCTAGAAATGAGATCCGTTTGGTATTCTGAAAATTAAAGATAACAGTAGGTTATCTAACATTACTAAATCAAGGGTATACGTTTTTCTGCCATGAACATATGTTGTTACAACATGAGCTCGAGCAAAATGATATATAGAAAACGTAATGAAATGCTACTCGACACGACATTCGATGTAAAGTCTCAACTCATCACATAAAAAAAAGTAAATTTTACATAAATTATGACCAAGCCCTTCGGATAAACTTAATCTAACTCTTCGACGGGAAAGATCTTAGTTATGAATCAAACGTTTGTATAGTAGTGCATGCCTTATGCATAATCATAACTCGGAGAATATGCAGGCGAAAATGGACATTTAGAATAAGCAGATGTAGATACTTATAATCTTCTATAGTCAAATCGAGAATTTTGCAAGAGGATCCAAATATAACTCATACACACACGCATTTTCATAAATATAAGCGAGGGCTTGATGCTATATGAAAATATTAATTAATGTAGACAACGATTTATTACCTAATCCTTTTTCCATGGAAGGGTTAGGTAATAAATTGAACAAGCATTCCTCTTCCATCAGAAGATATATGGAAGAGGTGATTATGCATGCTTCAAAAATTGATGAAAATTATCGAATATGCAATGCTATGCCAGAAGGGAGGACGACGACAAGCGTAAAAAAGAGAGATCCGCTCATCACCTAACGAAGAATAAATGTTTGCTATATTAAATACTGTATGATAAAACCTTTCAAATATACTTAATTAGACTATTCCGCGAGAAATAATTCAATACACATTTATAAATCAAACGTTTGTATAGTATGTCGGTCTTATCCAGAATCATAACTTAGAGAATATGCATGCAAGAAAGAGCACAAGCGCGGATGAGAAATCTTGGATCGTGATTGGTGAGGACAAGAGCTGGACCTTGAAATAAAATAAAGGATGATAAAATATATCTCAAAGATTCAATTCGACCTATTTGTCCATACCACCTGCGAGTGAAGTCATAAATCAAATAGTTTGTTTTATTTTGCATATCGTTTTATATTTTTATTTGAGTATAAAAGAAGAGATATTGTTTAAGTAAAAATATCACTTTTGAGTTTTTTAGAATCTTCTTTTACTTTAAAACTTCCAAAAAAGATATAATTGTCCTATTTTGTTTTCCAAAAATGAACTTAAAAAAAAGCAAAATTCATAAAGAGACAAATACCGCAGTTTACTCGCACCTAGGTTTAACGAAATTAACTAGTGCATCCTCCGAGAAAATAGATGCACGCTTTGTCCATCTTAAGTAGCGTTCGCTTTGTGTTGTGAGTGTGTGTGTATATATACAAGCGTTATTAGCAGTTCGATACTAAAGTAATGTGAAAACTATGATGTTTGATAATTTAATTAGATGTTATTTAGATTTGGAAGTTGCAGAGAATTTTGGAAAGAATCCATGATTGCAAACGCTTCCAAACATACAAGTGAGAGACCTTGATAATATACATGAATTAATTTGATTACTAATTGAATGGATCCGGTAATAAACACCCTCTCGCACCCGAAGAGTAGAGAAGAGGTGATATAAAGAATGCAGCAGTGAAGTGAAATAAAACAAGAATATTCCTTTTTTTCCAGCACACCGTGGTCTTACAAGATATGGCAATGTATGTGGGTGTTTGCTGTTCAATGAGATTGTGATTTTATTTTTTAATTTCGTGGGTCTAAAAAGAAAGAACCATGTCGTCTGCAGAGTAGAGTAGGTACTAAACTGAAGAAGCGAATGTTCGTAACAGTTTTGGTCGGTTTCTTCTAAGTTAAACAGGTTGACTCCCGGTTACCTGCCAGGGTGAGTAGTGGTGGCAATGACATGGAACGAACTTTGAAGTGGAAGATTCCTTGATGATACGACAGTATACGTAACCATCGATTATGCAGAAAGAAGAGAATAGTAGATTGCCGTATTAAATGAACGATGGATGAATTAGAATTCTGGTACACAACGGGAATTATTATTTCTCTTGAGGAAGAAAAGAAGAAGTAGATAAGTTTTTGGCGAAATATTATATGTTGCTGCTTGAGAATAGAATAGAGCAGCAGCTCTGATTGATTGATTGGATGGATTCAGTTTTCTGGTGTTTTTGTATTCCAGTGTGAAGGTGTTGAAAAAAATTTGGACCATTTCTCGATTTGTGCGTGTCATCCTTGCGCAGGGGCCATGCTAATCTTCTCTGTATCGTTCCAATTTTATCGGATGTCCCCGAGGGGACGAGAGAAGGACGTGCCGTGACTGCGTATGTAGAGGCAGAAGTCCGGCGGTGGTAGACTTATGGGTTCGTTCTTTTCCCTTCCCTTCTCTCCCTTCTCTCGTTTACTCTTTTGTCCGCTAGTGCAGCGACAGCGCTCCACTAGCAGCTTTACACGCGCGGGCGCGTTCATAAGCCTTCTTTGCGCGGCATGTTAGATACTCAGGTTCTCTCCCGTACGTAGACGGTAGACGGTAGACGGTAGACGGTAGACTGTGGATTGGATTTGACAAAAACCGACAACTGCACAGTGCACAGTCACACCACAGTCACACCACGGTAACTCTACAAAATCTCTAAACTTCCTGAACATTATCTAAATATTGCTTGCTTGACCCTTTCTTAATTCTTATGCAAAGTCATCATGTAAATATCCATGATTGTATCAACAGATTTAATGGAATATTTTCAAAAATATCCCTTTCCTTGAATAATAAACAGATCATTTCTACTTGAAAACTTGTTTGAAAATTTTAATATAATAGTCTTCTTCAGTTTCATGGTTAAAAGAAATGCTAAACCAATATATAAATGGCCTATTATATTCCTACTTGCACGTATTTATAAACAAAACGCTTTGTGAACTCCTGAAGTGTAAATGTTATAAACGCAAATAAAACATTAGGAAAGCCCAGGTTTTATCTTTAATAAGTCTAATATGCATCTGAAATACTGTTGCTCAATATCCTATTCTTTTTCGGGTAGAATATGTATGTAATATCTCTTTCTAGCTGAACTAGTCACCATCTCATAAGCATTATACCCAACTGTAAAATTGAACTCCAAATAAAGAGAATAATAGGAAATTCGAAATATGTATCAAATGCCAGATCTGCACTCTCACAAACATGGCCGGAAATCTCGAGTTGTTTGTTTCCGTAGCTTCTACATGCCCATTGGATGGAATTTCTGAATACGCCCACGTAAGCGACAACGGTTAACGTCCGCTTCTCGGCTATTCATTGCGTAGCGTGTTAGGGTTAACGTTCTTTGTCTTCTCCTCAATAAACTGTATGTAATCCTATATTGGTTAAATAAAGTTACTAATAATCCTCCCAAAAACCATCAGTGCTAAACCTGTAGCGCCATCATGTCCGGAAAAAACAAAATAATCAGTCTGGTTACGAGATTGTGGATCATATCAAATATTTTGTCTCCCTAACTCTAACTAAAAGATCAAGATTTTACAAATGATCATATTAAATTTTGGAAAATGTGAGAAATGTACCCAGTTAATTAAATACTTCAATGTACTAACTCTTATTATTGTTCTTTTTTATCTTTTTTGTCTTTTATGATATGATGAATATTATAAGTTTTGGACTTTAAAAACCTTTGAACTATTATTTTTTATAATATGATGAATATTATAATTTATGAGTTGAAATTTAAATGTACACTAAAATATAGAGGTTTTTCTTGAAAATCAGCATTATTAAATTATTTTAGTAAGTACAATAAATATAAGACAGTGTTTGAGATATATTTCTTTTAGTATAAGTTCACATTTCTTAGTGCAATACACTGCTATGAGCTATCAAAGTATCCTACACACATTATGGTGTTTAGATTTGACTTCTCGAGTTGATATCAACTTACTCAAGAAACAACGTCTAGAATCTGAAGGTTGTTTTTTATATACGATATTCTGCTAATAAGTAGAGTATTGATTCTAAAGTAATGATGAATGATAATTATAGGTATAGCTATACACAGTAACAGAGGTAGTACACTAATATATATTCATATAGTTTAAAAAATTTATGAATAGAAGATCAAAAGTATGATAACAAACTCATATATATATCCCATACATGTACATATAATATCCAGCTTGTATAGAATAAACATTTCAGTTTTCAAACTAAACCATCAATCTTTTATTTACTTTGTTGTAAAACATCTAAAAGAATTATTATTATTCTTATATATTTAAGATAATAATTTTCTCAATATTTTCATCTATTATGTTATAAATAATATGACATTAACACCTTTATTCATCAATGATCAATGAATACTATTATTAACATATATTTTCTCATACTTTCATCAAGTCGGACATGGTATAGCAATAAGATTCATTTGACCCCCAGCAAATGTTGATGAATAATGTAGACATCAGTTTATTATCTAATCCCTCTCCGCGGAAGGATCAACTAATAAATGGAGCATGCTGTCCTTTTCTGTCAAAAGATGTAAAGAGGTGATTATGCATGCTCCATAAGCTTTTTGTCGAAGACAAAGAAAATGACAAGCATCGATTTAGTCAAAAATATTTATCGCAAACGGTTTGTTGGAATCTATCATCACGATTGGCTTCGGAAGGATACTTAACAGGGAAAAAAATACATATGTAGTTGATTAAGAAGCACAAGGAGAGAGAAAGTGAGTTGTTTCTAAATTTATCATGTTAAATTCAAATTGCTAAAGTTACAAATCTGTTATTAAATGTAGTTATCTTTGCAACACTTTATCGCCGCGATCACAAAATCCGTAAGTGAAGTGTGTGTGAAATGGTCACCTTCTTAGTATAAGCACAATTGCCAAGAGCGAATAGAAATATTTATTTTCGTACATATTAATCTACGACCTAATCCTTCCAAGAAGAAGTGTTTGGTCATAAATTAAGCATGCATTCATATCTCCTCTATTTTAACATGGAGGAGGTGATAATGCATGCTTCTCGATGTGAATATGCAATACCATTGTCTCCTCAAGTTTTCACTTGAGGAGAGAAAGACGGACAAACGTCAAAAAGGACACAAATATAAGATCAATCATTTTTTCAGTCTTCTGTAAAGAATCCAGTAGTTCAATCGATCTTCTCTTTGATCTGATGACTAAATATAAAAAGAGAGGTGTATTCTCTTTTTTTTGCTTAGGAGAATAAAGTATATCATTCGAATTCCTAGAAATGAGATCCGTTTGGTATTCTGAAAATTAAAGATAACAGTAGGTTATCTAACCATTACTAAATCAAGGGTATACGTTTTTCTGCCATGAACATATTGTTGTTACAACATGGAGCTCGAGCAAAATGATATATAGAAAACGTAATGAAATGCTACTCGACATTCGATGTAAAGTCTCAACTCATCACATAAAAAAAAGTAAATTTTACATAAATTATGACCAAGCCCTTCGGATAAACTTAATCTAACTCTTCGACGGGAAAGATCTTAGTTATGAATCAAACGTTTGTATAGTAGTGCATGCCTTATGCATAATCATAACTCGGAGAATATGCAGGCGAAAATGGACATTTAGAATAAGCAGATGTAGATACTTATAATCTTCTATAGTCAAATCGAGAATTTTGCAAGAGGATCCAAATATAACTCATACACACACGCATTTTCATAAATATAAGCGAGGGCTTGATGCTATATGAAAATATTAATTAATGTAGACAACGATTTATTACCTAATCCTTTTTCCATGGAAGGGTTAGGTAATAAATTGAACAAGCATTCCTCTTCCATCAGAAGATATATGGAAGAGGTGATTATGCATGCTTCAAAAATTGATGAAAATGATCGAATATGCAATGCTATGCCAGAAGGGAGGACGACGACAAGCGTAAAAAAGAGAGATCCGCTCATCACCTAACGAAGAATAAATGTTTGCTATATTAAATACTGTATGATAAAACCTTTCAAATATACTTAATTAGACTATTCCGCGAGAAATAATTCAATACACATTTATAAATCAAACGTTTGTATAGTATGTCGGTCTTATCCAGAATCATAACTTAGAGAATATGCATGCAAGAAAGAGCACAAGCGCGGATGAGAAATCTTGGATCGTGATTGGTGAGGACAAGAGCTGGACCTTGAAATAAAATAAAGGATGATAAAATATATCTCAAAGATTCAATTCGACCTATTTGTCCATACCACCTGCGAGTGAAGTCATAAATCAAATAGTTTGTTTTATTTTGCATATCGTTTTATATTTTTATTTGAGTATAAAAGAAGAGATATTGTTTAAGTAAAAATATCACTTTTGAGTTTTTTAGAATCTTCTTTTACTTTAAAACTTCCAAAAAAGATATAATTGTCCTATTTTGTTTTCCAAAAATGAACTTAAAAAAAAGCAAAATTCATAAAGAGACAAATACCGCAGTTTACTCGCACCTAGGTTTAACGAAATTAACTAGTGCATCCTCCGAGAAAATAGATGCACGCTTTGTCCATCTTAAGTAGCGTTCGCTTTGTGTTGTGAGTGTGTGTGTATATATACAAGCGTTATTAGCAGTTCGATACTAAAGTAATGTGAAAACTATGATGTTTGATAATTTAATTAGATGTTATTTAGATTTGGAAGTTGCAGAGAATTTTGGAAAGAATCCATGATTGCAAACGCTTCCAAACATACAAGTGAGAGACCTTGATAATATACATGAATTAATTTGATTACTAATTGAATGGATCCGGTAATAAACACCCTCTCGCACCCGAAGAGTAGAGAAGAGGTGATATAAAGAATGCAGCAGTGAAGTGAAATAAAACAAGAATATTCCTTTTTTTCCAGCACACCGTGGTCTTACAAGATATGGCAATGTATGTGGGTGTTTGCTGTTCAATGAGATTGTGATTTTATTTTTTAATTTCGTGGGTCTAAAAAGAAAGAACCATGTCGTCTGCAGAGTAGAGTAGGTACTAAACTGAAGAAGCGAATGTTCGTAACAGTTTTGGTCGGTTTCTTCTAAGTTAAACAGGTTGACTCCCGGTTACCTGCCAGGGTGAGTAGTGGTGGCAATGACATGGAACGAACTTTGAAGTGGAAGATTCCTTGATGATACGACAGTATACGTAACCATCGATTATGCAGAAAGAAGAGAATAGTAGATTGCCGTATTAAATGAACGATGGATGAATTAGAATTCTGGTACACAACGGGAATTATTATTTCTCTTGAGGAAGAAAAGAAGAAGTAGATAAGTTTTTGGCGAAATATTATATGTTGCTGCTTGAGAATAGAATAGAGCAGCAGCTCTGATTGATTGATTGGATGGATTCAGTTTTCTGGTGTTTTTGTATTCCAGTGTGAAGGTGTTGAAAAAAATTTGGACCATTTCTCGATTTGTGCGTGTCATCCTTGCGCAGGGGCCATGCTAATCTTCTCTGTATCGTTCCAATTTTATCGGATGTCCCCGAGGGGACGAGAGAAGGACGTGCCGTGACTGCGTATGTAGAGGCAGAAGTCCGGCGGTGGTAGACTTATGGGTTCGTTCTTTTCCCTTCCCTTCTCTCCCTTCTCTCGTTTACTCTTTTGTCCGCTAGTGCAGCGACAGCGCTCCACTAGCAGCTTTACACGCGCGGGCGCGTTCATAAGCCTTCTTTGCGCGGCATGTTAGATACTCAGGTTCTCTCCCGTACGTAGACGGTAGACGGTAGACGGTAGACGGTAGACTGTGGATTGGATTTGACAAAAACCGACAACTGCACAGTGCACAGTCACACCACAGTCACACCACGGTAACTCTACAAAATCTCTAAACTTCCTGAACATTATCTAAATATTGCTTGCTTGACCCTTTCTTAATTCTTATGCAAAGTCATCATGTAAATATCCATGATTGTATCAACAGATTTAATGGAATATTTTCAAAAATATCCCTTTCCTTGAATAATAAACAGATCATTTCTACTTGAAAACTTGTTTGAAAATTTTAATATAATAGTCTTCTTCAGTTTCATGGTTAAAAGAAATGCTAAACCAATATATAAATGGCCTATTATATTCCTACTTGCACGTATTTATAAACAAAACGCTTTGTGAACTCCTGAAGTGTAAATGTTATAAACGCAAATAAAACATTAGGAAAGCCCAGGTTTTATCTTTAATAAGTCTAATATGCATCTGAAATACTGTTGCTCAATATCCTATTCTTTTTCGGGTAGAATATGTATGTAATATCTCTTTCTAGCTGAACTAGTCACCATCTCATAAGCATTATACCCAACTGTAAAATTGAACTCCAAATAAAGAGAATAATAGGAAATTCGAAATATGTATCAAATGCCAGATCTGCACTCTCACAAACATGGCCGGAAATCTCGAGTTGTTTGTTTCCGTAGCTTCTACATGCCCATTGGATGGAATTTCTGAATACGCCCACGTAAGCGACAACGGTTAACGTCCGCTTCTCGGCTATTCATTGCGTAGCGTGTTAGGGTTAACGTTCTTTGTCTTCTCCTCAATAAACTGTATGTAATCCTATATTGGTTAAATAAAGTTACTAATAATCCTCCCAAAAACCATCAGTGCTAAACCTGTAGCGCCATCATGTCCGGAAAAAACAAAATAATCAGTCTGGTTACGAGATTGTGGATCATATCAAATATTTTGTCTCCCTAACTCTAACTAAAAGATCAAGATTTTACAAATGATCATATTAAATTTTGGAAAATGTGAGAAATGTACCCAGTTAATTAAATACTTCAATGTACTAACTCTTATTATTGTTCTTTTTTATCTTTTTTGTCTTTTATGATATGATGAATATTATAAGTTTTGGACTTTAAAAACCTTTGAACTATTATTTTTTATAATATGATGAATATTATAATTTATGAGTTGAAATTTAAATGTACACTAAAATATAGAGGTTTTTCTTGAAAATCAGCATTATTAAATTATTTTAGTAAGTACAATAAATATAAGACAGTGTTTGAGATATATTTCTTTTAGTATAAGTTCACATTTCTTAGTGCAATACACTGCTATGAGCTATCAAAGTATCCTACACACATTATGGTGTTTAGATTTGACTTCTCGAGTTGATATCAACTTACTCAAGAAACAACGTCTAGAATCTGAAGGTTGTTTTTTATATACGATATTCTGCTAATAAGTAGAGTATTGATTCTAAAGTAATGATGAATGATAATTATAGGTATAGCTATACATAGTAACAGAGGTAGTACACTGATATATATTCATATAGTTTAAAAAATTTATGAATAGAAGATCAAAAGTATGATAACAAACTCATATATATATCCCATACATGTACATATAATATCCAGCTTGTATAGAATAAACATTTCAGTTTTCAAACTAAACCATCAATCTTTTATTTACTTTGTTGTAAAACATCTAAAAGAATTATTATTATTCTTATATATTTAAGATAATAATTTTCTCAATATTTTCATCTATTATGTTATGAATAATATGACATTAACACCTTTATTCATCAATGATCAATGAATACTATTATTAACATATATTTTCTCATACTTTCATCAAGTCGGACATGGTATAGCAATAAGATTCATTTGACCCCCAGCAAATGTTGATGAATAATGTAGACATCAGTTTATTATCTAATCCCTCTCCGCGGAAGGATCAACTAATAAATGGAGCATGCTGTCCTTTTCTGTCAAAAGATGTAAAGAGGTGATTATGCATGCTCCATAAGCTTTTTGTCGAAGACAAAGAAAATGACAAGCATCGATTTAGTCAAAAATATTTATCGCAAACGGTTTGTTGGAATCTATCATCACGATTGGCTTCGGAAGGATACTTAACAGGGAAAAAAATACATATGTAGTTGATTAAGAAGCACAAGGAGAGAGAAAGTGAGTTGTTTCTAAATTTATCATGTTAAATTCAAATTGCTAAAGTTACAAATCTGTTATTAAATGTAGTTATCTTTGCAACACTTTATCGCCGCGATCACAAAATCCGTAAGTGAAGTGTGTGTGAAATGGTCACCTTCTTAGTATAAGCACAATTGCCAAGAGCGAATAGAAATATTTATTTTCGTACATATTAATCTACGACCTAATCCTTCCAAGAAGAAGTGTTTGGTCATAAATTAAGCATGCATTCATATCTCCTCTATTTTAACATGGAGGAGGTGATAATGCATGCTTCTCGATGTGAATATGCAATACCATTGTCTCCTCAAGTTTTCACTTGAGGAGAGAAAGACGGACAAACGTCAAAAAGGACACAAATATAAGATCAATCATTTTTTCAGTCTTCTGTAAAGAATCCAGTAGTTCAATCGATCTTCTCTTTGATCTGATGACTAAATATAAAAAGAGAGGTGTATTCTCTTTTTTTTGCTTAGGAGAATAAAGTATATCATTCGAATTCCTAGAAATGAGATCCGTTTGGTATTCTGAAAATTAAAGATAACAGTAGGTTATCTAACCATTACTAAATCAAGGGTATACGTTTTTCTGCCATGAACATATTGTTGTTACAACATGGAGCTCGAGCAAAATGATATATAGAAAACGTAATGAAATGCTACTCGACATTCGATGTAAAGTCTCAACTCATCACATAAAAAAAAGTAAATTTTACATAAATTATGACCAAGCCCTTCGGATAAACTTAATCTAACTCTTCGACGGGAAAGATCTTAGTTATGAATCAAACGTTTGTATAGTAGTGCATGCCTTATGCATAATCATAACTCGGAGAATATGCAGGCGAAAATGGACATTTAGAATAAGCAGATGTAGATACTTATAATCTTCTATAGTCAAATCGAGAATTTTGCAAGAGGATCCAAATATAACTCATACACACACGCATTTTCATAAATATAAGCGAGGGCTTGATGCTATATGAAAATATTAATTAATGTAGACAACGATTTATTACCTAATCCTTTTTCCATGGAAGGGTTAGGTAATAAATTGAACAAGCATTCCTCTTCCATCAGAAGATATATGGAAGAGGTGATTATGCATGCTTCAAAAATTGATGAAAATGATCGAATATGCAATGCTATGCCAGAAGGGAGGACGACGACAAGCGTAAAAAAGAGAGATCCGCTCATCACCTAACGAAGAATAAATGTTTGCTATATTAAATACTGTATGATAAAACCTTTCAAATATACTTAATTAGACTATTCCGCGAGAAATAATTCAATACACATTTATAAATCAAACGTTTGTATAGTATGTCGGTCTTATCCAGAATCATAACTTAGAGAATATGCATGCAAGAAAGAGCACAAGCGCGGATGAGAAATCTTGGATCGTGATTGGTGAGGACAAGAGCTGGACCTTGAAATAAAATAAAGGATGATAAAATATATCTCAAAGATTCAATTCGACCTATTTGTCCATACCACCTGCGAGTGAAGTCATAAATCAAATAGTTTGTTTTATTTTGCATATCGTTTTATATTTTTATTTGAGTATAAAAGAAGAGATATTGTTTAAGTAAAAATATCACTTTTGAGTTTTTTAGAATCTTCTTTTACTTTAAAACTTCCAAAAAAGATATAATTGTCCTATTTTGTTTTCCAAAAATGAACTTAAAAAAAAGCAAAATTCATAAAGAGACAAATACCGCAGTTTACTCGCACCTAGGTTTAACGAAATTAACTAGTGCATCCTCCGAGAAAATAGATGCACGCTTTGTCCATCTTAAGTAGCGTTCGCTTTGTGTTGTGAGTGTGTGTGTATATATACAAGCGTTATTAGCAGTTCGATACTAAAGTAATGTGAAAACTATGATGTTTGATAATTTAATTAGATGTTATTTAGATTTGGAAGTTGCAGAGAATTTTGGAAAGAATCCATGATTGCAAACGCTTCCAAACATACAAGTGAGAGACCTT
Source organism: Asterella californica (assembly GCA_036924285.1). Classification (NCBI taxonomy): domain Eukaryota; kingdom Viridiplantae; phylum Streptophyta; class Marchantiopsida; order Marchantiales; family Aytoniaceae; genus Asterella; species Asterella californica. Next base: position 21,287,118 of record JAYKYS010000011.1, on the reverse strand, counting down.
GATAATATACATGAATTAATTTGATTACTAATTGAATGGATCCGGTAATAAACACCCTCTCGCACCCGAAGAGTAGAGAAGAGGTGATATAAAGAATGCAGCAGTGAAGTGAAATAAAACAAGAATATTCCTTTTTTTCCAGCACACCGTGGTCTTACAAGATATGGCAATGTATGTGGGTGTTTGCTGTTCAATGAGATTGTGATTTTATTTTTTAATTTCGTGGGTCTAAAAAGAAAGAACCATGTCGTCTGCAGAGTAGAGTAGGTACTAAACTGAAGAAGCGAATGTTCGTAACAGTTTTGGTCGGTTTCTTCTAAGTTAAACAGGTTGACTCCCGGTTACCTGCCAGGGTGAGTAGTGGTGGCAATGACATGGAACGAACTTTGAAGTGGAAGATTCCTTGATGATACGACAGTATACGTAACCATCGATTATGCAGAAAGAAGAGAATAGTAGATTGCCGTATTAAATGAACGATGGATGAATTAGAATTCTGGTACACAACGGGAATTATTATTTCTCTTGAGGAAGAAAAGAAGAAGTAGATAAGTTTTTGGCGAAATATTATATGTTGCTGCTTGAGAATAGAATAGAGCAGCAGCTCTGATTGATTGATTGGATGGATTCAGTTTTCTGGTGTTTTTGTATTCCAGTGTGAAGGTGTTGAAAAAAATTTGGACCATTTCTCGATTTGTGCGTGTCATCCTTGCGCAGGGGCCATGCTAATCTTCTCTGTATCGTTCCAATTTTATCGGATGTCCCCGAGGGGACGAGAGAAGGACGTGCCGTGACTGCGTATGTAGAGGCAGAAGTCCGGCGGTGGTAGACTTATGGGTTCGTTCTTTTCCCTTCCCTTCTCTCCCTTCTCTCGTTTACTCTTTTGTCCGCTAGTGCAGCGACAGCGCTCCACTAGCAGCTTTACACGCGCGGGCGCGTTCATAAGCCTTCTTTGCGCGGCATGTTAGATACTCAGGTTCTCTCCCGTACGTAGACGGTAGACGGTAGACGGTAGACGGTAGACTGTGGATTGGATTTGACAAAAACCGACAACTGCACAGTGCACAGTCACACCACAGTCACACCACGGTAACTCTACAAAATCTCTAAACTTCCTGAACATTATCTAAATATTGCTTGCTTGACCCTTTCTTAATTCTTATGCAAAGTCATCATGTAAATATCCATGATTGTATCAACAGATTTAATGGAATATTTTCAAAAATATCCCTTTCCTTGAATAATAAACAGATCATTTCTACTTGAAAACTTGTTTGAAAATTTTAATATAATAGTCTTCTTCAGTTTCATGGTTAAAAGAAATGCTAAACCAATATATAAATGGCCTATTATATTCCTACTTGCACGTATTTATAAACAAAACGCTTTGTGAACTCCTGAAGTGTAAATGTTATAAACGCAAATAAAACATTAGGAAAGCCCAGGTTTTATCTTTAATAAGTCTAATATGCATCTGAAATACTGTTGCTCAATATCCTATTCTTTTTCGGGTAGAATATGTATGTAATATCTCTTTCTAGCTGAACTAGTCACCATCTCATAAGCATTATACCCAACTGTAAAATTGAACTCCAAATAAAGAGAATAATAGGAAATTCGAAATATGTATCAAATGCCAGATCTGCACTCTCACAAACATGGCCGGAAATCTCGAGTTGTTTGTTTCCGTAGCTTCTACATGCCCATTGGATGGAATTTCTGAATACGCCCACGTAAGCGACAACGGTTAACGTCCGCTTCTCGGCTATTCATTGCGTAGCGTGTTAGGGTTAACGTTCTTTGTCTTCTCCTCAATAAACTGTATGTAATCCTATATTGGTTAAATAAAGTTACTAATAATCCTCCCAAAAACCATCAGTGCTAAACCTGTAGCGCCATCATGTCCGGAAAAAACAAAATAATCAGTCTGGTTACGAGATTGTGGATCATATCAAATATTTTGTCTCCCTAACTCTAACTAAAAGATCAAGATTTTACAAATGATCATATTAAATTTTGGAAAATGTGAGAAATGTACCCAGTTAATTAAATACTTCAATGTACTAACTCTTATTATTGTTCTTTTTTATCTTTTTTGTCTTTTATGATATGATGAATATTATAAGTTTTGGACTTTAAAAACCTTTGAACTATTATTTTTTATAATATGATGAATATTATAATTTATGAGTTGAAATTTAAATGTACACTAAAATATAGAGGTTTTTCTTGAAAATCAGCATTATTAAATTATTTTAGTAAGTACAATAAATATAAGACAGTGTTTGAGATATATTTCTTTTAGTATAAGTTCACATTTCTTAGTGCAATACACTGCTATGAGCTATCAAAGTATCCTACACACATTATGGTGTTTAGATTTGACTTCTCGAGTTGATATCAACTTACTCAAGAAACAACGTCTAGAATCTGAAGGTTGTTTTTTATATACGATATTCTGCTAATAAGTAGAGTATTGATTCTAAAGTAATGATGAATGATAATTATAGGTATAGCTATACATAGTAACAGAGGTAGTACACTGATATATATTCATATAGTTTAAAAAATTTATGAATAGAAGATCAAAAGTATGATAACAAACTCATATATATATCCCATACATGTACATATAATATCCAGCTTGTATAGAATAAACATTTCAGTTTTCAAACTAAACCATCAATCTTTTATTTACTTTGTTGTAAAACATCTAAAAGAATTATTATTATTCTTATATATTTAAGATAATAATTTTCTCAATATTTTCATCTATTATGTTATGAATAATATGACATTAACACCTTTATTCATCAATGATCAATGAATACTATTATTAACATATATTTTCTCATACTTTCATCAAGTCGGACATGGTATAGCAATAAGATTCATTTGACCCCCAGCAAATGTTGATGAATAATGTAGACATCAGTTTATTATCTAATCCCTCTCCGCGGAAGGATCAACTAATAAATGGAGCATGCTGTCCTTTTCTGTCAAAAGATGTAAAGAGGTGATTATGCATGCTCCATAAGCTTTTTGTCGAAGACAAAGAAAATGACAAGCATCGATTTAGTCAAAAATATTTATCGCAAACGGTTTGTTGGAATCTATCATCACGATTGGCTTCGGAAGGATACTTAACAGGGAAAAAAATACATATGTAGTTGATTAAGAAGCACAAGGAGAGAGAAAGTGAGTTGTTTCTAAATTTATCATGTTAAATTCAAATTGCTAAAGTTACAAATCTGTTATTAAATGTAGTTATCTTTGCAACACTTTATCGCCGCGATCACAAAATCCGTAAGTGAAGTGTGTGTGAAATGGTCACCTTCTTAGTATAAGCACAATTGCCAAGAGCGAATAGAAATATTTATTTTCGTACATATTAATCTACGACCTAATCCTTCCAAGAAGAAGTGTTTGGTCATAAATTAAGCATGCATTCATATCTCCTCTATTTTAACATGGAGGAGGTGATAATGCATGCTTCTCGATGTGAATATGCAATACCATTGTCTCCTCAAGTTTTCACTTGAGGAGAGAAAGACGGACAAACGTCAAAAAGGACACAAATATAAGATCAATCATTTTTTCAGTCTTCTGTAAAGAATCCAGTAGTTCAATCGATCTTCTCTTTGATCTGATGACTAAATATAAAAAGAGAGGTGTATTCTCTTTTTTTTGCTTAGGAGAATAAAGTATATCATTCGAATTCCTAGAAATGAGATCCGTTTGGTATTCTGAAAATTAAAGATAACAGTAGGTTATCTAACCATTACTAAATCAAGGGTATACGTTTTTCTGCCATGAACATATTGTTGTTACAACATGGAGCTCGAGCAAAATGATATATAGAAAACGTAATGAAATGCTACTCGACATTCGATGTAAAGTCTCAACTCATCACATAAAAAAAAGTAAATTTTACATAAATTATGACCAAGCCCTTCGGATAAACTTAATCTAACTCTTCGACGGGAAAGATCTTAGTTATGAATCAAACGTTTGTATAGTAGTGCATGCCTTATGCATAATCATAACTCGGAGAATATGCAGGCGAAAATGGACATTTAGAATAAGCAGATGTAGATACTTATAATCTTCTATAGTCAAATCGAGAATTTTGCAAGAGGATCCAAATATAACTCATACACACACGCATTTTCATAAATATAAGCGAGGGCTTGATGCTATATGAAAATATTAATTAATGTAGACAACGATTTATTACCTAATCCTTTTTCCATGGAAGGGTTAGGTAATAAATTGAACAAGCATTCCTCTTCCATCAGAAGATATATGGAAGAGGTGATTATGCATGCTTCAAAAATTGATGAAAATGATCGAATATGCAATGCTATGCCAGAAGGGAGGACGACGACAAGCGTAAAAAAGAGAGATCCGCTCATCACCTAACGAAGAATAAATGTTTGCTATATTAAATACTGTATGATAAAACCTTTCAAATATACTTAATTAGACTATTCCGCGAGAAATAATTCAATACACATTTATAAATCAAACGTTTGTATAGTATGTCGGTCTTATCCAGAATCATAACTTAGAGAATATGCATGCAAGAAAGAGCACAAGCGCGGATGAGAAATCTTGGATCGTGATTGGTGAGGACAAGAGCTGGACCTTGAAATAAAATAAAGGATGATAAAATATATCTCAAAGATTCAATTCGACCTATTTGTCCATACCACCTGCGAGTGAAGTCATAAATCAAATAGTTTGTTTTATTTTGCATATCGTTTTATATTTTTATTTGAGTATAAAAGAAGAGATATTGTTTAAGTAAAAATATCACTTTTGAGTTTTTTAGAATCTTCTTTTACTTTAAAACTTCCAAAAAAGATATAATTGTCCTATTTTGTTTTCCAAAAATGAACTTAAAAAAAAGCAAAATTCATAAAGAGACAAATACCGCAGTTTACTCGCACCTAGGTTTAACGAAATTAACTAGTGCATCCTCCGAGAAAATAGATGCACGCTTTGTCCATCTTAAGTAGCGTTCGCTTTGTGTTGTGAGTGTGTGTGTATATATACAAGCGTTATTAGCAGTTCGATACTAAAGTAATGTGAAAACTATGATGTTTGATAATTTAATTAGATGTTATTTAGATTTGGAAGTTGCAGAGAATTTTGGAAAGAATCCATGATTGCAAACGCTTCCAAACATACAAGTGAGAGACCTTGATAATATACATGAATTAATTTGATTACTAATTGAATGGATCCGGTAATAAACACCCTCTCGCACCCGAAGAGTAGAGAAGAGGTGATATAAAGAATGCAGCAGTGAAGTGAAATAAAACAAGAATATTCCTTTTTTTCCAGCACACCGTGGTCTTACAAGATATGGCAATGTATGTGGGTGTTTGCTGTTCAATGAGATTGTGATTTTATTTTTTAATTTCGTGGGTCTAAAAAGAAAGAACCATGTCGTCTGCAGAGTAGAGTAGGTACTAAACTGAAGAAGCGAATGTTCGTAACAGTTTTGGTCGGTTTCTTCTAAGTTAAACAGGTTGACTCCCGGTTACCTGCCAGGGTGAGTAGTGGTGGCAATGACATGGAACGAACTTTGAAGTGGAAGATTCCTTGATGATACGACAGTATACGTAACCATCGATTATGCAGAAAGAAGAGAATAGTAGATTGCCGTATTAAATGAACGATGGATGAATTAGAATTCTGGTACACAACGGGAATTATTATTTCTCTTGAGGAAGAAAAGAAGAAGTAGATAAGTTTTTGGCGAAATATTATATGTTGCTGCTTGAGAATAGAATAGAGCAGCAGCTCTGATTGATTGATTGGATGGATTCAGTTTTCTGGTGTTTTTGTATTCCAGTGTGAAGGTGTTGAAAAAAATTTGGACCATTTCTCGATTTGTGCGTGTCATCCTTGCGCAGGGGCCATGCTAATCTTCTCTGTATCGTTCCAATTTTATCGGATGTCCCCGAGGGGACGAGAGAAGGACGTGCCGTGACTGCGTATGTAGAGGCAGAAGTCCGGCGGTGGTAGACTTATGGGTTCGTTCTTTTCCCTTCCCTTCTCTCCCTTCTCTCGTTTACTCTTTTGTCCGCTAGTGCAGCGACAGCGCTCCACTAGCAGCTTTACACGCGCGGGCGCGTTCATAAGCCTTCTTTGCGCGGCATGTTAGATACTCAGGTTCTCTCCCGTACGTAGACGGTAGACGGTAGACGGTAGACGGTAGACTGTGGATTGGATTTGACAAAAACCGACAACTGCACAGTGCACAGTCACACCACAGTCACACCACGGTAACTCTACAAAATCTCTAAACTTCCTGAACATTATCTAAATATTGCTTGCTTGACCCTTTCTTAATTCTTATGCAAAGTCATCATGTAAATATCCATGATTGTATCAACAGATTTAATGGAATATTTTCAAAAATATCCCTTTCCTTGAATAATAAACAGATCATTTCTACTTGAAAACTTGTTTGAAAATTTTAATATAATAGTCTTCTTCAGTTTCATGGTTAAAAGAAATGCTAAACCAATATATAAATGGCCTATTATATTCCTACTTGCACGTATTTATAAACAAAACGCTTTGTGAACTCCTGAAGTGTAAATGTTATAAACGCAAATAAAACATTAGGAAAGCCCAGGTTTTATCTTTAATAAGTCTAATATGCATCTGAAATACTGTTGCTCAATATCCTATTCTTTTTCGGGTAGAATATGTATGTAATATCTCTTTCTAGCTGAACTAGTCACCATCTCATAAGCATTATACCCAACTGTAAAATTGAACTCCAAATAAAGAGAATAATAGGAAATTCGAAATATGTATCAAATGCCAGATCTGCACTCTCACAAACATGGCCGGAAATCTCGAGTTGTTTGTTTCCGTAGCTTCTACATGCCCATTGGATGGAATTTCTGAATACGCCCACGTAAGCGACAACGGTTAACGTCCGCTTCTCGGCTATTCATTGCGTAGCGTGTTAGGGTTAACGTTCTTTGTCTTCTCCTCAATAAACTGTATGTAATCCTATATTGGTTAAATAAAGTTACTAATAATCCTCCCAAAAACCATCAGTGCTAAACCTGTAGCGCCATCATGTCCGGAAAAAACAAAATAATCAGTCTGGTTACGAGATTGTGGATCATATCAAATATTTTGTCTCCCTAACTCTAACTAAAAGATCAAGATTTTACAAATGATCATATTAAATTTTGGAAAATGTGAGAAATGTACCCAGTTAATTAAATACTTCAATGTACTAACTCTTATTATTGTTCTTTTTTATCTTTTTTGTCTTTTATGATATGATGAATATTATAAGTTTTGGACTTTAAAAACCTTTGAACTATTATTTTTTATAATATGATGAATATTATAATTTATGAGTTGAAATTTAAATGTACACTAAAATATAGAGGTTTTTCTTGAAAATCAGCATTATTAAATTATTTTAGTAAGTACAATAAATATAAGACAGTGTTTGAGATATATTTCTTTTAGTATAAGTTCACATTTCTTAGTGCAATACACTGCTATGAGCTATCAAAGTATCCTACACACATTATGGTGTTTAGATTTGACTTCTCGAGTTGATATCAACTTACTCAAGAAACAACGTCTAGAATCTGAAGGTTGTTTTTTATATACGATATTCTGCTAATAAGTAGAGTATTGATTCTAAAGTAATGATGAATGATAATTATAGGTATAGCTATACACAGTAACAGAGGTAGTACACTAATATATATTCATATAGTTTAAAAAATTTATGAATAGAAGATCAAAAGTATGATAACAAACTCATATATATATCCCATACATGTACATATAATATCCAGCTTGTATAGAATAAACATTTCAGTTTTCAAACTAAACCATCAATCTTTTATTTACTTTGTTGTAAAACATCTAAAAGAATTATTATTATTCTTATATATTTAAGATAATAATTTTCTCAATATTTTCATCTATTATGTTATGAATAATATGACATTAACACCTTTATTCATCAATGATCAATGAATACTATTATTAACATATATTTTCTCATACTTTCATCAAGTCGGACATGGTATAGCAATAAGATTCATTTGACCCCCAGCAAATGTTGATGAATAATGTAGACATCAGTTTATTATCTAATCCCTCTCCGCGGAAGGATCAACTAATAAATGGAGCATGCTGTCCTTTTCTGTCAAAAGATGTAAAGAGGTGATTATGCATGCTCCATAAGCTTTTTGTCGAAGACAAAGAAAATGACAAGCATCGATTTAGTCAAAAATATTTATCGCAAACGGTTTGTTGGAATCTATCATCACGATTGGCTTCGGAAGGATACTTAACAGGGAAAAAAATACATATGTAGTTGATTAAGAAGCACAAGGAGAGAGAAAGTGAGTTGTTTCTAAATTTATCATGTTAAATTCAAATTGCTAAAGTTACAAATCTGTTATTAAATGTAGTTATCTTTGCAACACTTTATCGCCGCGATCACAAAATCCGTAAGTGAAGTGTGTGTGAAATGGTCACCTTCTTAGTATAAGCACAATTGCCAAGAGCGAATAGAAATATTTATTTTCGTACATATTAATCTACGACCTAATCCTTCCAAGAAGAAGTGTTTGGTCATAAATTAAGCATGCATTCATATCTCCTCTATTTTAACATGGAGGAGGTGATAATGCATGCTTCTCGATGTGAATATGCAATACCATTGTCTCCTCAAGTTTTCACTTGAGGAGAGAAAGACGGACAAACGTCAAAAAGGACACAAATATAAGATCAATCATTTTTTCAGTCTTCTGTAAAGAATCCAGTAGTTCAATCGATCTTCTCTTTGATCTGATGACTAAATATAAAAAGAGAGGTGTATTCTCTTTTTTTTGCTTAGGAGAATAAAGTATATCATTCGAATTCCTAGAAATGAGATCCGTTTGGTATTCTGAAAATTAAAGATAACAGTAGGTTATCTAACCATTACTAAATCAAGGGTATACGTTTTTCTGCCATGAACATATTGTTGTTACAACATGGAGCTCGAGCAAAATGATATATAGAAAACGTAATGAAATGCTACTCGACATTCGATGTAAAGTCTCAACTCATCACATAAAAAAAAGTAAATTTTACATAAATTATGACCAAGCCCTTCGGATAAACTTAATCTAACTCTTCGACGGGAAAGATCTTAGTTATGAATCAAACGTTTGTATAGTAGTGCATGCCTTATGCATAATCATAACTCGGAGAATATGCAGGCGAAAATGGACATTTAGAATAAGCAGATGTAGATACTTATAATCTTCTATAGTCAAATCGAGAATTTTGCAAGAGGATCCAAATATAACTCATACACACACGCATTTTCATAAATATAAGCGAGGGCTTGATGCTATATGAAAATATTAATTAATGTAGACAACGATTTATTACCTAATCCTTTTTCCATGGAAGGGTTAGGTAATAAATTGAACAAGCATTCCTCTTCCATCAGAAGATATATGGAAGAGGTGATTATGCATGCTTCAAAAATTGATGAAAATTATCGAATATGCAATGCTATGCCAGAAGGGAGGACGACGACAAGCGTAAAAAAGAGAGATCCGCTCATCACCTAACGAAGAATAAATGTTTGCTATATTAAATACTGTATGATAAAACCTTTCAAATATACTTAATTAGACTATTCCGCGAGAAATAATTCAATACACATTTATAAATCAAACGTTTGTATAGTATGTCGGTCTTATCCAGAATCATAACTTAGAGAATATGCATGCAAGAAAGAGCACAAGCGCGGATGAGAAATCTTGGATCGTGATTGGTGAGGACAAGAGCTGGACCTTGAAATAAAATAAAGGATGATAAAATATATCTCAAAGATTCAATTCGACCTATTTGTCCATACCACCTGCGAGTGAAGTCATAAATCAAATAGTTTGTTTTATTTTGCATATCGTTTTATATTTTTATTTGAGTATAAAAGAAGAGATATTGTTTAAGTAAAAATATCACTTTTGAGTTTTTTAGAATCTTCTTTTACTTTAAAACTTCCAAAAAAGATATAATTGTCCTATTTTGTTTTCCAAAAATGAACTTAAAAAAAAGCAAAATTCATAAAGAGACAAATACCGCAGTTTACTCGCACCTAGGTTTAACGAAATTAACTAGTGCATCCTCCGAGAAAATAGATGCACGCTTTGTCCATCTTAAGTAGCGTTCGCTTTGTGTTGTGAGTGTGTGTGTATATATACAAGCGTTATTAGCAGTTCGATACTAAAGTAATGTGAAAACTATGATGTTTGATAATTTAATTAGATGTTATTTAGATTTGGAAGTTGCAGAGAATTTTGGAAAGAATCCATGATTGCAAACGCTTCCAAACATACAAGTGAGAGACCTTGATAATATACATGAATTAATTTGATTACTAATTGAATGGATCCGGTAATAAACACCCTCTCGCACCCGAAGAGTAGAGAAGAGGTGATATAAAGAATGCAGCAGTGAAGTGAAATAAAACAAGAATATTCCTTTTTTTCCAGCACACCGTGGTCTTACAAGATATGGCAATGTATGTGGGTGTTTGCTGTTCAATGAGATTGTGATTTTATTTTTTAATTTCGTGGGTCTAAAAAGAAAGAACCATGTCGTCTGCAGAGTAGAGTAGGTACTAAACTGAAGAAGCGAATGTTCGTAACAGTTTTGGTCGGTTTCTTCTAAGTTAAACAGGTTGACTCCCGGTTACCTGCCAGGGTGAGTAGTGGTGGCAATGACATGGAACGAACTTTGAAGTGGAAGATTCCTTGATGATACGACAGTATACGTAACCATCGATTATGCAGAAAGAAGAGAATAGTAGATTGCCGTATTAAATGAACGATGGATGAATTAGAATTCTGGTACACAACGGGAATTATTATTTCTCTTGAGGAAGAAAAGAAGAAGTAGATAAGTTTTTGGCGAAATATTATATGTTGCTGCTTGAGAATAGAATAGAGCAGCAGCTCTGATTGATTGATTGGATGGATTCAGTTTTCTGGTGTTTTTGTATTCCAGTGTGAAGGTGTTGAAAAAAATTTGGACCATTTCTCGATTTGTGCGTGTCATCCTTGCGCAGGGGCCATGCTAATCTTCTCTGTATCGTTCCAATTTTATCGGATGTCCCCGAGGGGACGAGAGAAGGACGTGCCGTGACTGCGTATGTAGAGGCAGAAGTCCGGCGGTGGTAGACTTATGGGTTCGTTCTTTTCCCTTCCCTTCTCTCCCTTCTCTCGTTTACTCTTTTGTCCGCTAGTGCAGCGACAGCGCTCCACTAGCAGCTTTACACGCGCGGGCGCGTTCATAAGCCTTCTTTGCGCGGCATGTTAGATACTCAGGTTCTCTCCCGTACGTAGACGGTAGACGGTAGACGGTAGACGGTAGACTGTGGATTGGATTTGACAAAAACCGACAACTGCACAGTGCACAGTCACACCACAGTCACACCACGGTAACTCTACAAAATCTCTAAACTTCCTGAACATTATCTAAATATTGCTTGCTTGACCCTTTCTTAATTCTTATGCAAAGTCATCATGTAAATATCCATGATTGTATCAACAGATTTAATGGAATATTTTCAAAAATATCCCTTTCCTTGAATAATAAACAGATCATTTCTACTTGAAAACTTGTTTGAAAATTTTAATATAATAGTCTTCTTCAGTTTCATGGTTAAAAGAAATGCTAAACCAATATATAAATGGCCTATTATATTCCTACTTGCACGTATTTATAAACAAAACGCTTTGTGAACTCCTGAAGTGTAAATGTTATAAACGCAAATAAAACATTAGGAAAGCCCAGGTTTTATCTTTAATAAGTCTAATATGCATCTGAAATACTGTTGCTCAATATCCTATTCTTTTTCGGGTAGAATATGTATGTAATATCTCTTTCTAGCTGAACTAGTCACCATCTCATAAGCATTATACCCAACTGTAAAATTGAACTCCAAATAAAGAGAATAATAGGAAATTCGAAATATGTATCAAATGCCAGATCTGCACTCTCACAAACATGGCCGGAAATCTCGAGTTGTTTGTTTCCGTAGCTTCTACATGCCCATTGGATGGAATTTCTGAATACGCCCACGTAAGCGACAACGGTTAACGTCCGCTTCTCGGCTATTCATTGCGTAGCGTGTTAGGGTTAACGTTCTTTGTCTTCTCCTCAATAAACTGTATGTAATCCTATATTGGTTAAATAAAGTTACTAATAATCCTCCCAAAAACCATCAGTGCTAAACCTGTAGCGCCATCATGTCCGGAAAAAACAAAATAATCAGTCTGGTTACGAGATTGTGGATCATATCAAATATTTTGTCTCCCTAACTCTAACTAAAAGATCAAGATTTTACAAATGATCATATTAAATTTTGGAAAATGTGAGAAATGTACCCAGTTAATTAAATACTTCAATGTACTAACTCTTATTATTGTTCTTTTTTATCTTTTTTGTCTTTTATGATATGATGAATATTATAAGTTTTGGACTTTAAAAACCTTTGAACTATTATTTTTTATAATATGATGAATATTATAATTTATGAGTTGAAATTTAAATGTACACTAAAATATAGAGGTTTTTCTTGAAAATCAGCATTATTAAATTATTTTAGTAAGTACAATAAATATAAGACAGTGTTTGAGATATATTTCTTTTAGTATAAGTTCACATTTCTTAGTGCAATACACTGCTATGAGCTATCAAAGTATCCTACACACATTATGGTGTTTAGATTTGACTTCTCGAGTTGATATCAACTTACTCAAGAAACAACGTCTAGAATCTGAAGGTTGTTTTTTATATACGATATTCTGCTAATAAGTAGAGTATTGATTCTAAAGTAATGATGAATGATAATTATAGGTATAGCTATACATAGTAACAGAGGTAGTACACTGATATATATTCATATAGTTTAAAAAATTTATGAATAGAAGATCAAAAGTATGATAACAAACTCATATATATATCCCATACATGTACATATAATATCCAGCTTGTATAGAATAAACATTTCAGTTTTCAAACTAAACCATCAATCTTTTATTTACTTTGTTGTAAAACATCTAAAAGAATTATTATTATTCTTATATATTTAAGATAATAATTTTCTCAATATTTTCATCTATTATGTTATGAATAATATGACATTAACACCTTTATTCATCAATGATCAATGAATACTATTATTAACATATATTTTCTCATACTTTCATCAAGTCGGACATGGTATAGCAATAAGATTCATTTGACCCCCAGCAAATGTTGATGAATAATGTAGACATCAGTTTATTATCTAATCCCTCTCCGCGGAAGGATCAACTAATAAATGGAGCATGCTGTCCTTTTCTGTCAAAAGATGTAAAGAGGTGATTATGCATGCTCCATAAGCTTTTTGTCGAAGACAAAGAAAATGACAAGCATCGATTTAGTCAAAAATATTTATCGCAAACGGTTTGTTGGAATCTATCATCACGATTGGCTTCGGAAGGATACTTAACAGGGAAAAAAATACATATGTAGTTGATTAAGAAGCACAAGGAGAGAGAAAGTGAGTTGTTTCTAAATTTATCATGTTAAATTCAAATTGCTAAAGTTACAAATCTGTTATTAAATGTAGTTATCTTTGCAACACTTTATCGCCGCGATCACAAAATCCGTAAGTGAAGTGTGTGTGAAATGGTCACCTTCTTAGTATAAGCACAATTGCCAAGAGCGAATAGAAATATTTATTTTCGTACATATTAATCTACGACCTAATCCTTCCAAGAAGAAGTGTTTGGTCATAAATTAAGCATGCATTCATATCTCCTCTATTTTAACATGGAGGAGGTGATAATGCATGCTTCTCGATGTGAATATGCAATACCATTGTCTCCTCAAGTTTTCACTTGAGGAGAGAAAGACGGACAAACGTCAAAAAGGACACAAATATAAGATCAATCATTTTTTCAGTCTTCTGTAAAGAATCCAGTAGTTCAATCGATCTTCTCTTTGATCTGATGACTAAATATAAAAAGAGAGGTGTATTCTCTTTTTTTTGCTTAGGAGAATAAAGTATATCATTCGAATTCCTAGAAATGAGATCCGTTTGGTATTCTGAAAATTAAAGATAACAGTAGGTTATCTAACCATTACTAAATCAAGGGTATACGTTTTTCTGCCATGAACATATTGTTGTTACAACATGGAGCTCGAGCAAAATGATATATAGAAAACGTAATGAAATGCTACTCGACATTCGATGTAAAGTCTCAACTCATCACATAAAAAAAAGTAAATTTTACATAAATTATGACCAAGCCCTTCGGATAAACTTAATCTAACTCTTCGACGGGAAAGATCTTAGTTATGAATCAAACGTTTGTATAGTAGTGCATGCCTTATGCATAATCATAACTCGGAGAATATGCAGGCGAAAATGGACATTTAGAATAAGCAGATGTAGATACTTATAATCTTCTATAGTCAAATCGAGAATTTTGCAAGAGGATCCAAATATAACTCATACACACACGCATTTTCATAAATATAAGCGAGGGCTTGATGCTATATGAAAATATTAATTAATGTAGACAACGATTTATTACCTAATCCTTTTTCCATGGAAGGGTTAGGTAATAAATTGAACAAGCATTCCTCTTCCATCAGAAGATATATGGAAGAGGTGATTATGCATGCTTCAAAAATTGATGAAAATGATCGAATATGCAATGCTATGCCAGAAGGGAGGACGACGACAAGCGTAAAAAAGAGAGATCCGCTCATCACCTAACGAAGAATAAATGTTTGCTATATTAAATACTGTATGATAAAACCTTTCAAATATACTTAATTAGACTATTCCGCGAGAAATAATTCAATACACATTTATAAATCAAACGTTTGTATAGTATGTCGGTCTTATCCAGAATCATAACTTAGAGAATATGCATGCAAGAAAGAGCACAAGCGCGGATGAGAAATCTTGGATCGTGATTGGTGAGGACAAGAGCTGGACCTTGAAATAAAATAAAGGATGATAAAATATATCTCAAAGATTCAATTCGACCTATTTGTCCATACCACCTGCGAGTGAAGTCATAAATCAAATAGTTTGTTTTATTTTGCATATCGTTTTATATTTTTATTTGAGTATAAAAGAAGAGATATTGTTTAAGTAAAAATATCACTTTTGAGTTTTTTAGAATCTTCTTTTACTTTAAAACTTCCAAAAAAGATATAATTGTCCTATTTTGTTTTCCAAAAATGAACTTAAAAAAAAGCAAAATTCATAAAGAGACAAATACCGCAGTTTACTCGCACCTAGGTTTAACGAAATTAACTAGTGCATCCTCCGAGAAAATAGATGCACGCTTTGTCCATCTTAAGTAGCGTTCGCTTTGTGTTGTGAGTGTGTGTGTATATATACAAGCGTTATTAGCAGTTCGATACTAAAGTAATGTGAAAACTATGATGTTTGATAATTTAATTAGATGTTATTTAGATTTGGAAGTTGCAGAGAATTTTGGAAAGAATCCATGATTGCAAACGCTTCCAAACATACAAGTGAGAGACCTTGATAATATACATGAATTAATTTGATTACTAATTGAATGGATCCGGTAATAAACACCCTCTCGCACCCGAAGAGTAGAGAAGAGGTGATATAAAGAATGCAGCAGTGAAGTGAAATAAAACAAGAATATTCCTTTTTTTCCAGCACACCGTGGTCTTACAAGATATGGCAATGTATGTGGGTGTTTGCTGTTCAATGAGATTGTGATTTTATTTTTTAATTTCGTGGGTCTAAAAAGAAAGAACCATGTCGTCTGCAGAGTAGAGTAGGTACTAAACTGAAGAAGCGAATGTTCGTAACAGTTTTGGTCGGTTTCTTCTAAGTTAAACAGGTTGACTCCCGGTTACCTGCCAGGGTGAGTAGTGGTGGCAATGACATGGAACGAACTTTGAAGTGGAAGATTCCTTGATGATACGACAGTATACGTAACCATCGATTATGCAGAAAGAAGAGAATAGTAGATTGCCGTATTAAATGAACGATGGATGAATTAGAATTCTGGTACACAACGGGAATTATTATTTCTCTTGAGGAAGAAAAGAAGAAGTAGATAAGTTTTTGGCGAAATATTATATGTTGCTGCTTGAGAATAGAATAGAGCAGCAGCTCTGATTGATTGATTGGATGGATTCAGTTTTCTGGTGTTTTTGTATTCCAGTGTGAAGGTGTTGAAAAAAATTTGGACCATTTCTCGATTTGTGCGTGTCATCCTTGCGCAGGGGCCATGCTAATCTTCTCTGTATCGTTCCAATTTTATCGGATGTCCCCGAGGGGACGAGAGAAGGACGTGCCGTGACTGCGTATGTAGAGGCAGAAGTCCGGCGGTGGTAGACTTATGGGTTCGTTCTTTTCCCTTCCCTTCTCTCCCTTCTCTCGTTTACTCTTTTGTCCGCTAGTGCAGCGACAGCGCTCCACTAGCAGCTTTACACGCGCGGGCGCGTTCATAAGCCTTCTTTGCGCGGCATGTTAGATACTCAGGTTCTCTCCCGTACGTAGACGGTAGACGGTAGACGGTAGACGGTAGACTGTGGATTGGATTTGACAAAAACCGACAACTGCACAGTGCACAGTCACACCACAGTCACACCACGGTAACTCTACAAAATCTCTAAACTTCCTGAACATTATCTAAATATTGCTTGCTTGACCCTTTCTTAATTCTTATGCAAAGTCATCATGTAAATATCCATGATTGTATCAACAGATTTAATGGAATATTTTCAAAAATATCCCTTTCCTTGAATAATAAACAGATCATTTCTACTTGAAAACTTGTTTGAAAATTTTAATATAATAGTCTTCTTCAGTTTCATGGTTAAAAGAAATGCTAAACCAATATATAAATGGCCTATTATATTCCTACTTGCACGTATTTATAAACAAAACGCTTTGTGAACTCCTGAAGTGTAAATGTTATAAACGCAAATAAAACATTAGGAAAGCCCAGGTTTTATCTTTAATAAGTCTAATATGCATCTGAAATACTGTTGCTCAATATCCTATTCTTTTTCGGGTAGAATATGTATGTAATATCTCTTTCTAGCTGAACTAGTCACCATCTCATAAGCATTATACCCAACTGTAAAATTGAACTCCAAATAAAGAGAATAATAGGAAATTCGAAATATGTATCAAATGCCAGATCTGCACTCTCACAAACATGGCCGGAAATCTCGAGTTGTTTGTTTCCGTAGCTTCTACATGCCCATTGGATGGAATTTCTGAATACGCCCACGTAAGCGACAACGGTTAACGTCCGCTTCTCGGCTATTCATTGCGTAGCGTGTTAGGGTTAACGTTCTTTGTCTTCTCCTCAATAAACTGTATGTAATCCTATATTGGTTAAATAAAGTTACTAATAATCCTCCCAAAAACCATCAGTGCTAAACCTGTAGCGCCATCATGTCCGGAAAAAACAAAATAATCAGTCTGGTTACGAGATTGTGGATCATATCAAATATTTTGTCTCCCTAACTCTAACTAAAAGATCAAGATTTTACAAATGATCATATTAAATTTTGGAAAATGTGAGAAATGTACCCAGTTAATTAAATACTTCAATGTACTAACTCTTATTATTGTTCTTTTTTATCTTTTTTGTCTTTTATGATATGATGAATATTATAAGTTTTGGACTTTAAAAACCTTTGAACTATTATTTTTTATAATATGATGAATATTATAATTTATGAGTTGAAATTTAAATGTACACTAAAATATAGAGGTTTTTCTTGAAAATCAGCATTATTAAATTATTTTAGTAAGTACAATAAATATAAGACAGTGTTTGAGATATATTTCTTTTAGTATAAGTTCACATTTCTTAGTGCAATACACTGCTATGAGCTATCAAAGTATCCTACACACATTATGGTGTTTAGATTTGACTTCTCGAGTTGATATCAACTTACTCAAGAAACAACGTCTAGAATCTGAAGGTTGTTTTTTATATACGATATTCTGCTAATAAGTAGAGTATTGATTCTAAAGTAATGATGAATGATAATTATAGGTATAGCTATACACAGTAACAGAGGTAGTACACTAATATATATTCATATAGTTTAAAAAATTTATGAATAGAAGATCAAAAGTATGATAACAAACTCATATATATATCCCATACATGTACATATAATATCCAGCTTGTATAGAATAAACATTTCAGTTTTCAAACTAAACCATCAATCTTTTATTTACTTTGTTGTAAAACATCTAAAAGAATTATTATTATTCTTATATATTTAAGATAATAATTTTCTCAATATTTTCATCTATTATGTTATGAATAATATGACATTAACACCTTTATTCATCAATGATCAATGAATACTATTATTAACATATATTTTCTCATACTTTCATCAAGTCGGACATGGTATAGCAATAAGATTCATTTGACCCCCAGCAAATGTTGATGAATAATGTAGACATCAGTTTATTATCTAATCCCTCTCCGCGGAAGGATCAACTAATAAATGGAGCATGCTGTCCTTTTCTGTCAAAAGATGTAAAGAGGTGATTATGCATGCTCCATAAGCTTTTTGTCGAAGACAAAGAAAATGACAAGCATCGATTTAGTCAAAAATATTTATCGCAAACGGTTTGTTGGAATCTATCATCACGATTGGCTTCGGAAGGATACTTAACAGGGAAAAAAATACATATGTAGTTGATTAAGAAGCACAAGGAGAGAGAAAGTGAGTTGTTTCTAAATTTATCATGTTAAATTCAAATTGCTAAAGTTACAAATCTGTTATTAAATGTAGTTATCTTTGCAACACTTTATCGCCGCGATCACAAAATCCGTAAGTGAAGTGTGTGTGAAATGGTCACCTTCTTAGTATAAGCACAATTGCCAAGAGCGAATAGAAATATTTATTTTCGTACATATTAATCTACGACCTAATCCTTCCAAGAAGAAGTGTTTGGTCATAAATTAAGCATGCATTCATATCTCCTCTATTTTAACATGGAGGAGGTGATAATGCATGCTTCTCGATGTGAATATGCAATACCATTGTCTCCTCAAGTTTTCACTTGAGGAGAGAAAGACGGACAAACGTCAAAAAGGACACAAATATAAGATCAATCATTTTTTCAGTCTTCTGTAAAGAATCCAGTAGTTCAATCGATCTTCTCTTTGATCTGATGACTAAATATAAAAAGAGAGGTGTATTCTCTTTTTTTTGCTTAGGAGAATAAAGTATATCATTCGAATTCCTAGAAATGAGATCCGTTTGGTATTCTGAAAATTAAAGATAACAGTAGGTTATCTAACCATTACTAAATCAAGGGTATACGTTTTTCTGCCATGAACATATTGTTGTTACAACATGGAGCTCGAGCAAAATGATATATAGAAAACGTAATGAAATGCTACTCGACATTCGATGTAAAGTCTCAACTCATCACATAAAAAAAAGTAAATTTTACATAAATTATGACCAAGCCCTTCGGATAAACTTAATCTAACTCTTCGACGGGAAAGATCTTAGTTATGAATCAAACGTTTGTATAGTAGTGCATGCCTTATGCATAATCATAACTCGGAGAATATGCAGGCGAAAATGGACATTTAGAATAAGCAGATGTAGATACTTATAATCTTCTATAGTCAAATCGAGAATTTTGCAAGAGGATCCAAATATAACTCATACACACACGCATTTTCATAAATATAAGCGAGGGCTTGATGCTATATGAAAATATTAATTAATGTAGACAACGATTTATTACCTAATCCTTTTTCCATGGAAGGGTTAGGTAATAAATTGAACAAGCATTCCTCTTCCATCAGAAGATATATGGAAGAGGTGATTATGCATGCTTCAAAAATTGATGAAAATGATCGAATATGCAATGCTATGCCAGAAGGGAGGACGACGACAAGCGTAAAAAAGAGAGATCCGCTCATCACCTAACGAAGAATAAATGTTTGCTATATTAAATACTGTATGATAAAACCTTTCAAATATACTTAATTAGACTATTCCGCGAGAAATAATTCAATACACATTTATAAATCAAACGTTTGTATAGTATGTCGGTCTTATCCAGAATCATAACTTAGAGAATATGCATGCAAGAAAGAGCACAAGCGCGGATGAGAAATCTTGGATCGTGATTGGTGAGGACAAGAGCTGGACCTTGAAATAAAATAAAGGATGATAAAATATATCTCAAAGATTCAATTCGACCTATTTGTCCATACCACCTGCGAGTGAAGTCATAAATCAAATAGTTTGTTTTATTTTGCATATCGTTTTATATTTTTATTTGAGTATAAAAGAAGAGATATTGTTTAAGTAAAAATATCACTTTTGAGTTTTTTAGAATCTTCTTTTACTTTAAAACTTCCAAAAAAGATATAATTGTCCTATTTTGTTTTCCAAAAATGAACTTAAAAAAAAGCAAAATTCATAAAGAGACAAATACCGCAGTTTACTCGCACCTAGGTTTAACGAAATTAACTAGTGCATCCTCCGAGAAAATAGATGCACGCTTTGTCCATCTTAAGTAGCGTTCGCTTTGTGTTGTGAGTGTGTGTGTATATATACAAGCGTTATTAGCAGTTCGATACTAAAGTAATGTGAAAACTATGATGTTTGATAATTTAATTAGATGTTATTTAGATTTGGAAGTTGCAGAGAATTTTGGAAAGAATCCATGATTGCAAACGCTTCCAAACATACAAGTGAGAGACCTTGATAATATACATGAATTAATTTGATTACTAATTGAATGGATCCGGTAATAAACACCCTCTCGCACCCGAAGAGTAGAGAAGAGGTGATATAAAGAATGCAGCAGTGAAGTGAAATAAAACAAGAATATTCCTTTTTTTCCAGCACACCGTGGTCTTACAAGATATGGCAATGTATGTGGGTGTTTGCTGTTCAATGAGATTGTGATTTTATTTTTTAATTTCGTGGGTCTAAAAAGAAAGAACCATGTCGTCTGCAGAGTAGAGTAGGTACTAAACTGAAGAAGCGAATGTTCGTAACAGTTTTGGTCGGTTTCTTCTAAGTTAAACAGGTTGACTCCCGGTTACCTGCCAGGGTGAGTAGTGGTGGCAATGACATGGAACGAACTTTGAAGTGGAAGATTCCTTGATGATACGACAGTATACGTAACCATCGATTATGCAGAAAGAAGAGAATAGTAGATTGCCGTATTAAATGAACGATGGATGAATTAGAATTCTGGTACACAACGGGAATTATTATTTCTCTTGAGGAAGAAAAGAAGAAGTAGATAAGTTTTTGGCGAAATATTATATGTTGCTGCTTGAGAATAGAATAGAGCAGCAGCTCTGATTGATTGATTGGATGGATTCAGTTTTCTGGTGTTTTTGTATTCCAGTGTGAAGGTGTTGAAAAAAATTTGGACCATTTCTCGATTTGTGCGTGTCATCCTTGCGCAGGGGCCATGCTAATCTTCTCTGTATCGTTCCAATTTTATCGGATGTCCCCGAGGGGACGAGAGAAGGACGTGCCGTGACTGCGTATGTAGAGGCAGAAGTCCGGCGGTGGTAGACTTATGGGTTCGTTCTTTTCCCTTCCCTTCTCTCCCTTCTCTCGTTTACTCTTTTGTCCGCTAGTGCAGCGACAGCGCTCCACTAGCAGCTTTACACGCGCGGGCGCGTTCATAAGCCTTCTTTGCGCGGCATGTTAGATACTCAGGTTCTCTCCCGTACGTAGACGGTAGACGGTAGACGGTAGACGGTAGACTGTGGATTGGATTTGACAAAAACCGACAACTGCACAGTGCACAGTCACACCACAGTCACACCACGGTAACTCTACAAAATCTCTAAACTTCCTGAACATTATCTAAATATTGCTTGCTTGACCCTTTCTTAATTCTTATGCAAAGTCATCATGTAAATATCCATGATTGTATCAACAGATTTAATGGAATATTTTCAAAAATATCCCTTTCCTTGAATAATAAACAGATCATTTCTACTTGAAAACTTGTTTGAAAATTTTAATATAATAGTCTTCTTCAGTTTCATGGTTAAAAGAAATGCTAAACCAATATATAAATGGCCTATTATATTCCTACTTGCACGTATTTATAAACAAAACGCTTTGTGAACTCCTGAAGTGTAAATGTTATAAACGCAAATAAAACATTAGGAAAGCCCAGGTTTTATCTTTAATAAGTCTAATATGCATCTGAAATACTGTTGCTCAATATCCTATTCTTTTTCGGGTAGAATATGTATGTAATATCTCTTTCTAGCTGAACTAGTCACCATCTCATAAGCATTATACCCAACTGTAAAATTGAACTCCAAATAAAGAGAATAATAGGAAATTCGAAATATGTATCAAATGCCAGATCTGCACTCTCACAAACATGGCCGGAAATCTCGAGTTGTTTGTTTCCGTAGCTTCTACATGCCCATTGGATGGAATTTCTGAATACGCCCACGTAAGCGACAACGGTTAACGTCCGCTTCTCGGCTATTCATTGCGTAGCGTGTTAGGGTTAACGTTCTTTGTCTTCTCCTCAATAAACTGTATGTAATCCTATATTGGTTAAATAAAGTTACTAATAATCCTCCCAAAAACCATCAGTGCTAAACCTGTAGCGCCATCATGTCCGGAAAAAACAAAATAATCAGTCTGGTTACGAGATTGTGGATCATATCAAATATTTTGTCTCCCTAACTCTAACTAAAAGATCAAGATTTTACAAATGATCATATTAAATTTTGGAAAATGTGAGAAATGTACCCAGTTAATTAAATACTTCAATGTACTAACTCTTATTATTGTTCTTTTTTATCTTTTTTGTCTTTTATGATATGATGAATATTATAAGTTTTGGACTTTAAAAACCTTTGAACTATTATTTTTTATAATATGATGAATATTATAATTTATGAGTTGAAATTTAAATGTACACTAAAATATAGAGGTTTTTCTTGAAAATCAGCATTATTAAATTATTTTAGTAAGTACAATAAATATAAGACAGTGTTTGAGATATATTTCTTTTAGTATAAGTTCACATTTCTTAGTGCAATACACTGCTATGAGCTATCAAAGTATCCTACACACATTATGGTGTTTAGATTTGACTTCTCGAGTTGATATCAACTTACTCAAGAAACAACGTCTAGAATCTGAAGGTTGTTTTTTATATACGATATTCTGCTAATAAGTAGAGTATTGATTCTAAAGTAATGATGAATGATAATTATAGGTATAGCTATACATAGTAACAGAGGTAGTACACTGATATATATTCATATAGTTTAAAAAATTTATGAATAGAAGATCAAAAGTATGATAACAAACTCATATATATATCCCATACATGTACATATAATATCCAGCTTGTATAGAATAAACATTTCAGTTTTCAAACTAAACCATCAATCTTTTATTTACTTTGTTGTAAAACATCTAAAAGAATTATTATTATTCTTATATATTTAAGATAATAATTTTCTCAATATTTTCATCTATTATGTTATGAATAATATGACATTAACACCTTTATTCATCAATGATCAATGAATACTATTATTAACATATATTTTCTCATACTTTCATCAAGTCGGACATGGTATAGCAATAAGATTCATTTGACCCCCAGCAAATGTTGATGAATAATGTAGACATCAGTTTATTATCTAATCCCTCTCCGCGGAAGGATCAACTAATAAATGGAGCATGCTGTCCTTTTCTGTCAAAAGATGTAAAGAGGTGATTATGCATGCTCCATAAGCTTTTTGTCGAAGACAAAGAAAATGACAAGCATCGATTTAGTCAAAAATATTTATCGCAAACGGTTTGTTGGAATCTATCATCACGATTGGCTTCGGAAGGATACTTAACAGGGAAAAAAATACATATGTAGTTGATTAAGAAGCACAAGGAGAGAGAAAGTGAGTTGTTTCTAAATTTATCATGTTAAATTCAAATTGCTAAAGTTACAAATCTGTTATTAAATGTAGTTATCTTTGCAACACTTTATCGCCGCGATCACAAAATCCGTAAGTGAAGTGTGTGTGAAATGGTCACCTTCTTAGTATAAGCACAATTGCCAAGAGCGAATAGAAATATTTATTTTCGTACATATTAATCTACGACCTAATCCTTCCAAGAAGAAGTGTTTGGTCATAAATTAAGCATGCATTCATATCTCCTCTATTTTAACATGGAGGAGGTGATAATGCATGCTTCTCGATGTGAATATGCAATACCATTGTCTCCTCAAGTTTTCACTTGAGGAGAGAAAGACGGACAAACGTCAAAAAGGACACAAATATAAGATCAATCATTTTTTCAGTCTTCTGTAAAGAATCCAGTAGTTCAATCGATCTTCTCTTTGATCTGATGACTAAATATAAAAAGAGAGGTGTATTCTCTTTTTTTTGCTTAGGAGAATAAAGTATATCATTCGAATTCCTAGAAATGAGATCCGTTTGGTATTCTGAAAATTAAAGATAACAGTAGGTTATCTAACCATTACTAAATCAAGGGTATACGTTTTTCTGCCATGAACATATTGTTGTTACAACATGGAGCTCGAGCAAAATGATATATAGAAAACGTAATGAAATGCTACTCGACATTCGATGTAAAGTCTCAACTCATCACATAAAAAAAAGTAAATTTTACATAAATTATGACCAAGCCCTTCGGATAAACTTAATCTAACTCTTCGACGGGAAAGATCTTAGTTATGAATCAAACGTTTGTATAGTAGTGCATGCCTTATGCATAATCATAACTCGGAGAATATGCAGGCGAAAATGGACATTTAGAATAAGCAGATGTAGATACTTATAATCTTCTATAGTCAAATCGAGAATTTTGCAAGAGGATCCAAATATAACTCATACACACACGCATTTTCATAAATATAAGCGAGGGCTTGATGCTATATGAAAATATTAATTAATGTAGACAACGATTTATTACCTAATCCTTTTTCCATGGAAGGGTTAGGTAATAAATTGAACAAGCATTCCTCTTCCATCAGAAGATATATGGAAGAGGTGATTATGCATGCTTCAAAAATTGATGAAAATGATCGAATATGCAATGCTATGCCAGAAGGGAGGACGACGACAAGCGTAAAAAAGAGAGATCCGCTCATCACCTAACGAAGAATAAATGTTTGCTATATTAAATACTGTATGATAAAACCTTTCAAATATACTTAATTAGACTATTCCGCGAGAAATAATTCAATACACATTTATAAATCAAACGTTTGTATAGTATGTCGGTCTTATCCAGAATCATAACTTAGAGAATATGCATGCAAGAAAGAGCACAAGCGCGGATGAGAAATCTTGGATCGTGATTGGTGAGGACAAGAGCTGGACCTTGAAATAAAATAAAGGATGATAAAATATATCTCAAAGATTCAATTCGACCTATTTGTCCATACCACCTGCGAGTGAAGTCATAAATCAAATAGTTTGTTTTATTTTGCATATCGTTTTATATTTTTATTTGAGTATAAAAGAAGAGATATTGTTTAAGTAAAAATATCACTTTTGAGTTTTTTAGAATCTTCTTTTACTTTAAAACTTCCAAAAAAGATATAATTGTCCTATTTTGTTTTCCAAAAATGAACTTAAAAAAAAGCAAAATTCATAAAGAGACAAATACCGCAGTTTACTCGCACCTAGGTTTAACGAAATTAACTAGTGCATCCTCCGAGAAAATAGATGCACGCTTTGTCCATCTTAAGTAGCGTTCGCTTTGTGTTGTGAGTGTGTGTGTATATATACAAGCGTTATTAGCAGTTCGATACTAAAGTAATGTGAAAACTATGATGTTTGATAATTTAATTAGATGTTATTTAGATTTGGAAGTTGCAGAGAATTTTGGAAAGAATCCATGATTGCAAACGCTTCCAAACATACAAGTGAGAGACCTTGATAATATACATGAATTAATTTGATTACTAATTGAATGGATCCGGTAATAAACACCCTCTCGCACCCGAAGAGTAGAGAAGAGGTGATATAAAGAATGCAGCAGTGAAGTGAAATAAAACAAGAATATTCCTTTTTTTCCAGCACACCGTGGTCTTACAAGATATGGCAATGTATGTGGGTGTTTGCTGTTCAATGAGATTGTGATTTTATTTTTTAATTTCGTGGGTCTAAAAAGAAAGAACCATGTCGTCTGCAGAGTAGAGTAGGTACTAAACTGAAGAAGCGAATGTTCGTAACAGTTTTGGTCGGTTTCTTCTAAGTTAAACAGGTTGACTCCCGGTTACCTGCCAGGGTGAGTAGTGGTGGCAATGACATGGAACGAACTTTGAAGTGGAAGATTCCTTGATGATACGACAGTATACGTAACCATCGATTATGCAGAAAGAAGAGAATAGTAGATTGCCGTATTAAATGAACGATGGATGAATTAGAATTCTGGTACACAACGGGAATTATTATTTCTCTTGAGGAAGAAAAGAAGAAGTAGATAAGTTTTTGGCGAAATATTATATGTTGCTGCTTGAGAATAGAATAGAGCAGCAGCTCTGATTGATTGATTGGATGGATTCAGTTTTCTGGTGTTTTTGTATTCCAGTGTGAAGGTGTTGAAAAAAATTTGGACCATTTCTCGATTTGTGCGTGTCATCCTTGCGCAGGGGCCATGCTAATCTTCTCTGTATCGTTCCAATTTTATCGGATGTCCCCGAGGGGACGAGAGAAGGACGTGCCGTGACTGCGTATGTAGAGGCAGAAGTCCGGCGGTGGTAGACTTATGGGTTCGTTCTTTTCCCTTCCCTTCTCTCCCTTCTCTCGTTTACTCTTTTGTCCGCTAGTGCAGCGACAGCGCTCCACTAGCAGCTTTACACGCGCGGGCGCGTTCATAAGCCTTCTTTGCGCGGCATGTTAGATACTCAGGTTCTCTCCCGTACGTAGACGGTAGACGGTAGACGGTAGACGGTAGACTGTGGATTGGATTTGACAAAAACCGACAACTGCACAGTGCACAGTCACACCACAGTCACACCACGGTAACTCTACAAAATCTCTAAACTTCCTGAACATTATCTAAATATTGCTTGCTTGACCCTTTCTTAATTCTTATGCAAAGTCATCATGTAAATATCCATGATTGTATCAACAGATTTAATGGAATATTTTCAAAAATATCCCTTTCCTTGAATAATAAACAGATCATTTCTACTTGAAAACTTGTTTGAAAATTTTAATATAATAGTCTTCTTCAGTTTCATGGTTAAAAGAAATGCTAAACCAATATATAAATGGCCTATTATATTCCTACTTGCACGTATTTATAAACAAAACGCTTTGTGAACTCCTGAAGTGTAAATGTTATAAACGCAAATAAAACATTAGGAAAGCCCAGGTTTTATCTTTAATAAGTCTAATATGCATCTGAAATACTGTTGCTCAATATCCTATTCTTTTTCGGGTAGAATATGTATGTAATATCTCTTTCTAGCTGAACTAGTCACCATCTCATAAGCATTATACCCAACTGTAAAATTGAACTCCAAATAAAGAGAATAATAGGAAATTCGAAATATGTATCAAATGCCAGATCTGCACTCTCACAAACATGGCCGGAAATCTCGAGTTGTTTGTTTCCGTAGCTTCTACATGCCCATTGGATGGAATTTCTGAATACGCCCACGTAAGCGACAACGGTTAACGTCCGCTTCTCGGCTATTCATTGCGTAGCGTGTTAGGGTTAACGTTCTTTGTCTTCTCCTCAATAAACTGTATGTAATCCTATATTGGTTAAATAAAGTTACTAATAATCCTCCCAAAAACCATCAGTGCTAAACCTGTAGCGCCATCATGTCCGGAAAAAACAAAATAATCAGTCTGGTTACGAGATTGTGGATCATATCAAATATTTTGTCTCCCTAACTCTAACTAAAAGATCAAGATTTTACAAATGATCATATTAAATTTTGGAAAATGTGAGAAATGTACCCAGTTAATTAAATACTTCAATGTACTAACTCTTATTATTGTTCTTTTTTATCTTTTTTGTCTTTTATGATATGATGAATATTATAAGTTTTGGACTTTAAAAACCTTTGAACTATTATTTTTTATAATATGATGAATATTATAATTTATGAGTTGAAATTTAAATGTACACTAAAATATAGAGGTTTTTCTTGAAAATCAGCATTATTAAATTATTTTAGTAAGTACAATAAATATAAGACAGTGTTTGAGATATATTTCTTTTAGTATAAGTTCACATTTCTTAGTGCAATACACTGCTATGAGCTATCAAAGTATCCTACACACATTATGGTGTTTAGATTTGACTTCTCGAGTTGATATCAACTTACTCAAGAAACAACGTCTAGAATCTGAAGGTTGTTTTTTATATACGATATTCTGCTAATAAGTAGAGTATTGATTCTAAAGTAATGATGAATGATAATTATAGGTATAGCTATACATAGTAACAGAGGTAGTACACTGATATATATTCATATAGTTTAAAAAATTTATGAATAGAAGATCAAAAGTATGATAACAAACTCATATATATATCCCATACATGTACATATAATATCCAGCTTGTATAGAATAAACATTTCAGTTTTCAAACTAAACCATCAATCTTTTATTTACTTTGTTGTAAAACATCTAAAAGAATTATTATTATTCTTATATATTTAAGATAATAATTTTCTCAATATTTTCATCTATTATGTTATGAATAATATGACATTAACACCTTTATTCATCAATGATCAATGAATACTATTATTAACATATATTTTCTCATACTTTCATCAAGTCGGACATGGTATAGCAATAAGATTCATTTGACCCCCAGCAAATGTTGATGAATAATGTAGACATCAGTTTATTATCTAATCCCTCTCCGCGGAAGGATCAACTAATAAATGGAGCATGCTGTCCTTTTCTGTCAAAAGATGTAAAGAGGTGATTATGCATGCTCCATAAGCTTTTTGTCGAAGACAAAGAAAATGACAAGCATCGATTTAGTCAAAAATATTTATCGCAAACGGTTTGTTGGAATCTATCATCACGATTGGCTTCGGAAGGATACTTAACAGGGAAAAAAATACATATGTAGTTGATTAAGAAGCACAAGGAGAGAGAAAGTGAGTTGTTTCTAAATTTATCATGTTAAATTCAAATTGCTAAAGTTACAAATCTGTTATTAAATGTAGTTATCTTTGCAACACTTTATCGCCGCGATCACAAAATCCGTAAGTGAAGTGTGTGTGAAATGGTCACCTTCTTAGTATAAGCACAATTGCCAAGAGCGAATAGAAATATTTATTTTCGTAC
This sequence comes from Asterella californica, assembly GCA_036924285.1. Classification (NCBI taxonomy): domain Eukaryota; kingdom Viridiplantae; phylum Streptophyta; class Marchantiopsida; order Marchantiales; family Aytoniaceae; genus Asterella; species Asterella californica. The sequence goes on along the minus strand of JAYKYS010000011.1, from coordinate 21,257,695 downwards.
ATATTAATCTACGACCTAATCCTTCCAAGAAGAAGTGTTTGGTCATAAATTAAGCATGCATTCATATCTCCTCTATTTTAACATGGAGGAGGTGATAATGCATGCTTCTCGATGTGAATATGCAATACCATTGTCTCCTCAAGTTTTCACTTGAGGAGAGAAAGACGGACAAACGTCAAAAAGGACACAAATATAAGATCAATCATTTTTTCAGTCTTCTGTAAAGAATCCAGTAGTTCAATCGATCTTCTCTTTGATCTGATGACTAAATATAAAAAGAGAGGTGTATTCTCTTTTTTTTGCTTAGGAGAATAAAGTATATCATTCGAATTCCTAGAAATGAGATCCGTTTGGTATTCTGAAAATTAAAGATAACAGTAGGTTATCTAACCATTACTAAATCAAGGGTATACGTTTTTCTGCCATGAACATATTGTTGTTACAACATGGAGCTCGAGCAAAATGATATATAGAAAACGTAATGAAATGCTACTCGACATTCGATGTAAAGTCTCAACTCATCACATAAAAAAAAGTAAATTTTACATAAATTATGACCAAGCCCTTCGGATAAACTTAATCTAACTCTTCGACGGGAAAGATCTTAGTTATGAATCAAACGTTTGTATAGTAGTGCATGCCTTATGCATAATCATAACTCGGAGAATATGCAGGCGAAAATGGACATTTAGAATAAGCAGATGTAGATACTTATAATCTTCTATAGTCAAATCGAGAATTTTGCAAGAGGATCCAAATATAACTCATACACACACGCATTTTCATAAATATAAGCGAGGGCTTGATGCTATATGAAAATATTAATTAATGTAGACAACGATTTATTACCTAATCCTTTTTCCATGGAAGGGTTAGGTAATAAATTGAACAAGCATTCCTCTTCCATCAGAAGATATATGGAAGAGGTGATTATGCATGCTTCAAAAATTGATGAAAATGATCGAATATGCAATGCTATGCCAGAAGGGAGGACGACGACAAGCGTAAAAAAGAGAGATCCGCTCATCACCTAACGAAGAATAAATGTTTGCTATATTAAATACTGTATGATAAAACCTTTCAAATATACTTAATTAGACTATTCCGCGAGAAATAATTCAATACACATTTATAAATCAAACGTTTGTATAGTATGTCGGTCTTATCCAGAATCATAACTTAGAGAATATGCATGCAAGAAAGAGCACAAGCGCGGATGAGAAATCTTGGATCGTGATTGGTGAGGACAAGAGCTGGACCTTGAAATAAAATAAAGGATGATAAAATATATCTCAAAGATTCAATTCGACCTATTTGTCCATACCACCTGCGAGTGAAGTCATAAATCAAATAGTTTGTTTTATTTTGCATATCGTTTTATATTTTTATTTGAGTATAAAAGAAGAGATATTGTTTAAGTAAAAATATCACTTTTGAGTTTTTTAGAATCTTCTTTTACTTTAAAACTTCCAAAAAAGATATAATTGTCCTATTTTGTTTTCCAAAAATGAACTTAAAAAAAAGCAAAATTCATAAAGAGACAAATACCGCAGTTTACTCGCACCTAGGTTTAACGAAATTAACTAGTGCATCCTCCGAGAAAATAGATGCACGCTTTGTCCATCTTAAGTAGCGTTCGCTTTGTGTTGTGAGTGTGTGTGTATATATACAAGCGTTATTAGCAGTTCGATACTAAAGTAATGTGAAAACTATGATGTTTGATAATTTAATTAGATGTTATTTAGATTTGGAAGTTGCAGAGAATTTTGGAAAGAATCCATGATTGCAAACGCTTCCAAACATACAAGTGAGAGACCTTGATAATATACATGAATTAATTTGATTACTAATTGAATGGATCCGGTAATAAACACCCTCTCGCACCCGAAGAGTAGAGAAGAGGTGATATAAAGAATGCAGCAGTGAAGTGAAATAAAACAAGAATATTCCTTTTTTTCCAGCACACCGTGGTCTTACAAGATATGGCAATGTATGTGGGTGTTTGCTGTTCAATGAGATTGTGATTTTATTTTTTAATTTCGTGGGTCTAAAAAGAAAGAACCATGTCGTCTGCAGAGTAGAGTAGGTACTAAACTGAAGAAGCGAATGTTCGTAACAGTTTTGGTCGGTTTCTTCTAAGTTAAACAGGTTGACTCCCGGTTACCTGCCAGGGTGAGTAGTGGTGGCAATGACATGGAACGAACTTTGAAGTGGAAGATTCCTTGATGATACGACAGTATACGTAACCATCGATTATGCAGAAAGAAGAGAATAGTAGATTGCCGTATTAAATGAACGATGGATGAATTAGAATTCTGGTACACAACGGGAATTATTATTTCTCTTGAGGAAGAAAAGAAGAAGTAGATAAGTTTTTGGCGAAATATTATATGTTGCTGCTTGAGAATAGAATAGAGCAGCAGCTCTGATTGATTGATTGGATGGATTCAGTTTTCTGGTGTTTTTGTATTCCAGTGTGAAGGTGTTGAAAAAAATTTGGACCATTTCTCGATTTGTGCGTGTCATCCTTGCGCAGGGGCCATGCTAATCTTCTCTGTATCGTTCCAATTTTATCGGATGTCCCCGAGGGGACGAGAGAAGGACGTGCCGTGACTGCGTATGTAGAGGCAGAAGTCCGGCGGTGGTAGACTTATGGGTTCGTTCTTTTCCCTTCCCTTCTCTCCCTTCTCTCGTTTACTCTTTTGTCCGCTAGTGCAGCGACAGCGCTCCACTAGCAGCTTTACACGCGCGGGCGCGTTCATAAGCCTTCTTTGCGCGGCATGTTAGATACTCAGGTTCTCTCCCGTACGTAGACGGTAGACGGTAGACGGTAGACGGTAGACTGTGGATTGGATTTGACAAAAACCGACAACTGCACAGTGCACAGTCACACCACAGTCACACCACGGTAACTCTACAAAATCTCTAAACTTCCTGAACATTATCTAAATATTGCTTGCTTGACCCTTTCTTAATTCTTATGCAAAGTCATCATGTAAATATCCATGATTGTATCAACAGATTTAATGGAATATTTTCAAAAATATCCCTTTCCTTGAATAATAAACAGATCATTTCTACTTGAAAACTTGTTTGAAAATTTTAATATAATAGTCTTCTTCAGTTTCATGGTTAAAAGAAATGCTAAACCAATATATAAATGGCCTATTATATTCCTACTTGCACGTATTTATAAACAAAACGCTTTGTGAACTCCTGAAGTGTAAATGTTATAAACGCAAATAAAACATTAGGAAAGCCCAGGTTTTATCTTTAATAAGTCTAATATGCATCTGAAATACTGTTGCTCAATATCCTATTCTTTTTCGGGTAGAATATGTATGTAATATCTCTTTCTAGCTGAACTAGTCACCATCTCATAAGCATTATACCCAACTGTAAAATTGAACTCCAAATAAAGAGAATAATAGGAAATTCGAAATATGTATCAAATGCCAGATCTGCACTCTCACAAACATGGCCGGAAATCTCGAGTTGTTTGTTTCCGTAGCTTCTACATGCCCATTGGATGGAATTTCTGAATACGCCCACGTAAGCGACAACGGTTAACGTCCGCTTCTCGGCTATTCATTGCGTAGCGTGTTAGGGTTAACGTTCTTTGTCTTCTCCTCAATAAACTGTATGTAATCCTATATTGGTTAAATAAAGTTACTAATAATCCTCCCAAAAACCATCAGTGCTAAACCTGTAGCGCCATCATGTCCGGAAAAAACAAAATAATCAGTCTGGTTACGAGATTGTGGATCATATCAAATATTTTGTCTCCCTAACTCTAACTAAAAGATCAAGATTTTACAAATGATCATATTAAATTTTGGAAAATGTGAGAAATGTACCCAGTTAATTAAATACTTCAATGTACTAACTCTTATTATTGTTCTTTTTTATCTTTTTTGTCTTTTATGATATGATGAATATTATAAGTTTTGGACTTTAAAAACCTTTGAACTATTATTTTTTATAATATGATGAATATTATAATTTATGAGTTGAAATTTAAATGTACACTAAAATATAGAGGTTTTTCTTGAAAATCAGCATTATTAAATTATTTTAGTAAGTACAATAAATATAAGACAGTGTTTGAGATATATTTCTTTTAGTATAAGTTCACATTTCTTAGTGCAATACACTGCTATGAGCTATCAAAGTATCCTACACACATTATGGTGTTTAGATTTGACTTCTCGAGTTGATATCAACTTACTCAAGAAACAACGTCTAGAATCTGAAGGTTGTTTTTTATATACGATATTCTGCTAATAAGTAGAGTATTGATTCTAAAGTAATGATGAATGATAATTATAGGTATAGCTATACATAGTAACAGAGGTAGTACACTGATATATATTCATATAGTTTAAAAAATTTATGAATAGAAGATCAAAAGTATGATAACAAACTCATATATATATCCCATACATGTACATATAATATCCAGCTTGTATAGAATAAACATTTCAGTTTTCAAACTAAACCATCAATCTTTTATTTACTTTGTTGTAAAACATCTAAAAGAATTATTATTATTCTTATATATTTAAGATAATAATTTTCTCAATATTTTCATCTATTATGTTATGAATAATATGACATTAACACCTTTATTCATCAATGATCAATGAATACTATTATTAACATATATTTTCTCATACTTTCATCAAGTCGGACATGGTATAGCAATAAGATTCATTTGACCCCCAGCAAATGTTGATGAATAATGTAGACATCAGTTTATTATCTAATCCCTCTCCGCGGAAGGATCAACTAATAAATGGAGCATGCTGTCCTTTTCTGTCAAAAGATGTAAAGAGGTGATTATGCATGCTCCATAAGCTTTTTGTCGAAGACAAAGAAAATGACAAGCATCGATTTAGTCAAAAATATTTATCGCAAACGGTTTGTTGGAATCTATCATCACGATTGGCTTCGGAAGGATACTTAACAGGGAAAAAAATACATATGTAGTTGATTAAGAAGCACAAGGAGAGAGAAAGTGAGTTGTTTCTAAATTTATCATGTTAAATTCAAATTGCTAAAGTTACAAATCTGTTATTAAATGTAGTTATCTTTGCAACACTTTATCGCCGCGATCACAAAATCCGTAAGTGAAGTGTGTGTGAAATGGTCACCTTCTTAGTATAAGCACAATTGCCAAGAGCGAATAGAAATATTTATTTTCGTACATATTAATCTACGACCTAATCCTTCCAAGAAGAAGTGTTTGGTCATAAATTAAGCATGCATTCATATCTCCTCTATTTTAACATGGAGGAGGTGATAATGCATGCTTCTCGATGTGAATATGCAATACCATTGTCTCCTCAAGTTTTCACTTGAGGAGAGAAAGACGGACAAACGTCAAAAAGGACACAAATATAAGATCAATCATTTTTTCAGTCTTCTGTAAAGAATCCAGTAGTTCAATCGATCTTCTCTTTGATCTGATGACTAAATATAAAAAGAGAGGTGTATTCTCTTTTTTTTGCTTAGGAGAATAAAGTATATCATTCGAATTCCTAGAAATGAGATCCGTTTGGTATTCTGAAAATTAAAGATAACAGTAGGTTATCTAACCATTACTAAATCAAGGGTATACGTTTTTCTGCCATGAACATATTGTTGTTACAACATGGAGCTCGAGCAAAATGATATATAGAAAACGTAATGAAATGCTACTCGACATTCGATGTAAAGTCTCAACTCATCACATAAAAAAAAGTAAATTTTACATAAATTATGACCAAGCCCTTCGGATAAACTTAATCTAACTCTTCGACGGGAAAGATCTTAGTTATGAATCAAACGTTTGTATAGTAGTGCATGCCTTATGCATAATCATAACTCGGAGAATATGCAGGCGAAAATGGACATTTAGAATAAGCAGATGTAGATACTTATAATCTTCTATAGTCAAATCGAGAATTTTGCAAGAGGATCCAAATATAACTCATACACACACGCATTTTCATAAATATAAGCGAGGGCTTGATGCTATATGAAAATATTAATTAATGTAGACAACGATTTATTACCTAATCCTTTTTCCATGGAAGGGTTAGGTAATAAATTGAACAAGCATTCCTCTTCCATCAGAAGATATATGGAAGAGGTGATTATGCATGCTTCAAAAATTGATGAAAATTATCGAATATGCAATGCTATGCCAGAAGGGAGGACGACGACAAGCGTAAAAAAGAGAGATCCGCTCATCACCTAACGAAGAATAAATGTTTGCTATATTAAATACTGTATGATAAAACCTTTCAAATATACTTAATTAGACTATTCCGCGAGAAATAATTCAATACACATTTATAAATCAAACGTTTGTATAGTATGTCGGTCTTATCCAGAATCATAACTTAGAGAATATGCATGCAAGAAAGAGCACAAGCGCGGATGAGAAATCTTGGATCGTGATTGGTGAGGACAAGAGCTGGACCTTGAAATAAAATAAAGGATGATAAAATATATCTCAAAGATTCAATTCGACCTATTTGTCCATACCACCTGCGAGTGAAGTCATAAATCAAATAGTTTGTTTTATTTTGCATATCGTTTTATATTTTTATTTGAGTATAAAAGAAGAGATATTGTTTAAGTAAAAATATCACTTTTGAGTTTTTTAGAATCTTCTTTTACTTTAAAACTTCCAAAAAAGATATAATTGTCCTATTTTGTTTTCCAAAAATGAACTTAAAAAAAAGCAAAATTCATAAAGAGACAAATACCGCAGTTTACTCGCACCTAGGTTTAACGAAATTAACTAGTGCATCCTCCGAGAAAATAGATGCACGCTTTGTCCATCTTAAGTAGCGTTCGCTTTGTGTTGTGAGTGTGTGTGTATATATACAAGCGTTATTAGCAGTTCGATACTAAAGTAATGTGAAAACTATGATGTTTGATAATTTAATTAGATGTTATTTAGATTTGGAAGTTGCAGAGAATTTTGGAAAGAATCCATGATTGCAAACGCTTCCAAACATACAAGTGAGAGACCTTGATAATATACATGAATTAATTTGATTACTAATTGAATGGATCCGGTAATAAACACCCTCTCGCACCCGAAGAGTAGAGAAGAGGTGATATAAAGAATGCAGCAGTGAAGTGAAATAAAACAAGAATATTCCTTTTTTTCCAGCACACCGTGGTCTTACAAGATATGGCAATGTATGTGGGTGTTTGCTGTTCAATGAGATTGTGATTTTATTTTTTAATTTCGTGGGTCTAAAAAGAAAGAACCATGTCGTCTGCAGAGTAGAGTAGGTACTAAACTGAAGAAGCGAATGTTCGTAACAGTTTTGGTCGGTTTCTTCTAAGTTAAACAGGTTGACTCCCGGTTACCTGCCAGGGTGAGTAGTGGTGGCAATGACATGGAACGAACTTTGAAGTGGAAGATTCCTTGATGATACGACAGTATACGTAACCATCGATTATGCAGAAAGAAGAGAATAGTAGATTGCCGTATTAAATGAACGATGGATGAATTAGAATTCTGGTACACAACGGGAATTATTATTTCTCTTGAGGAAGAAAAGAAGAAGTAGATAAGTTTTTGGCGAAATATTATATGTTGCTGCTTGAGAATAGAATAGAGCAGCAGCTCTGATTGATTGATTGGATGGATTCAGTTTTCTGGTGTTTTTGTATTCCAGTGTGAAGGTGTTGAAAAAAATTTGGACCATTTCTCGATTTGTGCGTGTCATCCTTGCGCAGGGGCCATGCTAATCTTCTCTGTATCGTTCCAATTTTATCGGATGTCCCCGAGGGGACGAGAGAAGGACGTGCCGTGACTGCGTATGTAGAGGCAGAAGTCCGGCGGTGGTAGACTTATGGGTTCGTTCTTTTCCCTTCCCTTCTCTCCCTTCTCTCGTTTACTCTTTTGTCCGCTAGTGCAGCGACAGCGCTCCACTAGCAGCTTTACACGCGCGGGCGCGTTCATAAGCCTTCTTTGCGCGGCATGTTAGATACTCAGGTTCTCTCCCGTACGTAGACGGTAGACGGTAGACGGTAGACTGTGGATTGGATTTGACAAAAACCGACAACTGCACAGTGCACAGTCACACCACAGTCACACCACGGTAACTCTACAAAATCTCTAAACTTCCTGAACATTATCTAAATATTGCTTGCTTGACCCTTTCTTAATTCTTATGCAAAGTCATCATGTAAATATCCATGATTGTATCAACAGATTTAATGGAATATTTTCAAAAATATCCCTTTCCTTGAATAATAAACAGATCATTTCTACTTGAAAACTTGTTTGAAAATTTTAATATAATAGTCTTCTTCAGTTTCATGGTTAAAAGAAATGCTAAACCAATATATAAATGGCCTATTATATTCCTACTTGCACGTATTTATAAACAAAACGCTTTGTGAACTCCTGAAGTGTAAATGTTATAAACGCAAATAAAACATTAGGAAAGCCCAGGTTTTATCTTTAATAAGTCTAATATGCATCTGAAATACTGTTGCTCAATATCCTATTCTTTTTCGGGTAGAATATGTATGTAATATCTCTTTCTAGCTGAACTAGTCACCATCTCATAAGCATTATACCCAACTGTAAAATTGAACTCCAAATAAAGAGAATAATAGGAAATTCGAAATATGTATCAAATGCCAGATCTGCACTCTCACAAACATGGCCGGAAATCTCGAGTTGTTTGTTTCCGTAGCTTCTACATGCCCATTGGATGGAATTTCTGAATACGCCCACGTAAGCGACAACGGTTAACGTCCGCTTCTCGGCTATTCATTGCGTAGCGTGTTAGGGTTAACGTTCTTTGTCTTCTCCTCAATAAACTGTATGTAATCCTATATTGGTTAAATAAAGTTACTAATAATCCTCCCAAAAACCATCAGTGCTAAACCTGTAGCGCCATCATGTCCGGAAAAAACAAAATAATCAGTCTGGTTACGAGATTGTGGATCATATCAAATATTTTGTCTCCCTAACTCTAACTAAAAGATCAAGACACAAGTGAACTTTACAAATGATCATATTAAATTTTGGAAAATGTGAGAAATGTACCCAGTTAATTAAATACTTCAATGTACTAACTTTACCCCAACTCTTATTATTGTTCTTTTTTATCTTTTTTATCTTTTATGATATGATGAATATTATAAGTTTTGGACTTTAAAAACCTTCGAACTATTATTGTTTATAATATGATGAATATTATAATTTATGAGTTGAAATTTAAATGTACACTAAAATATAGAGGTTTTTCTTGAAAATCAGCATTATTAAATTATTTTAGTAAGTACAATAAATATAAGACAGTGTTTGAGATATATTTCTTTTAGTATAAGTTCACACTTCTTAGTGCAATACACTGCTATGAGCTATCAAAGTATCCTACACATATTATGGTGTTTAGATTTGACTTCTCGAGTTGATATTAACTTACTCAAGAAACGACGTCTAGAATCTGAAGGTTGTTTTTTTATATATGATATTCTGCTAATAAGTAGAGTATTGATTCTAAAGTAATGATGAATGATAATTATAGTTATAGTTATAATTATAATTAGTAACTGAGGTAGTACACTAATATATATTCATATAGTTTTAAAAATTTATGAATAGAAGATCAAAAGTATGATAACAAACTCATATATATATCCCATACATGTACAAATAATATCCAGCTTGTATAGAATAAACATTTCAGTTTTCAAACTAAACCATCAATCTTTTATTTACTTTGTTGTAAAAAATCCAAAATAATTAATTATTATTCTTATATATTTAAGAGAATAATTTTCTCAATATTTTCATCTATTATGTTATGACTAATATGACATTAACACCTTTATTCATCAATAATCAATGAATACTATTATTAACATATATTTTCTCATACTTTCATCAAGTCAGACATGGTATAACAATAAGATTCATTTGATCCCCAGCAAATGTTGATGAATAATGTAGACATCAGTTTATTATCTAATCCCTCTCCGCGGAAGGATCAACTAATAAATGGAGCATGCTGTCCTTTTCTGTCAAAAGATGTAAAGAGGTGATTATGCATGCTCCATAAGCTTTTTGTCGAAGACAAAGAAAATGACAAGCGTCGATTTAGTCAAAAATATTTATCTCAAACGGTTTGTTGGAATCTATCATCACGATTGGCTTCGGAAGGATACTTTACAGGGAAAAAAATACATATGTAGTTGATTAAGAAGCACAAGGAGAGAGAAAGTGAGAGTTGTTTCTAAATTTATCATGTTAAATTCAAGTTGCTAAAGTTACAAATCTGTTATTAAATGTAGTTATCTTTGCAACGCTTTATCGCCGCAATCACAAAATCCGTAAGTGAAGTGTGTGTGAAATGGTCACCTTCTTAGTATAAACACAATTGCCAAGAGCGAATAGAAACATTTATTTCCGTACATATTAATCTACGACCTAATCCTTCCAAGAAGAAGAGTTTGGTCATAAATTAAGCATGCATTCATATCTCCTCTATTTGAACATGGAGGAGGTGATAATGCATGCTTCTCGATGTGAATATGCAATACCATTGTCTCCTCAAGTTTTCACTTGAGGAGAGAAAGACGGACAAACGTCAAAAAGGACACAAATATAAGATTATAATTTGTTGTCAATCAATTTTTTCAGTCTTCTGTAAAGAATCCAGTAGTTCAATCGATCTTCTCTTTGATCTGATGACTAAATATAAAAAGAGAGGTGTATTCTCTTTTTTTGCTTAGGAGAATAAAGTGTATCATTCGAATTCCTAGAAATGAGATCCGTTTGATCTTCTGAAAAATTAAAGATAACAGTAGGTTATCTAACCATTACTAAATCAAGGGTATACGTTTTTCTGCCATGAACATATTGTTGTTACAACATGGAGCTCGAGCAAAATGATATATAGAAAACGTATTGAAATGCTACTCGACATTCGATGTAAAGTCTCAACTCATCACATAAAAAAAAGTAAATTTTACATAAATTATGACCAAGCCCTTCGGATAAACTTAATCTAACTCTTCGACGGGGAAGATTTTAGTTATGAATCAAACGTTTGTATAGTAGTGCATGCTTTATGCATAATCATAACTCGGAGAATATGCAGACGAAAATGGACACTTAGAATAAGCAGATGTAGATACTTATAATCTTTTATAGTCAAATCGAGAATTTTGCAAGAGGATCCAAATATAACTCATACACACACGCATTTTCATAAATATAAGCGAGGGCTTGATGCTATATGAAAATATTAATTAATGTAGACAACGATTTATTACCTAATCCTTTTTCCATGGAAGGATTAGGTAATAAATTGAACAAGCATTCCTCTTCCATCAGAAGATCTATGGAAGAGGTGATTATGCATGCTTCAAAAATTGATGAAAATTATCGAATATGCAATGCTATGCCTCTTGAGGTTTTGACCAGAAGGGAGGAAGACGACAAGCGTAAAAAAGAGAGATCCGCTCATCACCTAACGAAGAATAAATATTTGCTATATTAAATACTGTATGATAAAACCCTTCAAATATACTTAATTAGACTATTCCGTGAGAAATAATTCAATACACATTTATAAATCAAATGTTTGTATAGTGTGTCGGTCTTATCCAGAATCATAACTTAGAGAATATGCATGCAAGGAAGAGCACAAGTGCGGATGAGAAATCTTGGATCGTGATTGGTGAGGACAAGAGCTGGACCTTGAAATAAAATAAAGGATGATTAAATATATCTCAAAGATTCAATTCGACCTATTTGTCCATACCACCTGCGAGTCAAGTCATAAATCAAATAGTTTATTTTATTTTTCATATTGTTTTATATTTTTATTTGAGTATAAAAGAAGAGATATTTTTTAAATAAAAATATCACTTTTGAGTTTTTTAGAATCTTCTTTTACTTTAAAACTTCCAAAAAAGATATAATTGTCCTATTTTGTTTTCCAAAAATGAACTTAAAAAAAAAGCAAAATTCATAAAGAGACAAATACCGCAGTTTACTCGCACCTAGGTTTAACGAAATTAACTAGTGCATCCTCCGAGAAAATATATGCACGCTTTGTCCATCTTAAGTAGCGTTCGCTTTGTGTTGTGAGTGTGTGTGTATATATACAAGCGTTATTAGCAGTTCGATACTAAAGTAATGTGAAAACTATGATGTTTGATAATTAATTAGATGTTATTTAGATTTGGAAGTTGCAGAGAATTTTGGAAAGAATCCATGATTGCAAACGCTTCCAAACATACAAGTCAGAGATGAATTAATTTGATTACTAATTGATTACATAACCTTTCCTGACAGTTGGATCCGGTAATAAACACCCTCTCGCACCCGGAAGAGTAGAGAAGAGGTGATATAAAGAATGCAGCAGTGAAGTGAAATAAAACAGGAATGGTACCTTTTTCCAGCACACCGTGGTCTTACAAGATATGGCAATGTATGTGGGTGTTTGCTGTTCAATGAGATTGTGATTTTATTTTTTAATTTCGTGGGTCTAAAAAGAAAGAACCATGTCGTCTGCAGAGTAGAGTAGGTACTAAACTGAAGAAGCGAATGTTCGTAACAGTTTTGGTCGGTTTCTTCTAAGTTAAACAGGTTGACTCCCGGTTACCTGCCAGGGTGAGTAGTGGTGGCAATGACATGGAACGAACTTTGAAGTGGAAGATACGACAATATACGTAACCATCGATTATGCAGAAAGAAGAGAATAGTAGATTGCCGTATTAAATGAACGATGGATGTTCAAATGCGGAAGAAGGAATGAATTAGAATTCTGGTATTAAATGAACGATGGATGTTCAAATGCGGAAGAAGGAATGAATTAGAATTCTGGTACACAACGGGAATTATTATTTCTCTTGAGGAAAGAAAAGAAGAAGTAGATAAGTTTTTGGCGAAATATGATATGTTTGCTGCTTGAGAATAGAGCATAGAGCAGCAGCTCTGATTGATTTGATTTGATTTGATTCAGTTTTCTGGTGTTTTTGTATTCCAGTGTGAAGGTGTTGGAAAAAAATTTGGACCATTTCTCGATTTGTGCGTGTCATCCTTGCGCAGGGGCCATGCTAATCTTCTCTGTATCGTTCCAATTTTATCGGATGTCCCCGAAGGGACGAGAGGAGGTTGTGCCGTGACTGCGTATGTAGAGGCAGAAGTCCGGCGGTGGTAGACTTATGGGTTCGTTCTTTTCCCTTCCCTTCTCTCCCTTCTCTCGTTTACTCTTTTGTCCGCTAGTGCAGCGACAGCGCTCCACTAGCAGCTTTACACGCGCGCGCTCTTCATAAGCCTTCTTTGCGCGGCATGTTAGATACTCAGGTTCTCTCCCGTACGTAGACGGTAGACTGTGGATTGGATTTGACAAAAACCGACAACTGCACAGTGCACAGTCACACCACGGTAACTCTACAAAATCTCTAAACTTCCTGAACATTATCTAAATATTGCTTGCTTGACCCTTTCTTAATTCTTATGCAAAGTCATCATGTAAATATCCATGATTGTATCAACAGATTTAATGGAATATTTTCAAAAATATCCCTTTCCTTGAATAATAAACAGATCATTTCTACTTGAAAACTTGTTTGAAAATTTTAATAATAATAGTCTTCTTCAGTTTCATGGTTAAAAGATATGCTAAACCAATATAAATGGCCTATTATATTCCTACTTGCACGTATTTATAAACAAAACGCTTTGTGAACTCCTGAGGTGTAATGTTTTGAACGCAAATAAAACATTAGGAAAGCCCAGGTTTTATCTTTAATAAGTCTAATATGCATCTGAAATACTGTTGCTCAATATCCTATTCTTTTTCGGGTAGAACAATGTAATATCTCTTTCTAGCTGAACTAGTCACCATCTCATAAGCATTATACCATTTGTAACCCAACTGTAAAATTGAACTCCAAATAAAGAGAATAATAGGAAATTCGAAATATGTATCAAATGCCAGATCTGCACTCTCACAAACATGTATGGCCGGAAATCTCGAGTTGTTGTTGTTAGGGTTAACGTTCTTTGTCTTCTCCTCAATAAACTGTATGTAATCCTATATTGGTTAAATAAAGTTACTAATAATCCTCCCAAAAACCATCAGTGCTAAACCTGTAGCGCCATCATGTCCGGAAAAAACAAAATAATCAGTCTGGTTACGAGATTGTGGATCATATCAAATATTTTGTCTCCCTAACTCTAACTAAAAGATCAAGACACAAGTGAACTTTACAAATGATCATATTAAATTTTGGAAAATGTGAGAAATGTACCCAGTTAATTAAATACTTCAATGTACTAACTTTACCCCAACTCTTATTATTGTTCTTTTTTATCTTTTTTATCTTTTATGATATGATGAATATTATAAGTTTTGGACCTGGGGTGGAGATTCTTCTGTGTGTGAACTTTGAAGAAGAGATTGACAGTCATGAGTGGGGATGGGAAAGGTGATGGAGATGGAGCTAGTGGTTCAGGTGGGTTACCAAGGGTGCAGTTGGATCCGGCGACTGCATCGATGTTCCAAGCTTTCACTATGTTCTTACGGCAGCAACAGTCTGATGAGCGAAAGGAAGCTTTGGCAACAAAGGCGCTACAAGCGGTGGTCTGCATGATTGACCAGTTTGATGGGAGAGATGTCTCAAGATATTTGAGGCATTATGTGAAGGAGATGGAGCTGAATCGGGTCTCAGAAGATGAGATGATTGAGACGTTTGAGTTAGCAGCAGCTCCAGAGATTAGAGATCATGTTAAAATGCTAACGAAGCATTTTAACAAGGACTGGGAGACGTTTGCTCGTGCTTTGATGGATGAGTACTTCTTGGAGGACTCTGATCGAGTCACCAAGAAGTCATTATTGGAGTGGGTTGAGCAACCGAGGAAAGGTTTACAAGCTACAGAGTTGCTCAGGGAGTTTGAGAAGCAGTTTTCACGGCTAACTAGGATGGAGAAGTTGACGTTGCAGTCCAACAAGACAGAGCTATTTCTTCGGGCTGCAGATGAGAAGTTGCAGGAGAAGCTAGAGGTACTTCTGGAAGACCGGGAGGAGGACGATGGATTGACTAGCAGCTGGAAGAAGGTTGAAGAAGCTGTTGGTCTGCTCACCAAGAGGGAGCGGAGGCGAGAGAAGGTTCCTGTTAGGAGACTGGCGCCAACACCTACAGTTGTAACACATGTTCCTGTAGTCCGATCAGTGGTTCATGTTGCTAGACAGGTAGTACCAGTTGCTCCAGTTGTTCCAGTTGTTCAGGCACCTATGGTACCTCCGAAGAAAGATGATTCAAACTTTGAGGAGATTTTGTGTGGAATGCGAGATCTGCAGATTAAGCTCACAAGATTGGAAGAGAAAGGGTCTACAAGCGGAGCGAAACCTGTTGAGAAGCAAGGCTGGATCCAGCGGTGTATCTGGTGCGATGGTACCGATCATCCGCGCAGAGATTGCAAGGAGTTCAGTGATACCTTGCAGCAAGGGGTGATCTTCTGGAAAGATGGAAAGGTAGCGTTGAGGGATACTGGTACACTTCTTCAGACCAACTTTGGTAGAGGAGGGATGAAGAAGTTGGTTGAGGACCACCTATCAGCGCAAGCAATTGCAATCGTGGAAGCTAGAACTTATGGCACAAGGATTGAGGATCAAGCTGATAGGAGTTTCAACAAGAAGGTTGAGCCAAGTGGATTGTGGTCATCTGCCATCTCCATGAAATAGAAAGGGAAGATGGCACGTGAAACATTGATGAGGACAGCTGCTACGATCAGAAGGGATACTAGATGAGAGGATCCGATAGAAGCTCTATCGGTGCATGCATACATTGTCAAGAACCAACACGAAGCGTTGTTGGAAGAGAAGAGAAGGCGAGATTCAGAGGATGCAGGGGAAGGAACTTCTTCCAAGAGACAGACTCAAGAGGAGAAGGTTCGCCAAGAGCTTCGGGATGCAGGAGCTCAAGACCTACCGATGGACGATGCTCCTTCTCCATCGAAGGAGAAATCTCAGAAGGAGAAGGGTAAGCCGGCTGCGTACAAGCTACAGTCGGATATCGAGGCGTCAACAGACTTGAAGGGAGTCTTGGAAGATCGCATTCTAAATGCGAAGGTGGAGTTTACTTTGAGAGAAGTGTTAGGCATCGCCAAGCGTGAGTTTCATGATGTCATCAAACGGAAACGACAAATTACGGGTGAGACTGGTTTATCGCATGCTTTGGATACTAGGATGTCTGTGGATGAGGAGAGAGAGCTTGCAAGGTGCAGTGTCTATTCTCCAGAGGAAGAAAGAGATCGAAGGCGCAGAGTGCATTTTGAGGATGAAGAGGAGGATAGAAAGCGGAGCTCAAGTCATTACAGCCACAGTCACTAGGCTCGAGCTACGACGGAGACGTTGGTGAGGATCGAGGACTTGGATGAGCCGATGGTTGCTCTGATCGATCATGGATCAGAAATCAACATCATGTCGAAAGAGCTATACAAGAGGAAGAAGTGGCCGATCGACACAGAGCATGGATGGGTCATAAGAGCAGCCAACAACACGAGAGGAGACTTGTATGGAGCTTGTCCAGACATCAGAGTGCGCGTAGGTGATGTTGCTATCGAGCAAAACTTCTTTGTTTAGGAAGCAACATCATACCCACTCATTCTGGGCCAACCTTTCATCATAGCAACCCGGATGGAGACAAAGGTACTGGACGACGGATCTGCGTATGCTAGGATCCGAAGTCAAGATGGAAAGAGAGCGGTACAGTTCCTGACTGTACCGTCCAACCACGAGCGCAACCGAGATCGTTTGAAGGAGAAGCCGCTTCCAAGGATGAGTGAAGAGTTCAAGGATTTTCGTTGAGTACCACTATAGAGCGGGATTGTGGTGGTGCGCAAGAGAAGGTACTCTCGCTTGATGGAGATAGTGCCTTTTGTACAGGATTTATTGGATTTTCAGAGTGTGGGATTGCTATCTACAAGAAGGTAGAAGAGCTGAGAAGAAAAGAACAAAAACATTTGCGTGATGTTGAGTTGATGTTGAAAGAGTTGGGTGAGCTAGAAGGGGATGAATGGATTTCTGGTGTTTATGAAGTGGATGGGTTGGAAGATCCCTTGCGAGAGATCATGTCTATTGGATGGGAGGATATGGATAAGGTCGTGCAGATTCATTCAAGGGAGGTCTATTCGGTGATCGAATCATTCCGTGCACCGGAGGTTTGAGTTGAGACAAGGTACAAGACAGTGGATAGGAAAGTAAAGCCAGTTGCTGGTCCTTTGCCGGAAGACACCAACCAACAGATGGATCGAGCCTCAAAGGAGAAGAGTTTGAGAGATCCTGCAATGATAGGACACAAGTTCATGGAGAAGACCCTTGAAGAGCTGAAGATTGGATCTGATGGGTCTCTTCTACCAGAAGAGAGGATGTGCTTCAAGGAGATGCTTTCAAGACATGAGAAAGTATTTGCTTTTGAGCCACATGAGGTTGGATGTGTAGACCCGTACGTTGTTACCTCGATGGTTATCTTCACGGTATCGCATGTGCCATGGAACCTGAGACCAATTCCAGTACCGCGGGCTCACTTGCCCAAACTAGTGGAGTTGTTGAAGGAGAAGATGCAGATGAAGATCTTGGAGCCGTCGTTTGCACCATATTCGAGCAGATGGTTTACAGTGCCTAAGAAGTGTTCGACAGTGGATTCTGACTCTTATACATGTTGTATTGAAGAGCTCGGGGTAGAATGTTGAGATATGTCAACTCAACTCTGTTTTTCATGTCGGCAGTTCCCATCAGCATGAACAGTTCCTTCCCGTCATTGATCATGCTTTCTATCCCGTTTTTTGTAACTGCATGGTGATATAGCTGGTTCTCATCCTTGAGACAGTACCCAAGCATACCCACCGATACTTTTGTTCGTGAGCTGCTTCACGCAGACTTTTGCACCAACTGGCCTCTCTTTATCCCATCCCAGTGCTTGAGAAATTTGTTTGTTGACTTCCACGGAAGACTTGCCATATATACATATTACTCCCTGGAAGTGCAGATGGAGAAGGGATCTCTCTCTCTCGACCGAAAACATTCCAGACAAGCATTGATACTTCAAGAAGTCAGCAATCAGAGGAAAGTAACTGATGTCAAGGTCTGTACCTGTAGTACAAATGATCACCGATAGCTCTAGGTTGGGACGTCTAGCCCTCGTTTGACGTCGGAGCGACATGACTTGTACAGATGGAAGAGAAGTGACGACAAATAACTATGCTCTCTAGAAGATCAACCTGAGTACAGATGCAAGGATGACTACGGCAGCGATAAAGACCGTGCACAGTGGACCTCAGAGAACCGTCAGTGCGTGTAAAATGTGCGAGATAAGAGAACATGCGATGTCGTCTGTCTTGTAGGTACAAGTAGAAGTTATCAGCAGAATATGAAAAGAAACGATATGGACCAGCCAATGTTTGCAGTGAGACACTGTGCAAGATACATGGATAACAAGTTCTGCCTATTTTGACATAATCAAATTTTATCAAGAACTCAAGTGGATGCTGAGAAAACCCAAGCTCTAAGTACACGTAAGCCCATGTTAGTTGCAATAACCGATCATCGAACGAAATCATGGGTTTGATATTGGAGAGATCCAATTGATATCGAGTCGATGACATCCTGACGGATGATGTTAGAATCTCCGAATGGTCACCCATCGATATCGTAACACGACAATATCGATGGGTGCTTCCCGATAACAATCCACGGAAGGACGATCGAAGCAACTGCACGACCGACGAGAAGCACACAAAATCGTGGAGGGCACCCTGCAGCAAACAACGCTCGAAACAACAATCCTCGAAACGATGCAACAGCGACGCAACAACAATCCCAAAGGGCAGCGGCCAAACTAAACAGATGAGCAGCAGGGCGAAGGACAACCAACCGAAGTAACTGCGTGGCTGGCAAAAATCGTCGAGGGCACCCCACAACAAACAGCGCCCAAAGAACAATACTTGTCAACAGATGAAGCCGAACGACTAAGCCCCTCTGCCACCTCGTGAAATAAGCAGCGGATCGAAGCAACTGCACGATCGACGAAAAATCCTCGACAACACCCTACAGCAAACAGCGTCCAAAGAACAATACCCGCCAAAGTAAACAAAGCCGAAGTCGAATGACTAAGGCCACCGAACGAGTGCTGGTCTCTCTGCCACCTTGCCCTACCGCCAAATAAAAAAAACCGTGCTTTCTCCGCACGTCCTTTACCCTCCCACCTTGCCCTATCGTGAATTTCAAAAACCCCGCTTTTGCCGCTCGTCCGTTTCCCTTCCTCGTCCAGATGTACGGTTTCGATGTTTATTTCTCAATAATTATATATATTTATTTAGATAATCATATATTGGTTAAATAAAATTACTAATAATTCTCCCAAAACCATCAATGCTAAAACTGTAAGGCTATCATGTCCGGAAAAAACAAAATAATCAGTCTGGTTACGAGATTATAGATAATATCAAATATTTTATATGAGATTTTTCTCGTTAGGAATACGAGGAAAACCTCAGCATATGGAAGAGGTGATTATGCATGGTTCAAAAATTGATGAAAATTATTGAATATGCAATGTCATGCCTCCAGAGGTTTTGACCAGAAAGGAGGAAGACGACAAGCGTCAAAGAGGGACAAAAATATAAAATTTCTGTTCGTTGTCAATCTTTTTCTCGGTCTTTTGTGATTGAAATACAGTAGGTCAAATCAATCTTTTTTTTTATTTGACGACTAAATGAAGAGATGTACTTTTCTCTGCATGTGAGAATGCGTGCCTTCTGATCCTTTAGAAAAAGAGATATGTTTGCAATTGGTATCCTAAGAATTTTGTAATGAAGTTATATAACCATAAATTAAAGGTATAGATTTTTTTTTCACAAATATATTGTTGCTACAACATGCAAAACTTGACACGTTGAGCTCGAACCAAATATACAAAAAACATAATGATATGCTACTCTACTTTCGATAAAGTGGAGATCCACTCGTCACCTAATGAAGAATACATATTTACTACGATAAATAATTTATGATCAAATCTTCCAATAAACTTAATTGAACTCTTCCACGAGAAAAAAATAATTTAATTAGAGTTCAGTAATAAACTGAACAAGTGTTACTCTTCCATCAGAAGATCCATGGAAGAGTTGATTATGCATGCTTCAAGAATTGATGAAAATTATCGAATATGCAATGCGATGCCTCGTGAGATTTTGACCAGAAGAGTGGAGGACGACAAGCGACAAAGAGGGCTAAAATACATTATATATCTGTTGGTTGTAAATCTTTTTCTCAGTCTTTTGTAATCGAATCCAATAGGTTAATTAACTCTTTTTCTTTGATTTAATGAATAAATGGAGAGATGTGCTTTTCTCTTCCTGTGAGAATGAGTATCTTTCGATCTCTTCGAAACAAAATATGTTTACAATTGATGTCTGAGAATTAATGGATAATAAGAGGTTACTTAATCATGAATAAAGTAAGGGTATACCCTTACTCTTGATTAGATTGGTAGATTCTCTTGTCGATAATATATTGTTGTTATTGTGGAGGTTGAACTAAATATATAATATCCTTCTGCATAAACATAACCTGCAAAAAGAAACTAGGTTATTAATTTATGTAACTGATTTTGTTGCTCGATAATATGTCTCTCGCCAACCCCTTTTTCTTTCAGATGCTAATTTTACTTGCGTATTTTAAGTTTTCTTGTAAAAGTGGTCTGTTCATTGAGACGAGTCAACGGATGAGGGTGGTGTAATGCTCTAGATGACAGCTCTTTGTGCGCTGGCCACGGGTTCGAAGCGACATTTCAATGGACAAGACTCAGGCCCCCTGCCTTCTGTGGCTCCTCCTTCCCTTGTAGGTTTTTCCAGCTAGTTCCCGGAAACACCGGAAAAGTTAATACTGGCGGTCTCAAAACTTCACAAAAGAATGGTGAACATTCGAAAACCGACGGTGAGTTACATAAAAACCGTTGGTTGTCACAATGCAGGAAAACAGGAAATACATAGGCTTGGCTGTCACAAGAGCAAACCGGTTTGGACATCACTCATGGACACAGTTATGATCTACGAAGCCCCAAAATTCCTGAATGGTGACTTGCCTGGGTAGGTTAATCTTTAATTCAACCTGATATGAAAATAATCGTGTTTTTACAGTATTATGTGCCACCAGATATAAATGGCCACTCCCGGTCCTTTCTAACGGATAACCTCGACACAAATAAAAGCAATATACATCACCGCGATCGAATCACAGCGGTTCTTATCAGGGCAATTCTGTTGAGTTTTCACTACGCTTGTGTCAGTTTCAGCTGGTGCAGCCAATCCAGGCACGCTACATGTTCAGGTCGGGATAGCCAGGTCTGCACACAATGGATACTGTCGTAGAATCCACTGCACCTCCCAATACACTTCAACTGGATGATACTATCCACCGAATCCTACCTTCGCTCTTCGACACGAAGTTAGGAGCGTTCAAAGTTTGCTTGGTCTAAACTGAAATATCTTTGTGTACAAGTTTTTACCAGTTTTGAACGTGTCTTATGTGTCGGAGTTCGACACCGAGGCAGAATGCAGAGCAACCCGAGTTTTGACACTCGTAATATTTGAGTTTCTCAAGTTTGTTTATCCAGAGCCGAGTCTCCATAATCATCACTCCTTAACGTCAGTCACTCCTTCTGGAGATATTTGGAAACGTGCTTCAGCTTCTGGCAGACAGGGTGAACAAACAATCTTGCAAATGCGCTCCTCGCCTCTGCCTTTCCGCAACGAAAGTCTGCAAAGCAGGATAACTATGTCAGGGGAAAGTATGAAACTCACGAAGACCGGCCAGAATGAATCAGATACCATTTGAGACATGATGATAGTTGAATGATGAAACTGTACCTGGTTGTGGAGGCGTGGGCAAGAATGTTCCCACCAATAGGTTTCACTTGAGGTCCAGCAAACATCGCTGCCCCGTCCACTTGAGCGACGACCTGATTTGTTATAACGACTGCAACGCCAAACTGCAAACATTGACGAAAGCTATTTTAGTACTGGCGTTTCGATATTTCTGTCGATCTTAATTAATTGCCCACGGCAGTGATTAGATTTGAACACTTAAAGTGCACGTTAGTCTGACAGCTAAGAGTTCGTAGGCCTCACCTCATCGGCAATTTTTTGCAGACTCCGCATAAACCTGCCCAGGTGCATTTGCCTCGCAGATAATTCGCCTCTCCCAGAAAAATCTGTCCGATAGAGAGCAGTGGCACTATCTATAATCATCAACGCAAATCTGCATGTGCGATTCAGAACACTTCTCAGTCAAGTGGATCAAGTTTGACCTTGCAGGACATGAGTTGCGAAGCGAACAGCGATTCAGGAATGCCAACAACTTCCTGACGTGCGGGAGACGTCTGCCGAGAATAAGGCGATTACCTAGACTCCACCATCATAGAGGCAGCTTCAATCAACAGTTTAGATTGATGATCAGTGTTGTAGGCTCGTGCATATGCAACATTGTCAAGTACATCGTTGCCATTCAAGCCGTACCTGCGCAAGCCGTACCGATAACTTCAAATTTTGATTTTGACAGTAAGGTTACGAGCTGGAAACTACAAATGAGTGAAAGTCATCCAACTCGTTAGGGCGGGATTCTCACCTCTCAGCAATTTGCAAGAGTCGTTGCGGTCTGAATGTACCCTCAGCATCAATGTACAGGGCTTTGCCTTCACCTCCCCCTTGGTCGAGAGGTAACTGGAATTAAAACCCAGTTAATGTGAGAAGATCTACGATGCGCGAAGCAGTTAAGTAATTGAATTACCGAGCTCTGGGAACTAACTAGCCAATGTCAGCGGGGTAAATCTAACCTGACATGTTACGCAGAGAGTGTGACACAGCTGGGTCTTCCCTGTTCTGAATTCTCCATAAATTTCAGTGATAGATCCTGTTTCGAAACCGCCTGCGAACCAATCAGCAGTACCGTGTACGTCAGGTTGAGCTATCGCTGGAAGACGACAATTCGACAGTGTGGCCTGTGATTTGTGCGTACAAGTACCACTCGGCTAGGAGGTAACAAGGCAGTTCTTAGTGTGTATTACCATCCACAAGTACCTGACCTATACAAGAGTGACTCGGCAGACATTCAAAATACAGAACCCACTAAACATGTCCTCCTATGGAACCTCAAACAGATTCACGTGGAAACCTATCCACTGTTTAGCACAACGTTGTGATGATACCCACAAAAGCCTGCCGGCACCCACACAACACGCATCCTAAGTACTCTCCACTGTGATCTACAGAGTGACATACCTTCGAGGATCTTGTCGAGGTCTTTGGACCCCGATGACAACTGGATAATCTCCGAGCGCTGCTCATGCATCATTGTGGCGCTGGTGAAGCCCATGGGTACCAGCTTGGAGGCTAGAAGCACGCGAGTTCGAGTTAGGAAACGGTTTAGCAACCTCACTGAAAACAGCAAACACACGTTCTTCGCACTTTAACAGACGAGCGAACTTCACACCTGCTTCGGATATCTTATCAACTTTGGCTTCACTCAATCCCTTGATCTTCAGAAGATCTCGCTTGGGCGAGTATGCCACAGCTTCGACTGTGCAGAACCCAGCTTCCTTCAGCTTCTTAATGTCCGTGGCAGCGATGCCGCAACCCTGTGCAATTCAAAGAAGCAAAATAAGCAAATTCGCTCGAATGAACTGGGTTCATCGTCAGCGACGCGTTGCGAGCACACACGAGGGTAATTCACCTGCAGCTGGTCGACCATGAATGGACCGTGCTGGGCTGCGCCCTGCTCCTCCTCCTCGAGCTGCACTTCTTCCTGTTCAGCTGCCATGGTTCCCAAATACTCCTTCGCCTTGAGGCCCTAAATCTCCACGAGAAAGCTGAATCGGAAATCAAGGCAGGGACCCCAAGTCGCCCTTCGGTCCTCAATGTGCTGCCACTGACGCGAAAGAGGCTCCTCCGAATTGCACTTGCCTTTCAGCTCCGAAGTTTTCAAAATTCAAGCTCCACAACGGTTCGCGCTGCGAAATCACCAATTCCCCTTGAACCGGTCGAAGATCGAGAAGCGCTGATCGAAGGCACTAGCAGAGCGAATCACAAATTCCTCTTGAAACGGTCGAAGATCGAGAAGCGCTGATCGAAGAACGTTCACTTCTCTGGCTCAAGTCTGCGAGGGCCGAGCAGCGAGCTGTATGAGCTCGCTGAAAGGCGGGAAAAGCATTGCCGGGCAGAAACGATCTTCAAAACTACGAGTACGTGGCGCGTTCTCTTTGAACGTAACTGCAGGTCAGATGACGACCATTTTGAAATCAGTAAGACGGGCCGGGCAGTCAGCTGAAGAGAAGTTTTCAAATAGGTAAAGTCACTGCTTGATCTGTTAGATTTCCGTGGTACTGTACGGTACACCGAGCCAAGTCAAGCCCAGACATTCTTCGGACCTCCATTAGACATCTTTAGGGTCTATATCCTTCGTATGAAGAATAATTAATGAATGTACATATATCTTACATGTAAATGTCACCAGATAACTTTATTGAGACATGACAAGTTATAAGAAGGAAGAGGCAGTTTTCACAATGTTTCACCCAATGGAGCTTTAGGATCCGTCCGTTTTGAGAGGTGATAACGCTTACCTTTTCACACATCGAGCTACTATGATACAAGCTATACAGTAGTGATGGGCTGATTCGCGCTTAAATTAACGAGGATATACATTTATAAGTGTACATGAGTAATTTATGAGTTAACTTTTACCGTAAAAAAAGTAGTTATAAATTACTTTTCAAATAATTAAAATAGATTACGGTTTAACTCACTGCGCGTAAGAGTTTTTTTTGTTTCCAAGGTCCATGTGTTTCCCTCAGCTCAGAATTGTTTAATATTTCTAAATTTAAATTTAAATTTTAAATTTAGACATTCAAATTTAGACTTAGATTTATCTTTGATTTGATTTAATGTATGAAACCAACCGCGGAAAAATTTACACTTGATGATGCTTTAAATTTACACTTCGATTTAATGTTGCTCGCTCATGTTATCTCTTAATGTAAGAAATCGACAGCAAATGATTAAACCCAACTAATATGTTTCCCTCGCTCCCTTCACTGTACAAGGCCGTGGGGAAAAATATTAGCTTTCATGCATGGAGGCGTGAAAATTTTCAAAATTATTCAGAGCTATGCACAATATGATGATACGGTATGTTTAGAACATGCACGAAATGACTATTGTTGTCTAAAAAGTTCTTACTTATAATTTTTATACACGTTATCGTGTCGGATATTGCGTGAAGGATATCCAGGAAAACGCGAGGTTCCTGGCTGTGGAGATGCTGTGTGCTGAACAGAGACAAGACAGAGAAAAACAATCACGAAAACGAATGCTGCAATATATGCCAACTCCAAATGTATGTACACTGTCGGTTCTTTCTCCTAAGAGCACATAACTGAGAAACAGACCAGAGTGGTTTGTAACATGCTTCAAAACCTCTAAAACAAACCCATCAATCACAACCCTGACCCAAAACCACCGAAGCGTAGCTCAGAGCAAGAGAAACTTCTTCTTTGCTAACAAAAAGAGTTGCACCAGTATCACACGATTGAAGACCAAGTCCAAACCACATCCATGTACAAGCTCTTAGCCAAAGCTAGCTACCATAAGATGTACATAACCAACCAGAACTCTAACGAACTCAAAAGAGCAAAACCCGTAGCGAAGAAACCGAAAAGACCTATATGAGAACTTCCTCCTTTCGCCGAACGGACTTCAGATGTCGATAGGGTCTCCTCTGCTGACTCCGTTAACCCAAGAAACCTTCAGATCCTACTCCCAACAGCCGAGATATCGCCGATTTTTGGTCGCAGACGATCGAACTTTCAAAAACTCCTCTCTGCGACTTAAAACCGCACACACCGCACAAACGGATGGTCTGAACTGATATCCGTCTTCCTTGGCAGGTAGATCTAGCTACCCTGAACCCAATGAGACTCCAAACAAGCCGTTTGGAGTTCTCTTTACAAAACCACGCAAGAAATTTGATCGCAGGTTGCAAAAAACTGACGTAAATCAGCTCCTTGCGGCTCAAACTTGCTCATCACACCCATACCAACAATCCAATCCACATATGGTCTTCTCCTATGCGTAGATAAAGACTCCCTAATCGCGTAGGCACCAAGAACGAAAAGCTTGGCTCACCGATCGCGAAGAACAACCATATTTCAAGTCGCATGCGATGAAAAATCTGACGCAAGCCCCCCTGCGAGCCAATTTCACTCAAAACTCCTAAACCGCTCGATGAAACTTGGTATCATCTTCAATTTCTTGAGTTCTGATCCCAATGGATCCAAGGATAGCAAGTTTGGACTCCAGAACAGCCCGAACGGTCCAACTCTCCTTCACATGTTACTGAAGCTCTCCAAATCTCTCTCCTACGTCTCAATTTCTCCCAGAACACAACACTCGATCCGTCTCTTCACGAACCGTCTTAATCAGTGCGTAGCCTGCACAGATCTGAACCCAACGATGTCTTGCGCGATTGCATTGGACTTCCAAATCTCCTGAACCGTCCGCTGACAGGTCGCAGGTGCAAGCTAGCCCCTAAACTGCCCCCTTGAGTCAGTCTTTGTACGTACTGTAACGACCTATGTTACACATAGGAAGTTTGTCTATTAGTAAGGTGTTTAGTTCTAACTAAGTGTTGAGAATGTTTATTTGCTGCCAAAGTACTTTTAGGAGATATCAAGTTAGTCATGACTAGCTAAAAGTTAGTTATGGTTAAACTTAGCTGTACTTTTGGCAGAATTCAGATATTTGCTAAAGAGTGAGCACTACTATCTTGTCATCTTGTCTAAAAGATAGAAAGGGGGTGGAAAGTATCCCTTATCTCCTTTTTGACTTGATATTAGTGGTTGGATTAAAGTTGTGGACTTTGTGGGCATTAAAAACAAGAAGAGATTCCACATGTTTCCTTTTTAGTGGGTCCTAGTGTAGAGGGGGGGTGGAAATTCGAGATTCCTTGAGAATATTCCAGAATCCTTCTAGAAGTTGTTGACTTTGAAGGAATAAGCCCATGTGAAAAGGTAAAAAGCCCATGTGATCAATGCTTTTACCTTAAGTAATATCTTAGTAAAACCCGGTAAAAGTAGTTACGGCTGAGTTACCGGAGGGTACCAAAGTAAAAACCTAGAATGTATAAATAGAGGAGTAGAGAAGAGCTCCTCATCCTTGTTTTCACATCGTCGTAATGACAACTTGAGTAATATAGAGAGTGTGGGATATTTTTAGCATGTGAGAACTTGAGAGACGTCGTTAGAATGGAGGATTTTAGTGGATGAGATTATGGAGATTTTAGTTGATAAGTTTGTGGGTGTATGAATGAGAGTGAACTTAGCATTTTTCCCTTCAAGATTCATGGTGTGCTTCCATCAAAGCCATCAGAGGTGACCCCTGAGTGAGAGACAGGCCCGACAGTTGCAGATTCGTGGATGACGATCGTGGAGGTTGAGAGATCGGGGGGTAGTTGATCGTTAGGACCGCGGAGGGTTTACATTTTTGGTTCCGTTGCCGGGACCTCACTTGAAGGGATCGTTGAACGATGTTTAGAGTTCAGTTCTATATTCGACAAAAGGAGATTATGAGAGAGCACATGGAGAGAACGTTGGGAGGAGAGAGAGCTAACGCGATGTTAGCAACGTTAGAACCTTTCGTGTATCCCGTAGTGATATATGACGCGTTCGAAGTCATTCTTTACATCTTGTTCACTTAGAAAGGGTTTGAGGAGAGTTGAAAGGAGGTGCAACAAGAGTTGTAGAGAAGGAGGAGAGAAAAGTTATTAGAGGAGAGAAATTTGTGAGTTTAGAAATTCTGCTCTCTGGAAAATTTGTACAGTCGCTGTCAACTTTTCTGTGAATTTTATTTTCCTGAGAAACTTTCCAGTGTTTTAGATTGGCTGATAACCTATCTAAGACAAAAGGAATCATAGGAAAAGGTGGTCTAGAGAGGGAGCAATGATTTTTCAAAGTTGAGGGGGTCTATTCGTGAGAGTTGAGGAATTCTGTTCTCTGGAAAAAGTTTACAGTCAGTGTCAGATTTTCTGTGAATTTTATTTTCCTGAGAAACTTTCCAGTGTTTTAGAGTGGCTGATAAGCTATCCAGGACAAAAGAAATCATGAGAAGATGAGGTCTGAAGAGGGAGAAAGGATTTTTCAAAGTGGAGGGGGTTGACAACCATGAGGGAAGTGAAAATATACAAATTTCAGTTCTCTGAAAATTTGTACAGTCATCACCATCTCTTCTGATTAGAGAAGTTTCTGTTGAAACTTCATGATTTAGTAGCTTGGAGGTTGAGCTACTGGAGATCACAAAAATCTTGGAGAGATCTCTTACCAACTAAGAGAGATACGTTTCGGCATACAAGGAGGTCTTGAAGATACGTCATGGGGAATCCAGTTCGAATGACGAGGTGGAAGAAGAGACGTTTAGGAGTTCGAACAGAGACGGAGAAGCCCAAGTTAAGTATAGATGAGTTACGAACACGCATCTATAGCACTTGGGGTGCCCTCTTTACTCTATACGAAGAAGCTTCCGCGACAATTGGCACAGATTTGAAGAAAGTCGAGTTTAAAGCATCATTCACTATGGAGGCCACGAATGCTCCTGGTGAAATAGAGTTGGATCCTTACAAGAGCGAGTTCAAGATGTCTGTTGTGATGAGTACAAACGAGGGTGAGGAGGATCATATCTTTGATAGTTAATATTAGATTAGATTTTATTTCGTGTATCGCATGTATAATGCACGATTTCTAATATAAAGCTCGGAAGAGTTAAGAAAGTAATGTAGAATTATTTTCCTCTATGATATTTTGTCCACTTAATGGTTGAGAAGGTGCAACATGAGTGGAAATTCAAAAGATTGGAAAGTTAGACTTAGAAACCTTCCTCAAGGTTTAGATGTCATAGTAAGTGTCGGAGAAAGTTCGAGAGAGATTATCGTCGAGTTTGAAAACCCTAGTACTAAACCTCAAGTAGAATCGCCGAGGAGAAGAGTAGAAACCGACTTGTGGTGTTATTTCTGTAGAGGGTTGGGACACAAAGTAGTGAATTGTCCAACTAGAATCAGAACCGAGAGAGCTAAAGGGAAGCGGGAGTTTACTGATTTGAGTCTTCGAGTGGGTCCATCGTCACCAGCGCCAATTCATCTTCTAGGCGAAGATCCTTGTCCAAGTTGTGGAGTGGGTGATCTATCAAGAGGACACAAGTGCGTCGATGTGGCCGCCCTACTTACGTCCGTAGTCGAGAAGTTGGACGAGACTCAAAGAGCTGAGACGGAGAAGTTGTCGACTTCAAAGGAGGACTCGGCTGAGTTGTGATGGAGATCGTCATTCGGATGGTGGAGAAGGCGGTGATGCGACTCAGACTCATGATTACCTTGGGGGAAGAGATGGCACAAGAGGTGTTGTTACAACCATTTCCTTTCATTTTACCTATGGTAGATTATTCGCGAATGGAATTGGTGATGTTCGTACTCTTTTAGCGAGTAGTTATTGCACGACGATTAGAAGAGTAGAAAGAGTAGTTACAAGATGGGAAAGCTACCCGTGTTTCATGGGAAGGACAATGAAGATGTAGAACCGTTTGTTCGAGACTTCAAAAGGGGTTGCATCGGAAACAACGTGAGAAGGAAGGAAGAATGGGTGTTGTTACTGCCAGAGTTTTTAGAAGATTTTGCTCTTACGTGGTATGAAGACCGAGTGAAGAGCCAGACACCTGGTGCAGTTGAGGACACATGGGAGACGTTGAGTAATGCACTCATCGAAGAATTTCTTCCAGAAGAGAGTTATGAGAAGCTCATGGTGGAGCTTACTCATTTGAAGCAACGTGACGACGAGAAAGTTCGGCAATATGCCGAAAGGGTGGATAAGTTGGAGCAACGGTTTCGGACGGTCCTACGGAAGAGTGGAGACAATGTGGAACTAACGATGGCGGGGATTGGAGCAGTGCTGACCAAGAACTTGGTGGGAGGGTTGAGACCTTCAATTCGAACCCAAGTGAGGTACGAGAAGCCAGCAACCAAAGCGGAGGCCATCAAGATAGCGACAAATATGGAAGAGAGTTTGGATGAAGGAGATATCATCCAACCTCATCATGCTGCTCTGGTGTCAACTCCGACTCCTGGTGTAGCCACAACGATCGCACCTGCACCATCACAATTGGTGATTGCTTCAACGTCAGCTCCTACTCCAACGGTGGTGCCAAGACCGTTTGTCCCAACAACGATGTCTACTGCCACCTCTGATTTTCATGCCGAGCTGAAGAGCATCACTGACACTCTTGCGGATCTCAAGATAAATGTGGTGCAGTTACGAGAATGGAGGAACAAAGGTGGAGGAGGAGGTCAAAGAGGTTACGACAACAATCCCAACCGAGGAAATCAAGGTAACTTTGGAGGCAACCAAGGTAACTTTGGAGGAATCACTTGTTGGACGTGTGGAGGTTCTCATTTCCAGCGAAATTGTCCTAACAACGGAGCAAGAGGTGCCGAAGCTGTCAGAATGAATGTGGGTGGAGGAAATCCATCACAAGGACGAGACAAAGGGGTGGCTACTATCGATGTCGTGCGAGATCCCATCTACGAGAAAGGAGAGAGTTCAAACTCTTCTCATGCACCGGTGGAGCTTTTAGCTCAAGAAAGGAAAAGAACTCGATTTTCTGATGAACCGGTTTTCATGGAAGAGTCAGCAAGTAGAAGTACTCGTTCGAGTAATGTTTCGAGTACACCAAGGGAGCCAAGAAGGAAGCTAGGGATGGCAGATTTCACCATTTCATCTTCCCAAGCGGGATATGATGTGGTTGAAGATGTGGGTGCTCAGAAAGCCAACATCACTGTTGGACAACTGATCGCACTTAATCCCAGCTTACGAAGGGAACTCAGAGGAGGACTGAGTTCTAAGAGAAGCAAGAAGAAGAAACCCAAGAGCAAGACATCGAAGTCTGTGGGAGTTGGTGTGGTGGATGTGCATGCTTCAGAGGTATGCACTAGGGCTTCAAAGATTGAAGTCCGGTTGAATGGTCACTACGTCTCTGACGTATTGGTGGATGGAGGGTCAGCTGTCAACGCCATATCAGAGAGATTGATGAAGAAGTTGGGGATGGAACCAACTCGCCCGGCTAGCATTGTCGTGGGGATGGCTAACAAGCAACGGGTAAGACCTCTTGGCGTGTTAGAGAAGGTGGTCGTGTCTGTGATGGGAGTTCAAACATTGATGTCCTTTCAAGTGTTAAAGGACTCTAGTTATGATTTGCTCCTAGGTAGGCCTTGGTTGAGAGCTGTGCGCACCACGGATAGGTGGCACAAGGGATACTTACGGATTGGGCCTAGAGATCATAGAGTGATAGTTCCTCTCTCGGGTGTTGGAGTTGTGACTTCTGACTCTGATAGACCCACTAGTGACTACTGGGAATCTGATACGGAGGACGATCAGAGTGTCTCAGAAGTAGATACCGGAGATTCTTACGATCAAGAATCCTCGTCTGAGGACGAAGGATTTGGTCGAGATGAATCATTACATCAGCTTAGTGCTATTGACTTGTTGCCTCGACCAGCAGTGGAGAAAGATCCTGACAAAGAAGAGTTAAGTGAGGCAGAGATTGTGAGAAGACTCTCTACCCTGAAGTTTGGTATCAATGTCACTCAAGAGGAGAAAAGTAGATTCCTAGATATATTTCGAAAATATATCCATGTGTTTGCTTTCAGCTACAAGGATTTGAAGGAGGTGACTCTCGAGACTCATCGAATCGAATTGGAGGAGAACGCAAGACCAGTTCGACAGAAGCAGAGAAGGGTCAATCCTACAACAACAATGATGGTCAAGGAGGAGATAGACAAGTTGAGGGAGGCGAGTTTCATCTATGAGGTGGAGAACTCAGAATGGGTTTCACCCATTGTGATTGTCAAGAAGAAGAATGGTAAGCTGCGAGTGTGCATAGACTATAAGAAGCTGAATGCAGTTACCAAGAAGGATTATTATCCTCTACCATTTATAGATGAGATTTTGGAGGAAGTTGCTGGTCATGAGTGGTACAGCTTTGGTGATGGTTATAGTGGGTATAACCAAATCAAGATAGCACAGGAGTACCAACAGTTGACTACTTTCACTACTCCTTGGGGAACATTTGCATTTCGAGTGATGCCATTCGGACTGTGTAATGCTCCGGCCACGTTTCAGAGGTTCATGAACAAGGTGTTCGAACCATTCATAGGAAAGTTTGTTCGTGATTTCATTGATGATTTCTGTGTGTACGGAAGAAAGGAGGACCACTTTGATCATGTGATCAAAGTTCTGCAGCGGTTGGAGCAAGCTAACGCTTCTCTGAATCCAGAGAAGTGCATCTTTGGCTGCGAAGAAGGTCTGCTGTTAGGGCACATCATTTCCAAGAATGGGATTGCGGTAGATCCTGAGAAGGTGAAGAAGATTGTGGATCTTCCATTTCCGATCAACTTGACAAAGTTGAGGCAGTTTCTTGGCATGGTTGGATATTATCGTAGGTTTGTCTTTTCCTTCTCAAACAAAGCAATAGCTTTGACTATGTACATGAAGAAGGGAGTTGATTTTGACTTGATAGTGCATGATCAGAA
Organism: Asterella californica; assembly: GCA_036924285.1. Lineage (NCBI taxonomy): Eukaryota > Viridiplantae > Streptophyta > Marchantiopsida > Marchantiales > Aytoniaceae > Asterella > Asterella californica. Next base: position 21,225,035 of record JAYKYS010000011.1, on the reverse strand, counting down.
GGCAAAGGAAGCATTTGAGGAGCTGAAAAAGGCATTGGTGACAGCTCCTATACTTGCTAAACCTGAGTGGAGTAAAGCATTTATTCTGTATACGGATGCCTCCAATGTAGCAATCGGATGTACATTAAGTCAGCTAGATGGAGATGGGCATGATCATCCTATAGCTTATGCTAGTAGGCAGATGGTTCCAGCGGAGAAGAATTACTCCGTGACTGAACGAGAAGGATTAGCGGTGATCTTTGGATTGAAGAAATTCCGACATTACTTGCTAGGAGGGAAATTTTCCATAGTCACAGATCACAAGGCTTTAAAGTATATCTTTAATAAGCCTAATGCCGAAGGTCGTATTGCTCGTTGGAAGATCCTTCTAACAGAATACGATTATGTGATCGAAGATAGACCAGGAAAAAAGCATGCGAATGCTGATCTTTTGTCGAGGGCTTATGATGATGAGGGAGAAGAACCGTTTGATGATTCATTTCCAGACGAGCATCTGATGACCATCACAAGCATTGAGGAGATACCGGACGAGTACAAGGAAATCTGGAGTTTCCTTACAGATGGCTCTTTTCCAGAAGGTATGCATACCCGAGAACGTAACGCGTTGATCAAGAGATGCAAACCTTACACCATGGTGGAGGGAATTCTATTTCATCAAGGAGCAGATGGCTTACTAAGGAGAGCAGTTGGTCAGAAGGAGGCGTTCAAGCTGATGCACGAGTTTCACGATGGCACTGTTTGCGGAGGTCACTTTGCTGGTAAGATAACAGCTTTCAAGATTTTGGATGCGGGTTATCACTGGAGAGGGATTTTCAAGGAGTGTTTAGACTATTGCAAAACTTGCGATGTATGTCAAGCATTTGCTCTGAAGTCTACTAGAACACCTCCGTTAAGATCAATTCCAATATTAGGACCATTTGAGAAGTGGGGTATTGACTTTGTAGGTCCTCTCAATAAGACACCTCGAGGCAATAGATACATTGTAGTCGCCACTGACTATTGTACCAAGTGGGTAGAGGCTAGACCTTTGAGAGAGACCAATGAAACAGAAGTCGGTAGATTCTTATGGGAGAGGATCATCACAAGATTTGGATGTCCGTTAGAGTTGGTCTCAGATAGAGGAGGAGAGTTTGTAGGGAGCATGACTACTGCTATGCTACAACACTTTTCTATCAAGCCACGAGTAACGACCTCATACAAACCAAATGCTAATGGTCTTGCGGAGAAGACCAATCTTACACTTTGTATGATGCTCGCCAAAGATGCTGGTGTTGAGACTGCGAAACATACTTGGGATAAGAGACTACATGCCATCTTATGGGAGTATCGAACGACAACAAAGACTTCTACTGGGTACTCCCCATTTCGACTGGTTTATGGAGTGGAGTCCAAGTTGCCCATCCAATTCGAATTGGATACTTTTCAAACTATTCAACGGAAGTTGAAGAGGTCGAGAGGAGAAGACGTGGTCAGATCAAGAAGGGAGCAACTCATGGAGTTGGAAGAGACCCGAGCGGTAGCAATGATCCGGATGGAACGAGCTCAGGCGTATCAAAAGAAGAGTTACGACAAACGGTTGGGCAAGAGGGAGGTAAAACCTTTTCAAGTCGGAGATTGGGTTATGTTGTATGATGCTATCAGATTCAAGAGGGCTAGGAAGAAGTTTCTTCCGAGATATTTTGGTCCTTTTGTTGTAGATAAGGTGTGGAGCAACTTCACATATGACCTTCAGGAGCTGGGAGGAAGGAGATTCGATCGGGTCAACCATGACAAGTTGAAGTTGTTTCATCGACGGAAGTTCTCTCTTCACTCCGAGGACGGAGCGAAAATTTAGTCCGGGGGTAAAATGCAACGACCTATGTTACACATAGGAAGTTTGTCTATTAGTAAGGTGTTTAGTTCTAACTAAGTGTTGAGAATGTTTATTTGCTGCCAAAGTACTTTTAGGAGATATCAAGTTAGTCATGACTAGCTAAAAGTTAGTTATGGTTAAACTTAGCTGTACTTTTGGCAGAATTCAGATATTTGCTAAAGAGTGAGCACTACTATCTTGTCATCTTGTCTAAAAGGTAGAAAGGGGGTGGAAAGTATCCCTTATCTCCTTTTTGACTTGATATTAGTGGTTGGATTAAAGTTGTGGACTTTGTGGGCATTAAAAACAAGAAGAGATTCCACATGTTTCCTTTTTAGTGGGTCCTAGTGTAGAGGGGGGGTGGAAATTCGAGATTCCTTGAGAATATTCCAGAATCCTTCTAGAAGTTGTTGACTTTGAAGGAATAAGCCCATGTGAAAAGGTAAAAAGCCCATGTGATCAATGCTTTTACCTTAAGTAATATCTTAGTAAAACCCGGTAAAAGTAGTTACGGCTGAGTTACCGGAGGGTACCAAAGTAAAAACCTAGAATGTATAAATAGAGGAGTAGAGAAGAGCTCCTCATCCTTGTTTTCACATCGTCGTAATGACAACTTGAGTAATATAGAGAGTGTGGGATATTTTTAGCATGTGAGAACTTGAGAGACGTCGTTAGAATGGAGGATTTTAGTGGATGAGATTATGGAGATTTTAGTTGATAAGTTTGTGGGTGTATGAATGAGAGTGAACTTAGCATTTTTCCCTTCAAGATTCATGGTGTGCTTCCATCAAAGCCATCAGAGGTGACCCCTGAGTGAGAGACAGGCCCGACAGTTGCAGATTCGTGGATGACGATCGTGGAGGTTGAGAGATCGGGGGGTAGTTGATCGTTAGGACCGCGGAGGGTTTACAGTACGAAGTTCCCTGTGATCCTAATAAAATGAAGCAGGTCCCTTGCGTCTTTGATATAACGCCTGAAGCCTCAAATATCCAGTCAGCAAGTAAACTAGGGCCTAGCTTGATTTTTCTTTCTTTCAAGTCGCATAACTTCTTCACTAGACGTCCAAATGAAGTAAACAAGGTGCTTATGAAAAGCTGACGACGAGCTCTACCCATCGATGCGATGAAAGTGGAGATCCAAAATTGTGCCAAAGCCCGTAAGCTGGGGTCTAGCTTGTTTTACCCATCTTTCGAGTCTTGTAACTCCTCCACTAGGCGTCCAAACGAAGTAGACGAAGTGCCTATGGAGTGTTGACAAAGAGCTCTATCCATTGATGCGATGAAAGCAAAAATCCGAAGTTGTGCCAAAAGTCCGAAAGCTAGGGCCTAGCTTGTTTTTCCATCTTTCGTCCATGAGCGTCTTTGGAGCGATAAGCATCAAAATTTGAATTTCATGTAGGAGCCGGTCCACAACACGACAACATGAAATATGCAAAAATGATAAATACCTAAATGTAAAATTTATTATTTTGGCTTTGTATGAAAAGATATACCGTATCTAATAAGTATCAAAGAAAGTGCAAAACGAACTCAATTTCTTCCATTTTACTTGTTACTATAGTATTTCGTGTAAATTACAAATGCCTTGTAACAACTACTTCTTAATTTAACTAAGCAATGATTAAACAGACATATGGACATTACTTACAAGCCAATTGTGTGAGTTAGTAAAACAACTAAACTAAGTAAACACCTAAAACATGTTGTTTACTTATCACGCATGTAGAGTATTCATGGACTAGGACGTAGGGGGCAAAAACCCCGAATGCAAGAAAAAAGAGGGGGAGAAGACATGGAGTAACGACTAGAGAGCAGAGGAGATAGAGAGGAAGAGAGAAAAAAAGTTACAGTGAGTAAGGAAGAGGAGATTTGTGGAGGAAACTATAAACTACTTAAGGGGGAGGTTCAACTTATAAAATATTTTCTGTCAAGATAAAGAAGACGTGTAGAGAGAGTACATTATATGCGTTAGTGTCGAGGTGGAGAGGAATGGAAACATTGAGCGTGCAATTGATTCGTTGGAAACTTATGAAAAGCTTGGAAGATGTAACGAATGTCTATGATATGAGCTGATTGCCGTTACGGCCTAAACATATGCCGATGTGTTCTAGTTATCATTTTCATTATCTTCTGTTAGTTTATAACATGTGTGGACTTGATGTGTATGTGCAGATTGATCTTACTTACATTTTCTCTTTTTAGTACATAGTGCGGAAGCGTTGTCTGAATTTCCTCGGATCAGCTAAGTTTAACTTAGTAAACTAGAATTGGATATGAGAGCTGAAGAATAGCTTTAAAACTCTCAAGGAGGTTCGCATCATCCAATTAGCTTACATACGTTGACTAGTCTTTATTAATTAACAGATATGACTGTTATAAGTGGTATCAGAGCGTCAATCATTACGAGCACCAGCACCAATGATACCATTGGATGATGGTGTACAAATATTTGTAGATAAAGCAAGTCTTGATAATGTATCAACTATACTAAATGTCTATTTGGATATATCAATCTCTACATGCCGTCCATTTCTTGGATCTCTTGTCACTTGATTGACAATTGATGACAGAGGTAACGCTCGTAGGGCTAAATGGATTGATCATCTAGTTGGGACTGATCTGCAACATCGTGGTGGTGACGGACTGCTGTCAATCACAACTCAGAGTACGTTGGTCACCTCCTCATTCAGAAGTTGGTTAAAGTAATGCTCCATCTCTAAGTCAGATGATGTCATGGAAGATATGACTCCTGGATATTGAGGACCTAGATGGACTGTCAATGAGTTTGACACAATTCTCTCGTGTGTCATCTTATTGATGTGTTGTGTCTACGTCTCTCCATTGATAAGCCAATGTTACTGGGGTTAGATCATATGGCTTCTGGCTAGTCGTCATGCCATAGCTCGTCTTCTATTGTGAGTGGTACGAGTCGTGGCTACGGCTGTAACGAGTTGTGTTGTTATCAACTGCTGGTCTTGTATCTATTGAGTCTCAAGTTTGGTTATTACGTCTTTGGTTGGATTGACAGATTATGTCTTCCGACTTCTTCAACCAATGGACAAGTCAGAGACAACATGATTTCTCTAGTATATGTACTTGGAAGGCTCAAGTGAGATTCACGAAAGCTTGTCGGACTTACAAGTTAGACACGGAAGTGTTAGTCTTTGCCCAAATCGGCAACAAAAGGTTATCATCTCATAGGGCCAACTAGCCTTTGAACGTGTTTTGATTTAAAACTGAGAAATAGTCATATAGACTTGACGACTAGACCCATTGACTTAGGATCATGCTATTTATGTTATGATCAATCATTAAGACGTGAGGCTTGAGCAAAAAATGTTCACTAGAGTGATGGTTATTCATTAGATATTGTACAAATTGAGATGAAGATGGTTTTATTATGACCATAACTTGTTTTATTTTCTCATGATAAAATAGCATGAGAAAAAACCAACTTTGGTATCATAAGTAATTCGCTTGAACAAAACTGTGTTTACTAAGAGGGATTATGCTACCAGACAACAACTTACCAGCCAACCAAAGTGATAAGTTTACGAAAGATTACCGATAAGATATCAATAGCAAGGTTGACTTCAAACAGATAAGTAATCTTTGCAGAGGTCATTTGTTGGGTGGAATCGTTGAAACGAACAAGATATTTTTAGGGATTATACTTACTCTCAGTTGATGAAGTCTTGAATATTCTCATATTAGATAATCTAAATATAGATGAAGCTTTTAAAGATCAATAGATCGTATCTCGAGATATGTACAATACTAAGAGAACAAATTGAAGAACCAATAATTAACATTAGAAGTTAAAGATGGATGGTGAATAACAATAGCATATCATGACTACTTTTTGAGTGTATCACTGGTATGCTAAGATAGCACCGATGAATGGACCTGAACCTTCCAGTCAACGTCCCTTTCAACATTTGAGTTGATATCCGATGTCACTGTCGACAAAAGATCAATCATCGTGCGCGAGTCGTGAAGAACTTTGACGATGAATACTACAATCAAGTGATGACTTCCTCATTTCTTTATGTCGTACTTTTCATCCTAGATTGATTCAAGGTCATTATGTGGTGCCCACAATCTGCAAGACTGAAGATCTTTTCGAAAATTTTAAGTTAATGACACATCTATATAATTGAAGTAACCTTATTACTTAAGATTACACCATACTTAGCGGGAAGATGATCTTAAGAGAATTTGTGAGAGTCTTCCGAAGCCGGAAGTTGGAAGCCGGAGTACGCTTCCGAGACTACAAGACTACGAACCGCGGGAGGTACCAACCACGCACCGACTAGGTAAGGAGTAGGTGTACCTGCTGTACAATCATCATCGTAGTAGGTAGGTCTAGAGTAGTCGAAGTCATTATCTAAATCACGCATAGAAGACACGGAAGCTGGAGGCGCATTAGCACCAGAGGCTGCTTCTCGAATTGAGAATTGACTTCGATTAAGAATTGGAGAGGACATTGGAAGCGCGCATAAGCGAATTGAAGTGAGTGAGCAGGAGAAGGCATCTTCTAGTCAGGAAGCGCACTCAAGATGGAAGAGTGAGGAATCTCCAAGGGATTAGAAGATTAGAAATTGAAGGTCGAGGTAGAAATCAAGGGAGAAGCTTCAGAGTGTAGCAATCGAGCTCGATTGTGGAAGCAGTGTTAGAAGCAACTCGAGATTGGAGGCAGAAGCAGGATCGTGATAAGACATTGAAGACAAAATTGAAGTATGAAGCACGCAGAAGACTGAAAGAACAATCAGAAGTGTAGTTGGAAGTAGTACTAAGGTTCTTTTCATGTTTTCCTCCCTTCTCCATCGCTTCCATCTTTTGTTTCGATGTCTCTCGCGCTTCCCCGATCGTTTGCAGGAAGCTCATTGAACCTTCTCCCTATCCTGAATTTGCTTGAGAAGATTGGACACGAAAACGCTGTCCAATTTTTGTCAACCGTCTTCTCCACTTCTTCTCGAATCGAATTGAGCTTCCTTTCTTCTCATTCCAAAATTCGAGCGCAGAAGGAGAAGACCATGGTGGTAGAAGAGGTATCCATGCCTTTGGGAGACAAGGGAGACGCCTCAGATCGATTTGTGAGCATGAACTTGTCTTCTATGAGAAGACGACGGGAAGAGTTTAGCGCATTCTTCAGTTCGGAGATCCAACCAGCAATGGAGTTGATGGAGAAGCGCGCGATGACTCAAGAGAAGCCACTGCAGCTTGGATTTGATCTTCGAACCTTGATGCATCAAGAGGAAGTCCAGAAGCAGAAGCAGGAAGCTTTGGAAGCCAACCTCCGTACCACAAGAAGATGACCACAAAATATAAGACGGAAGCTTCTAGTTCTACCAAGGAGTTGGCACAGCTGCGGAAGAGCAACCAAGAGTTGCAAGTGCGACTTCAGCAATGCGAGCAAGAAGTTCTACGGTTAAAGGGTAAGTTCACTGATCTCGCAGAAGAGAAGATGACTTGGAGTACACTGCGAGAAACTGTGGAAGCTCAAGCTGCAGAGAAGAAGAAGCAGCGAGTAGAAGCAGAAGCCCGAGCCAAGGAGATCATGACACATATGGATGAAGCGTTTCAAAAGAAGTTAAACTTCATTGCAGGAAGAAAGCTTCTATCCGTAGCTCGTGAATGGGATGACGTTTCCAAGAAGATGTTAGTAGACTGCAAGGAGCATGTTCCGCTGCATGGATCGATAGATCGAGGGTCTGAAGACTCTTTACAGTCTTCTCTCGATTCTCCACCTTGCAGCTATGTCTTCTGGTGCACCAGGACCAGCGATTGGGAAGGATCTCGACAAGGAGGAGTTCGACCTCGCAGTCCACTTGGTGGTGACAATGTTGGAAGCCGAGAAGAAGAGCGAAGAAGTCCCGGAAGACAAGACGTCTTTTGGAGACAGGAAGCAGAGGTGTCTTCTCATGTGTTTAGAGTGGAGGAGGTGAAGGTCTCTAACCAATGTGAGGTCACCTCGACTCCTAGTGTCGAACAGGTGTCACAGAAGAGCCTGGAAGCACAGGTGGATTCAGCTTCTTAGGGATCTCTTCTGACTTCAGAAATCATATCTGAAGCACACCTGATGAGTGCTGAGGAGGATATCAGCAGGGTCACCCACGATGTCAGAAGCCGAATTAGGAGATCAACTAGGTGAGGAACCCATGGGGATCACACTTGACGGCCAAGAGTAGGTAGTAGAGGTAGTTAGCAGTTAATTATCTTGGCTATTTTGGTAGCAATCGGATTCTACTATTTTAAGACAAACAACTATTTTTTTATTTTTAGATGACTGTCCATATGACAAGATAGACAACGGTAGGAGTAGGAAAGCAGTTTCTAAACTGTCAGAAGACCACCACCTCCCAGGCTTCCTAACCGAAGCCTGGGAGGTGGTGGTCTTCTGACAACGCCTCACTTTTCCCTAGCTGTGAGGAAGAGATCTCCCTCCTGCGACTCAATGCAATTGTATAAAGTAGATTACAATGTAGAATCTTACACACACATGTGGGCACACACTCACAGACACTACGTGCGCAGAGTTTTAGAGTGGGTCTGCACCTCTGCACCTAGAAAGGGATCGAAAGGATGTAGACAGTTGCATCAACATAGACAGAGAACAACATCATCGTACAGTCCTGCTTCTAAGCTGGTGTGTCGAGGAATAGCGACAAAAAGTGGATCGAGTGAGCTTTCAGAAGTCAATATAACTTCTTCTCGGGGATTGGATTTTAGATTTGACTGCAGAAGCTTTGTCTATGTCTTTTGGGGAGTGAGTTTCATCTGATTCATACCCAATTGTGCATGAGAAGCCTTCTTGTTGAGTGACGGTGATTGTTAGAAGCTGTGCAGAGTCCAAGCTTGTCTCATCCAGTGGAGCACTTCAGATCCACGCACGGATTGACCCATGGGAGAATAGTCACCAGAGTCAGAGTAGTCGGAGCAAAGACAGAAGAAGCCGGAAACATTCTTTCCACAGCAAAAGATGACATCCTCGACTGAAAGACAGTGTAACTGTAAGCAAATCTTTGATCTTCTTCCTCAATTTACTACAAGCAAGGATGGCTTGTTAGTCAGGATTTGGACTAGAAGCCTGTCGGAATCATAATTTCTCTCTTTTCTCTTGTTTGCTCTTGTTTGGATTTTCCCTTCTTCCCACTCTTCTCTCATCTTCTCATTTTCCTACCTTCTAGTGGATTTTCGAAACTTCTATTGAGTATCAGTGAATGTGAATGTCGTTGTAGTGCTCTCGGAAGATCGTTTCCGCAGACAGAGGATTGAGAAGACTACATGGACATACACCATGTGATTAATCTAACCCCGTTGGAAACTGTAAGAGCAATGTGTGACAGGAATTGATAGTTTGGCATCTATGAAGTAGGGACAGTCTTCTGGAGGTGTCAGAAGCCGAGTTGAACCCCCAGAAGCCGAGAATTGCTTCGAGAAGACCGTCGTGGGAAAACTAGATGTCGTGACATGGAAGTAGAAAGCATCTTCTCGGACTTCTCATTTGGTATTTGTGAGATATTTTAAGTAGTAATTGTACGTTAAGGTCCCTAGCACCTTCTGAAGGGTATAGAAGCCGTGTGATTTTGTGAGAAGATGAGATTTCTAGACAAATCTCGAGTGTTTGTGACTTTGGACAGATCTTAGAACTTAAAGCAGCGATACTAGTGTAAATCTTCTTGGAGAACGAAATCTTTTATGCTACAATGGACTAAAGGAGAAATCCTAAGACACTACATACAGTAACCTCGTATTTTTGACACCGCTGCTGGGGATTTAATCTTAGTAGCTAAGCTTTATGGATCTGTGTGTCAGTAGTTGGTTGCATTTGGACTAACTTGGATCGAATTTTAGTGTGCTGTGGAACTCTATCTTGTTGAGAAGACAGGAACCGCAGCAAGAAGCTGATGAGAGACATCAGGGGGATTTGGAAGAGATCGCTTCTTCGCTTCCAATAGCGTCTTGGAAGACTTGATCTTGGAAGACTGCAGCCGAGCACAACATGAAGTAGGAGAGAGAGACGTTCTGAACCTATGGACAGTTGTTTAGGACTTCAACTTACCATATCTAGTACTAGAAGAAGAGTGACACCTCTTCTCAGCACTCTGGTGGATGTCTCCGTCTAGAGAAAGAAGCATAAGACGCACGGATAAGGACCCTGAGTGGTACACTCACCCAAGCGAACTGCTTCTAGAGAGCAGAAGATATCCCTGAGACACCAAAAGGAAGAAAAAGAGCTCAAGAAGATCTGAACAATAGATTTGGAAGAGCCTTCCATCTCGACCATAATATTTGGAGAAGACAGAAGCCAACCAGGAGACCACGTTTACAAGGTAGATTTTGGGTCTGATTACACAAAAGACGTCTTCCCAAGTACGGGAGGTGCTTCTCAAGGTGAAAGAAGGCTGGAGAGGATTGTTCCATACATCTCAGAGGGTGGAAGCGACAGCAGCTCTGACTCAAAAGACGACATTCTTGACTCAGACAGACTTACTCCTTCGAGAAGACCATCTCCACTACCTGAGCTTGACAGAGGAAGAAGTTGACAGTTGCACCAGCCGGCCGCCAACATGGCTTCTCACACTCGGCAGAAGTACCATCCGTTTGACGATGATGGCGATGCTAATGACTTCATCACAATGTTCGAGACCATCTCTCGATCCAACAAGGAAGACATTGACGCCGACAGACTCCGTGTATTTCCTAGTCTGGTCATAAGGAAGGGAAGAAAATGGATGAGTAAAGCATTGGATGATGATTTAGTTATGGCCACTTGGGCTACTTTGAATGCAACTTTTCTGAAGAGATTCAGAGGAGTGAGCTATGATAGAATGACTCTCATAGAACTTCAGAGGCTAGAACGGAAGAAGAAAGAGACATTGCGGGATTACACTGAGAGGTTTGAAGATCTCATGGATCGCATCCTCCAAAACCAAGGAAGATCCGGTTATTGTGCTCAACAAGCCGTGGACTGATACTTGGGAGGATTGTCTCAAGACATGGAGTTGTATTGTAGAAGAGGAGGAGGTGATGACTTAATAGAGGTACAGAAGTGTGTAGAGCAGTATTAAATCTCGAGCATTACTCGGAATATCACGAAAGACAGGGGGAAGTCCTCGAAGAAATCCAAGAAGTCAAAGAAGTCTTCCAGGAAGTCTAAGAGGAAGTCCAAGTCCACTAAAACTGATAACAATGCTTCGGAAGCATCATTTGCTTCTGAAGAGTCTAGTGTCGAAAGTTCAGAATTATAGTATGAACAGGAGACTAAGACACGGAAGAAGAAGAAAGAGAAGTCACGATCCATGGAAGAAGTTGTGCAGAATGTCCCTCAAGCTCAAATTATTCAAGCTGCACCTAACCCCAGATTGATGAAGTACTGAAGCAGTTTGCAGACCTGAAGGTTCATCTTCTGAACCCGAAGGACAAGCGGAAGCAACCTATGGCTTCCCGGCCAAACATTTGGTGCAATCTTTGTAACTCTTCCGGACACACCAGAGATCAATGTACACAAGATCAAGCTGTTAACTGGACAGACTGGGAAGAAGATGATGAGGGGTACCTACACGATCCAAGTGGAGAAATCCTGCTATGAGAATGAGACGGTACAACTTTCCACTCCTACCTCTCTTGCTTAGTTTAATCGTTATACTCCTAGGGACAAGGCTGGCACTATACAGACCAGGACGCCTTGACAACCTTCTTCATCACAACGACCTTTAAATCCTCTTCCTGGAGCATGTAACAATTGTGGAGAGATAGGACACTGATGGTCCACGTATCCTCATCCCATAAGACAGATTGAGAAAGTGCCCTTGTGTGGGAATTGTAAGGAAGCATGATATTTCACAGGGAACTGTCCTCAGACTCTACGACCACGGTAGATGGTCAGATTTGCATATATCACACCTTCTGCAGAAGCATCATCAACTTCTAAGCTTGAGTTAGCAGTGGTACAACATATATCTGCAGAAGAAGAAGATTCTGAGGATTGCACGAATTGTCTACACATAGAGAAATACGAACCAGACCTTGGGAAGCGCATAAGAAAGGAACCTCAGCTGTAGAAGACGTTTGCAGCTCAAAAAAAGAAGCCACATGAGGAAGCATCATCTTTTACTTGACGGATGGCACTGTTTGGAGCCCTTGCTCAGATTCAGATAGCTAGCCTCCAGAAGAGATCATGGATGATGCAATACTCAAGGTGAGTACCAGAAATAGAGAGAAGTCAGAATCCCGTCGTAAGGGAAGCAAGGAGACTAAGAAGAAGAAGCAGCATAAGGAGAGATCTCCCTCTCTAGAGCGACTTTCCTCTCTTGCTTATGACCGGGAAATCCGAAGTACTTTGCAGTAGCTTCTAAACCTTCCATGTTAGAAACTCCAGTCACTCTTCTGAAGGGATCCTCTTATGACTTCTTACAAGATTTGTGGAATCAAAAGGCGGATGTAACCTTCCAACATCTTCTAGATGATAATGCTGGTTACAGGAAGATGTTACAATCTGTCCTTCGAGGATCGAGGAAGAGGAGAAAAGTGAAACTTTTCCAGAGCACCCCGATCTTTAAGATAGAGCATGAGGACTTAGGAGCTCCAGAACTTGACATGGAGATCCATGGCTGTCTTCGAAAGAAGATACTCATTGATTCAAGCTCCGGAGTCAACATCATGACTGAAGAAACTGCACATGTCTTAAGCTTCACTGAGTTCCAACCTACTCCGAGGATTCTCATAATGACGGACTAGACCAGAAGACGACCTATGGGACAGCTGAAAGATATCTTGACGTTAATTGGAGGAGTATCTTTCTACCTCACTTACATTAGTTTGCGACCTGTAGCTAAGGTTGGATATTAAGTTTTGATAGGAAGACCTTGGTTGTATGTTGCAAATGTAAATACTGATTGGAGAAGACATCGTTTGAGGTTTCTCAATCCTACACCCAAGCATGACGAGTCCAAAGTCTCACTCTCTTAGATGAAGATTGGACATCAAGGTGAAACTCTCTCTACGACAGAGGGATACACATCAGAAGACTCAGCTGCGTCTTCTGACAGTGATGGAAGATATGATGAGTTTGTGATGAATAACTGCGTACTACATATATCTCAGAAAAAGCAGAAGAAGTGAATTGTGGATACATTGAGTGCTACGAAATTACGGAAGAAGAGCTTCCAAAAGACAAAAATACTACCTTCCCTTCAGAAGATCAATTAGCTGATCGTTTAGAAGCCGAGTCAGATCTGGAAGAAGCTCCCAAATCATAATATTTTGATGCCAATGAATACAATCATACTGAAGGAATGGTGAACCCTGACGACCTTCAAGCGATGGAGATTGCTCTTGGGAAGAAGCTGAAACTTTCCAAGGTGATCGAGGGCCAAGAGTTGGAAGACTTCAGAGAACTCTTGACAGAGTTCCAAGATGTCTTTGCATGCACCATAGAGGACATGAAGGGCATACCTAGAGAACTGGGAGAGCATCGAATTGACTTGTTGGAAGCGTTGTTCCTGCACGGCAGAGGCAGTATCGACTTAACCTCAAGGACTCGCTTCTTGTGAAGGATCAGATTGGTCAATATCTGAAGGCATGTCATCTTCCCAGTGCTTAGCAGTGAGTGGGTAACTCTAATTGTCATCGTTCTTAAGAAACAAAAGGTAAGATCAGAGTGTGCCAGGACTTCCAGAAGCTGAACTTTGCCACGAAGAAGGACCATCATCCTTTATCATTCACTGACTTAGTGTTAGATCAGGTAGCAAGACATGAGTTCTACAGCTTCATGGATGGACATTCTAGGTACAACCAAGTATCAACCAGAGAAGAAGACAAGTCGAAGACCACTTTTACTAGTGATTGGGAAACTTACGCATATAACCAAATGCCGTTTGGTTTATGCAACACTCTTGTCACATTCTAGAGACTGATGATTACGATCTTTAGAAGTATCTTCACACTTTCATGGAGATCTTCTTAGATGATTTTTGTGTGTTTGGATCTAAGGTAGACATCTGATATTCTTGAGGAAGTGTTTTTTGAAGTGTAGAGAACATCATTTGGCTCTGCGTCCTGAGAAGTGCTTCTTCAGAATGTCAGAAGAGATTTTGTTAGGACACATGATTTCTATTAGAGATATAGAAGTCAACTGTGTTAAGGTGGAAGTTATCATGAAACTTCACCCACCTGCTAACCTGACTCAGTTGAGAAGCTTCATGGACAACATAGGATACTACAAGAGGTTTATTGATAGATATGCAGAAGTGGCAGGAAGACTTACGAAGTTGTCTTACGTCTGATCTTTTGAGCAGTAGGAAGCCTTCGAGGAGATGAAGAAGCTTCTGTCAGAATCCCCAGTCTTGAGATCACCTGGTTGGAAAAAGATCTTCCACATTTATATGGATGTCTCTGCTTTTGCCATAGGAGTGGTACTGAGTCAGAAAGACGAGAAGAAGTAAGATTATTTCATTTACTACGCGAGAAGACAACTCATTGATGCCGAGAAGAAGTACTCGATAATTGAAAGGGAGTGTCTTGGCATGATTTACTCATGTAGGAAGTTTATGCACTACTTTCTAGCTAATCCGTTTGTCTTCTATGTGGATCATTTTTCTTTAAAGCATCTAGTGAAGAAAACAGATTTGTCAGGTAGGATTGCTAGGTGGATTCTACTACTTCAGGAATACACTTACATGGTTGAGTACATGCATGGAAGAAATCATGTCAATGCTGACTACCTATCCAGATTGAAGACAAAAAGTAGAGAAGACGAAGTGGAAGACAAGTTCCTTGATGAGAAGTTGTTCCAAGTTTCTGCAGAGACTTCACAGTCTGAGGGAGGGCGTACCACCCACTCTCCAGAAGCTGAGACAAGGTCTTTTGACCATACCTACGTGACTTCCATAGAGGAATCTATCTTCAAGGACCTGAGGAAGTTCTTGGATGACTAACAGTACCCAGAAAGATTGGATGCCGAGCAGAAGACCGTCGTCTTACACAAGGCAGGCCCTTATGTCATCTTCCAAAGTATTATGTTTAGGAAAAGATATGACGAGAAGTTGAGGAGATGCCTTGAGCCCTCAGAGATAAGATAGTGATCACGGATCTTCACTACGAAGACGCGGGAGGTCACTATGGACTGAAGACGACAATGAAGAAGATGTTGGACACCAGCTAGTGGTGGCCAATCATATACATGGACACTTTTCAGGAGATCAGAAGATGCGATGCATGCCAGAGGATGGGAAGATCTACAGTTATCACTCGGTGGCCTCTTATTCTCATTTTTTCTCTAGCACCTTTTGAAAAGTGAGGAATCGACTTCGTTGGATCCATCGCTCCTGCAGCTAGAAGAACCCGCGTACACTACATACGGATAGCTACAGCCACAAGGAAGAACAATGCTGCAGTGGTCGTCAGATTCCTTTGGCACAACATAATCACTTGATACGGATACTCGCTAGAACTGATGTCAGACAGAGGAACTCATTTTCTGAATGAGATTATCATCCTCTTGACACAGTATTTCAAGATCAAGTATCGAAAGACGACACCGTACAACCCGAAGGCTAACGGATTGACAGAGAAGTCGAATAGTCTTCTCTGCAATATTTTGAATAAAGTAACCTTAAACCACGCTTATGATTGAGGGCACGAAGCTGTCATTTATGTTGTGGATTTTTAAAATTTCATCTAAAGTCACCACTCAGAAGACACCATTCTACCTAACTTATCGGATGACACCCGTTGTCTCCATCGAGTTGGAGGTCCTTACTTATAAGTTGGCTGTTACCAAACGTATGGAAGAAGAGGAAAGCCGAGAGTAGAATCCTTTGAACTTTGTGGAGTTCGAGGAAGATCGGAATGCAGCTCTAGAGAAGACACACAAAGTCTTGGGCGTGTCTTCTTATGAATCCGACTCGGATCCAGAGTGGATGGTCGGGAAAGATGCACTCTTCCGAGACACACTCTTATGTCTCATCTTCCTTGACGACGACGTGTCTTCTATGTCGTTGGAGTCGTCTTCCCGCACCATAATCAACTTCTGCTGAGTGTTTGGTCCTACCTGAGACACTAGAGTGGGAGGGGAAGACATTACAGTTGTCTAGTCTTCTTCCTCTCTCGTTGTCCCGTTGGCCCATACTTGACCAACTGATCTTCCTTCAGGTCCCCTTGGACACGTACATATAACAGAAGAAGTGGGTAAGATGCCCTCCTGCTGGGATGCCCAAGTACACTAGCTCGGCCTGAACGTAGGTGTGGAAGAAAGCGCTCCAATTGATGACATGTCCTTCCTAGATAGCTTCCAGGAATTCCACGTACTGGTCTCCAAGGTATCTCACCTTCTGGGTCTTTCTCTTGAGGAAAAGGTGAAGATACAACTTCCCCAGAAGACGCTTCATCGGCTCTCGGTAAGCTTCTATCTTCCATCTGTTCCTCCTCTGTCTGTCTTCCAGGAAGATGCATGTAGTACTTCCATATACATGCCACTTCTCTCAAAATCGGCAGAATCTTCTTCTCCAACTCATACCCACGATTCTCTACTTCTGATCGGTGGAAAGCTCGGCGTCACCACTCCACTGTCCACGAAGATGGTCTTCCTCAAGCGACCTCTGCCTTGACAAGTACATGGTTGCGAGGAGGCAAGGCTGCCCAGACCTCTTCCATAATACTCTAATCCGTGAGGTTCCAGTCCCACGTTATCGTGTCAGATATTTTGTGCGTCCAAGAATGACTTCTTGGTGACTCGATCAGAGTCTTCCAAGAAGTACTCATCCATCAAGGCACGAGCAAAGGTCTCCCAATCCTTGTTAAAATGCTTCGTTAGCATTTTAACATGATCCCTAATCTCTGGAGCTGCTGCCAACTCAAACGTCTCAATCATCTCATCTTCTAAGACCCGGTTCAGCTCCATCTCCTTCACATAATGTCTCAGATACTTTGAGACATCTCTTCCATCAAACTGGTCAATCCTGCTGACCACCGCTTGTAGCGCCTTTGTTGCCAAAGCTTCCTTCCGCTCATCAGACTGTTGCTGCCGTAAGAACATAGTGAAAGCTTGGAACATCGATGCAGTCGCCGGATCCAACTGCACCTTCGGTAACCCACTTGAACCACTAGCTCCATCTCCGTCACCTTTCCCATCCCCACTCATGACTGCCAATCTCTTCTTCAAAGTTCCACACAGAAGAATCTCCACCCCAGACCTTCACGTCGAGTTCACCACCGTATCGTGTCGGATATTTTGTGCGTGAAGGATGTCCAAGAAAACGCGAGGTTCCTGGCTGTGGAGATGCTGTGTGCCAAACAGAGACAAGACAGAGAAGAACAACCACGAAAAAGGAATGCTGCGATATATACCACTCTGAAAGTATGTACACTGTCGATTCTTTCTCCAAACAGCACAAAACTGAGGAAAAGACCAGAGCGGTCTGTAACCTACTTCAGAAGCCCTAAAACAAACCCCTGAAACGTAACCCTAGTCTGAAATCGCCAAAACGTAGCTCAAAGCAAGAGGAACTTCTCTTTGCTAACAACCAGAGCCACAACAGTATCATGCGATCCAAACCCAAGTCCAAACCACATCCACACACTAGCTCTTGGCTAAAGCTAGCTACCACAAGCCATACACAACCAACTAAGTCCTTAACGAACTCAAAAGGACGAAACCTGTAGCGAAGGAACCGAAAAAGACCTATCTGGGAACTTTCTCCTTTCGCCAAACGATCTTCAAATGTTGATAGGGTCTCCTTCCCTGACTCCGTTGGCCCAAGAAACCTTCAGATCCGGCTCCCGATAGTTGAGATATCGCTAATTTTCGGTCGTAGGTGACCGAACCTTCAAAAACTCCTCCCTGCGGCTTAAAACCGCTCACACCGCACAAACGGATCGTCTAAACTGATATCCGTCTTCGCTGGTAGGTAGATCTGGCTACTCTGAACCCAACAAGACTCCAAACAAGCCGTTTGGAGTTCCCCTTGCAAAACTACTCGAGAAATTTGGTCGCAGGCTACAAAAAACTGACGTAAATCGACTCCCTGCGGCTCAAATTTGCTCACCACACCCAAACCAACAATCCAATTCACTTACAGTCTTCTCCTATGCGTACATGAGGACTCCCTGATCGCGTAGGCACCAAGAACGAAGAGCTTGGCTCACCGATCGCGAAGAACAATCCAATCTCAGGTCGCAGGCGATGAAAACCTGACGCAAGCGCTTCCCTGCGAGCCAATTTCTCTCACAACTCTCAAACCGTCCGATAAATCTTTGTATCGTCTTCAATTTCCTGAAGAACTCGTTGTTCTGATCCCGATGGATCCAAGGACAGCAAGTTTGGACTCCGGAACGGCCCGAACGGTCCAACTCTCCTTCACAGGTAACTGAAAACTCCAATTCTGCTCCCTGCGTCTCAATTTCTCCCAGAACACAATCCCCGATCCGTCTCTTCAAGAACCGTCTTAACCTGTGCGTAGCCTGCACAAATCTGAACCCGATGACACCTTGCGCGCATGTATTGGACTTCCCAATTCTCCAAAACGTCCACCGACAGGTCGTAGGAATAAGCAAGCCCCTTAAGCAGCCCCCTTGTTACAGTCTGTACGTACGAAGTTCAACCCTCAATAATAAGAAGCAGGCCTCTTGCGTGTTTGATATAACGCCTGAAGCCCTAAATACCCAGTCAGCAAGTAACTAGGGGCCTAGCTTGATTTTACCTTTTTCCGAATCGCATAACTTCTTCTTTGGATGTTTTCCAAGTGAGGGAAAAAACTTATGAACCGTATATAAAACCCCAAAGACGATTTAGAGAAAGGGAATGTCCAAAAAACTAGTGGATGCAATGATACTTGAGGTTTACCCAACTGCTTGGGGTGGTTGACCCCGAAAACTTGGAGTACTGCCTCGGCAAACACATGCGTGATGCAGGGTTCACATTCACATCGCTCTGCGAAGATGCGGTATGCAGTATTCGTTATGTGACCGGGAAAGCTAGACCTGTTCCAGCTACCTTGCATATTGATGCTTCAATGCAGCTTCTTGTCACTAAAATGCTTTAATCTCCGTCATTCCGACACTTTTGAAGAACACTGTTAGGGGAAAGTGAACTAGAAGGATAGTTATAGTGAGCATGGTAAACACAATATTTTCCCGGTTTTTCTCCTTTTCAGTCTTTCTTTGAAACCCGTTAATAAGTTACGCAAACGCATAGTAATAAACTACAATGGTTCAAACGGTTCGCCGGAGAAGGGCGGATTGGCGAAGCCACTGCAGGAAACGTAAATGTCCAAGTCGCAAAGGTCTGGAATTCCCAGCCGCTGCAAATCCTCCTTTCCCCCAAGCAAGTTCCGAAGCAAGAATTTCACCCACTGCAATGCCGTGAACCGAAAGTGCCCCAGCTCACAGTACACAGCAGAAACACGGCGTTGCATCCGACCACGCACCAAAGGTTGGAGGTTACCACGTCAAGTAGTGCACTACGGAATATTACAGATGTTCATGCACGAAAAGTTGGTCCCCTCCCGAAAGTGACGTTTCAACTTAGGAAGTGGGTGTAAACTATGTAACTTGTCCCTCACTCAAATTTTGCTATGGTGATGTGGAAGGAAAGGGCAGTCGGTTCACCGTAGTCGCAAGCCTTCCAGGAGAAAAATTTAGAGGCCAGGGGAAGACCGGGTCACTCAGAACAGGAAGATGGTGTATCAGCGGTCCTCGTTAAGAATTTTGGCAACTTCGGGCAGCCCGGGTATCAAGGAATGTTCTGCAGAAGATTTGATGCTGGACAGGTGAACCTGCTCCTGCCTAGCTGTCGGTACGCTCCCGTCGGAAGTGCTTGGAGCTACGGGAAGGTCCTTGAAAGCTTAAATTGAAAAAGTACCATAACCAAGCGTCAAAAGAGTACTCGCGGTGAAGCACAACATTCAACGTAAACCAGGTAGGTCTAGGCGAGACGCTCGGATAACTCTGGAGTCTGGTGAAAGTCCTGGTCAAACTCCGTTACGTGACTGTCGCAAACAGGGGATGGAGTTCGATGGGTTGGTTAGTGGTGACAAGGCCAAGTTAGCCCTACCCTCCGGTAGGACGCTATCCCGTTCTGTCCCGTGATAACTACAACGCCTTTCTGTACTACGGCCCCCGGGCGCGGAGAGCGCGCACGTGGCGAAAGACGTTCACAGTCGCCGCTACCGGCTTTGCCCGTAATGTTTTGCTTCTAGGCGGCCCCAGTACGAGGAGGGGACGGACGGAGGGAACGAGGTCGGACCGCCGGGGAAGCGGGAGGAAGATCTGTTTGTAATTTGTCAGTCGACAGAGTGGACCAGGCGTTTGCAGGGAGGAAGGGTTTGAGTGTGGGACAGTGGGAGGGAATTTGGTAGCGAGATGGGCTTTCCTTTGATTGATGGAGGCCGATGTTGAGGAGCAGGAGGAGGTGTGGTAGGATCCAAGGAGAGGTTTGGGATAGGTACCAGCAGGAAGCTGATGGCCTTCGCGGTCAGCGATTACGTGTCCAGGCGGGAAGAAGACTGGGGCTGACAAGGAAAGGATACGAGAAGGAGAAATTCCGGCAAGAGGAGGGGAACTTCAGAAAGCTACACAGAAGTGAGAGTGAAGAATTGGTTTTGTGAGTGATTAAGTTCGTAAGTTACTGCTGGCTTTGCTTGCGTGTGGTTTCGGAGTGGAGTGTAGCGAGAAGCAGTGGAAGTTGAATTGGATTGGATCACGGATACATGAGCGGTACGAGTTGGAACTGAACCGGGCTGTGAGGATTGATCAAGAATCTTAGTATTAGACTGTGAAAACCGGGAGAAAGAGAGAGGCAGCTTGAGAGAAACGCTGGGAGATATTGAGCCTAAGAGCTATGTCCGAAGACGAGGAGGACGACTGGTGCAGATGGTTTTGAAATTGCAGGGATGCATGTGTTAGAATCAATCTCGATGCCTTGCTAACTGGAATTGTGGTTCGCATGAAAGCGAATTAGATTATGGATTTGGGAACACTTACAATGAAGTAAGTGTGGGAGACTACAGAATCTTGGAACTGCGATGCAGCTGAATCAAGCGCGGGGCTACCACGATGATGACGGTGGGCGATCTGCTGCGGGAGGCCAAGAGGCGGACGATCCTAGCAGCAATATGGATCGTAGGTCTGGCCTATGCCATGTCTTTAACATCAAACTCCGTGTGGGTCAATATTCCTGTCGCCCTTCTTCTGATCGCTTTGCTGCGCAGCATCACAAGTGAGCTTGTAATTCGATGGCGATCTACCCGTCCCTTTGCATCCTATACTCCATCTTCGACCAGCCGCAAACGAAGTCGAGGCCGCCAGGCCCCGACCAAATATGTTGCTAGTAATCAGTCGATGTTGGAGTACTGGCGTCGTGGAGTGGAAGCTCCAGAGGTCGAGGCCGCTCTTAGCGACCTCACCAAGTCTGTCGTCGGTGAGTGGGTCACAAACCTGTGGTTTTCTTCCATCAGCTCGGATCAGGAATTTCCTGATGAGCTGCAAGCTATGATAAACGGGGTGCTGGCAGAGGTGGCGCAGCGGGCCAAGCGGATTAATCTCATCAATTTATTGACTCAGGACATTGTGGATTTGGTGGGCAGCCATCTAGAGCTTTTCAGGAGAACCCAGGCGCGAGTGGGAGCAGACGTTTTGGGAATTTTATCTACAGAGGAAAGAGATGAGAATATAAAACAAGCTCTTGTGGCATCAGGAGAATTGCATCCAGCGTTAGTTTCAGCGGAGTCCGAGTCAAAAGTTCTTCAGAAACTTATGGGGGGCGTGATTTCTCTGGTACTGAGGCCCAGTGACGCACACTGCAAAGTTCTGCGAGCCCTGGCTCGGGAGATGTTGGCATGTGCAGTGATGCGACCGGTGATCAATATTGCAAGCCCTGCGTTTATCAATATGCAGATTGAGAACGCGGCTCTGAGTCACAACACCCCAGCGCCGAAAGTGGAGAGCAGCAGTAATAAATCTAGCAAGCTTCCTGATGTACCGGTTTTTAAGGAGCCTTCCGAACCAGGACTTGAGATGGTGGAAGTGACACACTCGAAGGGACAGCATGGACAGGGTGAATCGTTGATGCGAGGGTCTTCCACGGACGCAAGTGGGAAATGTGAACCTAAAAGTCCAGGAGGTTCACAGATTGATAAGAAAGATGGTCACTCAACGTCACAGAAAGAGAACTGGGCTCAAGTCTTGGAGGTCGTGAGTCAGAGGAGAACTCAAGCTCTGGCCCCTGAGCATCTCGACAATCTTTGGACCAAGGGTCGTAACTACAAAAAACGAGAGCTAAACAAGTCCGCTTTAAAACCCAAGGAGACGAATGTAACTAAAGAGCAACCTATATCTCATCCCCTCGCTGTGGAGCCCCCTGTCCCACAGGCAAAACCCAAAAAGCCTGAGGGGAAGATTACGGAGTTGGTGGAGTTTCGGGGTGCGAGCGAGCAAAGTTTGGAAGTCAATGTGTCCCGATTAGACCACGAGGAATTGGCTGCCTCAGGAATTTGTGGCCCTGAGAAAGCAGTTGTGCCTATTAGAAAGTCTCGTAGCAGCGGAGGACTGCTTGATGGATGGCAGGATCATCAGGAAGGGATTCCGAGCTTGTTGAAAGCTGGGGAGGGTCCGGGCTACGATCCAAGTTATGGGCTGAAAGCAGGTGGTAAGCAGGCGTTCCTGGATTCTTCTTCGCAGATTGACACCCTAACGAGTCAGATAAGCTGGACCAGCCAGCTGCAGGTTGATGTGGTGGGTGCTCACTTCGAGAAGAATGGCTCAAAGACGTTTGCTGTGTACTCTATCTTTGTTACAGATGGTCCGGAGGGACAGAACCGTACTTGGGAGGTGCAAAGACGATTCCGAAATTTCGAACAGCTCCATCGCAGTCTTAAAGATAAGCCTAATTATTGTCTCACTTTACCAGCGAAGCGGTTTCTGGCCTCTAATCTGGACAATTCCTTTATTCGCCAGCGTTGTGCTCTGCTGGATAAGTATCTGAAAGATCTGCTCTCCATTCCTAGCGTGGCTGAGCTTCATGAGGTTTGGGACTTCCTGAGTGTGAACTCACAGAAATATGGTTTTGGGGAATCTCCTTCCATGTTCAAGATTGTGACGTCCAATGTGGACGATGCTGTGGATGATATGTTTCGACAGTTTCGTAGCATGTCCGATAGCAACCAGGAAAAGTTGAAGTTAGCTCCTGCTGAAGTACGGCAGCGTCCTATCTCGCAGAACAGTGCCCATGGTAACTATCTGATCACCAACCGGCCAGGTGTGGCGCCCTCTGACAAGAAGATAGCTGCTCAGCAGATCCTGTGGGAGGAGGATCACTTCGATCCATCCCATTTAGAACACCCCCAAAATATGGGGCAATTAGCTTGGCGCTCGGAGTACGATCTGCAGTCTTCAGGACCATCTGGTGGAATCCCATTTGGGTCAGATCCGGGAATGTTGGAGACAAATAGAGATACACAGAACAACTACGAAAGGAACAAGTTGTTCGATGGGAAAGAGCGGTCTTTATCCGAGGGCCATTCCCCGGTAGGATCTCTTGCCGGTTCAGATATGGCAGAGGATGATAATCTGGCCATACCACCAGATTGGGGACCCCCGAAAGTGAGTGTCCCTTTGCTCAATCTGGTGGATGGGATCTTCGAGCTTCAGGGAAGGGGCTGGATTCGACGTCAAGTTTTCTGGATGGCGAAACAAGTTCTTACTCTTGGCATGGGTGATGCCATTGATGACTTTCTGCTTGGAAAGATTCAGTGGCTCCGGGAAGAAAAGGTTGTCGCTGGTGGAATCAGGTGGCTGCACAGGATTCTATGGCCGGATGGTGTTTTCCTCACCAAACACCCTTCAAGACAGCAGGCCACCAACGGTCAGACAGACAGTTTCGAGCAGAGGTTAGAAGCAGCTCGGCGCGCGGGAGTCGTTCGGGAGATCATTCTCGATCGTGCTCCTGCTGGTCTTGTTAGTTTGATTGGAAGTAAACAATACAAGCGCTGTGCTACTGACATCTATTTCTTCCTTCAGTCTGCAGTCTGCATCAAACAGCTTGCTTTCAATATGCTTGAAATGCTTTTGGAGTCGGCATTTCCGGAGCTCCATGACCTCGTGTTGGAGGTTCATGCCATGTAGGAGAGACATTACCTGCGAAGACACTCAGTGGACATCTGTAATTGGTTCGGAAGCTATAGGTTGATTGATTCACGCAGACATTGTCCTGCCAGTTCAGCTTCACTCCTCGCGAAGTTGCTCGAGAGCAAGTGATTGCAGTCCCTGCGTGATGCATCAGTGGATTCCTTCCTTGATAATCTCCTCGTCCATGTCTCACAGGACTCAAACCTGCAGCTTCTCGCTGTATTTATAGGAAATTGTTATCATTTCGTGTTAGAATTTCAGAAGGTCTGCGTCCAGTCCATCTGAGAATGGGCCTAGGTGCAGTATGTGTGATTTAGTGTCAAAATATTGCCGTCTCACTTTACTAAGGTAAGAATTAGAGCAGGATAGCCTCCCGTACCATCAAAATATTGTTGAACCTTTAAGGATCACTACAAAGTGGAGTAGCAAGCTTTTCATAATCTGGAGAGTTGCCCCCAAGTCACCAGTTACGCAGTGCATAGTTGTGAACATTGGAGGGGCCAGCTGGATCGGGAGATGCACAGTGCTATGGCTACATATTAGGAAGTGTTTGCATACGTACGATGGAATTGCAGCTGGAGCTGATGAGGGGAAAGTCTCAGCTTTGGACGCTCAGTAAGGGCTTCACTGCCACGTGAATGTATCAGTTCATGAACAAACGCGAGGTGAGACGGTTTGAAACATACTTTGATTATTTTGGCACGAGCATAGAAAGGTGTTGACAAGCTATCTTGTGGTTGGTTTGTTCCTTTTCCCATGGCATCCCCGGAGATTCCTGTTTGAAGTGATGGTTAATAGAGCAGTATCCAGCGGTTATCGTTGACCTATCTTTCTTCTGCCCAGAACAGGCCCGTTTGACTCACCTTTGTTTGTTATTGTGTTGGCGCGTGCAGAATTGTTGAAAAGAACCCTCTTAGTTTGTGACCACCGCGGGGGTTGGACACAAGGTGAGCTGGCGACTAGCGATCAGATTTCAACAGTTCTGCTTGTGAGCGGGCGTTCCATTGATTACGGGCTTTTAAGAATAGCACATATTGGAACTTGGGGTTTGAAGACTGTCAGGTGTTTCCTGTGGTTGCAGTTTGGAGGAAAGCATGGAGAGTTAGGTGCTTGCATCCTACTTCTCCTCGAGGTTCACTTCTCGTTGATGGTGGTAATACGCCGCAGGATCTTTTCGGATGTTTAGTAAATATCTTAATTAGATCCTCGATACTGGCTCTGATTCCTAGCCTTGGAACCCATCATCCTCTTAGTGGTCCTTCCCTTCCGTCTTGTTACAGCAGGGAACGGTGGACCATACATTGGTTCCAAGCACGACTCAACTTAGTGTTCTACCACAGGTGTCATCACGATTACTCAAGGACCCGAATTCCCTCATTTCCTTACGTTAGTCATTGTGTGGTTGGCATTAGATGACATTCTGACTTTCCATGTTGGAATGGTTGACTATGGGTTTCTGTTCGCTATCTGTTTTTGCATGTCGCTTTGTTACTTGGGAGGCGAAAGCCGTAAAAATGAATCATTTACTGATAGGAAGTGGGAGCATGGCGCTCTGACGTTGTAACTCTTTTTGTCATGTGTAAAGTCGACAACTACTACAGGTCAGTGGGAGGACATGAAGCACCTTCGTGAAGGTTGCGGATCAGTCACTGACATGTCAGGATCAGTTCCTATGCTGTCCTGATGACAGCAACCGATGCTAGACTTGTATTGTTCTTGTTCGTTGTTCGTTTCTTTCTTGCAGCTTAGTTTTTTGCATGCATCATCATCTCAGTGTGTTGTATTTTCTGAAAGGATAATCTAGATTTGAGGGACGTTTCTTTCCAGTCCTGACGGAAGTGGTGACGAGCTTGTTGAACAGAACTCCGCTCGCTAATGTTTAAGATTAGGTTAACGTTATTCAGTCACCCAAGTTTGTTTCCTTAATCAAGTCCTCACCCTCCTGCTACGCTCACAAACCGTATCTACTCATGGCATAGAATCACCTTTCGAGAATTGCGCTTGATTTACAGTCTGGGTATTGTCCTAGAGACATAGTGAAGTACGTCTCCAACTGTAAGCAGACGTTCAGCTTACTCTGAAGCACAAGACAGTTCCCTCTTGGGATCGTCGATAAGTAGACCGCGACCTAAAGCAGAAGAAGATTGGTTCCAAATGCTTGTCGAACCTGATTTGCTACGAACTGTGTGTGATTACGAGATACTTTTGCATACCCAGCACTGCTGCCTTCACTTGAGCGTCTGTACATCACCATTCTTTCTGTCCAAAAGTTGACGACAGGAGGTGCACGCATACGGCCCTGCGTGTTTCGGTTACATATTTCGTTGATAACTCGGTGACTTCGGTTCTTCAGCTTATGCACTATTAGGGTGTATCAAATGAACTATCTTCGGTGAGAAATCTTTCCCCGTAGTAGGGGGAGTCAAAGTTGGAACCTTTCCTGCATATTCTTCCCCACCGAGTTGGATTTACGACTTCGGTTGGACATGCAGGAAATCGCCCGGGAGTATTTGTATTCATTTTTTCATTTTTCATGGTTTGTTGAACGGGAAGGGAGATGAAATGTTAAGTTTATAAATTTTAATTGGAGTTAATAAATGATTAATTACGATAAATATTGATATGTGATTTGTTGTAACGGGAAAGGAAAAATTAAACGTGAAGTTCATAAAAATGATTAGTTACGATAATGATATCTGTAATTCAGAATATCATATTTTAGAATTCGTGTTCGTAAGAATTAGAAAGAATTGTTATTCGGATTGTATATCTTTCGGTCGTAAGAGAAACTCTGTGTTAACTTTTGACTCTCTCTTGTAAGGAGCGTCAATGTTGGAAAAGTATGAGAAGATTTGAGAAGATTATGAAACCGTGGTTACGATGACGGCGTAGCATGTAGGTGAGAAGGGGAACACGCCGTGAAACCGATAACGCTAAGCCGTTAAATCGGAAGGCAGCCGTGAGTGAAGTCACGACGTTCATTTTTTCAACTCACATATGTGTTTTTTCTTCTGAAAAGAATCACGGACGGGAGAACGGTTACACACAAATTTCACCGTCAGTTAAATCACGACAGATCTTATTTTTTTTTCAGAGTTCACAAAGTTAAGTCACGGTAAACCCTTTTCTTTTCACGGTTGATTTTCAGTTTGACGTTTGAAAGTCTTTGTTCACCGTCAGTTAAATCACGGTAGATTTTATTTTCTTCACGGTCGATTTGCTATCTGCTGTTTGAGAATCATTTTTCTTAACTCTGACAGTAACCCTGTCGGTTCGGACGGCGACGGCATGCTTTTTGGCGGGAACCTCCAACAAGTCCCTGGCAACTTCGCCTTGCTGTACCCGCCGTAAGTTCAATGCGTCGATACGTGTTAATGGCTTGCAACTTTTTCTCGAGGCCGAGATGTCAGCCATAAACAAAGTTGCCGTCCTTTTACCGTAAATCCGGCCAAAACATGAGGGCTAGACAAGTGTCAGCCACCTGTTCGATACTGAGAACCAGATTTGGTGACTGACCTTACACTTCCCAGGCGTTGTTACGGTTCTGGGTGTCGCATTTGTGGCCTTGAAAACTTCTTCTTTCCTTCTCCATTTCAGGTTCGGAGTCGGAGCCAGTGCCGGTGGAGGGGCAATGCCGTTGGCATGCATAGAAACAAGAGGCATAGTTCGAGTTTAACGTTAACTAATGTCCATTTGATGATTCTTGGCTTTTTAGTTGCTTATGGTTTTGGTCCATGACTTGGGAGTTGT
Source organism: Asterella californica (assembly GCA_036924285.1). Taxonomy (NCBI): domain Eukaryota; kingdom Viridiplantae; phylum Streptophyta; class Marchantiopsida; order Marchantiales; family Aytoniaceae; genus Asterella; species Asterella californica. The sequence goes on along the minus strand of JAYKYS010000011.1, from coordinate 21,197,309 downwards.
TAATACTTATGAACGAATTATAGAGACCCTGGCCAAAACTATGACTGTAAGCGGCGCGAGCTAGTAAGTAAAAGTACCAAAATTTCTCAAAGTTGCTCGACTATGCTTATACCACTTCGAGAAGAAAATATTAGTTTCAAAAGAAAAAGATCATTATAAATTGCTTTAAAATAAATTACATTCTATTCCGGCGCGTGTTTCTACAGGATTCCACAGGGGAAATAAAGATATATTAAATATTAAATATTAAATATATTTACATATTGACTAAATATGGACTTGCGATGCATATTTAGTCAATGTCGTTTCTGAAGGTTTTTAACGTTCTTCCCGGAATGCACTATTATAAAATAGTGCATATTTTGCCTTTTGCTTCAAACCTAAAAGACTTGGCAATCTTGTTACAAGAAGGTTCTTGTACAACTAATATGTTCGACGCGAGAAGAACTTGATCTTAGTTTGCTGTGCGTGAACTTTCATCATGGTCACCCTTATGGGGCCTTCCATGGAACTCTATAATACGCTCTACAAGCTTCTAAACGAATTACGCAGAAACTTGCTTGATCACGCTCTTGATCGCGTTTGATGATATATTTTTTATCACACTTTTGACTGGCTATAAACAGTCAAATTATCAAAAATAGTGTGTGAAAAGTTATTGGTTTCACAGTCGAAAGCCAATCTGAGGTGTGATCGAGCAAATAAGCATCCACAATGAACTTCTGTACTTTTGCTCTCTTTATGATATCGGAAATGATGTAAGTGTTATATAAATACTCTAAGTTAAGTAGATATTAAAATCAAAATAATATTTAAGTGTTAACTATTACTTGCTCCAAGAACGTTGGAAGCTTTTTTAGAAAACCCATAAGTAGAGTGTGTGGCTTTGCGCTTCACATGGTACAAATGCGGGAGGGTGCTGCAATCAATAAGTTAGGTAATAAATCAATATATCAACTTGGTTGCAGCCCTCTTCCATCTTCCGATGGAAGAGGTGAATAAGCAACCAAAACATCAATCTCAACAAATTTACTGGGAGTGTGATCCATCAAATTTATGTTTAACGTTTGCCCTTTTGCGGATTCTCGCAAGTGTATCTGTCAATACCAAAGGAGCAATTAAGGGCTGGTCTGTCTAAATAATATGACATTTTGCTTTTAGTTGAATTCAGAAAAGGAGAAAGAAAATAGAATATTATGTGAATCATTGGTCGTGAATTAAGAAATGAACAGGAAGCGAAGAGCGGCACTGTCATCTAATTTATGACGTTTGAAACCTCCCCTCCTAGTATAGAAGGCTCGCTAATGGGAATATCTTTTCAGATGTAATTTTTAAATTCAAAACTTTTCTGTGGAATTAGTTTTAGAACATTCTGGTTTTTCCAGATTTTCTCGAAGTGATAGCTTCTTATAATAAAATTATTTGAAAGTTGAGTAATTAACTTTTGATAATTTTTCAAATAATAGAAAAAGCTATAACGCTTTCTGTTAACTATGTAACACTCGGATTGAGTCTTATTATCATAATTCACCTCTTTCATCTGAAGATGAAAGGTTAGGTAATAAATTTGTCTAGATTTACTTAATGTGTTTTTGTTAGCAGGTGGTTGCAATTATAGTTTATGTAACGCATGAATCCATCCTCCTTTACCTCTTATGTCTGGATTTTTCTCGTAACACAGGTCCTGCTATCACTTAACAATTACAGAGTAAATGTAAATTTTAGATTTTTTACTACAGAATTTTTACACAACATGTTTACAAAAATAATTCTTACATAATGGATAACAGAAAGAGAGCAAAAGTTAGGAGAAGTTGATCGAGCATTATTGTCTTATCAATGCTTCCGCAGTACCTTTCCCTTAGTCATGCGCAGGAGTGAATACATATTAATCTCTTAAGGGACTTATGGACTCGATAAATTAGTTTTAATTGGTGACACTCAAACTTGGGATATGTACTACGTGCATTACTTTTTGGATCATGAATGTGGTACTAGGAGTTAGTGTGTTTAGAGATAAAGAGTTTGACGTGGGTGATAAATGAAGTACTATCCAGATCGTTTTCTTTTAGTTTTTCTGTGTGCAAGTCTTGCAACGGAGAGAATTAGGATCAGTAGTTTTATGTTTGTTTCCATCCATCATGCCCAAGTGTTCCACAAGTCGCTCACATTTCATCTTTCATGTGCATAATCTAGAGATGTATCCTTTATCCCAAGCGTAAACAATATTTCATTTTCACAATATTCCAGATGAAATATTGTGTTACCAAGCAGATCGAAGAGCTACTCTTGGATAGTTTTGGGTCTAGATTGAGATTCAAAAACTTGTTTTAGGAGGTTGGGTGCAGTTTATAGACCACTCAGGTCTGTTTCTCAATTTTGGGTTCTTAGAGAAAAAGAAACAAGAGTGTATATACAGTGGGAGTTGATATCTCTTGTGAAGCTTGTTCTCATGGTTGTTTCTCTCTTCTTGTCTTTATTTATCACACGATATCTCCACAGCCAAGAACCTTGTATTTTTTCTGGACAACTTCATGCAAAATCTGATACAATCCACGTTTACGAAAGCATAATACGTGTAAATACTTTAGTTTTTGGGAAATATCAAAAATTAAAGTATTTACACTTATTATGCTTCCGCAAACACTAAAGTAAACTAAAGTATTGTTGGTACTTGTGTGGCGTTGCATATGTTTTCACATTCGACTTATGTAAACTTTCTACAACTAGATACTTCATGTATTCTCGGGTGCATCTTTTACGCAAACGAAGATACGACAGTTGGTGAACTCGATGTGAAAGATCCGGGGTGGAAAATTGTGAAAGTTTACAAGTGAAAGTTTGCAAAGATAAGTGGAGACGAGAAACGAGATGGAGCAAATAATTCAAGAGGAATACCAAAAGTGTAGTTGGATCCTGCTACAACATCAATGTTTCAAGCATTTATTTGTTCTTACAATAGTAACAATCGAACGAACAGAAAGAAGCGTTAGAAATGAAAGCATTGCATGCGGTTGTTTCTAAGGTTGACCAATTTGACGAGAGGAATATCTCAAGGTATTTTAGAATTACGATAAAGTGATGGAGTTGAATCGTGTTCTTGAGAATAAGATGATAGAGATTTTTCCATTGGTTACGGTGTCAGAAATCAGAAAGCATATGAAGAGCACCGTAGAGCATTTGGAAAGGATTGGGAAGAATTCTCGAGGACGATGAGGGATGAGTATTTCTTGAAGGACTCTGATAGAGTTACCAAGAAATCCTTTTTGGATTGAAGCGACCCAATAAAGGTCTATAAGTTATTGAGCTTTTGAGAGAGTTCGAGAAACAGTTCTCATGATTCACTCGGATCGAGAAGTTAACGTTGTAGTCGAACAAGACCGAGCTATTTCTTCGAGCAGCGGACGAGAAGCTGCAAGAGAAGTTGGAGGTTCTTTTGAAGATAAGGATGGAGACGAAGGACTAAAGACCAGCTAGAAGGAAGTCCAAGAAGTAGTTAGACTACTGACCAAGAGGAAATAGAGACGAGAGAAGGTGCCGATGAGAAGATTTGTGTCAACTCTAGAGATAGCAACGCCTGCATCGGTTACTCGATCAATATCGACGATTCATGTGGTGTTAGTGCTTGTGGTTCAACCTCCTGCTACGGCTCCAAAGAAGGAAGACATAATGCGCAGGATGTAAAGATCAAGCTTGCAAGGCTTGAGGAGAGAGGACCATCGAGCAAGACAAGATCTACGCTGAAATAGGCTTGGGTGCAGTGGTGCATCTAGTGTGATGGTATAGACCATCCCCGCAAGAATTGCGGTGACTTCACCAAGACATTACGACGAGACTTCATTATTTGGAAGGAAGAGAAGATGACATTGAAAGGCACAAGAAAGCATCTTCAAACCAATTTAGAGAACGAATGAAAAGGTTGGTTGAAGAATACTTAACAGCACCTGACGTTGTAGTGCCAGGGTCAAGATTCGAGGGGAGGATTTTGACAAACATGTAGAGCCAAGCGGACTTTGATCTTCTACTATTTCTACATCGCAGAAAGAGAAGATGTCAGGAGAGGCATTATTGAGAACCGCTAGAACCATTCGTGGAGCTATAAGATGAGAGGATCCAATCGAGTCGTTATCGATACACTCATACATTACGAAGAGTCAGCAAGAAGCATTGCTCGAAGAGAAGAGAAGAAATGATGATGCAGAAGAAAAACTTCTATAAAAAGATAAACGTAAAGAGAAAAATTCGACAGGACCTTCGAGAGACACTTCTCAAGAACTGCTTATGGATGATGCTCTTTCATCATTAGCAAAGAAGGCAAAAGGGCAAACTAAGGAGAAGGGTAAATCGGCTACATACAAGTTATAGTGAGATATCAAAGCGGCAACAAATATCAAAGGGATTTTGGAAGAGCGCATTTTGAATAGGAAGATTGAGTTTATCTTGATAGAGATATCAGGGATAGCTAAATGGGAAGTCCATGATGTCATCATTGACATCATAAAGAAGAAACGACAAATCACAAACAAAGCCTTCACATATTCTCTTGATACTAAAGTGTCTGGAGATGAGGAGAAAAAGTTTACGAAGAGTTGTGTGCAATCAACGGGAGAAGAGAAGAGTCGGATTTGACATGTGTGCTTCGAGGATGAAAAGAAGGATGAGAAAGATGTTCTTAGCTACTACAGTTGCAATCATTGAGCTAGGGCAACAATGGAGACGCTTGTAAGAGTTGGAGACTTGGAGGAGCCTATCGTAGTGCTTATCGATCATGGTTCGGAGATTAATATCATGTCGAATGACCTCTACAAGAAAAAAAAAGTAGACTATTGACATGGAGCATGGATGGATGATAACGGCTGCAAAAAATACACGAGGAGATCTGTATGGGGCCTGTTTGGATATACGAGTGAGAATTGACGATGTTGCTATGGATCAAAACTTCTTTGTGCAAGATGCAACATCGTATCCGTTAATTCTTGGACAGTCATATATTACGACAACATGAATGGAGATGAAGGTTCTTGATGATGAGTCGGCGTATGCCAAAAAACATAGTTAAGATGGGAGGAGGGCAGTACAGTTCTTGAATGTGTCACCGAATCATGAGAGAAACCGAGATCGACTAAGAGAGAATCCTTTGCCGAGGAGCAGTGACGAGTTTAAGGATTTCAGCAGGTCCCACTATAGAACGGATTGTAGTGGTGCAGATGAGAAAGTACTCTTGCTTACGAAAGGAGATACCTTTTGTACATGGTTTAATCAAATTGGTGAGTGTGTATAAGAGGATTGAAAACTTAAGAAAACAAGAAAAAAGACGTTTGTGTGGGATTGAGTTGGAGTTGAGTAGGTTGGAGGATGAACTCCAAGTAGATCATGTAGTTTTAACCAATTTAACTTTTCACGCAATTTATGCGTTTCCGTTTCTATGACCAGCAATTGTTTATGTATTCTCATTATTTGGATGAGGATGGGAAGATTTTAGAGATTTTCGAGGAAGATGGGCTAGAAGATCCGCTGCGAGATATCATGTCTATTGGATCAAGGAACAAAAATAAGGTCGTACAAATTCACTCGAAGGAGTTATATTTCAACAATCGAGACATCTCGAGCACCAGAAGTTTGGGTGGAGACGAAGTACAAGATGATGGACAAGAAGGTGAAGTCAATAGTTGGACCTTTACCCAAAGATTTGAAGGGGCAAGTGGAACGAGTTTCAAGGGAGAAAAGCTTACGGGATCTAAGGAAGATAGGGCATAAGTTCTTGAAAGCGACTCTCGAATGGATGGGACGGATGATTCACTGTTGACAAAAGAGGTAGTGTGTTTCAAGGAAATATCCATATAAGGTTGATACCATCGGGAGGATGAAGGAGATTTATAGCTCATTGACTAAAGTACGGCAATTTCTAGGTGCTTGCGTATTCTATCATATATGGATTCTACACTATGCTCATGTAGAAGATCCGTTATATGGGTTGTGTACGCAAAGGTCATAGGTTTCAATGAGAAGAAGAGCAGACAAAAGTAATATAGAAGCTGAAGACGTTGCTATCGTCACCTTCGGTACTGAAAAAGATCACTTATAAGGATGGAAGACTAGTGATACTTACGGTGGATATAAGTCCGATTGCTGTTGAGTGGGTCATTTGTCAAGATGACATCAATAGAGATAGGTTTGCCGTGCGATTTGGTACAAAAGTGTAGAACGCTCGCAACGAGCGTACCCGCAAGTGAAACGAGAACTATGGAGAATTATTTCAGCTATGAAGACGGAGAAGGAATACCTAATCAGAATCTCTAAACATCGCAATGTTGAGGTGGATCACATATATTAAGTCTCTAAACTTAGAGTTTAAACATATCATAAAGAAGGACAATCCAATAGCAGATATGTTATCAAAAGCTCGGTACGATGAGGAGAAAGACATGATCGATGATGTGAAAGATGTGGGTGCTAAGTTCTATGCTATAGCAGGGAGGGAGGACGAGTTGTTTGCAGAAGAATTATATGAAGGAGAGCTATTAGACATCAAAATATATTTAAGTACGCTAACGAGACGAGAAGAATGGACAAACGAGGAGTTTCATAGGATTCTAAAGAAGACCTACAACTACTTGTTGCAAGGTAGGTTCCTATGGAAGAGATCAAAGCGAAGGGATGAAATGCCACGACGGATGATTTACACGAGGGAGGATCAACATAAGTTGTTGAAGGAGTTTCACAAAAGCTTATGGGCAGGACATCAAGAAATTTGAGCCACCTTTACCAAGCTGAAGGAGAGGTACTGGTGGAAGAACATGTATCGAGACATCATTTCTTTCGTGAAAATCTTGCTTGACTTGTCAGAGATACTCGAACATCTGACATCGAGACAAGCTACATCCGACATAATCATTGACGATTCATTTCAAGTGGATAGTGGACTTGGCTATAGTGTCAGTAGGATTGTAGCAGATGAGCTATTTGATATTCGCTCGGGAGGATTTGTCAAATCAGATCAAAGGAAGAGCGTTTTGAACGAAGTCAACTAAAGGAGTATGTCGATTCTTTTTGAAGAAAGTTATCTGTCGTTATGAGAGCGTAAGGAAGATAACGGCATATCGAATATAGTTAGATACACATGAGGCTCGTGATTTTTTCAAGAGATATAGGATGAAGTTATCACTTATAATTGCTTACAACCCCGAAGGAAATGCTAAGAGCGAGTATGGACATCCATCTATCGTGAAGACGTTAGTGAAGGCTTGTAATGAAAAACCTAAGGAATGACCACGACTTGTATTGTTTGCTTTATGGGTAGATTGGATGACACATAGATCTGTGACAAATTACATGCTTGTGGAGTTCATGCAAGTCAAAAGACTATCATGCCGATTGAAGAACACGTATCTACATGGAACGTGTTCTCTTGGTAGGATAACCTGACACGAGAGGAACTTCTAGAGATACAAATCCGGCAATTGGAAAGAAGTTCTGAGGATGTGCAGATTGCTTTGGACGAGTTAATGGAGGCTCGCTTACAGATGTCACGTCAGTTTGGGCACCTCGGCTAAGTTGACCGAGTGCAGAGTGACGAATCTTGGTAAGGCCGTTAGTGCCGTTAGGGCGAGTTGGTGAGAGAGCCCACTAGGGGTATACTTCGCAGGTAGGGCTTGGAGGCCTTAGTTCTTCAAGTTGAGCCTTCAAGCTCCTAGCTATGGTGGATAGTCTTTGTGAGTGCAATCTAGAGTCTCTGCGAGCACAGAGTGGATTTGGCTCGACTTTAGTGATTGTTTAGTGCCCGTTGGCATGGTGGAGTGAGTACATACCGTTTATCACTTGAAGAACTCAGATTGCGAGGTCTGATTGAGAGCTTTCAGGTCGTGGATTTCAGCCGTTGGTATCTCCGGAGTGGGCAAATCGTTGGTATCTTCAATTTGCGGGTGCGTGCATGCACGGAGTGGTTCTTTTTGATTGTGTGATCGATAGCTGTGTGGATTAGTAGTAGTTGGACTTGTTCTTGGTCGAATTTGGAGTGAAGTAGTGCGGAAGCGCTGTCGTGTTGTGAGACGTCCCACATGTGAATTCAGTGTAGAACGGGTGTTGTGTTTTCTTTTGTGTTCGGTGAACCTTTTGTGTAGTTCGCATGAGAGAGTATTAGGTGTCACGTTCACAGAGATCTGGATGTGAGATCGCACGATAACGAGATGTGCCGACTCAATGATCCGTGAACGTTCGCGTGAATGGCTCTTGTTGTCAACATAGGTATAAGATAGTGGGTTGGGGGTTTGTGAGGCATTCTTCTGGAGGGGTAGTTTTCATGAGTGTGTCTTAGTGTCTTAACGTGATAAGAAGGAGCGGCAGGAGTTGTATTCATGGATGGAGGACTGAATCGAGTTCCAAATCTGCCATTTCCGAACCCGTTTCATATCAAGCTTCACTTGATCCACCGCGATCACTTTCGACAGTGGTTCGTCGTCTACTTTGGAGAAGAGTTCATGGGGAGGATGATGGACTCGCCTACTCCGGTGATCTTACCAATCGTCACGTATGGAGAGGACTGGGACTTGACAGTGTACATCTTACTTTGAGGAGGGCCAATGGACTTGAATTATCCAGCCAACATCCCTTTCAACGTCTGGGTGGATGTTCGGTGTCACTGTCGGCGGAAGATCAGTCATCGTGCGTGGATCGCAAGGAACTTTGGGGAGGAGTACTGTAATCAAGTGATGGCTTCTCCATTTCCTTTTGTAGTACCTTTCATTGTAAATCGGTTCCAGGTCGTCATCTTGACCTTGTACTGAATCCTAAGTGTTAAGTAAGATCTCTCTAGTTTGACAAGGGTAATTAACTAAGGTTGGGACCAATGCCTTGAAGGCATGAGAGGGTAGCTAGGTCATAGTTGTTCTAGGGTACCAAGTAAAGGACAAAAGAGGTTTCAGATCTGTTTCTTATTGGTCTATTTTCGACCAATCAACGCCATTCCAGATCTGCAGACGGCTTTAGGGTTTTGGAGGTCTTCCCGGGGGTCATTTGAGGAGTGAGTGGTCTTGTTGGAAAGCTCTCGAGACGGGCTACACTCTAGAGACAAAGATCAGGCGATTTGGAATTCTGAGGAGAGAGTGATGGACGTTGAAAGTCAGGGGGGTCAAATCGGTACCCCGAGCCACGTTTTGGAGTGATCCGGGAGTTTGAGAGGTGATCTTTAGGAGCTGTCAAAGGGATCGAGTAGTTCACTCCGTGCTGGTTGTATTGATGTAAAACAATCCTACATTTGGGTTGGATTTGCTCCTGAAATGATCAATTGAAGTTGGCTGTTACAGTTGAGAGGTATGAGAAAACCCGCTTTCTTTGGATTTAAAGCTTGAGTTGCTCCGTGCACATGGGATTGGATCTCTGAGTGAAACTTTCCAGGATGAGAGTGTGCCCTATCAGCTAGTCACATGTGAAATTTCAGTTCAATTGGGTAAGAGAATGTGTGGAGATCTAGGATTTTGGCCATCGAGATCTGTAAAGCTCAGAAGTTAGCACAGGCGGGTGGCTTGATTCATCGCGAACAGTTGGGGGTCAGATCTGAGACTGAAATTTCATACAGTAGTAGAGAAGGGTCAGAGGGGATGTCCTGTGGAGTTTGAGCCTGATTGGATAATCGAGGTGAAGGCACGAGAGTGTCAAAGTTCAGTTTGCAGCGAGGCGAGAAAGACGTAGAGAGATTTTGCTGAAATCTCTTGGTTGGAGTTGAACAAAAACGACTTGAAGATGGGAGGTGTGCTTCTTGGAGGTGTCGTGTGGATGACAAGGAGGCTGTATTGTGAGATTGGTACGGCGATCACGCTCAGTGGAGGTGCCACGTCTTGCTGAAGCTGAGGTACCGTTATCCTCGGTATCACGCCCCGAGTTTCTAGCTGTTTTGCTGCCGATATGTCTTGTATCGTTGGGAAGCTTGTGTAGTAGGCGGTCCTTGCTGTGGACATCTTCCTGAGCAAACTCGTATCAGCGAACAATAGAAGGTCAGAGACTACAATTAGGTAGTTTGTCGAGAAGAAGTAGTGAAGCGGATGTGGATGAGAGATTGTATGAAGAGTGCTTGGGATCTAAAGCAGACACGTACCGTGTATGAGCCTTGCCTTTATCTAGAGTGGAATCGAGCTCCGAGTCATTTGTGTGATGCACATGTGCTACACTTGGGTCAAGTTAGCTCGCTAGTAACCTACAAAAAACACTGATAGATTAGATATTGAGAGCATAAGTTTTCATCGGTTAGGTCATAGATCTAGTTGTATCTCTCTACAGCCAGATACCCCGTGTATTCCCAGACCATATTTCACGCCCTACGACAGTTGGTGAACTCGACGTGAACCGCCTGGGGTTGAGAGATACGTTTTTTCCAATCATGGACGCTGAGAGCCTATCTCAATTCATAGATGAGGCTTCTACGTCTGGAGAGGTCCCGAGGGTGAACCCACTGAAAAGATCTGACATGCGATTGCTTGAGGCATTCGCATTGATCATGCAACAACAACAAGCCGCTGAACGAAAAGAGGCAATGGCTACTAGAGCTTTGCAGTCTGTTGTGGGTTTGTTGGATCAGTTTGATGGAAAGAACATCTCCAAGTACCTTAAGTACTATTCTAGGGAGATGGAGTTGAGTAAAGTGCCGGAGAGAGAGATGGTCAACACATTTGAGCTTGCTGTCGTACCAGAGATACGAGAGCATGTGAAGGAGATCATTCACTCTCATGGCGCTATATGGGAAGAGTTTACTTTTCAATTAAAAGAAGAATATTCTCTAGAAGATGCAGATCGAGTGACTAAGAAGTCATTCATGGAGTGGGTAAACAAACCCAATAAAGGGCTTGTTCCTACAGAGCTATTTAGGGAGTTCGAGAGACAGTTCCTTCAGTTGTCTCGGATGGAGAAGCTCACATTGGAGAACGACAAAGTGGAGCTATTTCTGCAAGCAGCTAACAATGAGCTACAGAGGGAGTTGGAACTACTTCTGGAAGACAGGATGGAAGATACTGGACTCACGGCTGATTGGAGGAAGGTTTCTGAAGCAGTGGGTGTACTTGCGAAGCGGGAGTATCGGAGAGGGAAGGTGGTGGTAAGGCAAGAAGTGAGACCACCGCCAATCGTACTACCCCGTAGGCAACCAACAATGCCTAATGTACAAGCGCCTACGGTACAAGTACCTCCTATTTCATTTCCTGCTGTTCCTGTCCCTATGGTTGCACCTCAAAAAGATGCAATAGAGGAATTGGTAAAAGGGATGAGAGACTTGCAGATTAAGCTAGCAAGGCTAGAGGAGAAAGGAGGAGTACTTGAGGGCAAAATCGCTCCAAAGCAAGGGTATGTGCAGAGATGTATGTGGTGCGATAGCACTGAACATCACCGAAAGGAGTGCGGAGACTTTGCTGACATCCTACGGCAAGGAGTGATCTACTGGAAGGAGGGGAAGGTTGCCTTGAAGGAGACAGGTGAGATCCTCAAAACCAACTTTGGAAGAGGAGGGATGAGGCAAGTTTTAGAAGATTATCTTTCACAACATGCTGAGGTATCAGTAAAAGCCGCTACCTATGGGGTTGAGATAGTGAAAGATAGAGATAGTACTTCTGAAGAGGAAGTAAAGGCGAGTGAAATATGGAGTCATGCTGTGACCACAATGGAGAAAGGAAAAGCAACAAGGGGTGAGTTACTCAAGGTGGCCACGACAATCAGAGGTGCTACTGGATGGAGTGATCCAGTAGATACAATGTCTGTACACGCCTACTTGGCAAAGAGTCAACATGAGGCTCTCATGGAGGAGAAGCGTAGGAGGGATGATGCTGGTCCTAGTGAGGAGAGAAGTACTCCTAAGAGGCAGTTACGAGGTGAGAAACCTCGGCTAGATACAACGCCGGTGCGAGAAGAGACTATGGAGGAAGTTCCACCATCTACTACAGAGAGGTTAGAAAGGAGTAAGAAAGGTAAGCCTGCTACCTACAAGCTGCAGTCAGATATTGAAGCTGCTACAGATTTGAAGGGGGTGTTAGAAGAGAGAGTGCTCAACGCAAAGATTGAGTTTACTTTACGAGAGATCCTTGGAATAGCAAAGAAGGAGTTCCATGATGTCATTATTGACACCATCAAGAGGAAGAGGCAGTTGACAGGAGAGACTGCTATGACAAACGCTCTAGATACGAGAATAACGAAGGAGGAGGAGCAAGAGTTAGCTAAATATTGCACCAGTCATAAGGTTCGATTTGCTGTCGATGAAGATGAGGGAGATGATAGGGTTCCCAGTTATTATACTAGGGGACATTGGGCTAGAGGTACTACGGAGACCTTGGTGAAGATAGGAGATTTGGTAGATCCGGTGGTTGCTCTCATTGACCATGGATCTGAGATTAACATCGTATCCAAAGATGTCTATAAGCGAGGGAAGTGGCCCATTGACACAGAGCATGGTTGGATGATCCGAGCAGCGAACAACACACGGGGAGAACTCTACGGTGCTTGTCCGGATGTAAGGGTAAAGATTGGAGATGTAGTCATAGAGCAAAACTTTTTTGTTCAAGACACTACTTCGTATCCGGTAATTCTTGGACAGCCATACATTACGGCTGTAAGGATGGAGACCAAGGTGCTGGATGATGGGTCTGCATATGCTAGGATCAGAAATCAAGACGGTAAGAGAGCAGTGCAGTTTCTAACTGTACCGCCTAACCATGAGCGCAATCGGGAGAACTTGCGGAGTGGTTCTCTTCCTAAAGTCACTGAAGAGTTTAAGGATTTTCGCATAGGGTCACCATAGAGCGAGGGTATGGTGATACCGATACACAGAAGGAGGTACTCTCGCCAGCGAAGGGAAGTGCCTTTTGTACAGGAGTTGTGGGATTTTTTGAGGGTGGATTTGCTTTATATACGCAGCTTGTTGATCTACAGAAGTGGGAGCGGAAGGCTGTGGAAAGAGTTGAGAAAGATCTAAAAAGAGTGTGTGTACTTGACAAGGAGGATAGAATAGCCGGTGTTTACATGGAGATGGGATTAGAGGATCCTTTGGAGGAGCTTAAGAAGATTGAGAAAAAGAGTGAAGATCAACTGGTGGAAATAAATTCTAGAGAGCTCTACTCGATCATAGAGTCACTCCAGAAACCAGAAGTCAGGGTTGAAACCAAGTACAAAACGGTGGATAGAAAGGTTAAGCCTGTAGCTCAACCTTTACCTGATGACTCCAACAACCAAGTTCAGCGAGCTTCGAAGGAGAAGAGCTTAAGGGATCCTCGCCAAGTGGGTCACAAGTTTACTGCAGCTACGCTCAAGGAGTTGAAGGTAGGATCCGCAGATTTTCTCTTTCTTATTGAAGAGCGAGAGTTCAAAGAGATGTTGAGTAAGCATGGGAAGGCTTTTTCTTTTGAAGCTTCGGAGATAGGATGCGTGGATCCGAGCGTAGTAGCTCCAATGATTATCTTTACAGTGCCGCATGCACCTTGGGACTTGAGGCCAATCCCTGTACCTAGGGCTCATCTACCTAAGCTTATGGAGCTTCTAAAGGAGAAAATGCAAATGAAGATTCTCGAACCTTCATTTGCACCGTATTCCAGTCGTTGGTTTACAGTTCCGAAAAAGAGTGGAGCGTTACGCTTCATTCAAGATATGCAGCCAGTAAACCAAGTGACTATCAGGAATACAGGGTTAGGACCGATTGTAGGAGAGTTTGCTGAAGCATTTGCTGGAAGAGCGATCTATTCTGTGGGAGATCTCTACTCCGGATACGATCAATTTCAACTTGCCGAAAGAAGTAGGGATGTCACCACTATGAGGACTCCGTTGGGACTGGTAAGGATGTGCACATTACCACAAGGGGCTACTAACTCAGTGGCGCACATGATGAATGGGATGAATAAAATCTTACGAGATTTTATTTCGGAGAAGACAATGCCGTTCTTGGATGACATTCCAATCAAGGGTTGTCCAGAAGAGGAGAAGGATGAAGCGACAGATCAGAGGGGGTGCCGTAAGTTTGTTGTTGATCACATTGCAGATGTTGATAAGATATTATCACGTCTTGAGGAAGTCCACTTGACGTTATCAGGAGCTAAGTCCTCGTTTGGAGTGCGAGAGGTTGTGATTGTGGGACATTTGTGTGGATGGTTTGGTCGTAGGCCTGATCCAAGTAAGGTAGATGCCATCCAACGGATGAAGGATACATGTAGTTCGCAAACTGAAGTACGGAGGTTCTTAGGGGCTTGTGTATTCTATCATGTTTGGATTCCTCACTTTGCACATGTTGCTGATCCTTTATACGGCTTGCTTCGGAAAGGCAAGAAGTTTAAGTGGGACGAGAAGCACTCAGAGGCAGTTCGAAAGCTAAAAGAACTGTTGTCTTCCCCGCTTGTACTTCGTAGAGTCAGCTATGAAGGGGGTAAACCTGTAGTTCTGACTGTTGATAGTAGTCCTATAGCAATTGGATGGGCTGTGGGGCAAGATGATGAAGAAGGGAACAGGTTTGCTGTGCGGTTCGACGCAAAGGTGTTGAGTGAGCGACAAAGGAAGTACCCACAGGTGAAGCGAGAACTATGGGGGGTGGTTACAGCTATGAAGGCTGAGAAAGATTACCTGATTGGAGCATCGGTGGTTGTGGAGACTGATTGCTTGCCATTGTTGGGAATGATTACGAATTGTAACACTCCTGACATTGCTATGCTAAGGTGGATAGCGTACATCAAATCATTGAATCCTGAATTCAAGCACATAGCTGGTAAGGATAACCCAGTAGCAGATATGTTGTCTCGAGCAAGGTATGAAGGAGAGGAAGATATGATCGAGGACACAGAGGATGTTGGCACTACCGTCTTTTCTAGAGCACAAAAGGGAGAAGCAGTGTATCCAAAACCATTCGAAGAGGAGTTGTACGAGGGTGAATGGATAGATATTGGGCATTATCTTAGCACGTTGCTGAAGCACCATGAGTGGAGTGATATACACTTCAAACAGGCCAGGAAGAAGGCATACAACTACCTATTACAAGGTGGTTATCTGTGGAAGCGATCTAAGGGAGATGTTGATTCACCACAAAGAGTTGTGTGTAAGAAGGAGATGCAGACGCAACTTATTCGAGAGTTCCATGACAGTTTATGGGCTGGACATCGAGGTATTTATGCGACCTTCACAAAGCTCAAGGAGAGGTACTGGTGGCGTAATATGTATAGAGATGTTGAGAGGTCTGTAGAATCGTGTCAGACTTGTCAGATGTACTCAGAGATCAGACATCGAGATGGTTTGCACCCTACGTATCCGCTTGCAATCCATTACAAATGGGTAGTAGATCTGGTTATCATGCCAGTGGGGATATGGCAAATGCGATATCTGGCTCTTGCACGAGAGGATCTATCCAATCAAGTGGAAGGACGAGCTTTACGTACAAAGTCCACTGAAGGAGTTTGCAGATTCTTGTTGGAGGACGTGATCTGTAGGTACGGGTGTGTTGGGAAGATTACAGCAGATCGTGGAGAGCTGAATACTCTCGAAGCTAAGCAGTTCTTTGAGAGATGCGGGGTGAAACTAGCTCTTACTACGGCCTACAATCCAGAAGGGAATGCTAAGAGTGAGCGAGGTCATCCTCCTATTGTTAAAGCCATTGTGAAAGCTTGTAGAGGAAGGGTGAAGGAGTGGCCAAGGTTTTTACCTTTTGCTTTATGGGCTGATCGCTGCACACATAGTTCAGTGACTGGGTACATGCCGGCGAAGCTAATGCAAGGGCAAAAACCTATCATGCCCATCGAAGAGCACATTCCTACTTGGAGCGTTCTACCCTGGGAGGATAATATGTCTAAGGAGGATCTTCTTGCGCTCCGGATTCGTCAACTGGAAAGAAGACCCGAGGACATAGAGATTGCAGTTGATAGGTTGAGAAAGGCTCGGTTGAAGAATAAGGGCAGGTTTGATGAACGGCACCGGTTGCGGCCAAAGGAGATTAAGGAAGGCGATTGGGTGTTGGTGTATGATTGTAGCTTGGACAACCAACACAGTGCTCTTAGAAAATTCTCTAAGCGGTGGTTTGGACCATATGTGGTTCTTGTTGTACATGACAATGCTACATATTCACTTCGGGAGCTCGATGGATCAAAGCTCAAAGTTCCCATTGCAGGAAAGCGTGTGAAACTCTTCAAGAAGCGAGATGAAGAGATAAGCGTGGAAGAAGTCGGAGCGGAGTTTGATCTCTTGGACGACGACGAGGATGATTTGGTTCTTGAGGATGCTGATAACTATGACATCATTCAAGACGACGAAGACGTGGTGTGATGCCGTCCACAACTTGTAAGTGTTTGTGGCGCATGCCGGAGGATGCGCAGGTTTAGAGGGGGTGGATGTCGTGTTGTGAGACGTCCCACATGTGAATTCAGTGTAGAACGGGTGTTGTGTTTTCTTTTGTGTTCGGTGAACCTTTTGTGTAGTTCGCATGAGAGAGTATTAGGTGTCACGTTCACAGAGATCTGGATGTGAGATCGCACGATAACGAGATGTGCCGACTCAATGATCCGTGAACGTTCGCGTGAATGGCTCTTGTTGTCAACATAGGTATAAGATAGTGGGTTGGGGGTTTGTGAGGCATTCTTCTGGAGGGGTAGTTTTCATGAGTGTGTCTTAGTGTCTTACGTGATAAGAAGGAGCGGCAGGAGTTGTATTCATGGATGGAGGACTGAATCGAGTTCCAAATCTGCCATTTCCGAACCCGTTTCATATCAAGCTTCACTTGATCCACCGCGATCACTTTCGACAGTGGTTCGTCGCCTACTTTGGAGAAGAGTTCATGGGGAGGATGATGGACTCGCCTACTCCGGTGATCTTACCAATCGTCACGTATGGAGAGGACTGGGACTTGACAGTGTACATCTTACTTTGAGGAGGGCCAATGGACTTGAATTATCCAGCCAACATCCCTTTCAACGTCTGGGTGGATGTTCGGTGTCACTGTCGGCAGAAGATCAGTCATCGTGCGTGGATCGCAAGGAACTTTGGGGAGGAGTACTGTAATCAAGTGATGGCTTCTCCATTTCCTTTTGTAGTACCTTTCATTGTAAATCGGTTCCAGGTCGTCATCTTGACCTTGTACTGAATCCTAAGTGTTAAGTAAGATCTCTCTAGTTTGACAAGGGTAATTAACTAAGGTTGGGACCAATGCCTTGAAGGCATGAGAGGGTAGCTAGGTCATAGTTGTTCTAGGGTACCAAGTAAAGGACAAAAGAGGTTTCAGATCTGTTTCTTATTGGTCTATTTTCGACCAATCAACGCCATTCCAGATCTGCAGACGGCTTTAGGGTTTTGGAGGTCTTCCCGGGGGTCATTTGAGGAGTGAGTGGTCTTGTTGGAAAGCTCTCGAGACGGGCTACACTCTAGAGACAAAGATCAGGCGATTTGGAATTCTGAGGAGAGAGTGATGGACGTTGAAAGTCAGGGGGGTCAAATCGGTACCCCGAGCCACGTTTTGGAGTGATCCGGGAGTTTGAGAGGTGATCTTTAGGAGCTGTCAAAGGGATCGAGTAGTTCACTCCGTGCTGGTTGTATTGATGTAAAACAATCCTACATTTGGGTTGGATTTGCTCCTGAAATGATCAATTGAAGTTGGCTGTTACAGTTGAGGGTATGAGAAAACCCGCTTTCTTTGGATTTAAAGCTTGAGTTGCTCCGTGCACATGGGATTGGATCTCTGAGTGAAACTTTCCAGGATGAGAGTGTGCCCTATCAGCTAGTCACATGTGAAATTTCAGTTCAATTGGGTAAGAGAATGTGTGGAGATCTAGGATTTTGACCATCGAGATCTGTAAAGCTCAGAAGTTAGCACAGGCGGGTGGCTTGATTCATCGCGAACAGTTGGGGGTCAGATCTGAGACTGAAATTTCATACAGTAGTAGAGAAGGGTCAGAGGGGATGTCCTGTGGAGTTTGAGCCTGATTGGATAATCGAGGTGAAGGCACGAGAGTGTCAAAGTTCAGTTTGCAGCGAGGCGAGAAAGACGTAGAGAGATTTTGCTGAAATCTCTTGGTTGGAGTTGAACAAAAACGACTTGAAGATGGGAGGTGTGCTTCTTGGAGGTGTCGTGTGGATGACAAGGAGGCTGTATTGTGAGATTGGTACGGCGATCACGCTCAGTGGAGGTGCCACGTCTTGCTGAAGCTGAGGTACCGTTATCCTCGGTATCACGCCCCGAGTTTCTAGCTGTTTTGCTGCCGATATGTCTTGTATCGTTGGGAAGCTTGTGTAGTAGGCGGTCCTTGCTGTGGACATCTTCCTGAGCAAACTCGTATCAGCGAACAATAGAAGGTCAGAGACTACAATTAGGTAGTTTGTCGAGAAGAAGTAGTGAAGCGGATGTGGATGAGAGATTGTATGAAGAGTGCTTGGGATCTAAAGCAGACACGTACCGTGTATGAGCCTTGCCTTTATCTAGAGTGGAATCGAGCTCCGAGTCATTTGTGTGATGCACATGTGCTACACTTGGGTCAAGTTAGCTCGCTAGTAACCTACAAAAAACACTGATAGATTAGATATTGAGAGCATAAGTTTTCATCGGTTAGGTCATAGATCCAGTTGTATCTCTCTACAGCCAGATACCCCGTGTATTCCCAGACCATATTTCACGCCCTACGACAGCGCTGCTGGATTTTCCTGTCACAGATTTTGATGATCAATTTGAGGCTTCGAGGAGCAGAGGTGCGTGAGTGCGAAGGCGTCAGAACGGAGTGCGAGAGTGCGGAGACGGAGCTCGAGCTCGAGCCAGCGTCCGCCGCACGCCAGCTTGCTAGCGTGCGTGAGAGAGGTATGCAAGTTTCAGTTTTGTGGGAAGGGTAAAACCAGCTGGTCACCCATCCCAACACTATTCCTAGACCTGGAGACCTAACTCTGTAGTCTTAGCTTTGGCTTTACCACTAGACCAATAGCTCTTGGTGTCTTCTAGGGATGCGTGCAAGTACTTATGGACTTGTTTAAGGTAGTAAGAGACCTTCTCGTATGTTCCTAGAGGGGTGGTAAGGCGACCCCACAGTATTAGGAGGAAGCTATAGTTGTGGTAGTGTTTGTCTATACCGTAGAGACGCGTATGGAGGCAGTTGGTAGCAGTTGGTAGTAGTTGTCTTGGGTGAGCTAGTAGAGCTACCACGTAGATATTTTTGGAGCTACTAGAGGTGTGGACATCTAGTTAGTGATCTTAAGTAGCAGTTACGACGGTTGGTGATCATATATTGTGCATGTGATCATCGAAGAGGAGACGTCAGTCCGGATGAGGCTGGGTTACTCTTTATGTGAATGTTTGAGTGTGGAGGGTTATCGTTTGGACTTCTTGTGGTTGGAACTCCTCCATATTCTGCTTCCTGTTTGTGCGTCGCATTTGCTTGTGTTGGCGCTTGATTTTTGGAGTGAGTTCACTCTAGTGTGCTGTCGGTAGTGAGGCTGGAGTTGCGGACCAGTCAGACTATCTTTGTTTCTCTCACGGTGCTGTTGGAGTGACGACCAACAGACCGTGAGAGGCTGCCTGTGGTGATGGCAAGTACAAGTTATCTTTACCTTGGTCGTCCTAGTAGAGGATAAGTGAGCTCAGTAGGAGCGGGGTTAGGCAAGTGGTGGTTAGGGTGGTGACAGAGATTTCGATATTCTGGTTGGAGAGTGTGTTACCGAGATTCTCTCATCACGGAGTTCTCGGGAGGTTCTGGTGGAGACTTCTCGGACAGTGGGTATACACGGAGTGGGATGAGGTATCAACTACCTACACCATTGTCGTCGGTTGGTCAAGAGGACGAGTCAGACGCAGATAGCGCATTTTCTGGTGGTGAGTCGAGAGTCACCACACCGTTGTTGTGGGACATGGACGAGATCTATGGGGCCATGAAGGGGTCTCGACGTTACTCATGTACAGTGGGTATCATCAAGCTGGATGACTTCATCCAGGAGTTTGACAGTTGGTGCGATCTACAACAGATGCGGAACCCACAGCTGTTTACACCCTTCATGGCATGGAAGGGTTTGTTCCAACACTTGGAGGGACCGCCGATAGACGATTATCATGAGTTCAGGCGGGACTACAGTATGGAGATTGAGTTGTGGAGATAACATTGGTCTCCCAACTACGTTTCTATCACTACTGACGCAGTTTCAGGAGGCGTAGCACATACGAGTTCAGATGCCAGTGACAGTGGTAAATCCACAAGTGGCGGAGTATCTACTACCAGTGGTGCGTCCACTAGTAGTGGAGCAGGTGGTAGTGTGAGCGGGATACCACCAGGGTTTAACCATGTGATTCAGTTCTTCTAGTGTTTGAGGAAGAACTATCAAGGTGTACGGACCGACAAGTTGAGGAGTCTGGAGAAGTTTCAGCGGAAGACTGGAGAGAGCCTATGCGAGGCGTTTACTCGCATGAGGCGGTTGATCAACGTTATCCAAGGGGTGACGGAAGCACAGGCAGTCCAGTTCTGATATGGGATACTAGATCGGGAGCTGCGTTGTCGTAGCGAGAGCCTTTCCTTTGAGCAAGGACGTACCTTCTGACTGTGGCTAGCGATCGATGCACAACAGAGCGGCTAGTATCTCGTAGATTTCTCTCTAACTTCCTCGATAACTAAGCACTTTCTTTCTCTCAGTAAAGGGTCAAGATAACTACACGAAAACGTTGGATGATCATGGACACGACAAACAGGATATGTGATGACATGATCTCTCGGTAGTATTCCTCTCCGAAGTTTCTCACTACTAGGACTTCATACATGGCTTTGGGTCGACAGATGTGTCTTATCTCGCACTGGGTGTTAAAGTTTACAGGAGGGAGCTGATTTAGATCTATCCTTCGTTAGATGAGGATAAAGACGGTGAGATCCCATTCTTGGCCGTAAGTGACAACAGGTAAGATCACAGGGACAGGCGAGAGCATGACTTGCGCGGTAAAGTTATGCCCGAAGGATCCTATCAGAAGCTGTTGAAAGTGAACTCGTTCCATGTACATCAGTTTAATCTGGAAAGGGTTTCGAAAAGGGAATCTGGGCGGTAAGTAGAGTCCTTCGTCCATCTCTCACAACATGTGCACTCCAACTACAAAGGTATCTCGATCCATAAAACTCTGATACAGTCTCATAGGATCACCACGATCTCTCCACGAACAATCTCTTGGATTTCTCAAGGTTGAATGCCCCACATAGGTCACTCCCCTTTGCTTAAAAGTTTCGAACACAAAACAAGGACAGGTGCAAGCTCCCTAACCGAGCAACCCAAGCCACATGGGTCGATGAGGTGGTACACATGCACATCGCATGTTTGGTGCCGTCATACTCATCCACGTGTAGGTCGACTGGGTGAAAGGCTCAAATGCATGCACCGTAACATGTCCTAATACAAGAGACTAGGCTAGACAGGTAGTCGACTTTACAAGTCAAGGATCGCACTTTGCCACGTTGAGTGCGAACCTGACAACCACATGATGTGGTTACAACGTAGGTCGCTAAAGTCTTATCTACGCCTAGAATACGCCAAAGCAATACAAACGTCACACTGGATACTTTTCTGCCAGCTGCCGCTAACAAGACTCGGGACCTAGACTAGATACCGTTGCCAATACAACTCGACAGAAAAACAGCGAACTTTCACACATGATAGTTACAGATCTACAGTTTAGTCTCCTCTCAAACTTGCCACGTACGTAGGATACTAGAATCCTTACTTACAGGTCAAATTTCAGGAACATCTGACGGCTAGATCTTCTCCCACAATTAACACAAATCCACAAAAACTAACACGCACTTCCAACCTCAGATTCAGGACAGAAGCTTCTTCGCCTAAATGAACCGTCCACTTCCACTCCAACTTCCTGTGGTATCAATTCAGAAGGTAAACTCACTACTCAGGAAAGTTGAGCCGATTTGACCGTTCGGATCATCCTCCATAAATATGCAAAGTTGCTGCTCCAGATTGAGAGCTTTCTGCACCCCGTCGCCTTCAAATCGCCATTGCGCTCAATCCGCAAAACATCCGGTGGTGAAATTTGTGGTCAGAGCTTCAGAAACTGACAGACTACAAGCTCATGAAATCTGGTCTCAATCTGACAGCTCAATCACTCAAACTCCTTAATCTTACAATCGGAAGAGAAAGCTATGTACTCTCATCACTCTATGAACTTCAAATCGCCATAACGTATGCCATGGACCTCCAAATCGAGTGAAATTTGTAGTCTGATTGCTCCTCCCGTCGAGAGCTCTCTGTCCATGCCCTCTGATCTCCAAAATCTCTCGTCAAAGTGCCCCGAACCTCCCAGAGCGCACACTTTGGTAGATGACAAGTTATTTTCACTTTTGGGTGGACCAATGGGAAGTTAAAGGACTCAACCTTGTCCTTTTCTGCCCCATGGAGACCCCCAGCAGATAATAGAGCATTTTAAGCTCATAAGAGCAATGTTTTAGATCCCATTACACCACAACTTCTACAACTGTGCGCAAAACGCACTTATATTCGTAATTTACATACTAGTTGGTCCCACAACAGGACATTCACCCCCTCCAAACCTGCACATCCTCCGGTATGTGCCAACTTGTTATCCATAGTCTTCATGGTAGCCCTCATCGTGCTCTGAGCTGTCAGGTTCATCATCATCTTCTCTGACATAAGGTCTGGAAAGATGAGAATCAGACTCGAGAAGTTCGTCGAAATCAAGAAATCCTTCACGTCTTCGGAAAACCTTGACCCTTTTACCAGCAATGGGTAACTTCAAAAGTGTACCATCCAATTCTCGCAAACCATATGTGGCGTTGTCGTGAACGACAACAACAACATAAGGACCAAACCAACGTCGTGCAAACTTCTTGATAGTGCTGTGTTCGTTATCCAAACTGTTGTCATATACTATGACCCAGTCACCTTCTCGGATCGGCTTCTTCCGTAGTCGATGTGTCTTGTCGAATCGCTCCTTGTTCTTCAACCTCGCCTCCTTGAGTTTGACCAATGCTTCTTCGAGGTCCTCCTCTCGTCGCTCAAGCTGCTGAATTCGTAATGCCAATAGTCCTTTCCTATCAGAACCATCCTCCCAAGGTAGACATACCCAAGTAGGAACATCTCCTTCCGCTGACATGATAGGTTTTTGACCGATCATCAATTCTGTAGGCATGTAACCAGTGACAGTACTATGAGTAGTTCTGTCAGCCCACAACGCAAAAGGAAGAAGTCTAGGCCAGTCCCCATGACGCCTCCTACACGCTTTCACCAATGCTTGGATGATTGGTAGATGCCCTCGTTCACTTTTTCCATTCGCTTCCGGGTTCATCGAAGTGGTCAACTTCAATCGTATTCCATATCTGTTGAAGAACTCACATGCTTCATCTGCATTCAACTCTCCTCTATCTGCACGGATTCTCCCCACGCTTCCATATCTAGAAACGATATCTTCTAATATGAATCGACAGACAGGCTCAGTAGCTTTGGTGCGTAGAGCCCTCCCTTCTACAAAGTTAGATAGCTCTTCTCGAGCCAAAACTAAATGACGCATGCCCCAAATTCCTGGTGGCATGGCAACCAAATCCAAAACCCATTGGAAATGAATGGACAAGGGATATGTGGGTCTCAATCCATCCCTATACTGAATCTTGGATTGGAATTGACATTGAATGCATGATCCAACAAACTTCTCTACATCTCGATACAATCCTTTCCACCAATACCTCTCTTGATCTTGGTAAAGGTTGTCCATGTACCTCGATGTCCTGCCCATAAGGTATCATGAAATTGTTCGAGTACTTGTTTCTTGGTCTCTGCATCATCCACTACTCTCAAGGGTACTCCATCTCTCCTCTTTGGCCTCTTCCACAGATATCTATCTCGTAATAGATAGCCATAGGCCTGATGTCGTATCTCCTTGAAGACTTTCTCCGTCCATTCTTCATATTTCTGAAGAGTGCTTAGATAGCGTCCGATTTCTTTGAGCCTTCCACAGTAGAGTTCTTCCTTGAAAGGAAGAACACCATCCAAGCGACTCCGGTCCTCGCTTGATAGTTGTAGAACTTGCCCCTCCTCTGCATCATCTTCATCCATATCTTCCGCCTCCATATCTTCCGCCTCCATATCTTCTTCTCGAGAGTACCTAGCTCTAGACAACATGTCTGCCATCGAGTTCATCTTCCCTGCTATGTGTCTCAACTCTGGGTTCAACGACCTAATGTAAGCTATCCAACGTAACATAGCAATATCAGGCGTTGTGCAGTTTGCTATCATTCCCAACAAAGGTAAGCAATCAGTTTCAAGTAGTACATGTGCTCCAATGAGATACTCCTTCTCAGCTTTCATTGCAGTTACAACGCCCCAGAGCTCTCGTTTGACTTGAGGGTATCTCCTTTGTCGATCTGTAAGTATGCGAGCACCAAATCTTGTTGCAAACCTCTTTTCCTCATCATCATCCTGCCCTATTGCCCAACCTATAGCGATAGGACTAGTATCAACAGTAACGACTATGGGTCTACCACAATCATAGCTCAACTGTCGTAGAACTGGTGGTGATTTCAATGCTTCTTTTAGTCGCACCATAGCGACCCTTTGCTCCTCACCCCAAGTGAACCTTCTTCGCTTCCTCAGCAACTCATACAACGGTTCAGACATGTGACCAAAATGAGGAATCCACACTCGATAGAACAAACAAGCTCCCAAGAATCTCCTAACCTCTGTGATGTTGGCACAATCTTTCATCCTCCCAATGGCATCAACCTTTGATGGGTTCGGACGTCGACCAAATGTCCCACAAAGATGACCAACCACAACAATCTCCGAAACTCCAAAGCTCGATTTCTCCGCTGAAAGAGTGAGATTTACCTCCTCAAGCCTTGTTAAGATCATCTCCACATCGTGAATATGATCAACCACAAATCTTCGACATCCATTCTCAGTACGCTTTTCATCCTTGTCTTCGACTGTACATCCTTTCATAGGAATATCATCTATGAAAGGTATGATCTTCTCCGGAATGAATTCTCGCAAAATCCTATTCATTGCATTCTGCACATGAGCAACGGAGTTTGTCGCTCCTTGTGGTAATGTGCACATCCTTACAGGCCCAAGTGGAGTACGCATAGTTGTGAGATCTCTGCTCTCTATCGCCAACTGGAACTGATCATACCCAGAGTATAAATCTCCAATAGAGTAGACAGCACGCCCAGCAAAAGCTTCTGCAACCTCATCTACTATGGGTCCTGATCCCATGTTCCGGATAGTCACCTTGTTAGCGTGTTGCATGTCTTGGATGAACCTAAGAGCCCCTGACTTCTTGGGTACGGTAAACCACCGACTCGAGTAAGGTCCCATAGATGGCTCTAAAATACCCATGCGTATCTTCTCCTTCAACAACTCAATAAGCTTTGGCAACATAGCTCGTGGTACTGGTATAGGCTTCAAGTCCCAAGGCACATGTGATACTGTGAAGATCACCATGGGTGCTACAACACTCGTATCTACACATCCAATCTCTTCTGTATTGAAAGCAAAAGCCTTTTCATGCCTTCTCAACATCTCATGAAAATGCTTTCTCTCTTCCTCAGTGAGAAACTCACCCCCTCCAATCTGCAGTCGGTTGAGTGTCTCTTCTGTGAACCTGTGCCCTACTCTCTGTGAATCCCGCAGAACTGGTTCAGTCGATGCTCGTTCCACTTGCTTGTTAGAGTCTTCAGGTAGTTGAGTAGCCACCGGCTTCACTTTACGCGCCACAGTCTTGTATTTTGTATGAACCTGCGCTTCTTGATGTTTCATGGCTGTACTCCTTTCTAACTCCAACTCATGCTCTCCTTTCATCTAAAGCTAAACCTTGTAGTCATCCTCGACGAATCTTGTAATCTCCTCATATAACTCGCGTGAACGGATCGCGACTAATCCATTAACCCAAGAATCGGTGCTTACAAACGACAAAACCTCCTCAAGAGTATTTTCAAAGCCCTCTTCTTCGTACACCCCGTTAATGAACTCCTGATCTAACAAAACTCCTTGAGTTTTGAAGAGATCTTCCTGCTTCTTCACACATCGTCTTTGTACACTATCCATCTCTTCTACCACTCGAAATCTATTTACACATGTTTCAGAAAACTGAGCAAATCCACATTTAAACATCTCTCCTTCATCTTCTGACGCTAGCGGAAGGCTCTTTCTCCTATCAACACTCCCATACTCCCGCTCTACAGGAGTGCTAACTAAAAATCCGAAAACTCTTTGTCAGTCCTTAAGGGACTGTCCCTCAGCTTCTCTCTGTTCCTTTCATGACCCGTACGTACAGTAAGAAACTGTACCGTCCTTATACCATCTTGACTTCTGATACGAGCATAATGAGACCCATCGTCCATTACTTTCGTCTCCATCCTAGACGTAGTAATGTACGGTTGACCAAGGATCACAGGATAAGCAGCTACACTCTGAACAAAAAAGTTTTGTTCTATCTCTACATCTCCTATTCGAGTCTTGACAGCTGGAAAAGCACCAAAAAGTTCACCTCTTTGGTTGTTAGCAGCACGAAGAACCCATCCATATCCTGTGTCGATTGGCCACTTCTCCTTCTCGTAAACGTTTTTGGACATGATATTAATCTCCGAACCGTGATCCACCAACGCCACTATAGCCTCCGACAAGTTACCTAGTCGGACCCTTGTCTCTTTAGTTGCACGAGCCCAATATGCTCGAGAATAGTGACTCTCATGCTGCTTCTCATCGCCATGTTCTGCAGCGCAGTCTGAAACTCTTGCCTCTCTTCCTTTCGACGCCTGTAGTACATGCTTTTGGGCAAATACGCGACCTAACTCTTCATCTTCTTCCTCAGTGATGTCAGTATCCAATGCTTTCACCATCACTGTATCCGCAGTCATCTGCATCTTTCTCTTGATCACATCTATGATCAACTCATGAAAATCACGTTTAGCTATTCCCAAGGCCTCTCGCAAGGAAAATTCTATCTTTGCATCCAAAATTCTCTCTTCAAGAATCTCCTTCAAGTTGGTGCTGGTCTGGATATCTGACTGTAGTCTGTAGGTCGGTGCTTTACCTTTGCCCTTTGAAGACGCTCCTTTGTCTTTCTCTCTCATCTCCGTGTCATGAATAGGAACATCAACCATAGGTTCAGATGTTGATGCCCCTTGAGACGTCGAAGGGATATCAGAAGGTGATGCCTCTTGTTGTCCTCTCCTCTTAGTGGCTCTGGTTCTCCTTGTAGCCTCCTCCGGATCAGCAACATCATCATCACGTCTCTTTTTCTCTTCCACAATCGCATCCTGCCAGCTTACATGCTTCTCTTGTACCAGGTAAGCTTTGACACACCCTGCCTCTACAGGATCATCCCATCCAGTAATGCGGCGAATTGCTCCGCACCTCGTAACATTACTTCTCGTGGAACTTCAACTACATCGCTCTTAACAGCTGCTACAACCGGTACATCTACTTCAATCGCAAATGTTTCAGGCTCTATTGTACGTATTGCCGTAGCTATACCAACCTGACCTCTCACCAAGCTCTTCATTCCTCCCTTACCAAAGTTGGTACTCAACGGCGCACCAGTTTGGGCGAGATGAATCTTTCCATCTCTAAAATTCACGACTCCGGTTCTGAGAGCCTCTGAAAAGTCCTCACAATCCCGACGTTGGTGTTCAGTACTGTCACACCATATACATCTTCTAACAAAATTTCTGCTAGTTGAAGATGCATTGGTATCACCAGGACTTCGACTATGCTTTAGCTCTGCCATCTCTATCCTTAACTCTCTCAGACCCTTAACCAACTCATCGATTGCAAAATCTTCAATCTTGCTATTGGCAGGCTTGGGCAATGGAGCTAAAGAGACATCAGACCTCAAGGTTGCAGCTCTACCTCTTCCACATTTCTGCTCTGTGAGAATAGTAACAGCTTCCTCTACCTTTCTCCAGTCCGTGCTCACTCCTCCTTCTTCTCCCTTGTCTGCTAACATCAAGAAAAGCTTGTCCTCTAGATTTTCATCAGCAGCTTCTAGAAAAAGTTCTGTCTTCCTTAAGTCAAGCGTTGTCCTCTCGGATGGAGATAATTGACAGAACCGTTTCTCAAACTCACGTAGCAACTCATTTGGCGTCATCTCATTCCCCGGACGCTGCTCTATCCACTCCAAGAATGTTCTCTTGGTTACTCTATCCGCATCATCATCAAAAAATTCACTCTTCAACCTCTGCTCATACTCCTCCCAAGAACTCGTACGTGCATCCTTCAACTTTGTCACTTGACTACGGATCTCAGGTATCACAGCCAACTCGAAACTAGAAATCATCTCTGTCTCAAGCACACGATTTACCTCCATCTCACAAATATACTCCCGAACATACTTCGTGATGTTCCTTCCATCGAACCTCCCTAACTTCTTCACCACCGCTTGTAGAGCTCTTGTAGACTTCTGCTCTCCAACATCGCCTCCTTGTTGTTGTCTCAACAACATCGTCAATGCTCGAAGCAGATCGTCCGCTCCTCCTCCACTCGTCCCCATTGCTTCGGGAAGATTCATACTTGACGCTCCTCGACAACAACTCACTCAACCACCTCAAAGCATGCTCTCAGTGGAAGCACCAAATATGTCGTAGCGAGAGCCTTTCCTTTGAGCAAGGGCGTACCTTCTGGCTGTGGCTAGCGATCGATGCACAACAGAGCGGCTAGTATCTCGTAGATTTCTCTCTAACTTCCTCGATAACTAAGCACTTTCTTTCTCTCAGTAAAGGGTCAAGATAACTACACGAAAACGTTGGATGATCATGGGCACGACAAACAGGATATGTGATGACCTGATCTCTCGGTAGTATTCTTCTCCGAAGTTTCTCACTACTAGGACTTCGTACATGGCTTTGGGTCGACAGATGTGTCTTATCTCGCACTGGGTGTTAAAGTTTATAGGAGGGAGCTGATTTAGATCCATCCTTCGTTAGATGAGGATAAAGACGGTGAGATCCCATTCTTGGCCATAAGTGACAACAGGTAAGATCACAGGGACAGGCGAGAGCATGACTTGCGCGGTAAAGTTATGCCCGAAGGATCCTATCAGAAACTGCTGAAAGTGAACTCGTTCTATGTACATCAGTTTAATCTGGAAAGGGTTTCGAAAAGGGAATCTGGGCGGTAAGTAGAGTCCTTCGTCCATCTCTCACAACATGTGCACTCCAACTACAAAGATATCTCGATCCATAAAACTCTGATACCAATCTCATAGGATCACCACGATCTCTCCACGAAAAATCTCTTGGATTTCTCAAGGTTGAATGCCCCGCACAGGTCACTCCCCTTTGCTTAAAAGTTTCAAACACAAAACAAGGACAGGTGCAAGCTCCCTAACCGAGCAACCCAAGCCACACGGGCCGATGAGGTGGCACACATGCACATCGCATGTTTGGTGCCGTCATACTCATCCACGTGTAGGTCGACTGGGTGAAAGGCTCAAATGCATGCATCGTAACGTGTCCCAATACAAGAGACTAGGCTAGACAGGTAGTCGACTTTACAGGTCAAGGATCGCACTTTGCCACGTTGAGTGCGAACCTGACAACCACATGATGTGGTTACAACGTAGGTCGCTAAAGTCTTATCTACGCCTAGAATACGCCAAAGCAATACAAACGTCACACTGGATACTTTTCTGCCAGCTGCCGCTAACAAGACTCGGGACCTGGACTAGATACCGTTGCCGATACAACTCGACAAAAAAACAGCGAACTTTCACACATGATAGTTACAGATCTACAGCTTAGTCTCCTCTCAAACTTGCCACGTAGGTAGGATACTAGAATCCTTACTTACAGGTCAAATTTCAGGAACATCTGACGGCTAGATCTTCTCCCACAATTAACACAAATCCACAAAAACTAACACGTACTTCCAACCTCAGATTCAGGACAGAAGCTTCTTCGCCTAAATGAACCGTCCACTTCCACTCAAATTTCTTGTGGTATCAATTCAGAAGGTAAACTCACTACTCAGGAAAGTTGAGCCGATTTGACCGTTCGGATCATCCTCCATAAATATGCAAAGTTGCTGCTCCAGATTGAGAGCTTTCTGCACCCCGTCGTCTTCAAATCGCCATTGCGCTCAATCCGCAGAACATCCGGTGGTGAAATTTGTGGTCAGAGCTTCAGAAACTGACAGACTACAAGCTCATGAAATCTGGTCTCAATCTGACGGCTCAATCACTCAAACTCCTTAATCTTACAATCGGAAGAGAAAACTATGTATTCTCATCACTCTATGAACTTCAAATCGCCATAACGTATGCCCTGGACCTCCAAATCGAGTGAAATTTGTGGTCAGATTGCTCCTCCCGTCGAGAGCTCTCCGCCCATGCCCTCTGATCTCCAAAATCCCTCGTCAAAGTGCCCCGAACCTCCCAGAGCGCACACTTTGGTAGATGACAAGTTATCTTCACTTTTGGGTGGACCAATGGGAAGTTAAAGGACTCAACCTTGTCCTTTTTTGCCCCATGGAGACCTCCAGCAGATAATAGAGCATTTTAAGCTCATAAGAGCAATGTTTTACATCCCATTACACCACAACTTCTACAACTGTGCGCAAAACGCACTTATATGCGGAATTTACATACTAGTTGGTCCCACAACAGGACAGCGTAAGAGAGTCAGAGATGTCACTTTCCTTAGGGACACTGCTCCGACGTTAGCGGTTGTCTTTGGTTTGACTGAGCGGATTGAACTCAACATGATGGAGGAGAGGGTGGTGGTTGCTGGGTTCAGCAAGAAGACACCACATAGGACGACCATCTCTTCTCGAGGATCACAGACTACGCAACAGTGTGGTGGTGGTGATGGTAAGGATCGTGGGGAGCAGTCACGATCCCAAGGAGGTGTTGGAGGATCTTGTGGACAGAAGCCTATGCCGTCCTTCTCTAGTCAGCAGCAAGCGGGTCCTTGCTAAACATGTGATGGTCCTCATCAGCAGAAGGACTGTCCACAGAGGAGAGGTGGTTATGAGACGTCAGAGATGTCTCATGCGATACCTAAGTAATGTGATTGCGGACGACCTGATCACAGTAGTGACTCGTTGTTTTGATCTTCATCCCGAGCTACGCAAGGGAAGGCTGATTGTGGACGAGGCGGAGGAGCTCAAGGAGGCCGTGGTGGTCAAGCTGGAGGTAGAGGTCCAGCACCCGAGAGAGGACCGATCGGTCCACCGCCTACTACGACGTCAGAAGCAGGTATGGCTGCTCGGATTGAGCAATTGGAGCAGAGGATAGCTAGTATGACTATGGCTCAGTGGAGATCTGGTGGAACAAAGACTTCCACGTCTTATGGAGGAGAAGGAGATGACTTCGACTTCATGGCTGACGTGACGCAGATTGAGGCATCTGCGGCAGTGACTAGAGGTGCAGTACGTGCCTCTGAGCCACGAGGTGCATCAGTGAAGTTGGATCCATAACACGGAGAGGTTGGTAGACATGCCATGCTTCCTCAGTCGTTCACGTTATCAGAGGCGTTGAGGCGCATAGGCGTTACCACATCTATGGTTCCTAAACGACCTATCGATAGTGCAGTAGAGTTGGAGGCATCGACATCCAAGAGTGGGTGTGATGTGAGTCAACCCTTGACGTCTGTGAATGCGACGTCGAACTCGATGTTAGGGGCGGGTACAGCAGATTTGCGAACCTCACTATTTTCAGCCACGAATATGAGAGCATTGGGAGTCAGCTTGGCTCTAGTGTTCCAGCTGACGGCCACGCTCAGTGAGAGCGAGGATGTTGTTATCTCTAGCGCTGAGGTGGTTCAGCGAGAGGCGGTAGATGTGTCCATGGAGTCGAGGATCAGGACAACTACCAGTGGTACTTGGCAAGCGGCAACTGTCAGATTAGAAGAGGTACCAGCTAGGTCAGTGATTGACCGTGTTGGATTGACACCAAGTGTGATGTTGTTGGACAAAATAAGTGGTATATTTTGTTTGGTGGCACCTTCAAAGAAGGTATATCGACCGCAGAAAGTCTTGTTATACTTTGGAGCCCAACCGTTGATGTTGGAGAAGACGACGTGTATTGATCTGGGTTTGAAGAAGTCCGAGGTGGAGATGTCCATTCCAGCTACAGAGATCTCTAGGGAGATCAGGAGGTACAATTCTACACATGACACGTGAGATGTTGACTGTGAGAGTTCGACCAGATCACTCCACGGATGGCTCCATGGTGAGAGCAAAGACAATCGTTACGGCCGCGGAGTCTTATGATGTATTGGTTGGAGGTGCTGTGTTATACCCTATGAGATTCGTGATCGTGGGAGAGACAACATCTTAGACCAAGTTGGCAGTCCGGTGAGAGACGAGTGAGCCGCTTATCAGTGAGGTTCAGTGCTAGAGTTGAGACAACGGAGCCTACACTAGGGACGATGGCATCCGTTGCAGGGTTCAATTCAGTCATCACTTGGCCGGACGAGTTGTTAGAGGATAATGTCTATGCGGAGGATACTCCGGTCTTTGAGGAGGTGGAGGACATGTCTAGCATGTCCACGTTAGTACCATCTTCCTTGGATGTGCCACTCTCGAGTTCGAGTGGAGAGTTGCAGCAGTATGTTGATCGGTTGGTGCAGCAGGCTTGGAGTGAAGCCTTTGTACCACCAGTAGAGGAACCAAAGGTTGTTCTTGCTATTGGTCCTGTGATCTTATCACCGTTGGATACGATTCCCATGGTGTGGCAGTATCTAGAGGAAGGTATATGTTTGCTGGAGCTGTTTGGAGAGATCAGCACAGATTTGGCTGCGGTATTGCAGGCAGGCATACAAGTACAACGATACTTGTATGTGGAGAGAGATGAGATTGCGAAACACATCTCATTGCGTCATGTGACACGTTTGGTGTAGAGATATCTTGAGTTGTTGTCCATATCAGCCGTTAGAGGATATCAGCAAGCATTACGTTGGATATTTCGCTGCTGAGGACGCAGGATCTAACGTTTGTTGGCACCATTCATTTGGTGATAGCCGGGTGGCCATGTCAAGGACACATGCGTGCTGGGAGAGGTCAGGGTTTACATGTTCTGGGAGATGTTACGGATCTTACGACATCTCCAGATGCATCAGATGGATTCTCCAGCGTACATCTTGGAGAACGTTCTTTTGTTGGGTGATGCTCGTACACAGGTGATGGCGAGTGTTGTTGGATGCAGCGAGAGTAGGATCTCGTGCACATCGTCCATGGTTGTAATGGACGAACTTGTTATCGATTAAGCGCGCACACCATGGAGTGAGACTACCAGCGCAACTCACGATTGATAGCATCTTGGATGCAAGACGACGATCTCAAGTAGTGAGAGTCGTCGATAGATCATCCATGGCAGTGATGAACCTAGTAGGACGGTCCATGGTAGCGTTATCCACTTTGGTGAGCTTTCCAGCGTCACCTGCTTACAGAGATGAAGGACCTGGGCTTGTGTGGCTCAATTACGATAGTTGGTGGAGCTCAATGCCGACGAGAGAGAGAGAGCGATGGATTTCCGAGTACGATGACAGTAGCTTCGGTGTCAAAGGCTTCTTGTCGTCAAGTGTTGGGTCAAGCAATGGACTTGAACTGCTTGACAATGGATTGTTAGCCTTGGATTGACGGAGCAGCGTCGGATGCGATCGACGGGTGTTATTACTCGGACACTCCTGAGCTCTTTGCCTACCGGATCGATGGAGGCAAAGGCTGAAGACGAGGCGCGTGGAGTTCATCATCCTTGGACATCATGGGATGTCGTAGGAGAGAGTGTGGAACTTGCAGCTAGAACTATAGAAGTTTTTCGCACAGTAGCGGTGAAGGTTGTTGGTGGTGAGCAGAAGGAAACTGCTGGCTGCAAGATAGCAGTCAATGATTTCGTCTTCTATGTCTAACATGGTGAAGAGGATATTTGAGAGCCGGAGATTGGACCCAAGCTTATAGGAGAGGAGAGACGAAGAGTTCAGAGATTCTTGAAGAGCTACAGGAATTGTTTTGCCTTCATTATGAAGGATTTGGGTACCTTGAAGGGACCAGGTATACGGATCGACTTGGCTAATGACACGCCAATCTTTCGACGTCCTTACAGATACAGTGACATGGAGAGAGCCTTGATCCAGAGTAGGACTCAAGACTTGTTGGAGGTTGGGTTGGTGGAGATGTCGCATGAGAAGTATGCATCTGTCACAGTTATGCCAGCAAAGAAGGATATGTATGACAACTACACGGATAGACGGATGTGTGGAGACTACCGTCTTATCAATCGGCAGACGAAGTCCGATAAGTATGCCATGCTGACATCTGAGGAGATCTTTGATGCAGTGGGGCATGTGAAGGTCTTCAGTACTTTGGATCTTTGAGCAGGGTATCATCAGTTGCCAGTGAGAGAAGAAGATAAGTCCAAGACAACATTATGAGGAATTGACTCTCACGGCAAAGATTATTTGTATCAGTGGCGGTTCTTATCATTTGGGTTGAAGAACGCCCTTGTTGAGTTCCAGAGGGTGATGGACAAGATCCTAGCAGGATTGGATTTTGTCAGATGTTATATTGACCACATCTTAATCTATAGTGCTACTGTGGAGGAGCACGAGAGACACTTACGAGATGTGTTCGAGCTGTTGAGAGCTCATGGGTTGAAGTTACACCTTGAGAAGTGTAAGTTCTTCCAGGAGTTGATAGAGTATCTGAGTCACACCATCTACCCAGGTGGGTTGGGTGTTCAACAGATGAAGGTTGAGACTATTGCACGTATCTCACGACCCACAGATGTGAGTCGAGTTTGAGCATTTGTTGATTTGGTGAACTTTTATCGTCGGTACGTGAAAGAGTTTAGTGCAATTACGAAGCCATTGACCAAGCTGATGAAGGTGGACCAAGAGTGATAGTTGGGAGATGAGCAGGAGCGAGCTTTTGTAGAGCTCAAGGATAAGTTGACATATGCTCCCATCTTGAGGAGATCCGTTAGGGGGCGTCCTTTTCAACTGCACACTGCTTGGAATATGTTGGGACTTGGAGTAGTGCTGACTCAGCATGATGATGAGAAAAAGGAGTTTGTGATGACGTATGCCAGTCGCTCCAACAATTCGGCAGAGACGAGGTACAGTTCGTACGAGGGGACTATTTAGCTGCAGTGTGGGTTGTTGCACACTTCCGATGTTATCTGTTTGGGAACCCCTTTACTCTCATCATTGATTACCAGCCGCTTTAGTGGTTGATGGAGTCCGACAAGCTTACAAGGAAGCTTGCACGATGAGCACTTATCTTACAGGAGTATGACTTCCAGGTAGTACATAGACCTGGAATTGCAAACCTAGATGTCGATGGGTTGCGTCGTAACTCATGCAAGAGTCAGCAAGATCAGACTAGGGCTCGATGACATGACGAGGTTGATGAGGAGATAGTGCCAGGGTGACATGCATCTATCTTTCTTTGTGTGTTGGCCATGAACTATAGTATGGAGGGTCAAGTCGTATCTTTCTCTGATCAGAGAGTAGACGATGAGTCTCCAGATCCTGAGAGTGGAGATGGTGTACTAGACCAGCGAGATATCCATAACGATGTGACTGTAATGGAGTATCTACGTACTGGCGTGGTGGTAGACACAGTAAGTGCCAAGGAGCGAGTTCGTGTTTTTCAACGAGCTTAGAGATTTTGACGATAAGGACGACATGTATTTCGAGTCTGGGATGATGAGAGAGTACGGATAGTGTCACATCCATCTCAGAGGGCACAGTTAGTACAACATGCCCATGAGGAGTTGGGACATTTTGGAGTGAAGCGTACGCATAGCTTACTCCAAGGACAGTATTGGTGACGTGGTATGCACGTCGATGTGCAGTAGTTTGTCGCACGATGTGTAGTTTGTGATCGAGTACGAGCATCGTTTAATGCTCCTATTCCACAGTTACACCCCTTACCGATTATGGGGTTGGGTTATCATTGGAGTTTGGATTTTACAGGACCTTTATCGTTGACCGTACGTCACCACCGATATGTGTTGGTGATGGTAGAGCACTTCTCCAAGTGGATTGAGTTGGTGGCATTACCGGACAAGGCGAGTGAATGGACGACGTGTGCGTTCTTAGATCGAGTGCTGAGTCATTTTGGAGCACCAGCTGAAGTGCTGACAGACCAAGGTACAGAGTTTCTTGATGAGTTTCAGGCCTCATGTGATCAGGCGTTGATTGATCATCAGATTACATCTCGAGATCATCCTGAGGCGGATGGTTTGACGGAGAGAGTAGTTCAGACAGTGAAGAGAGGATTGCGCAAGTATGGCTTGCAAAAGGTCACTTGGGAGACTGGGATGTGCAGTTACCATGGTTGGCTATGAGCTACCGTTTTAACCGACAAGCCTCTTTGGCTTCCTTCTCACCGTATTTTCTATTGTATGGTCAAGATCCAGATCTACCTTCGATCATTCGTCGTGATTATGCTGAGGTGCTAAACCTTGATGACCCGGATATGTGAATGAACGCATGTTCTCAATGAGCAGAGACATTTTGGAGAGTTATGCTTATGCTTTTGAGAACCTAGCGGTTGCTCACCATAGAGACACGTTGCGATATGCGACTATTCGAGGAGGAGGTTACCGGTCAATATCGGTGATTATATCTATCTACAGCAGACTGCACTGACGACGTTGGATGTGATTGCAAGACGCACTATTTTACGAGTGCGTGAGGTGTTATCTTCTGGAGTTCTCATGTTAGAGGGCCGTGATGGTGTTGTTTGGAAGGACCATGTGCGTAATTGCGCCCCATGTCATCTTCTCAACATCGATGGTACCGTTGATCCAAGCTTAGCAGTTGTACGTGTGAGCTTGAGGTGTATGTTGTGTGGATCTGCTGGTGAAGCAGCCCGTATGTTGGTATGTGATGGTTGTTCTAGAGGTTGGCACATGTCATGTTTGACTCCACCTCTCAGTGTTGTTCCTACCGGACGGTGGGTTTGTCCTTAATGTATATAGTAGAGATAGCAGATTAGATCTTTGCGTGGCATGGATTGCAAACAAGCGACTAATTATGAGACGATGTAGCACCCGGCCTCCTGATCCTTGCACCCATGAAGGTGTATATCACGTAGTTGGGATATGGAGCTATCTGGAGTTAGAGGGACCTAACGGTCAGTTAGGGGGGCGATTGTGATACACTTGTTTATGTGTATGAGATCGTCCATGTGTTATGTGTATGTGTGGTGTATCTCTGACAGCGATGTATGTTGTGTAGCAATGTGTATGCGCACGACAACTGTCCCGTCAGTTTGGGCACCTCGGCTAGGTTGGCCGAGTGCGGAGTGACGAATCCCGGTAAGGCCGTTAGTGCCGTTAGGGCGAGTTGGTGAGAGAGCTCACAAGGGGTATACTTCGCAGATAGGTCTTGGAGGTCTTAGTTCTTCAAGTTGAGCCTTCAAGCTCCTAGCTATGGTGGATAGTCTTTGTGAGTGCAATCTGGAGTCTTTGCGAGCACATAGTGGATTTGGCTCGACTTTAGTGATTGTTTAGTACCCATTGGCATGGTGGAGTGAGTACATACCGTTTATCATTGTGGTACACTTGTGTATGTGTATGAGATCGTCCATGTGTTATGTGTATGTGTGGAGTATCTCTGACAGCGATGTATGTTGTGTAGCTATGTGTATGACGACACAAAACAAGGTTAGATTTGATGAGCCACATCGACTAAGACATAGAGCGATTGAGGAGGGTGATTGGATAGTTGTCTACGACAATAGTCTAGACAATCAGCATAATGCTCTATGAAAGTTTTCAAAAAGGTGATTTGGTCCGTACGTAGTAGACAAGGTGTATGATAAATGCTACATACGGGTTATGTGAACTAGATGGGTGAAGCTGAAGGTATCAGTTGTGAGTAAGCATATGAAGGTCTTCAAAAGACGAGGTGAAGATATGAATCGAGAGGATCTCGACATGGAATTTGGATTCGAAGGTATTGAGGATGAAGAAGAAGATCGGTGGGAGGACAGCGAGGCTTTTTGATGTGCCGATCCACTCCTTGCTCGAATATCTTTTGACACATGTCCGAGGATCTGTAGGTTTAGAGGGGATGGATGTCGTGTCATGGATCGATTATGGAGAGAAACGGAGGTTGGGAGAAAATAATTTTCCATCTTCATTCCAAAAAATATTTCTGACAGCACCATAGGTAGGTCTCGTCGAGTAGACTAAAATTGATATTTTGATCGTCATGAACGGAGCCAAGACGAAGAAGTTATGAGGGTCGAAAGTTTTAAGATTTGATCAACGAGAATGTTGACGTGGTATCCGAATGATGACATGGAAAAATCTAATGTGGAAAAAAGTTGCTGATGTGACACATGTTGATATGACAAAATAGCTGATGTGTCAGGTGATGATGTAGCAATCGAGGCTGACTGTGTGATGTTGTTGATAGGATGATGAGGTGGCAAATGAGCTGATGTGGATGTATGCATGGCTGCCATGTGGCAGTGTGCAGACATGCCACCTTGCATGTTGCCTGCATTCTATTTGGCTGTCCTAGGAGGCGACATGTGACATGTTAGAGGCAACTTAGTAGAGTATTTAAGGAGCAAAATTTCTTTCCATAAGGGAGATTTTTCAGTACACATGTAGACAAGCTGCCGGTTTTAGGGGCTAGAATTGTGGATTTGGAGTTGAGTTTTGTGCCAACATGGAAACTGGCCTCCATGTTAGGGCGAGGTTTTCAAGTTTTTGGAGGGTCTAACATCGAGGCTTGCCTCGATGTTATGACTGTGTAAAAGACATAAGGGGTGGTACAAGGGAGCTAGTGGGAGACTTGGCCGACAAGGAGGTTTTGGATAGGTCAACATCGAGGCTGGCCTCGATGTTGTAAGAGTATTCAAGTTGGAGGCAGGGAAAATAAACTAAAAGAACATCAAACTTCAAAGTGTTGTAACTTTTGCTATTGGACTCAGATTGGGCCAATATAGGTATCATCAGAAAGCTGTGGAGAAGGGCTTTCGAGAACAATTAAAATCAATGCATTTGGAGATGTATGCTGAACTTATGAATGATCAAAGTTTGCTGTAAATTTGATAATACTTAAGGATACATATAGTGTGCACGGAAACTTCTAAGGCAAACAATTCTTTGTAGGGAAGTCCATTTGGGACATGTTGAGTATGGTTGGAAAGTATTTTTTTGAGCACTATGCAGCACAAGTGCTAGATTAGGATTTAGAACACTTGGGAAAAGATCATACAAACTATTTTAAATCTGATTATACATTCCGCGTTTGTGGAAGCATAATAAGTGTAAATATTTTAGTTTTTGAAGTTTACATTGTTCGTACTTGTGCGTCATTGAGTATGTTTTCACTATAGACTTCTGCGAACTTTCTACAACCAGATACCTCGTGTATTCTCGGGTGCAGCTTTCCTGCAAAAGAAGATATGACATCGTTCTAATCTTTGATCTCATTTTTGGAAGTCAAGATGATATTTTTAGTTCAAATTTGTCGACCAGCCTACTAAGACTGTCTTGTGCAAAATGTTCAAATTGATCTCCAAGGCGATTTTCAGTCGATTTGGAGCATCTTACTCGGAGTTAGGAGGGTGCAGCCTATGAGAGTGCAACCCATGGACTACAGATGTCAAACTGACTTGCACTCCATGAGGTTCATGGGTTGCACCCTCAGAATTGATCCAAGAATGCTTCAAATCGTTGAAAATTGCCATATATGATAATTCAGACATTCTGTGCATGACAGCCACAAAGAGGCCTAAACAGATTTGAGCCTAAAAAAAACATTTAATCTTCAAAAACACAACAAAGATTATAATCACTTGTATTTTTCTCGTTAATGAACATTTTTTCACTTTTTGTTGAAATTGAGAATAGACTTGACATAGCACAATATCACCATGAGGGTGTTGCTCAAACTTTATAGTGTCAGTGATCACATATTAATTCTTGTACCTTAATACACTTGATTGTCTGTTGACGTTTGTTTATATTTCATGACTTTTCGATTTATGTTATGTTTCTTCATGTAGTAATTCATCAATTATGAAATCATTGTTTCTTGTGGCAAGTATGTTTGAGCATTACCTCCTACAATTCACTCATGACAAGTGACATGATTATATCACTCGCAAAGTTTCTATGTTTTTGATATCAACGTTAGTTAAGATTCTTAAGATATGGAGTTGCAACTGAGAATCCATGAGTCTATACTTAGGAGTTGTGAGCTGCTGTTCTACTTTTTTCATATTTTGAGATCCAATCAAATATTAAATATTATTTCATGAATCTTATATTCAAATTTTGTTTTTTTGTACTTTGAGGTAGAATCACTGTTTAATAATCTACACACAAGTGACATCTTTGATTGAATTCATATAGAACGTTGTAATGATAATTTTTCCATTTTTTGGTTAAGATGGTGAGAGGATTTCGAAGTCATCATTTTAGAAATTATTCAACTTTTGAACTTCATGCGCATTTATCTTCTCGACTACAATCGTGCATGAATTCCAAAGATAAATTTACACCAAGAGGTCTAAACTATATATTGTCCACACTGGTGGAGTGCAGTCCATGTACTTCATGGATTTCTCCGTACCAAACTCATGTAACCCCTGAAGTTATTGATCAATTTTGAATTGGAAGAGATAGTCCATGAAGTTCATGAGTTGCACTACATCAAAGCAGTTTAGTCTATGAAGTTCATGGAATGCTTTGTACCAAAATGGTGTAATTTTGTAGTTCATGAACTCCTCAAGATTAGAGAAGTGAAGTTGGTGTAAGTCATAGATTTCTCCGCATTCAAGTAGCGTAGCCTTTGGAGTTCACGGATTGCTCTTCTCTTGATGTAATGGTGTTTTACACTTTTTATGATGAAATTATTTTTTATGTAAGATTGACTATACAATATTAGAATGAGAATATAGAATTTTAGATATCTATTGATAGTTACTTCTTGACTTGTCAAAAATCAAAATTGCTGCACTAATATAATTATTTTGTTGATCTTATCATGAATGTATAACATTGTACATCAAATTTTGTTAATTTCAGTTTTTCCAAAAGTTGTTATATATATTTTAAATTATTTTCATGTGAATACTGAAATTCATGATATTTTAGAATGTAAAAATTTTTGATTCTCCATGTCATGTAAAGTTGAGTGACCTCGAAACATGAACTCATTAGAGAGTAACTAGTTGTTGTTAGTGGCTGTTGTTCCTTGAAAGCAAACCCACAACATAAAGTTTTTTGAGTCACCCGGAGCACTTGTAGTCAAACTCGAGCTTTAATGAGAGAAAAAAAAAACTTTAGTCTATCATAGATAACATTATATAAACCGTGGATCCCCAAAAATAACCTTGTGAGTTGATAATATTATTCTGTGCTCGGAATTTAGAGTCTTTACAATAGTACAATAGTACTATTGTAAATTAGTTACAACAGTTTACAATTATTCCATTCAATATAAAACTTCTTTGTGGGAAAAACTCATGGCCAAATCTAAGTTACAGATAAATCAGAAAACATCCATGGACACTTGTCCGATTTCGTAACCCTCCCTCGTGAGAGAGCAATATCTACCAAAGATTCCAACTTGGTAGCTTGTCAGCGTCTTGGTCTCATTTGCATGTTCTTTCTTTTGGTAATCTCCTTAGTGGTCTAGTTTTTCTTCTCATTTTCTTACATGGCTGGTGGTAGTAAATTGATTACCATGCTGGTAACTCAATTCGTGTTTCCCTGCGCGTGAAGTGCTAATATATTCAAGGCGTCTTCCTTGTGGAAGAGTGAGATTGTGATCACTTAGTAAGTGACATGGTAACTGGGGTTAGTGTGTTAACAGATAACATCGTACGTTAACTGTGGTAATTGATAACTGATAATGTGGTAGCTGGTAACGAGGTAAGTTACATGATCTGTCACTACGTGCTCGAAGGACTTGTACGCTCTGCATATAGGTTCATCGTAACGGTCCCTTTTAAGTTTCCTTCGTTTTTTAGCTATTTGACTGATTCTTGCTCCTAACACAAAGATCTTGTAAAAGTAAAATGCATTATATCTAGAAACGATATGGTCTTCAGAAATGAAACTTATCTTTTTTGCATGAACCTTGGAGAAAGAGTCAAACTCTCTTTGGACGTATTAAGATCAGTAATAAACAACAAAAATATTCAGAAAATTCTCGTGTCGTCAAACTCACGACGAGCACAGACAATCCAAGAGATACATAATGTTGTTATCTGTCAGTTCAGACGTAGGGGCTAGCTCTAATACGAAATTTTAATGAATGGATACAACATGAATCCTAACCATATGAACCCTACGACATCATAGACCGAAAAGCCCATAACAACTGAATTTAGTGAATACTCATCTAATCAAAGACTAAGACATAATACTTGTACAGTACAAGCATCATTTACTCGCAAACTGGATCAAGCACTGTGGTCTAGATTATCACTCATTTCTTATAATTTGGGCTGAATTTACTACAGGAACGACTGATCACATCGACTACTTCGCAGTGTTGCACAGCAGTAGGAGTGCAATTTCCAACAGCGAGTATTTTCGAGGACTGTATGTTAGTAACTTATTTTAGGAGATGAGCACATGTCTGACTTGATGGGACGACGATCTGTTAGTAAACTGACATCAGTAGGTTTGTGGGTGTTTTGTTTATGTGGGACAAGTTCTTTCTTCAAAACCTGGGAATGCAAACTGACTACTGTAGGCAGGTGAGATGAGTGAAGGATTGGGCCGCATGTGCAATAAGCTGGTGGTACATCGTCGTCGTCCGGTTAGCACTCTCCTGAGAGGCTGAGAGAGAAGGAGATCCAAAGTTCAAGCTCTGGAACGTCCTCCCGTAAGTCGTGCATGTGCCGGAGGGTGTT
Source organism: Asterella californica (assembly GCA_036924285.1). Classification (NCBI taxonomy): domain Eukaryota; kingdom Viridiplantae; phylum Streptophyta; class Marchantiopsida; order Marchantiales; family Aytoniaceae; genus Asterella; species Asterella californica. The sequence continues at coordinate 21,154,514 of JAYKYS010000011.1, read as the reverse complement.
GCAGCCGTTGGGTCTACACGAGAAAAAGGAAACAGAGGCGTAGACATAGAGATACAATCAAAGGTCCGACCGACCTTCCTGCCTGTTAGCGACGGGACGGTACGACAAAACGGTATCTATTGCTCCAACGACGGAAATGGGAATGATCCTTTTCTGCCTCCTCTCGGTCAGATCGCAGATTGGAGGCAAACAAGTTCGTGACATTCTTCGGGTGTGAGAACAACGACAAGCTGGAGTTAAGAGTTCAGGCATTTCGAGCCGAGAGTGCCCTTACACATATGCTCTCAACTCGTCCTTCACCTGCAGACGAGTGGAAGGTCGACATGAGGATGCCTTCAAGTAGGCACGATGATGTCACAGAGGTTTAGGCTAAAGCTGGATCTCGAGATGGTGGACCACCATCCTCAGCAGACAGTCGTAGGGTCGACTCCTCCTGCCGGGAGGGGGGCTCATCAGTCAGTGTAAAGGCCTGTTACTGGCAGGACAAAAGCTCCACAGCAAAACTGTACCGTAAAAACAAATGAAACAAAAAGGAAAAGGGGAAAAGGGATCTCAAGGTTGGTCGTGCAGATATGAGATCCATGAAAGTGTGAAGGCGGAGCTACCAGGATATGCCACATGGCGGGCAACAGCTACTACGGTAGTAAGGCAGTGTTGGCAGTCGGCAATCACATGGCAACGTGAAAGAAAAAGCTGAGGCATGGCAGAAAATCAGATCTCCACCTTCACAACCACACGACAGGTAGGGAATATCCAGCCGAATGCATATTGTTAGCATACTCTGCACTTCACAGTTTCTTTCAGCAGTGATGTGATAACATATTTAGTTTCTTGTACCATCATCTCAATTGGGAATGTGAAAAAACGACCAGAAAACGACCTCAAAGATTCACATAACGAAGAAACTCTGGATTTCACTACGATGATGGGGACTGATGATTTGACAGAATGCCACTAATTAACTTCTCCCGTTTACGTAGGTTCTTTTCAATCCAGCAAAACAATCCAAACCCTGGACGAGATTGAACACCTGCAATGAACAAAACACAACAATGTCGAGGATTTGGATCGATGCAATAAATGGTTCTCACTGAACTCGAAAGTTGAGAATCCAAACAATGGTCCTCGATCGGTGGACAGATGGTAAAGTGGATGATCTCACAGGGCATATATAGAATCAATGCTTCCACCCTATCAACTCCCTTTGCAAGTGGACGTGATTGTCATATATGCACTGGCGGAGCATGCGTCTCCACTTCTCAACGATTTCTTACAGTACACTTCCTAAAGACGAGAATAAAATCTGAGGAACTGGATCGACGTCAAAAAGTAGAGGAAAACTTAGTTTTTGCCTCTGACTCCTTGAAGCTAAGGGATCGAACTCCAATCTAGAATTGAAGTGAAATCAAGCCTAAAAGTGCTGCTGCTACGCCAGATCTCGTGACTTTCAGATAGAGCGAACCTCACAGACAGCCGATACACGTATGTGGAGTGAAGCGGAGGGTACGTACCGTGGCGAGTTCATAATTCAAGGAGCGCTAGACACTGTGATTTTTAGGTCCGTCTGCTACAAAGAGTTCTAGGACTTGCCACTGATTACTCCTCGTAATTTTATCTCGGAACCGAAGTAGTCATCAGAAACGGGTGTCTTCAATCCTGTCTCACGTTCTCAAAATTCCACGCACGTACTAGCTGTATAATCGATACGTAGAAGAAAAAACTTTTTTGTGTGTTTCTTACACAAGGGGAAATCCAACACCTGCATTTCTTCAAGCATGAAGAGTTTCTCACTATTGACCATTTTCACAAATTAGTCACGCAGTATCTTCGACTGAATCCATTCAAGAGATCCCGCATTCCTGAAGTGCAATAGATGCCACCAATCCGAAGTTGTTGCCTTTGGGTATATGTTCGAGCACAAGGATATCCATCAACTCTCGCGTCAAGTGTAGTGTGTATGTACATGTGCATGGTCGTCGACGGTTCAGCTAATGGAACTCGAGAGTCGATGAATGGCCCGCCTCCAGCTGGAGAGTGTGTAGCTAAACGAAAGACTCCGAAAAGGTCAGGGCCTGGTGTTTACGACAACTTTCGGAGGTGCGAGCATCGCCGTCTGTGAAGCTGGAATGTAACCAGCTTGGCGAGCGAGAGGTGACATGGTAATGCTTGAGTGCAGGGAACGAGAGGGGGACTCCATGATAGCATCGAGAGCTGGTCTCCAGGGACCCTTAGGACCTTGCTGTTGTGCTGCAGCTGCTAGCGCTGACTGGTGCTGCAGCTGCCTGAGGAAAAGCTCCTCCAAGACATGGTCAGAGACCTGGACGTCGTTGATACCGAACAAAGTCCGAAGACTGAGCCTCGAGCTCGAGCTCCGCGTCCTGCCAATTTCCTCTGAGTGTTGTCTGCTGCTGCGGTTGGGCATCAGCCCACTCGGAGGTTTCGAGGACGACGAAGCCCTTCCTCCTTGGATCGGGACTCTCAGTAGATAGTAGGTCTGTCCTCTCACTAGTGCATCCTCCGGTCGCAGCACACACACTTTGCTCCGCTGGCCCAGCTGGCTGCGCGAGAGTGGCGAGCAGTGCACCACTAGGTGCGCCGGGTAAGCCCTCATCAGCTGCTTCGTAAGGATCGGATTGTCGAATTCTAGCACCTCTCCATCAGACGTCATCACCCTGATCCCTATCGATGGCTGAAGCATGCAGTGGGCTAGAGCGTTCCCCATACCAATGGACAGTGCAGTGGACACCTTCACGTACACCTTCACGCCTCGGCGCCGGCTCGACTCGAGTGCAGCAAACCGCTCAGACCACGATCTCCAGCATTCAGGTATGTTTTTACAGCAAGAAGGGGCTTAGTATGAAGAAATCTGCATGCACGAAAGCCTTCACCGGCGCGAGAAAGAAATTCTAAACTCGAAATCTGCTCTTGCTTTTTGTACTTCGTTTTCCTTTCTCCTAATTTCTTTCCAGAATGCTCGACGCCACTAGCTGAGGTGCATTTATGGTCGTAGAACTTCGCTCTCGAGCTCCACTAACTAGTGACCGGAGAATTCTGCTGGCTAGTAGGTTCTCACGGTGGACAGTTTCAGGTTTGATCGAGATGTCAAGCACCTACTCAGTGCGAGTGAAGCCACTACGCCAATGCAGCAAAGTGGTGATCGTGAAAGCAGATTCTGGATACAAAAGAGTCGAAGAACTGAGTGGTCTACCAAACTTCTCACCTGCTCTCGGTTGCACGAGGCATTAGCGTGTGGGCAGACGCTGAGCCAGATGTCGTGAAATCCGTAGCAACAGAGAGGAAGTGAAGACCAACTGAAGCCTGGAGCTAAGGATGTGATTATGTCCCTCCGCCTGCGAGTACCTGTTCGCTCGAGCTCGCGCTCGTGCACTGAATCATCAGGCAGGCACTTGAGAGCTCGAGTGGAGAGTTGGAGAAAGGCAACAGCGAGCTCAGCTCTCCCGTCCTTTCATGATCAGTAAGCCGAAGTCCAAGTCACGCACACGAAACAAAAAGCCACAGGAAATGCATTGGCAAGCAAAACAAAAAACGCAACACACCTGGACTTCAGCCCGCACTCTGGACTCTGGAGTCGGGGGTCTGCAGGCATCGCCTCGACTGAATCTGTGGGTTACTCCGTAATGAATGCTGCTTGGATCTACCTGTGTTCTCAAGAGTCTAGTAACTAGCTCGAGCTCCCAGGAACCAGGATGAACCAGTCAGAAGCCATTCCACTCAAATTCATCTCTACTTGAAGTTCTCCTTTAATGGACCCCACATCTATTAGGGGAGTCAAAAGTCGGAACCTTTCCTGTATATTCTTCCTCCGCGGAGTGGAGTTACGAGTTCGGCTTCACATTCACGTAGGAAATCGACCGCGTCGTTTCCTTTTTCCTTTTTCACTCTTCTGGAATGTGATTTGTTGTAACGAGAAGCTTAATGCTAGGACTATAAACTGAAGTTTAGAATGTGATTTGTTGTAAGGAGAACCTGAATGCTGGACCTATAAATTTCAATTATCAGAGATAACAAATAATAAATTTAAATACGGTTATGGTGATTCAAAAATCCACTTCTCGATGAACCGCATTCAAAGTTGTACTAACTGTTAATACGAATTCTTTTCTTCCGTACGTCAAAGAATCTTTGTGTTTAACTCTGACTCCCCCTATTAGAGGGGATTCAGCTCCTTGCCATTCATCTCCACTGTTTTGGACATTTTGGCTGTGGACTTGCTGGAGTCTGGACCTGCTGCTACCGTATCGCCCCGGACCTATTCAGGTGACAGGCCGGCAGTACCCAGCATTAACTACAGTGAATAGATTGCCTACTCTAGTGAACTTTAACTGTAGTCTGGAACTGGTCCCTGAAGAGCGTTTACTAACTTAGTAGTGCAAAAGTCGTCACGTAGAGCTATTCATTCCCCACGCGCTTCACCTGTGCCGGTCATAACATCCAGTTTGCGCAGCGGCTGCATGCAGGCGTGCCTTGAACTGCCTTCGCGGGGCCTTTTGTACGAGACGTCCAGCTAAAGGCTACTCCAACGATAGCTAACTAAGTTAGCTACAGCTTCATCTTCCAACTTTGCTCAGCTGACTCTAACTTCTTTGGGACAAAATGGTTACCCTTTTCTCGCCAGCATTGATAACTCAAAACTGTATAAATATAATAAGCAGGAGTAATGTATATGTTGTAATATATAATATATACACTGTATATTCATATTTTTGTTCATCTAGAAATCTGTCGCATGCAGCTTGACCCAGGATATGATTCCGGAAGGTGTCAGTTTGCTGTTTTTGACGTGGTTAATACTATCCAAACATCTTTTAACTTGTGTGGTTTAGCTCTCAGAAAAGGAAAAGGAAATCAAATCTCTCAGTCTTGAAAAGTCCTCTGCTACCTATTTTCCAAATGCTGAATCCGAATAATAGCGCGAATATGAAAATATATGCGTCAATATCAGTGAAATAGAAGAATGCTGATGCTGCATAACGGAATTGCTTAGCAATTGCATTTGCTACAGTAGAGTCAAATCGAATTTCAAAATGTATCGGACGTCAAAGCGGGAAACGACAATATTTTCTTGTCGTTTTGCACATGCCACCGTTAGCTATGCAAATGCATAGCAACAAAATTTTGTATCGAGCTGCGGTTCAGTTCCATGAGTCGGGAAATGTTCGATCAGCTCATGAAATAGACTGCTATTCTGGCGTGTAGTTCTTTCTAACTGTGAGAACTTGACCTTAAACCCCCTGTAGACCGGAAGTCAGAGCTCATTCGCGAGAGATGGAATCAGGATTTTGTCAGGTTGTTAGATGTCTCAAGCCTCTTATAACTAGAATTTGGAATTCATCAGGTTGACGATCGCACGCTTACGTTAGATGCGGAAGAGAACTTGGAACATTTAGCACCTAAAGGTTTCCATACGTTTGCATAGATCTGACGATACGACCAAAGAATGGAATATTTTGCATGCTCCGGCTCTAAGGGTCGTGAAAACCATCACCAACTTGAACGGGAAATGGGTTTCTGGCCTGTATGAGACCCGACATCTGTGATGACAGTGGCTTACTAGTATCTGGATTCTGGACGTAGTCGCTTCGTGGGAAGAACGCTGTAACACGCGACGAAATGATAGCCAACGGATGGAAATACCCCATCAAGCAGAACAAGGGAAAAAGGGACCCGAGAGCCAAGCAACCCAACGTCCCGAAGGGAGGATGAAGTAGTTCTACAGTAGTTCTAAAGTCGTCTATTGCTATTAAAATATCATACACCCGTAAATCAAAACCGCTCTTCTTTAGTAAATTTTGACTTTTAATTGGGATGAAGGCTGGGTGTTAGGGCATGATCGCACCCAGATTATCGAAACGGGTTTTTGTGTTCAGCGCATGCAAAAGTTAGGATGGAGAATATCCGTGTACACTGCATCGAGTGATGGGATGATTTACACAAGCCGGTTTAACCTCGTCGTACTCTTTTTCCTCTGGCTGGGAGGCGGGTTGGAGAAGGGTATGTTTAAGAGACGGGTGAGGATTTTGCAGGGTTTCACGCGTGAGAAAGGCCACAGAAGCAACAGCATCTGGTTTTCGCGCACCCAAACTAAAAAACAATCATAGGTGGCAAGCCACGTGGAGAGTCAAGAGCGTAGTCTGATACTGCTGCACCCAAGTCTCATTAATGGTGGATCACCTGAAGGTCAAAAATTAACCAGGTGCGGTGAGACAAGCAAAGCGACTTGAAAAAACTCAGTTAGTCATACCCGCTTCTCAGCTCAGAAACCGTTGGATTATGGAGTTCAAACTTTGATAATCTGGGGGCGATCATGCCCTTAGTCTGTTGAAGGCTTTGTTTCAAATACCCAGTCGTGGAGCAAATTCGCTTACTTGGTTCGTCTACTAAGGCGAGCATGCAATACTCATTTATTTTAGGTGTGCATATTATTCACTTCTTCCAAAGTTAGGAAGAGGAGAATACACTGGTGATTCAATTTATAATCTAATCTTTTTGTCTAGAAGAGTTAAATAATAAATTAAACTATTGATTAATTAACGATTAGGATTGAACAGGCTGCCACACTTGTATTCTCGAAGGCGTGCTTGGACCGTCTTCACTTATGGATTAAATCTGGCTCCTGTCGCTCCTGTTGGTTTAGTTAATATATAATAATTTTAATAATTTTATTTACTTGGTACAGAATTATTATCTAACACACATGTTTTTTCCTATAGCATCAAGGGAACAAAAGTTACCCAGAAGCTCACAGAGAATGCATATTCACTTGAGCTTCAAACTACACTCACTACTTCAAACTGCGCTCAATAGGAGGAATTATTTCTGTTTGAAGTTAAAGTATTTTCTGGCTGGACCAATGGGGCGGCACTTCCAGTGGTGCTTGTCCGCTGACGGTTTTTGGCAGATCCATGTAAAATTCGCACGGACAGCAGGTTGTTTTTAGGCCGCTTTTGCATTCAATACAAGTTTATTTCTTTTCTTCGCTGCTTTCGTTTCTGAGGAGTGGCCCGGACGTTTGGTGGACTGATATTTCTTACTGTCAGGAGTCCGATAAAAGCGAAATATTTTATTGCCGTTCGTTCAGCAAGGCACAAGGCACAAGACATAAAAGACTTCCAAACACGAGTTTTCTTTGCCGAACATTACGCAGAGACGTCCGACCTATTTATACTGAGCTATGGCTTTACAGAAAGGAACAAAATCTTTCGTTCCCGGGCGTGGCGTACAGACCTCCGAGCTATGTACACTCAGCTACTCTGTGCTCAGGAGTCCGAGCTATGTACTACAGTGGACGTCTATTGCTACAATATTTCTACAGCATACGTCTATAAGGTGCGTGTCAAAGGTAAGAGAGAAGATTCTCTATCGTTCACAAGCTAAATAGATGTAGTTTTTTCAATTGCAGCTTTGTACAAAGTCGTGAATCATCTATCATTATATTTATGAATTAATGTAATAAGTCGAATTTTTAATAGAAAAACTTCGAAAAATTAAAATAAATTATGTGAATTTTACACTAGTATCTTGCAATAAGTTACAGCTGAATTCCAAACACAAGTGATTAGAGATGTTCGCATGGAACCTCCACAACCAAGAGACCGTAGCCATAACACTCGACCACGGATGACAAATATTGCAGAAAAGTTTCAGCTTTGATACACCTTAATATTGCTATGATATTTCTACCGCTGTGCGGCACTGTCACTCTAAGGAAGAAAACTACACCAAAACAAAACACCATATAATGTACTTGCAGGATACTGTAAATAAAACTAGACTTCTTAGTCTCTTACAATGTATAGATAGACTGCAATGTATGATCTCCATCACACGTGAATCACCACTCTATGTGATCATGTGTTGCTCTGAATGAATGTCATCATTCTGTTCTCTTCTCCAGAGTCATTTTGGTCTTGTTCTGCAGAGATGGTTGCATCCTGATCCTCTTCGTCAGTTGGACGACCCTCATTAGGTATTTCATGCCCTGTCTGTTTTATGTTGTAGTCTGTACTTTTTTCATTGTCAAAATATCGTGCTAGCAATGTGGACAACGATGGTTCTCTCTTGAAAAAAGTGTTTTCAACATCTTCAGGTGTCATATTGTGTGACTACACGAAAGAGTTCCATAGAGAATCTGACATCTGTCTTTGTAAGCCTGCATGCATCAGCCAACTCGAGGCATAGTACTTACTGAAAGCTAGCATCTTTCTCAAGCACCATGCAAATGTATTGCTAAGAGGATGGGGAGATTTATTCGTGTTGTATGTGGAGCTCTTGGAAGGATATCCACGTAAGTAACTCCACCTTGTTTTTGGTATATGCTGTCTCTAACAGTATGAACAGTTCTTTGCCGTCACTTACCATGTTCTCATTAATTCTCTTCATCGTGACGAGTGGTACTCCTCTTGTTCATCCTTTAAACAGTACCCAACCATATGTATGAAAGTGTGACATCTCTGATCAGAAAGAAGCTTGACACATATTCCATTATCCACAAGACGTCTCTTCCATCCCAATGCAACAAGAATTTGTGCAACATTTGCATACTCATAAGAAGACTGAAGGTAGAATGCCCAACAAGACTCTCATCTTTTATATATTAGACAGAGAAAGACAAGATAAGATTGCACATCCTTTGCACCACTCACGAGTCATCACACGGATTGATGACTTGGCACTTTCACACCACACACTCGAATACCTATTCTTGGATCGCTAACATGGATCTTATCTAGTCTCACCAATACTTGTGCAAGATTGATCCCACAAATAATAATGCAAAGTAGCTAAAGATAACTATTTTTCTTCTCATGACTAAGGTGCACTAGTCTTAGTCGTAACTAGCTAAGTATGATTACAAATCTCCCTCCATTTAAGTCGCGATGTCCTCATTGTCATGGTCTCGTTCAAACTTTTGAACCAAGTGGGAGGCATTTGTGAGATTTTTGACGGGTTCCCAAGTAGCTTCATATAACGGATAGCTTTTTCATAACAGCGGATACTCTATGCATTGTCATTTTGTTCCTCTTGTCCGCTTCTTCAAGATCTTTTCGACTTCATATTCTTCTTCCTCATCCACTAACGTTGAAAGTGGTGGCGGTGTGTGTGGATTTGTGAACTGGTTAGACCGAGAGGTATATTGACGAAGAAAAAACACATGGAAAACTGGGTGAATTTTCATGTGTGAAGGGAGCTCTAGTTTATACGCTATGACACCAACACGCTTGAGAATAAGAAAGGGTCCAATGAAGCGACGGTTGAGCTTCTTAACTCTTACCAATGATGGGTTGGTGGTAGATAGTCAAACTCGATCTCCCACTGCAAACTTCACGTCCTGACGATGTGCATCCGCATATTACTTTTGGTGATTCTGTGCAATATGTAATTTCTCTGTCGTGCGATGGATACTTTGTTGGATTTATTCCACGTTGACTGTAGCCACTTTGGTTCTTGACTCCAAATGTTTGATCATGTGGATCAGATTGGAAGGAGTAAACAAATGCTCTACATACATGAGATAGAAAGGTGTTGTCCGTTGTCGCGCTACTTGGCGGCTACATGCTTGACTTCTACTCCGACGCTTGAGTTTAATAGTTCTAGAAGTTAACTCATATTACTTCTAGTCCTTTATACATATGTTTGACACCTTTGCATACGGTGTTGACACTATTGTGTTATATATTTTGAGTCTTAGTAGGTTGATAGTATGTTATCTAGCTTGTTCAAGCACTCCTGCGCTTGTGCAAATGATATCATGCTTATCTATGTTGTGAAAGTACATAACTTAGGGTTTCCATGCTGATAGAAGTTTAAGCTCATGGGTTGTACTTACTTGTCGCCCATGCACGCTTTCTAGATTGGTTAAGTTATCTTTTAGGGTTACGTGTTATTTTACATGCCTTCGCGTGAAGTTTAAGATTTACTCTGGCACTTTAGGGGCTGACGTGGTAGCCTTTGAGTGAAGTTGAGTTACCACGTGGATTAGGGCACTAAAGGACAACCAAGTGGAGCTATGAACTCCCATTGGTCTATTTTTATCTTTAGTTTAACTCTAAATTTAGAAACAGAGCTCTAAAGAAGAGTTCGAGCATTTGGTGGGGGGACTTCGAAATCTGAGGGCACAGGAGGGTAGAGCTCGTCATGCCAAGCACTTCCAGTGAAATTTTTGATCGATTTGAGGCAATAAAGACGAAGTTATGATCAATTGAAGTTCGAATTGTGCTAGAATTGAATCACTTTTGTTAGATTTAGGGTTTTCAGTGTCACTTGCAGCAGATTTGAGGAAATTGCTTCAAACTTCGAGGTTGTGTTCTCTGCCAGCAGGGCTACGATTTCCCAAAAAGTTTCGCATCGATTGAGTGACTGAGTAATTCAAGGAGGCCGCTGAAGCAGAGGGGGTCTGAAAAGCTCTTAATCTAGAGCAGCGACTTCAGAGGAGGAGATCTGGAGTTCTGTGTACAGTCAGGAGTCCCAACTTCACAGGGATGTTCAGCATCCTGTAGACTTCAAATACTGTGAGAATATTTGAAATTGATCGAACCAATTCTCTGTTCTAGGTTGAAATAGCCATCAGGGTACCAGAAATTGCCGTAGTTTTCTTGCTCAGAACTTTTCCGTCCATATCTCCGTGTCAGAATTTGATCTCAGGCTGAAACTTCGTGTGTGAGTTCAGTAGTACCTCATTTGCATGTAGGGGAAGTTTAGAAGTCTAAACCTTCATAGTTTTCTTCTCCGTGAGTGTCAAAGTTTGCCGCCGGATCTTATTACTGCCAGCTAGACCTGAATTTCGCTTTCTGAGCATATTACTAGATCTTACACATCTGTGTGAGTGTTTATAGCCCTATTGTGACCTGAAAGCCAACCTCTTGAGTAAACAACCACAGCCAGAAGCTCGGCGCTTTCCTAGGTAGACGGATCACACTCCGACATACTCTCTTCTTGGTGAACTCGACGTGAAACACCTAGGGTGGGAGTTTTCTTGAGAGTGTTACAGGATCAGATATCATGGCCAACCAAGGATCATCAAGTGGAGGTGCTACTGCTGCTCAGCAACTTGTTCAGCTTGATGCTGCTACGATGAAGATGTTCCAAGCTTTTTCCATGTTTATGCAGCAGCAGTAGAGCACAGAGAGGAAGGAGGTATTAGCAACCAAGGCGTTGCAATCTGTGGTGCATCAGATGGACCAGTTCAAGGGGACAGATATTTCCAAGTACGTGCGATACTATGCTAGGGAGATGAAGGTGAACAAGGTACATGAGAAGGAGATGGTGGAGAACTTTGAACTTGCTGTTGTGCTTGAGATTCGTGGGCGTGTGAAGGAGCTCAAGCAGCAGCAAGGACAGAGTTGGGAGAGCTTTATGCGAGCTTTGAAGGAGGAGTACTACACTGAAGATTCAAAGAGGGTGACCAAGAGGACGTTCTTGGAGTGGGTGGTTAAGCCTAACAAAGGTTTGTCTGTAAATGAGTTGTTAAGAGAGTTTGATCGTCAGTATGCTCAGCTTTCTAGGATAGAGAAGCTTACACTAGAGGTGGAGAAGACCGAGCTTTTCCTACAAGCAGCGGACGTGACTATTCAGGAGAAGCTTGAGTTGTTGCTGGAAGACAAGAGTGAGGAGAAAGGATTGAAGACTGACTGGAAGGAGGTTGAAGAGGTTGTCTCTTTGCTGACCAAGAGACAGAGAAGAAGGGACAAGGTGGTGGTAAGTGAAGCAGCACCTCTGATAATTCCTGTCAAGCAGTTGCCTACTAAGCCCACTTTGGTAATTGCTAGAGAGGAAGACTCACCGCTTGATGAATTGATTAAGGGTATGAAGGAGCTTAAGCTTAAGCTCACTAGGTTAGAAGAGAAGGAGCAGAATGTACAGCCTGCTATGCAGAGACCTCAGATGAGAGAAGGCTTTGTTCATCGTTGTATATGGTGTGATAGCCTAGACCATGTAAGAAGAGAGTTTTCAGATGCATTGAGGAAGGATCTGATCTTCTTCAAAGATGGTAAGATCCATCTGAGAGAGACTGGGATGATGTTGGGAACCAACTTTGGCAAGGGTGGTATGAAGAGGCTTGTGAATGAGATATCAGCATCACATGCTGTTTCTCTTGTGAATGCTGCTACCTGTGGAGTGAAAGTGGAGATGGAGAGAGAGAAAAGGACTACTAGGTTGTGGTCTGATGTAGTGCGGTCCGTAGCTAGAACAGAGCTAGACAAGGATGTGCTACGAAGGGTTGGCAACTCAATTCGAGAAGCTACAAGATGGAATGATCCTGTGGATACTATGTCAGTGCATGCTTATGTTGCAAGAAGTCAGCATGAAGCTGTACTAGAAGAAAAACGCATGAGGGAGGATGCAGGTGAGGCTTCTATAGCCAAACGACCTGCTACAAGGAGTGAAAGGGCTAGACCAGAGGCAAGGCAGGAGACAACACCTACTCGGGAGGAGAATATGGAGGATCTACCACCTACAACACCAAAGGAGAAGGAGAGAAGCAAGGAGAAGGGTAAGATGCCTGCATACAAACTTCAGTCTGACATTGAGATTGCTACAGACCTGAAGCAAGTGTTAGAAAATCGTATCTTGAATGGGAAGGTTGAGTTTACTTTGGGTGAGATTCTTGGGATTGCAAAGCGTGAGTTCCATGAGGTTATCATAGATATCATCAAGAGAAAACGTCAGATTTTGGATGAAGCAGCTACGCTTAACGCTCTAGGGACCAAACTGTCGGAGGATGAGGAGGATGAGCTGGTTACTGCTCTCAAGTATCAGAGGGGAGTTCGTATCAGCACGTGAGGTTTGAAGATGAGGTGGAAGCATCGCAGAAGAGCCATTACTCTCACAACCATTGGGCAAGAGCAACCACAGAGACCTTGGTGAAGTTGGGAGATCTGGAGGAACCTGTGGTGGCACTGATTGATCACGGCTCAGAGATTAATATGATGTCTAAGGAGCTATACAAGCGTGGGAGGTGACCCATAGACACCGACCATGGATGGCTCATCGATGCTGCCAACAATCAGAGGGGAGAACTCTATGGTGCTTGTCCCAACATCAAGGTAACTGTGGGTGACATCAGTGATGTTCAGAATTTCTTTGTGCAAGACATGTCAACCTATCCTATCATTCTAGGGCAGCCTTACATTACTGCTGTTAGAATGGAGACACGAGTTATGGATGATGGTTCAGCCTATGCTAGGATACGTAGTAGAGACGGCAAAAGAGCTGTTCAGTTTTTGACCGTTGCTGCAGAACATGAGAGAAATCACGATAGCTTGAGAGACCGTCCACTACCTAAGATTACTCAGGAGTTTAGAGAGTCTAGGGGTTTTGGAACAGTACCATTGAAGAGCGAGACTTCAACGGTACAGTAGAGGAAGGATTCTCGCCTGATCCAGTAGAGCAGGAAGCTTTATCCACTAGCTTCTTAGGATTGACGTCATGTGGATCAGTGTGTTATAGGAAGGTTGAGAATCTGAAGGAGTTTGAGAGGCAACATGTGAAGTATGTACAGCAGTCTTTGTGAGATAGTGGAGAGTTAGCAGGAGATGAATACATATCTGGAGTGTTTGAAGAACAGTATTTGGTAGATATTATAGGGGAATTGAAATCTATAGTAGAACGTTCTATAGATGATGTAGATAGAGTGGTGAGAGTGAGCTCCAAGGAGCTTTATGATGTAATTGATAAGTTTATAGATCGGCAAGAGGTGTATGTGGAGACCAAGTACAAGTCAGTGGCAAAGAAAGTCAAACCACTGGCTTTGCCTTTACCACTCGATTACAATCAGAAGATGGAGCAAGCTGCACGAGAACCGACGCTCAGAGGACCGAGAAGAATTGGGCACCAGTTCACAAAAACAACACTAAAGGACTTGAGGATTGGAGGTGATGGATTTCTTACTGAGCAAGAGAAGAAGAGCTTCAGGGAGATGCTATCTAGACATGGTAAGGCGTTTGCGTTTGAGTCACATGAAGTAGAATGTATAGATCCAAGTGTAGTTGCACATATGGTAATCTTTACTATACCGCATGTGCCTTGGAATCTACGTCCTATTCCTGTACCTAGAGCTCATCTACCAAAGCTGATAGACTTGCTCAATGAGAGGATTAGGATGGGTATCTTGGAACCATCTATAGCTCCCTACTCTAGCAGATGGTTTACTGTTTCGAAGAAGAGTGGAGCTTTGAGATTCATTCAAGATATGCAGCCAGTTAACAAGGTGACTATCAGGAATATGGGTATAGGACCTATTGTAGACAAGTTTGCAGAGGCTTTTGCTGGTCGTGCTATCTATTCAATGGGAGACTTATATTCAGGTTACGACCAGTTTCAGTTATCCTCTGAGAGTAGAGACTTGACTACAATGAGGACACCTTTGGGGTTACTAAGGATGTGCACCTTGCCACAAGGTGCTACCAATTCTGTAGCACATATGATGAATGGTATGAATAAAGTTTTGAGGGATTTCATTCCTGAAAAAACTATGTCATTCCTTGATGATGTGCCGATCAAAGGGTGTGCTGAGGAGGAGAAGAATGAGGTAATGGAAAAGAGGGGGTGCCGTAAGTTTGTTGCAGATCACATAGCCGACTGTGATAAGATATTGAGTCGACTGGAGGAGGTTCATTTGACTTTATCAGGAGCAAAGTCTGTATTTGGAGAACATGAGGTGTTAATAGTGGGACATCTGTGTGGATCTTATGGTCGGAAACCTTGTCCAAACAAGGTTGATGCCATCCGAAAGATGAAGGAGACATGTGGATCGGTTACTGAGGTGAGAAGGTTTCTAGGTGCATGTGTGTTTTATCATATATGGATTCCACACTTTGCACATGTAGCAGATCCGTTGTACAAGTTGCTGAGGAAGGGGCAGAGATTTCAGTGGCAAGAGGAGCAAAGCGAGTCTATGAAGAAGTTGAAGGATCTGTTGTCTTCACCACCAACTCTACGAAAGGTAACATATGAGTTGGGCAGATCTGTTATCCTTACTGTTGATACTAGTCCTATTGGCATTGGATGAGCTATAGGACAAGATGATAAGGATGGAAATAGATATGTGGTGCGTTTTGGTGCTAAGGTCTTAAGTTCACGGCAGAGAGACTACCCTCAGGTCAAGAGAGAGCTATGAGGAGTAGTTACTGCGATGAAGAGTGATAAGGAATACTTGATAGGAGCACCTGTGGTTGTGGAGACAGATTGTTTACCTCT
This sequence comes from Asterella californica, assembly GCA_036924285.1. Classification (NCBI taxonomy): domain Eukaryota; kingdom Viridiplantae; phylum Streptophyta; class Marchantiopsida; order Marchantiales; family Aytoniaceae; genus Asterella; species Asterella californica. The sequence continues at coordinate 21,139,298 of JAYKYS010000011.1, read as the reverse complement.
CTTGGGAATGATCACTAGCTGTACAACTCCAGATATTGCTATGTTGAGGTGGATAGCATATATCAAGTCCTTGAACCCAGAGTTTAGACATATTGCAGGAAAAGACAATCCTGTGACAGATATGTTATCAAGGGCTAGGTATTACGATGAGAAGGAAATGATAGATGATCAGGAGGATGTGGGAACAGAGTTCTATTCTAGTGTTCTTGCTAGAAAGGATGGAAGCTGTTTTGCAGCTCCGTTGGAGATTTTTGAGGAAACTATGTATGATGGCGAGTGGTTGGATCTTGGGCGTTATTTGAGTTCATTAGAAAGGCAAGAAGGTTGGTCTGATGCAGATTTCAAGAGGATCCGTAGAATAGCTTATGGTTATTTTTTACATGGAGGACATCTGTGGAAGCGCCCTAAGCTACAAGGAGGTATACCGCAACGGGTGGTATTTGACTTGGAGTTGCAGCAGCAGCTGATCAAGGAGTTTCATGAGAGTCTATGGGCCGATCATAGAGGAGTTTGGGCTACATTTGCCAAGATGAAGGAGAAGTATTGGTGGAAGGGTATGTATAAGGATGTAGTACAGTTTGTTTCATCCTGTATACCTTGCCAGATGTATTCAAACGTACGTCATCGTGATGGATTGCATCCTACTTATCCTTTAGCCATTCATTACAAATGGGTAGTTGATCTGGTAACTATGCCATTTGGACTCGGACAAATGAGGTATCTAGTCTTGGCTAGAGAAGATCTATCTAACCAAGTCGAGGGTCGTGCCCTGAGGACGAAGACCACTGCTAGTGTCTGCCACTTTCTACTTGAAGATGTTATTTGTAGGTATGGGTGTGTGGGAAAGATCACTGTAGATAGGGACGAGCTGGATTCACAAGAAGCAGTTGAGTTCTTCAAGCGATTGGGAATCAAGTTGGCGTTAACCACTGCTTACAATCTTGAAGGGAATGGCAAGAGCGAAAGAGATCATCCGCCAATCATCAAAGCTTTGGTAAAAGCTTGCAAGGGTAAGATCCGTGAATGGCCTAGACTGCTACCGTTTGTTTTATGGGCAGACCGTACAACTCATAGTACCGTTACATGTTACATGCCAGCAGAATTGATACTAGGACAGAAACCTGTGATGCCGATTGAGGAGGTTGTGCCTACTTGGAATGTTTTGCCATGGGAAGATGGTAGAAGTACGGAGGATCTTCTTGCATTAAGGATCCAGAAGTTAGAACGAAGACCTGAGGATGTTGCCAAAGCTGTAGAAAGATTAAAGATTGCTAGAGAGAGAAACAAAGGCAGATTTGATAGAACGCATAGATTACGACCCAAACCAGTTAAAGAAGGTGATTGGGTGTTAGTCTATGATAGTAGTCTTGATAATCAGCATAGCACTATCAGGAAGTTCTCCAAGAGATGGTTTGGACCTTATGTGGTGTTAGAAGTTTATGATAATGCCACATACTCCTTGAGAGAGTTAGATGGTGCAGTGCTCAAGATACCAGTCGCAGGAAAGAGAATCAATCCCTTTAGGAGGAGAGAGGACGACCAGAACATTGCAGAGTTTACAGAGGACGAAGCTGAAGACTCAATGCATGCTTCAAACTCAATCTTCGAGATGAGTTTGAAGCCGAAGCTGAAGAGTCTTGATCTGGATGGCACATACCGGAGGATGTGCAGGTTCAGAGGGGGTGGATGTCGCGTTACTTGGCGGCTACATGCTTGACTTCTACTCCGACGCTTGAGTTTAGTAGTTCTAGAAGTTAGCTCATATTACTTCTAGTCCTTTATACATATGTTTGACACCTTTGCATACGGTGTTGACACTATTGTGTTATATATTTTGAGTCTTAGTAGGTTGATAGTATGTTATCTAGCTTGTTCAAGCACTCCTGCGCTTGTGCAAATGATATCATGCTTATCTATGTTGTGAAAGTACATAACTTAGGGTTTCCATGCTGATAGAGGTTTAAGCTAATGGGTTGTACTTACTTGTCGCCCATGCACGCTTTCTAGATTGGTTAAGTTATCTTTTAGGGTTACGTGTTATTTTACATGCCTTCGCGTGAAGTTTAAGATTTACGCTGGCACTTTAAGTGCTGACGTGGTAGCCTTTGAGTGAAGTTGAGTTACCACGTGGATTATGGCACTAAAGGACAACCAAGTGGAGCTATGAACTCCCATTGGTCTGTTTTTGTCTTTAGTTTAACTCTAAATTTAGAAACAAAGCTCTAAAGAAGAGTTCGAGCATTTGGTGGGGGGACTTCGAAATCTGAGGGCACAGGAGGGTAGAGCTCGTCATGCCAAGCACTTCCAGTGAAATTTTCGATCGATTTGAGGAAATAAAGATGAAGTTATGATCAATTGAAGTTCGAATTGTGCTAGAATTGAATCACTTTTGTTAGATTTAGGGTTTTCAGTGTCACTTGCAGCAGATTTGAGGAAATTGCTTCAAACTTCGAGGTTGTGTTCTCTGCCAGCAGGGCTACGATTTCCCAAAAAGTTTCGCATCGATTGAGTGACTGAGTAATTCAAGGCAGCCGCTGAAGCAGAGGGGGTCTGAAAAGCTCTTAATCTAGAGCAGCGACTTCAGAGGAGGAGACCTGGAGTTCTGTGTACAGTCAGGAGTCCCAACTTCACAGGGATGTTCAGCATCCTGTAGACTTCAAATACTGTGAGAATATTTGAAATTGATCGAACCAATTCTCTGTTCTAGGTTGAAATAGCCATCAGGGTACCAGAAATTGCCGTAGTTTTCTTGCTCAGAACTTTTCCGTCCATATCTCCGTGTCAGAATTTGATCTCAGGCTGAAACTTCGTGTGTGAGTTCAGTAGTACCTCATTTGCATGTAGGGGAAGTTTAGAAGTCTAAACCTTCATAGTTTTCTTCTCCGTGAGTGTCAAAGTTCGCCACCGGATCTTATTACTGCCAGCTAGACCTGAATTTCGCTTTCTGAGCATATTACTAGATCTTACACATCTGTGTGAGTGTTTATAGCCCTATTGTGACCTGAAAGCCAACCTCTTGAGTAAACAACCACAGCCAGAAGCCCGGCGCTTTCCTAGGTAGACGGATCACACTCCTACACCGTATCAAAGTATATACCGAGTTGTTGTATGCAAACGCTACTAAAGGAAGGAGCATATCCCAATCCTTTTGCTCCTCAAATGTGAAAGCGTGTAACATATCTTCTATAGTTTTGTTGACTCTCTCAGGTTGTCCATCGTTTGAGGATGATATGCCGCAAGTTTAGTTTTGAATAACCCGGACAAGGTACATCAAGGAATAGACAAGCTAGTTCTGAGTTATGATTGATTTTGTTGTTGGACGGATATGAATCATTTTGTTCAACTTGTCTATGAAAATTATGATGGAAACAAATCATGAGTAGTTTGAGATAACTCGTAGACTAGATCCATTGATACATGTTCCAAGTGTCGTATTGGTGTCGATAGTGATTCAAGTAGTCATGCCGATGTTGGAATGTGATCCGTTTATCTAGGAAAGCGCTGGGCTTTTGGCTTGGTTGTTTACTCAAGTTGCTGTGGCTTCAGGTTACAATAGGGCACTATAAACACTCACACAGGTCTGTTGGGTCCTCTAATATCTTCAGAAAGCGAAAATCAAGTCTAACTAGTAGTAATAAGATATGACGGTGAACTTTAACACTCAAGGAGAAGAAACATATGATGGTTTAGACTTGAAAACTTCTCTTACATGTAACGGAGACCTTACTGAACACACATACAAACTTTCAGCTTGAGATCAAATATGAACACTGAGATATGGTCAAAAATATTTCTACTAACGAAATTACTGTAATTTCTGACACCCAGATGACTACTTCGACCTAGAACAGAAAATTAGCTCAATCACTTTCGCTCATTCTTCCAGGATTTGGAGTCTACAGCATGCTGAACATCCCTGTGAAATTTGACCTGCTGGTTGTACACGGTTCTCCAGATCTCGAGCTCTGGAGTTGCTGCTCTAGATTGAGAGCTTTTCAGACCCCTTCTGCTTCAGTGGTCGCCCTGAATTACTCATTCACTCAAATGACATGAAACTTTTTGGACAGTCGTAGCCTTGCTGACAGTGAACGCAACCACGTAGGTTTGAGGCGATTATCTCTTTTCTGCTAGAATTGACACTCAAAAATCCAAAATCAACAATTGTGTTGCAGTTTTAATTCAAAACTTCAATCTGGTATAACTCTCCCTTTATTGCTCCAAATCGATCAAAAATTTCACTAACAGTGACTGGCACAACGAGCTCTATCACTTTGTGTTCTCAGATTTTTGAAAGCCCCTACCAAAAGCTCGAACTCCCCTTAAGACTCCTGCTTCTAAGTTTAGGGTTTCACAAAAGACAAAAATGGACCAATGGGAGTTCATAGCTCCACTTAACTGTCCTTTTGTGCCCCAATCCACGTGGTAACTTAAAATTATGTACTTTGACAACATAGATAAGTATGAAGTTACTTGCACAAGCGTACAAGTGCTTGAACAAGATAAATAACATGCTACTAACCTACTGGGACTCAAAAATATATAACATAATAGTGTTAACCATATGCAAAGGTGTCAAACATATACATAAAGGACTAGAAGTAATATTGGGCTAAATTCTAGAACTACTAAACTCAAGTGTCGGAGTAGAAATGTAGCATGTAGTCGTCAAGTAGCACGACACAGGTAATTGATTGCTCGCTTTGATGTGCTGACATGTTGAGCAGTTTTGAACACATGTGATCACATCATCTCGCATCTTAAGTCAATAATACACCGTCTGTGCAGCTTCTAAGGTCTTCTCAATATCGACATGACTTGTAGTTGTTGAATCGTGACATTCATATAGTACCGTGGTACGGGGTTCCTTGTCATCTGAAATCCACGCTCTATCTTTATGAAATGTTAATCCACGGAGCATTGTGGCTTTATCCTCGTTGAGGGCTAGAACTATCTGCATGTTTTTTTGTTGCTTCTCTCAACTTATCCTACCATTCTGCATGCAATTTCACTTCCATGATCCCATTGTTGATACATCAACAAGTTGTTTCTTATCTTCCACGTACATGATCTTCATGTCGAATCATTGTCGTCACTCCGTCCAACAAATTTATCGTTTGGAGAGATTAAGTACATCAAAGGTTTATGGTCTGTTTCTAATGTAAACTCCTTGTCCCTCAAAGTTTGAGCAAGTGGAAAAAGTCATATTATTTGTTCGAGTTGGAATTAGACAAGACATATTTTCAATGGACTGGTGGTGCCAAGAGAAAGATGGGTTTCGAAGTCGTCAACAACAGTTGTTCGACAACACTCTTCTGCTGTGAACTATAGCCAAAATTGTAATGTAACCAATGCTTCATAGCTCATACAATAGTCAACTCCTCCCGTCGGTGGTGTGATAATATTTTTTTGCAGTTTGAAGCTTGCAAGAAAAGAAAACCACTGGATGCCATCCACCTTCCCATTCTTGTTGTAATACTGCTCCGGTGTAGCACCCCAACTCCATCTTTTTCCTTTGTCCAAGAGTGCGGTCAACGCTTGAGCAATACGAGTAAAGTTATTCACAAACTTGCGATAAAACCTTGTAAGTCTTAAGAAACTTTTGAGCTGAGTTTGTTCCTCAGGGGCACTCCACTTTTGGACGGATTCTATCTTATCACTCATGACTTGAATCTCTTTTGCACTCACTCGATGACCCAAATAGTTTATCTCATCTCTAATTCCAATTCACATTTGGAAGCTTTGGCATATAGTTGATGCCCTCGTAAGATCTGAAGTACCTCAAGGAGATGCTTTTTATGCTCTTCTAAGATCTTACTATAGATCAGAATATCGTCTAAGCAAAAAATGACAGATCTATCCGAGTATGGACGGAAGATATCATTCATAAGATCCATGAAGACATCAAGTGCATTAGTGAGCCCAAAAGACATCACCATGTACTCAAAGTGCTCGTATCGAGTTTGAAAAGTTGTCTTCTATACATCTCCGTCTGCAATCCAGATTTGAGTGTATCCACTTCGTACTGGATACAATTTGGTGAAATATTTTGCACCTTGAAGCTGATTGAATAAGTCATCCATCTGAGGTAGAGGATACTTATTCTTCACGGTTTGCTGGTTGAGTGCTCTATAGTCAATGCACATCCGCATGCTAACGCCTTACTTTTTTACAAACAACACGATTGAGTGGAAGGGGGTGAAATTCGTACCAATTGCAACATTTTTGGTCGTTTCTAGAGACTTGTGAGGATTTTTGAGGAGCTGTCAATTGAGTCGGAGAGCTGATGACGAGCTGGTTGTTTTGATACCAAGTTCAGCCAAATCCTGATTGTTTTGGATTGTCAACAGATCGATTGAAGTTGAATGATGCAGACGTGATGAGACGAATATTGTGAACTGTGATAGTCACGAGAGATTGGTTATTTCTCGAGTTCTTTGATGAATTTCTAAGTGAAACTTTCCAGGATTCAGAGATGCCTTATTAGCAAGATTGCTGGAAAGTTTCATCTTGAATGGTTTAATACTTTGTTCAAGGTCTTAGATTAAGCTTACTTGGATCTGTAAAGCTTTTAAGTTAGCACAAATTACGGTTTGATTATATCTGAGAGTTGTGTTGAGATTTTGATCTGAAAATTATTCAAAGTAAGAGTGAAAGGTCCAACACAATTTCTTATAAAGTTTGATCACCATTGGTCGATCAATTTGAGACAATTGATGTCAGAGAAGCTTTTGTTATTAACAGACTCAGGTTTTTAGTCATATCTATTGTCATCTTTTGGTTCTTTTCGAGCAACTGGGGAGGAGTTTGTGCTGAAAATGCCATGCCAAATACAAGTAAACATTGTGAAGGTGTGGGGTTGATTTCAGCTCTATGTGACAAAAGAGCAAGGAGTCGCGATGAATCAAATATCGCTGTTAGGGTTCTCGGAGCTGTAAGATACCGTCATCGTCGGTGTTATGTTGTGAACTGAGTATTGCTTTGAAGCATGTATGCTTTACTTTGCTAGAACGCTTAGGAGACCAGGTTGTACAACAAGTTGTATTGGGACTATATCAGCGGCTTTATAACATCTTTCGGTTGTACTATATAGAGTTGTGACGATTGGATTGACCGGTAGCTACTGTCGTTGAAAAGCTATTAGATCATACTTCTAATGATATAGAGTTACTTTCAGTTAAATGCTACAGAGCTGAGTATTTCTTATAGAGCAAAGATGGATCTATTTGTAACACAATTTCTAACACTTATACATATCCTTTGTATCATAGCAAACTTTAATCTTGAACCAAGGGAGTAAAAGGTCACTTGTGCTAGAAGAGTAGATAGAGAACATTTGGGTTGAAAGATCAAGATTTAGAGCCAACATGTTCAAATCACATACCTCTGCATAGCCAAATACTCAGTATATTCCTAGACAGAAAACACGTTGTATGACACCGTCAGATATGAAATCCATCTTCTCGGTTAGGTAGATCTAGCTACCTTGATCCTAATGACACTCTAAACAAACATTTTGGAGTTCTCTTCATGAAGAACGATGAAAACTTTGGTCGTAGTAAATGAGAAACTGAAGTAAATCATTCCACTACGGCTCAACTTCACTGATGACGCGCAACACAACAATCATATACGTATGGTCTTTTCTTATGCGTAGATAAGGACTCTTTGATCGCATAGGCACTAAGAACGAAGAGCTTGGTCTATCGATCATGGAAAACAACCTAATCTCAGGTCGCATGTGAACAAAAATATAACTTAAGCATATCCTTGCAAGTCAATTTTCCTCACAACTCCCAAACCACCCAATGAAACTTCAAATTGTTTTCAATTTCTTGTAGAACTTGGTGTTACCATCGCAATGGATCCAAAAGCAGCAAGTTTGGACTCCAAAATGGTCTGGAGATCCGACTCTCTTTCGCATGTCACTGAGTATTCTAATTTTTCTTCCTTACATCTCCAATTTCTCTCCTAAAACACAAACGATCCGTCTCTTCATGAACCGTTGTCAAGTTGTGACACGACTCACATGTGAATTTAGCATAGAACTTGTATTATGTTTTTTTATGTCTTGTGAATCTTTTCATGTAACTCGCTTGACATCGTATTAGACGCCACATTCGCGATTATCTAAGATATGAGATTGCACAACAATGAGACGTGCCAGCTCAATTGTCCATGGACATTCACGAATGTCCATGGATAATTTGGGCCGAGAATTCGTAGAGTATTCTTCCTTCCGTGGTTTTTCATGAGTGTTTCTCAATGTCTTACATGAGGGGTGAGGAGCTATGAGAGGTGTATTTATGGACTGAGGATTAATCCAAGTTCCGGATCTTTCATTTCTGAATCTGTTTCATATCAAGTTTCATTACATCCATCGCGATCACTTTTGATAATGGTTCATTGCTTATTTTGGTGAAGAGTTCATGGGGAGGATGATGAGCTTGCCTACTCCGATGATCTTGTCGATCGTCACATATGAAGAAAATTAAGACCTGACTGTGTACATCTTCCTTGACGGGTGAATGGATATGAACTTTCTAGCCAACGTCCCTTCCAACGTCTAGGTTGATATCTGATGTCATTGTTGACGAAAGATCAATCACCGTGTGTGGATTGTGAGAAACTTTGATGAGGAGTATTGTAATCAAGTGATGACTTCCTCATTTCTTTTGTAGTTAGCATAGAGATGCAAAAGATCCAGAAAGAACCCATAAGGTCAGTGCTAACGACGCGCTCCAAAACTATATATCTAAGGGTTGATTCCACAAAAATCATATTGTTTCAATTTATTATCTAACCTTTCTTAACGAAAAAGTAGATAATAAATTACACATTTACATATTTACCTTCTCTGTCAGAAAATAGAGATGAATATGCAAGAGTGGATATACATCCCAAATGACATTGAATACAAGTTGCACTGATCCAAGCATTATGAAAAACTTCTCATCTCGTTTTGTGACTATGAAACTTGGATTAATATTAGAAAAAGATGAAAATGAAGACGTAGAATTGTCAAAACTGGCAAACTGAAACCATTGAAGTACTACATAGAGAGGTGGAGCTCTTAGTGGATCAGTACATAAAGAAGATTGAGTGAAGAGTGATTAAATTAGCTCCTTATGATGTCATCTTGGAAATGTCTTGGATAGAACAATATAATATTACAGTGGACTGGAGAAGGAAGATTGTGAAGAGTAGTGAGTGAAATATATTTGGAAATAGATTGAGATCTCATGATAGAAATTTACCTCTTTATGTAAAGAGACCTCCTAAAGGACGAGTGGATGATAAAATTGAGGTGATATCATATAGCACACCTCCATGTAAAGCTCCGTATTGACTTGCACCACACGAGCTCGAGGAATGCAAAGCGCAAGTGGAAGAGATGTTACAACAAGGATTCATCCAATCGAGTGCATCATCTTATGGAGCATCCATATTGATTGTAAAGAAGAAAGACGGTAGCATGCGAATGTGCATTGACTACATGACACTCAACCAGCAAACCTGAAGAATAAGTATCCTCTATCTCGGATGGATGACTTATTCGATCAACTTCATGATGCAAAATATTTCACCAAGTTGGATCTACAAAGTGGATATAGTTAAATGCATATTGCAGAGGAATGTATAGAAAAGGTTTGTCGGACTCGATACGAGCACTTTGAGAACTTGGTGATGTCTTTTTGGGTTCACTATTGCACCTGCCGCCTTCACGGTCTTATGAATGATATCTTCCATCCATACTTGGATAGATCTGTCACTGTCTTCTTTGACAATATTCTGGTCTATAGTAAGACATTAGAAGAGCATAAAAAGCATCTCCGTGAGATACTTCAGATCTTACGAGAACATCAACTATATGCCAAGGCTTTTAAATCTGAATTTGGTAGAGGTGAGGTAGACTATTTGGATCATCGAGTGAGTGCAAAAGAGATTCAAGTCACGAGTGATAAGATAGAATCCATTCAAAAGTGGAGTGCCCTTGAGGATCAAACTCAGCTCAAAAGTTTCTTAAGACTTACTAGGTTTTATCGTAGGTTTGTGAAGAACTTTGCTTGTGTTGCTCAAGCGTTGACCGCACTCTTGGGCAAAGGACAAATATGGAGTTGGGGTGCTGCACCAGACCAGTATTACAAAAAAAATGAGAAGATGGATGGCATCCCGTGTTTTTTTTTCTCGCGAGCTTCAAACTGCAAAATAGAATCATCACACCACCGAACGAGAGAAGTTGATCATTGTATTGGCTACGAAGCATTGGAAACACTATTTGGGAGACAAGGAGTTTACGATAGAAACAGATCATAAACCTTTGGTGTACTTAGAGACTCAAAAAAATCTCTCCAAACGGAAAATTTTTCAGACGGAGTGGCGACAATGATTTCACATGAAGATCATGTACATGGAAGACAAGAAATAACTTGCTGCTGTACTTGCACATATGTCATGTATCAAAAATGTGATCACGGAAGTGAAATTGCATGCAGAATGGTGGGATAAGTTGAGAAAAGTAACGAAAGAAGACACACAAATAGCTCTAGCGCTGAACGACGGTAGAGTCACAATGCTCTGTGGATTAGCATTTCATAAAGATAGAGTGTGGATTCTAGATGACAAGGAACTTTGTACCGCGACACTATCTAAATGTCACGATTCAGCAACTACAAGTCATGTCGATGTTGAGAAGACCTTAGAAGCTACATAGAGGTGTATTATTGGTCTAAGATGCGAGATGATGTGATCACGTATGTTTAGAGCTGCTTAACATGTCAGCAAATCAAAGCGAGCAATCAGTTACCATCAAGACTACTTCAACCACTATCGATACCAACACGACGTTAAGAATATGTATCAATGGATCTAGTCTATGAGTTACCTCAAACTACTTCAAGATTTGTTTCCATTGTACTTTTCATAGACAAGTTGAGCAAAATGATTCATATCCGGCCGACAACAAAATCAGTCATCCTTCAAAAACTAGCTCGTCTATCTCTTGATGTTGTCTTTGCTCACCATGGTCTTTCTCAAGTATTGATAACAGACAGAGAGATACAATTCACTAGTTTGTTTTGAAAAACCTTGTTCGAGTTACTTAAAACTAAACTTGTGATGTCTACGGCATATCATCCTCAAACGGATAGACAAAATGAGAGAGCCAACAAAACTATAGAAGATATGTTACGCGCTTTCACATTTGAGGAGCAAAAAGATTGGGGTATTGCTCATTCCTTTAGTAGAGTTTGCATACAACCTCGCTAAATGCTTCGACATGGATGACACCCTTCCATCTCATGTATGAAGAGCATCTGTTGACTCTCTTCAATCTAGTCCACATGATCAAACATTTGGAGTCAAGAACCAAAGTGACTGCAGTGAACGAGTTCGTGGAACAAATCCTACAAGGAGAAATTACATATTGCACAGAATGACCAAAAGCAATATGCGGATGCACATCGTCAAGACGTGGAGTTTGCAATGGGAGATCGAGTTTGGCTATCTACCACCAACTTCTCATTGGTAGGAGTTAAGAAGCTCAACCCTCGCTTCATTTGGACTTTTTTTTTCTCAAGCGTACTGGTATCATAGCGTATAAACTAGAGCTCTCTTCACACATGAAAATTCACCCAATTTTCTAGGTGTCTCTTCTTCATCGATATACCTCTCGGTCTAACCAATTCACAAATCCACACACACCGCCACCTCTTCCGATGTTAATGGATGAGGAAGAAGAATGCAAAGTCGAGAAGATCTTGAAGAAGCGTACAAGAGGAACAAAACAACAATGCATAGAATATCAGGTGTTATAGAAAGGCTATCCGTTATATGAAGCTACTTGAGAACCTACCAAAAATCTCACAAATGTCTCTTTCTTGGTTCAAGAGTTTGAAGGAGACCATGGCAACGAGTACGTTGTGATATAAATAGGGGGAGGTTTGTAACCATACTTAGCTAGTTACGGACTAAGACTAGTGCACCTTAGTCAGGAGAAGAAAAATAGTTATCTCTAGTTATCTTGCATAATTATTTGTAGGACCAATCTTGCACAATTATTGGTGGGATCAGATAAGATCCATATTAGCGATCCAATGCTCGTCTTGTTTCTCAACCTCCTCATCGTATTGCGGACCTTCATCTAGCTCGTCAATCTCGAACTCCTCGTCATAGTGCGGATCTTCACATGGCTCGTCTGTCTTCCCTCCTTGTAAATGTTGATTCTATGTCAATTCTACTTCATCCGTAGTGTGCATCGGTCCCTCTCGCGTCATCATCATGTCAGTCCGCGTACTCTTTATCTCTCTATTCACCTCCATGCTAACATCTTCATCAGTCCAAGTATACCGCTATCTTCTCATCGTGAAACCAACCGCCGTACTGCGGTTCACCATCATAAGTAAGGCAAGTTGCACTTGCTCTTGTCTTTGGTCCTCCTTCGAGCTCACAAAAGAGTGCTTCGTTGCACCTTCGTCGCATTGTAGGCTTGTTGTAGAATAACTTTGGTAGGAGTATCCACGCTTGTGTTTTCAAAGAGTTTTTTGTTTCTCTCATTCCAGATCGATTTCAAGAGTTCCATCGTCACGACTTGGCTTACCCCTCGCTTTGACTGCCAGATTTCATCGAGAAGATGCATGAAGTCCGTCGGTTGAATTCTCGTACTCTGCAATCCGTCTATGATCTTGAGCCACTTCTCTCATTTTTGATTCGCTTATGAGCATTCAAAGAAATAGTGTAGCAGGTTCTCGTCTTCCTGTCCACATCTTATACATCGTGCTTCACATAAGTCGGATTTGGATAGACGGACTACCGTTGAGAACCCATGGTGTAGAACTTTCCACATCCAGACCTTGTCCTTCGCTCCGATCAGTGAAATCCAAATTCTCCTCAATCTTTTCTTCCATCTCGCTTTGGAGTCGTGTCTCCTCCATCTATGGTTGAGTTTATCCGTTCCAGTTGTTTCCTCCGTGAATATGCCTCTCCATAATTTCGTCCGTAGACTCCATCCATTTATCCTCCTAGTGCATATCGTCCAATACTAGTTGAGCTCATCTTCCAACTCTCTAGAATCATCGATCAACTTCATTGATTCAATCCAAGCTTTTGCTATGTTGACAGATCTCTCCATCGTGCATTCCTTGTCTCTTTCTGATCACCTGATCCAGTTGACCATTTGCTCCACCGTGTGTAGATGGTGTCTCTTTGCTTTCTGCGTTAGGCTTCTCGTCGCGACCGCTTCTAACCATCCTTCGGTCTCCGTCATAATCAAGAACTTGCAGACATGTGTGTTCCTTTCAGTTTCTCTTGTTGTATTATCAAAGTTTAACTTCATTTTTGTCCCACTCCATGCTTGCATCATCATCTTCATATTTTCCATAAGTGTTTGATTTGACCTGTCAGCATTAGCTCATGCGCAGTCCAGTTGAGCCCAATCTCTCGCTTCTTTGAGCGTTCTTGATCATCTCTTCTGTCAGTTTGACCGGATACTCCTCTTGATGCTCCAATATTTTAGAGCATTGAACAGATCGCTGCTTTGTTTTGATTCTCAAAATGTATGATATCTAGACCCTCATCTAGTTTGATAGCTTGGATATCCTTCTAAGATATTAGTGGAATCTTCTTGTGTCCTTGTTTGGTCTTTCCTAAACAAATTCTCTACATATTCTCTCTAGTCTTTATGAACTATACTTTGGGAGCACTATTCCTGAGATACTTTGGTAGCGCAACTTTGTATTGTAAAGGGAGGATACTTTGGAAGCATACACAAAGGACAAAGATCCGTACGTCCAATAACTCAATTTCTTAGTGATTTATTTTCTATGTATTGCAGGTGATCGAGTCCAAGTACCTGATGGCTTCTCCCGGAGTTGCAATGTGGCATCCGCTTCGTCTCATCCACTCTGATATCTCTGTAATTGCCATGGGAATCAAGATCGATTTCTTAAGATCTAGTTTAGCTCCGGTGACTTTTTCGTATCATTGTATTGTGCTCTGAACCCCCTTAAATTTTTCCTCTGTTGCTTTGATATGAATCCCTGAGTCATCAGCAAACAGTTGGTGTAGAAGAGATTTTCCCTCACTAATTTTGACTCCTTAAATCTCTCCTTTCTGCTCCTTCTCATCCATCATTGTCATTAAGGGAACTGTCGCGATGACGAATAGTAAGAGGAAGAGGGGACACCCTTGTCGCACCTCTCGCTCCGAACTGATCTCTGAGGTGAAATCTCCTTATATGTGGATCTTAGATGTGGCGTTCTCTATGAGTCCTTTGGTCAACCTAATGAACATCGGGTCAATATTCAAGACTTCCATCGTTTCTCATAGATACGTATGGTTTACCTGGTCATATGCTTTCTCAAAGTCGAGTTTGAGGAACATCGTTGGCATTTTCTTGTGTTCTGTCCATTTCTGCCTCAGTTCAAAGACCAAGATGTTATCCGAGATACTATGTCCCTTGATAAACTCCTCCTGCCGATTATCAATCACTTCTGGGAGGTCCACCTGCAGTCTGTTTGCCATCAGCTTTGCTATTATCTTGTAAGCAATGCTTAGCATTGATATTGACCTCCAGTTTCAGAGGCGCTGCAGCTCTCCTTTTTTCGGTATTGGTTTGATGACATCTTATTTCATCGTCCACGTGAGTTGTTGCGTCTGCTAGTAGCATTGATCATCTCCTGTAAGTCAGCTTCCATCCCTTCATCCATTGCTGAGCGCCTCCGCTCTCATGCCATCCAGTCTCGGAGATTTCTCTGCCTTCAGTTCTAAGATAGTCTGATGGATCTCCTCGTGTGTGAACGCTTCTCTCAATTTTTGATTTTGAATCTCTGACATCTTCCTTTTGGTGAGATTGAGCACTTGTCTCCTGAGATTTGTCTCGTTCTCCACCTCTTGATCTCTAGTAAAAAGATCCTGATAGAACTTATGTATTTCTTTAATTATATCTTCTCTCTTTGTGATCCACTCTCCCGCTTCAGTTTGTAAAGACACCATCGATTCCTCTACTGGTTTCACTTTTAGGATGACAAATAAATACTTTGATGACGCATCTCCTTCTCGCAACCAGTTGTACCGACTCCACCTTCTCCATCTTGTCGTTTGCAGGTGTTCGAGTCTTCTGATTTCGGTTGTGAGTTCGCTCAAGCTCTCTTCATTTCTGTTGGAATCTCCATCTGCGTTTCTGCTTCCAGACGGCTGTCCTGTTTGACTTCCCTTTCTCTTTTTGTCACTACCTGCTTGGTTGTCCTCCATTTGAGATCCCATTTGATGCGTGGATTCTTGATCGAAATGGCCATCTCGCTCATACCTCCTTCATCTTTTGCATCGTATCTACTTCCTTTAATCCCTCTGGATTAACTTTGAAGTATGTTCATTTTCTGACTATCTATTGTGCCTGTACATGTAGTAAGCAGAGAACAATCGAGATATGATCCGACAACGTTTATCTACCATAATGTCTCATCTGAACTTGAGAGTTGATCCATTCCGCTCTTTGTGATATGGAGAATCGGTTGAGCCTAGCTTGATCTAATTTTTCTCCCACTCTACATTGTCTAGGGTAGTGTGTGGTCCTGACCTTTGAGATATCCTTAGCCATCAGTCCTCTAGATCCATAGCTTGGGTGAATGATTGTCATTTCTTTCGCTCCGTCTCATGTTGAACTACAGTCCTTCTAACACTATCCGCAAGAGTTTCCACACTATTCCATTCCTCACAATATGACTCCTAGCTATGATATGATTTTTTCCCTATACCAAAGGTGAAGGAAAAGAACTCAGAGTGCAATAAAGACACCGGAATGATAGTAAAGCACTAGGGGCGAATTTCCAAAGGTCCAAACTAATTCAGTGCGAAATATAGTAGAGTGCAAGAGAGCGACAGTAGGGGAATGCGTCCCGGTTGAAATTATGTCGAGCGGTTGTGAGACTTCGCCGTATCCAGACTCCAGTGCTCGGAGCGAGCCCAGACCCAGCAGTTACTTCATGATTCGGTAGCATATTCATGCTGCGAGCCTGCGAGGAAGGACCGTCCTACCGACTGAGTAGGCTGTCAACCTAATATATCTACTGTGGTATAACCCAATGTGCAGTTGGCTACCACACTACAGTAAAGAAGTAGTCCTGACCCCTGATCAAGGAGCATGTCAGTCACTGTGGAGGTAACAGAGTACCGTAGCCATATTTGGCTACACTTTCTTCTTTTAAACCACGAGTATGATTATTTACCGTAGGTAAGTGCCCAGGGTAACCCAGAAGACCTTATTTTGTGGGTTTGCTTTTAGAGAACTCAGAATTTTCATTGTTATGCAAAATTTGATGATTACATCTTATCTCAATTTTGAATACGTGAAATAAAAAATAAATAAAAAATAATCATTATTTTTATAAATTATAAATTATTTTATAATTTATAATTAGATATTATTAGTATTAGATATTAACCGAGAACTATTAAGATGAAGATTTCAAGGTTCTTAGATATTTTTTAAATAAAAAAACTACAAATGAAAAAAAGTTATTCTCTTTTATACTTTTATACTCATACTCGGGGTCTAATTGATTCTTGTTTGTAATGTAACCACATTTGGCTACACTACTTCAGTCACTAAAGTGAGAAAAGCTTTCTGTGGTGATACGGCGAATCCGACTGTCAGTGGCCTGTCATTATACGTACCGTACCTGGGCTGCTGGCTGACAATACATACCTGGCGACTTTACATTACCTTCGCATGCCCTAGACTGTTATTTATTACACAGTTTGCATTTACGTAAATACCTGAGCTTTTCGCTCTCCATACGGGATTCGAGGCTGTTATACCTTAAATGCTTCTCATACGCTACACTCTAAATGATGTGTACCCTGTGGAAAACATTTATGATGTGTCTAGTATATCTGCACTGAGAATTATTAATGGATCTAGCGTGATGAAGAACTTGAGTCAAGAAGTTATCCAAGATTCCAATTATGATACAGTACTTCCACTTGTTTATTATTATATCTGACTGATTATTATCTGAGTCAAGTGATGACGCATACACGTGCTGGACTCTTATACGTATTCAAACAGGAAACTGTTACAGAAAGCCAGGAACATTGGAAACAAAATAATAAAATCTTTTTCTTCTGTAATCACAATCATTGGCCACAGGAAGAATTGGAAACGGTGACTGGAATGAACCTAATTATGCTCTACTTGCTGTCATGAATATACTTATTATTTAGTTTCTTATTCATTTTAGTGCCGTACTTTGTCAACGCGGTCATAATAAATATAATCATTGGAGGACTTTGCAGATGGATCAAGTCTTATGTACAAAAGTGGAGGTTTTTAGTTAAACAGCACCCGCATACAATAGTACAGCTTGAACAGCACCACAGTCACATTATTTAGTTGAACAGCACCCGCAGAGGTTAATATCCAGGGTAACGGTGACTAGAACCGGGAGAGCAGGGAGACCTCGACAGCAATTTGGTGTTCCTTTTTACCTTGGCCATTTTCTGTGTTCAGACACACCTGCGGGCTATTCCACGTGGCAAGTTGGCATTTTGTCCCTTCCAGATATGGATCTGAGTGGCAGAACACCTGCCACGTGTCAAAAGAATATTAGATATTGAGTGGGACTCTGCACGTACGTCCACGTGGCATCCAATCCAACATTTAGATGGAAATTATTCTTCCGCATAAATTTCGAGTATTCTGGCGATATAAGGGCACCCTCACGTGTTGACACGTGGCAACATCCATACTTCAAACAATATACATCCATACAATGGAAGTTTTAGATTTTTCACTTTCATTTTTCCTCCGTTCGGCCAGAAGTGTACTTTGGATGTATATTGTTTGAAGTACTGGACGATTTCATTTTGGAAGGTGAATCTGTAAAAAATTTATCGATACAAAAAACTGAAGTGATGACAGGAAGGAGGAAACGGAATTGTTTATTAGTGAAAGTAATAAGAAAGAAAAAGGAGACCATTGTTCTACTTAAGAAACTGTTACATTTTACTTTTCTGGGAGCATGTATATTCACTTCTTCTATGTTAAGAAGGAGGAGATATATGTCCACTTTTTAATATTAAAATAAAGTTATTAAAAGTTATTTAGTATTATTTAATTACTAAAGTTTTTCTCTTGGAATATTTAGATTATAAATTAAAAATATCTAGATTAATTTATCTTAAATATTATTTTTATAGTAAAATCAAGGCCGTTCTGTACTTTCACTTACAGTTTTTTGAAGTCATTAACGACTAAGTGTAACATCGATAATGAAGTTAATAAGTTCAAGATAGAATTATTTAATTTTAAAATATTAAATTTAAAATATAATTTCAGATAAAGTAGAAGTATAACTTTAGAATAATTCTCGCTTTATCTCCCTTCATGGTAATCCGTAATTCACAGTCATTTTTTTGGATTTGATCAGGTATATAATTTTTACTTTATTATAATTTTATATATTTTATATATTTATATGAATTATAATTATTATTATTACTACTCTGTCTGAACTCACAAATTCTAACCCTCACGTGAGAACAAGGCTTTTTCTTTTCTTCTTTCTTTTGACCAAGTGTTGGAAGTGACGCACTTGTGAGGGTAAACCTAGACCTCGAAAACGGCCATCTCTTGTGGAATTCCAATGCCACGTGGCCATACGTGTGGAAAGGTAGCACTCTCTCATTCGCAGTACTCTTTCATTTTTATGAGATGAAAATGTACTCAGAAAATCCCTTTCCCCGAATGTTGGAAGTATGGATGTTGCCACATGTCAACACGTGAGGATGCCCTTATATCGCCAGAATACTCGAAATTTATGCGGAAGAATAATTTCCGTCTAAATGTTGGATTGGATGCCACGTGGACGTACGTGCAGAGTCTTACTCAATATCTAATATTATTTTGACACGTGGCAGGTGTTCTGCCACTCAGATCCATACCTGGAAGGGACAAAATGCCAACTTGCCACGTGGAATAGCCCGCAGGTGTGTCTGAACACAGAAAATGGCGAAGGTAAAAAGGAACACCAAATTGCTGTCGAGTTCTCCCTGCTCTCCCGGTTCTAGTCACCGTTACCCTGGATGTTAACCTCTGCGGGTGCTGTTAAACTAAATAATGTGACTGTGGTGCTGTTCAAGCTGTACTATTGTCTGCGGGTGCTGTTTAACTAAAAACCTCACAAAAGTGTAATCACATTCCATTCACGTTCATGCAATATTGATCATTCTCTGAAAACCTATTGATTCAAAGATACATCAAAGGTATTCATGGTTATGATATTCATGAAAACAAAAGCAGAATCTTGTTTGATTAAGTTTGTTCTGCTTAATCACCCTCCTTTTAACGATGTATTGCTTGACCATACCTCTGATTGAATATCAGAGATATGAATAAACGAATCATTTTCTCATGTCACTGACATGCAGATTAAACATATCTATTTCACTGAGGGGGACGACAAGCAAAGGACGAGTATGAGTCTAGTGCCTGCCTATTACAGATAAATAACACAAACAGGGAGTAGTTGCATCGAGCGTAGAACCGTGGACCAAGCTTTAGCGAGAGAACGTTCTGCTATGAGTGAGAACGTATTAGTGAGCCATGCAAAAGCGAAACGATAGAAAACCTGATCTCTGCATGAATTTTAAAGGTGTGTTGTACTAGCCTCTGTTAGTTGGTCAATTGAACTCAGAAAAGGGTGAATATGCATCCAAAGAGAACTCTTGAAAATCAAAACAGAGAAAAAAAAAAGCATACAAAGAAAGAGAAATTATAATCAGCTATTGGTCGTACTATTAGAAGACATCTATTTTTGTGGAAAAAGTTATTTTCTGTTCACATCTGTTAAGCTTCAAAAATTCAAGAAAGACAACATCTCCTTTGTTTAGTTGTGCGCTTCGGCTTTCTGCTTGTTCGTCATGGGAGAGGAAAAAGGAATTGGAGCACGAGGAAACAGCAGTTACAAACGACTATATTTATTTATTTTTAAAATATTTATTTGTATCAAATGAAATAAAAATAACTAGTTCAAATAAAACAGATAATATTTAATTTTAAATTAAACTGAAATATCAATACTCCTTTCATGCAGACCCTCGAGAAGCAGAACATAAAAATCATAAGCTGAAGAATATTGATGGTTGTCATTCCGTAATAAATTATTTCCTCGAGACAAAAACTTTATTTTAATAACCATTGTGACTAAAATTTGAAAAATTTGAAAAAATATGTGATTTTTATTATAAATAATTAATCTAAAAATTTTAATATCTAATGCTGATTGTAATCTAACTTCAGGTAGGTGATTATGCATGCATGTCAAAAACAGTATATGCATGCCTAAAATGGGATGTCATCAAGCAAAGTTTAAAAGTGATATAAATATCTATTACTCCTTCGAAAAATACCAGGATACTGTATAGCGGTACGAAAGTGCACAGAAATTTGCTTGATCACACCCCCAGTAGGTTCCTTAAGCTTGATCATACTCCTCTTAGGTTCCTTAAGCTTGATCATACCCCTGACGGGTTATTGACAGTAAAACCCGTCATTTTATCTTTTCGTTCATCATTTTAGTACTTTCAACCTTGACTAAATATCATTATAATTCAAAATATTTAACATTATTCAAAATAATTAGACTATACATGCTCGGAAGTTTAATATGTACAGTCTCACATGTGAGTAACATCATAAAGTGACCGGTTTTACAGGCAACAGCCAGTCAGGGGTGTGATCAAGCCATACATCGTAAGAGGGGTGTGATCAAGCTCAAGGAACCTACTGGGGGTGGGATCAAGCAAATTGCTGTTACAAGTCACAATACAAGCCAACAGCACTTCTTTTCCAGTGCAGCCAAAATAGGTGGGTACTTGGGGAAGGAGCACTACTACCACCTTTTGATAGGAGGACCACTAACTAGTCTGGCTGTGCTCCGACTTGGCAGAGACGCCAAGTCTTTTGTCGGGTTGTCCAGTCTTCCTGCGTGGTGAGCTGGCACCCCTGGTCTATGAACCAGTTCTCGGGGAGGCTTTTGGTTCTGTTCTTTACAGACGTTGGAATAATTTCTCCTCGAGTTTCATTTGTATAAAAGATCAAAAAATCTCCTTACAAATTTACAAGGGAATCAAGTGTTGTAAAGTTTTCTATGACTGTTACGCAATACATACATTAAAATCTGTGCTATGCATAGTCAACCGTCGATTTTGCAAAAAGACCAAAAAAGAAACAGAAGTAGTTGCTCTCTGCTTCGACTTCAAATGCAGTTTCAATATTTAGCTCATGTATTTACACTACGTTCATTTTGTCTGCTGTACCAAATGCATAGCCTCCAAATTCACATTGTCAATACATGGTCTAGATATAATTATTAGGGATATTAGGTTAACCATTACAAACTTATATGTTAACTCCAAATGATTCGCCCTGCGAGATAAGTCATTTTGTACGCTGGCATTGTGATCCACATTGCGAGAAGGCTTGCATGTACATAATATATGAACCTACTGGCAACGTTGAACCATCCGTAAGTAAGAAGCTGTAAAACCATAAGGCGATAGCTTAGAGAGAGCTTCCACACAAACGCGGAGGCGATAGCTCGAGAGTGAGAGCTTCACTTCCAAACGTGGAGGTGTAAACTTAATCCCCGCATCTCTTTGACTAATGGCGTAGGAATCTTTTCTTGGCGAAGGATGCTTGATTCATGAGTAAAGTGAAACTTCGTTATAATCCACTCGCGCTTTATAATCATCAATATCAAGAATATTGATTTTTTCTAACATAAAATTTACATTTATAATCACTATCACACTGTATGTAAGTACATACTTTTTAAAAGGATGGGATTATAGACAGTATTCTGTTATGGAATGTAAAATCTTTGTTACATTCTTATATATTTAGTTTATTTTCTATTGCCATAAAATTCAAGAAGAAATGAAAATATTAAAGCATCTGAAGAGTTCAGTTGAATTTTAATGAACCGCTAAACTTTACAACATTTCTCGATATCTCTCAAATATATAATCACATTCTAGTGATATTTTTAGATAAATGTGACTATACATTTATAGTCACGTTCTAGAGTTCTATTTTTGTAGTCGTGATTATGTGCATATGAGCAAAAACATTTATTATTCACTTTAGTAATTTGAGAGCCAAAATTCTCATTATGTGTTACAGTGCGTACGGTCAACAAGAAGAAGAAAGTATAGTCAACAAGAAGTAAGGAAGAAGCTTACAACTTGGATACCAATTATTTCATGTCAAAAAGATAATATACATTTTCTACACATGCTTTAATGGTGCCCTTTATTAACATAGCATTCTACTAAACTGGAAACTGTGGGAGCTCTGATTAGGTTGGCACGAGGAATAGATGGCAACTGTGAAAAGCCAGCTAACTGTACTGTGGACAGTTCGAGATAGATTCAAGTACTTACGTTGAACTGCAGCTACATCAGCCAGAACCAAAATATGCATACTCGTCACACTTTTTCTACAAAGGATCCACCAACAGCAGTAAAGGAAGCACCTACTGACTTCATTCTAGCGCTAGAATCGTATTCCATTACTTTGCTCAAAAGCAGTACACTGTTGAAGCACTGCTCGTGGAGCTCAAGCGGTCATTCGTATAGCTGTCGATGCTCGTCCATTCACAGCCCGAAAAGTTTTCTCCGTGATTGCGGCGGCATGGGAATTTGCTTCTTGTGTACACTACATTTATGTTCCGGACGGGGGTCGTAATACTACCAAGATCGACCAGGCCTGGTGGATTTTTTGGTGAGCGTCCATGTCAGATCTCACTGCCTTTTCGTTCGATACGAAGTATAGTTGAGAACTTAGCGAAACTCTCAGCTTTCTCAACTAAGCGAAAGTTTAGTTGAGCAAAAAGATGCATTATTATCACCCTCCTCCATCCGGAGATGGAGGACGTATATGCATGCTTATACCTAACTTTTTCTCTTAGATAATAAATCAATGTACATCTTAATTCATTTTTTCGATTTTTTTTATATTCACCTCTTCCGTGTTAGGAAAAGAGGAATATGTAAAGAGTTTTAATTTATGTCATAACTCTTCTTCTTGGGAGATTTAGGCTGTAACTTAAAGCTTATAAATTTAAAATATTTTTACTCCTGGTCTTTATATCGTGTTCGTTTGCATGAGTTACTTATGGATTTTGTGTAACTCATAACCATGTGTAATCAAGTTACCAAGTGGGTTTCTAATTTGAATGATTCAAATTTAACCTTTTAAAACTGATGAAGCAAATTTAGAGAACTTTGTCACAAGTCACAATTTGCAAACCCAAACGAGCACCATTCTTCCTTGTGACTCTGCGCTTTAGTAAATATATTTTCACTAAATTTTTTAGAAAGGTTGTTGTCAGCCAGTTGCTCATGATTATTTTGGTGGCTTGTTTAAACATTGTCGTGTCGTGGACCTGCTCCTACCTGAAAATCCAAATTTGATGCTATACATTATGGTTCCAAAGCGTTTATATGATTAAAAATGAGCTTTTTACATAACTTCGAATCTCCACTTTCATTGCATAAAGTGATGGAACTCATTGTTAGCTTTCCATAGGTACTTCATCTATCTCATTTGGATACTTAATGTCGATCTTATGCATTTCGAAAGAAGAGAAATCCAAACTAGGCTCTAGCTTGTCGATGCTAACAAGGTATTTGCGGTTCTTAGAGTTATACTAAAGGTGCAAGAGGGCTACTTGGCTATCTGTGCAAAACTCACGTATTGTGAATTGACGTAAAGGCGTAACTTAAGAGGTTAGCTTGTATTTGTGATTTGTCAATGGACAGTTTGGGAGATTGAGAGGTCTAATGCATGCGCAAAATGTGTCATGGGTTCAGATTTGTGCAGGCTACACGTTGGTTAAGACGATGTCCTAGAACGTGAAGTTTGGTCTCAGAATACACGAGGTATCTGACTGTATACATCAAGATCTAGGACCTCTTGGATGAAATACTTATGTCCTCAGTAGCCAATCTATTAGTCTTTGTCTTGGTTTCTACTGTCCTAATCTGACCTCAAGTGTAACACACGTCCACCACACACCACAACTAGACGTTCAATTTCAATCTTATTCTAGGTACAAGAAGGATTCAAATATGCTAAATATATGCTTAGATTACTTAAACATCTTCAAACGTGCGTTAACATACATTCTTCACAATTTTTCTCTGACAAGCTACCTAAACACTCAATTTTGACTTTCTATGGTTTATTAATATGAGCTCAACTCAAGATGAACCTTATAGCAATGGGTAGCCTACTGTACAAGCTTTCTAACAAGGTAAGACATGCACACAACAAGCAACCAGTGAGCTCAGGGTGTGGTGCCGAAGACAATGATGTCTCGCTGTTAGAGATTTTCAATCAGCAACTTTGACATAGTGTAACGTCTTAGACGAGTACGATCTCCGAGCTAAATTCTCAACATAGCTCCTTCATCTCTCTTGCAGCACTTCCACGAAGTTTCACCTCCAAACCCCAAGTTGTTTGGTCAAAGCCAACCAAGTAGGAGAAGTCCCTCTCTCTTTTGAAACTCGCCATGCTATAATCTGAATTTCGGCAACCTCTTGCTCCCAACTCGAACTTCCAACTGGACTTAAATTTCACAGGAAATTCCCTTTGACCTTTCACTACTACTGTCTGAAATTTCAGCTTCAGACTCCAAACCAATTGCTCGAAAGGGACCAAGTGTTGTGTCTGTGCTAACTTATGAGCTTTACAGACCGATGCCTAAAATCCACGATCTCAACATCTTCTCTTAACTAAATAAGCTGAAATTTCACATGTAGTAAGCTGATAGGACACACTCCAATCCTAGAAATTTTCACTCAGAGTTCGATCTCATGCTCATGGAACAACTCAATCCTTGAATCCAAGCAAAACGGTTTTACTTTTGTCTCTCAACTGTTACAGCTAATTTCAGTCTATCATCTCGACGTCAAATCCAACCCAAATGTAGGACTATTTTAAATCAATGTAACCATCACGGCGTCAACTATCCAATCTCCTTGACAATACTGAAAGATCATCCATCAAACTCTCGAGACACTCAGAAATGTTACTCGAGATACCGATTTGATCATCCTGACTTTGAACAATCATAACACCCTGCTCAGCACTCCAAATAGATCGATCTTTCCCTCCAGACTGTAGCCAAGCTTGAGAGCTTTCCAACGAGATCTCACAATCCGCAAATGATCTTTGGGAAGGTATCCGAAACTCCAAAACCGTCTTTGGAATTTGGAAGAACTTGATTTATATAAAATGGACCAATGAAAAAAAAGATTGGAGATCATTTTATCTCCTACTTGGCACTTTAGCTCGAGTTGTAATCCTAAACACCATCACACTTTCAAAGCTTGGACCAAAATACTTCGGAGCTCAATCTTAACATAGAATAATCACCCTCGCCGAGCGATAAAGATTACAATAACATGAAAACACATGAGATTCAATACAAAGTCAACATAATGATCTTGAATCGATCTACGATGAAAGATACTACAAAAGAAAACGAGGAAGCCATCACTTTGATTACAATAATCCTCACCAAAGTTTTATGTGATCCACACACGATGGTTGCTTTTCCATCGATAACGATATCAGATATCAACATAGACGTTGAAATGGACGTTGACTGGAAAGTTTAGGTCCATTCACCCATCAAAGTAAGATGTACACAGTCAGGTCCTAATTTTTCTCGTATGTGACGATCGGCAAGATCATCGGAGTAGGTAAGCCCATCACCCTCTCCATGAACTCCTCACCAAAGTAAACAACGAACCACTGTCAAAAGTGATCGCGATGGATGTAGTGAAGCTTGATATGAAACAGATTCAAAAATAAAAGATCCGGAACTTGGATTAATCCTCCGTACACCTCTCATAGCTCCTCACCCTTCATGTAGGACATTGAGAAACACTCATGAAAAACCACACAAGTAAGAATATCTTAGGAACCCTCGACCCATCATTTTATATCCAAATTTGGCAACAAGAGCCACTCACGTGAATGTCCACGGATCACTAAGTTGACAACGTCTCATTATCATACGATCTCATATCTTAGATAATCATGAATGTGACACATAATACGATGTCAAGCGAGTTACATGAAAAGGTTCACGAAACATAAAAAATAACACAATATAAGTTTTATGCTAAATTCACATGTGATTTGTGTCACAACATGACAACGGTTCATGAAGAGACAGATTGTGTTGTGTTTTATGAGAGAAATTGAGACGTAAGAAAGAAAAATTAGAATACTTTAGTGACATGTGAAAGAGAGTCGGACCTTTCAGGTTGTTTTGGAGTCCAAATTTGCTGCTTTTGGATCCATTGGGATGGTAACACCAAGTTCTACAAGAAGACGATTTGAAGTTTCTTTGGGTGGTTTAGGAGTTGTGAGAGAAATTGGCTTGCAAGGAGATGCTTACGTTAGACTTTTGTTCACATGCGATATGAGATTAGGTTGTTTTTCATGATCGATAGATCAAGCTCTTTGTTTTGAGTCCCTACTCGATCAAAGATCCTTATCTACGCATAAGAAAAGACCATACGTAGATCCGAGTGTTGTGTTGCGTGGTCAGTGAAGTTGAGCCGTAATAGAATGATTTACGTCATTTTCTCGCTTATTGAGACAAAATTTTTCATGGTTCTTCGTGAAGAGAACTCCAAATTGTTTGTTTAGAGTGTCATCAGGATTAAGATAGCTAGATCTACTTACCGAGAAGACGGATTTCAGATCAGGCGGTCCGTTTTACAAGTGTATGTGATTTTAAGCCATAGGAAGGAGGTTCTGAAAGTTCGACCACTTGCGACCGAAAATCAAAGATACCTCGACTATTGAGAATTAGATCTGAAGGAGGAAGTTCTTAGATAAGTCTTCCTCGATTCTTTCGCTATGATTTTCATCTTTTTGGACTCGTTAGAGTTCTAATTTGTTATGTGTGGCTCGTGGTAGCTAGTATTAGCTAAGGGCTTATACATGGATGTTGTTTGAATCAGGGTTTGAATCGTGTGGTATTGGTGTAAAGCTTTTTGTTAGCAAAATAGTGTTTTCTTTGCTTGAGCTACGCTTCGATAGTTTTGGATCTAGGTTGGGATTCGAAGGTTTGCTTCAAGAGGTTGGGAGCAGATTATAGACATACATGTATGTTTATCAGTTTTGTTTTCATAGAGAAATAGAAATGGGAGTGTATATAAAGTGAGGGTTGATATATCTTGCAAAATTTATTCTCGTGGTTGTTTTTCTCTCCCTTGTCTTTGTTCAGCACATGATATATCCACAGCCAGTACCTTGCGTTTTCCTGGCTAATCTTCATGCACAATTCAATACGATAACATTTTTGTTTCCTCTATTTTCTTAGAAGTGCACTTTGGATGCATATCTGTAGGATGAACTCTAACTTGTATCTTTTGGATCGCGTCAGTATGCTCTTCTCTTATGGATTGTGTTCGTTTTCCTCGTATGGATCTCGTTAGTTAATAATATTTAGTTTACTTTTAAATTTTATATTTTTTTAAATATAAAATGTATATATATAATAATTAATAAGACAAAGTGAGCATTGTATTGAAAGCTTTTAACTGATTTCAATGTAAGAACTACTGGCATGAAAAAAACCATTATCTGGACATTTTCTTGCTTGTAGTCTTCTTGCCCTCTAGACAGAAACATGCATATTATTATTAAATTACACGAAAACGAATATATACATCTAAATTCACCTCACCAAGAAAGAAGCAAAAATGGATAAACGTTAAGTTAGATAACAATCCTTTCGCACGGCCTTGTACATTGAATTTCATTTTTCTTATAAAAATATATATAATTATTATAAATAAATAAATAATAAATTATTATGAAAAATAAAATTAATTCATAATTGTGATCTGTTAGTCGGTCTCGAAATTTCCAACAGATCCAGATATAAACCATAAGTGAAAGCCAAGCTGATGTGCTGTTGGAGGTATAAGTCAAGAGACATTGATCTTCAGAAAACATCATTTAATCAGGACATTAATGTATTCCTTAACTCTTCCTGCGGGAAGGGTTAGAGAATAAATTAATGTAAACTTAGAAAACCCTCGTGCTTTCAAATTGTACATTGGTGAATATCGTGCCCCACGGACTTGTACAGGCTGCAACTGGGGGCTTTGCTTGTGGAGAAGGGCGCCGTAAACAGATAGGCTGCCGTAGATTTAGTAATAACCGATACAATTGTTAAAGACGCTGTCAGCATTGTAACTGTACCTACACGGTTTATTGAATCTTTATTAAACGGCCGTTCGCATCACTTGGATTAAAACTTGATTTAACTGCTTTCGCCATTTAGACATACGGACGTTGCGAACTTCGGCGGATTAACGCCGACCTCGCGTAAATATAGTTTTTAACGCCCGGGGCTTCGTTTGTTTCTTGCTTGGGCCTTCGCAGCTGCTCAGGTTGCCAACTTGCCACGTTGCCCGTTCGGCGGGACTGCTTGTTCAAACATACGTCGCCCTAACTCCAAAGCGTTCGTTCATGGCTTCACGACTTCCAAAACTTTCGCCGTGCTCTTCTTGCTCTTGGACCTCGTTCTTCGACCTTCTTGCTCTTGTCTCGTTCGAACCGTGCTTGCTTGCCTTCGCTTCTCCACCATGCTGCTCACGACCTGTTGCGGCTTTTCTTGCTACCGATTCGTCCACTGTCCGCTCCTGCTTCTGTTTTTCTTCCTCGTTTTTGCTGCTCAGACTTTTTCCTACGGACCGTGCGACCACCTCGCTCTGTTGTTTTCCTCATGTGCGGAGTATGTCCGTAGAACTCTGCGTTAACACTCGTTAACTTATTTCAGTTTTAGGACTACGTCTATGGGAGTTACTGTAGCGAGTCCGCAGCAAATAGAAATAATGTCTTTATTTATTTTTCCTCTTTTTTGACATTTACGTTGACGCAACTTGTACTCAATGTCATTTGGGATGTATACTCTTGCAACTCTTGCATATTCATCTCCATTTTCTGACGGAGAAGGTAAATATGTAAAGGTGTAATTTATTATCTATTTTTTTCGTTAAGAAAGGTTAGATAATAAAGTGAAAAATATGATTTTTGTGAAATCAACCCTCGGATATATAGTTTTGAGAGTGCGTCGTTAGCACTGACCTTATGGGTTCTTTCTGGATCTTTTTGCATCTCTATGCTAACTATCATTTAATATTTAGAAAAATTTTGATTAATTTTCAGCTTAATACGGATATTTCACTTAACACTTATATATTTTTTTGAGAACAACAAGCAAGCAAGACCTTGCATGCTCATTGATCCTTGAGAAGTAAGCGTGCAAAGCCTCGTCTGCTTTCTAAACCCTGAGAAGAAAGCGTGCGACGCCTTGCACACTCCTTGACCTCCGATAAGAAAAGCATGCGAGGCCTCACACACTTATTGAGATAAGGAGTCAAAGCGTGGAGGCCTCATACGATTTTCAAGGACCGACTGATGGACCGCACACATCTTGATCCCAAGGCGGAAAGCGTTTAAGGTCTTGCACTCTTACTTATACTGGGAACCAAACCTTGTGAGACCTCTCACGCTTTCATATTCGAGGACAAGTAGCGTTCAAAACCTTGCACACATCTTGATCCCAAGGACAAAAGCGTGCGAGACCTTGCACGCTCTTAGTTCTTTCGTGCCACAAGGTCTCTAGTCTCGCGTGTTGTCAGAACTCTATTTTGCTATCTTTAGCTAGTTGTTGTGTCTTCTGTCTTGAAGTTCGCGAGTCTCGCACGCTTCTCAATCCTAGGAAGGAAAGTGTGCGTGTCCTCTCACGCTTCGGTTTGTAGCCGTAGTGTGCAAAGTCTTGCACGCTTATTTTATCGAGATTGAAATAACATTATCGTATCAAATTTTGCATGAAAGTTGTCTAGGAAAATGTAAAGTTTTTTGATTGTGAAAATATGGTGTGCTGAACAAAGATAAAAAAGAGAGAAACAACCACGAGAACAAGTTTCGCAAGATATACCAACCCTCACTTTATACACACTCCCGTTTCTTTTTCACTATGAACACAAAACAGAGAAACAAACCTTAGTGGTTTGTAATCTGCAGCCAACCTCCTAAAACAAGTCTCGGAATCCCAACCTAGATCCAAAACTACCGAAGCATAATTCAAAGCAAAGAAAACACCCCTTTGCTAACGAAAAATTTTGCACCAGTATCACATGATTCAAACCATGATCCAAACAACATCCATGTACAAACCCTTAGCTAAAACTAGCAACCACATGCCACACATAACAAACTAAGAAAACTAGTTTTTTCATCTTTCGAACTTCATAACTTTGTCATCAAGTGTCAAAATGAGATAAATGAAGTGTTCATGGTAAGCTAACAATGAGCTTTATCACTTGGTGCAATGAAAGTGGAGACCCGAGAGTTGTGTAAAAAGCTCATTTTTAGTCATATCAACGTCCTTGGAGCGATAATGCATAACATCAAATTTAGATTTTCAGATAAGAGCAAGTCCATGACATGAAAACGTATACGAAGTGCACGATCCTCGCATTGTATTAGTTCTTGGTTACGAAATGGACGTTAGTTTACATCAATCGTGATTGCTCATCAGACTTCTCAATGTTATTGCTTGTTTAATCGTCCATTTCCTCTTGACCTCTTCACATGTTTGTCCAAGTTGGAGAGATGATCGCATGTATTGCTCGACATTCGGTTGGTGATAAATGCATCATCTTCAGTGTTGTAGACATCTACTGTGTCGGCACAATATTGTTCATGTCTTTTGCTGCTCGTTGTCATGATGAGGTTGTTGATACTTCGTGGTGTGATCGAAATCCACACAGTGATGGTACCCTCCTGCCGTTTGTCATATCTCAATATGAACACTGAGACATTAACTCATATGTTCTATGAGATCTTAGCCATGTGCAGGTTCTCCATTTATCTTCTCTAGCTGTCAATCCTAGTTCCACACCCCCATCTCATATTTCCTCTTCCTCAGTTATACCATGCATTGATATTGTGCTTCTAGGTCTTATTCCTTCCAATTAACCATCAGCTGATGACAATTGCACTAGTTTTACTGAGTATCCGGTTCTCTACAAGGATCAGAAGAATGACATCTTCTCCTCGTTTGACTATGTGAGAAATACTGTAATTGGCCACGATCATGTTGATGTAACGATATTAAATCATCTAGATGATGTTCCTAATAGCATTTTCATCCGAGACCTTCCATCGAACGTCAAGGATCATCCACTTTTGGATAAGTGATCAATCCATCTATTGTAGATAGTCTACAGATAATATACAATAATATTATTTTGGATGATTTGTATAATGCATGAGATGGAGATGCAAATAGTGGTGAAGAACAGATGGAAATTGATGGTGAAGGTGAAACACATAAGATTTTTGCTCGAAAGAGATGTGCTTATCACAACATAAAACGTACGAAGGTTGCTCGAAGATCAAGTTGCAGACTGATCATGAAAAGAGGGTATCCAAGCACATTACAAGGGAGACCGTTGACTTGTCTTAATGAAGAATTGTCGGTGCAAGGACTGTCGTCAGATGATATGAAGAGATGTTGTGCTCGAGGAAAGATAATTTTATTATGGTATGGACCATAATAAACATATTGAATATATTTTCTTCAAGTTTGACGAGGAGTTGCTTGATGATGGTCAAGTTTGATGTGAAGTTGGCATTTGATAGGAAGCTTTTCACTTGATTTATGATTTCTCAAGAGGAGAGAGAGTAATGACTCTCACTCGCAGTGGACTTCTCAGTACGGAAGAACACTTTGGAAATGTAGAGACACTTTTCAAGGACAGATTTCTCAATGATTTTATCAATCGATGAGCCAAAGTCTAAGGACATGGATGCTTGTCATCCAAAGAAAGCTGAAATAGTACTCTTTGTTTGAAAGTAAATCCAACACTTGCATGAGATTGAAAGGAAACAAAAGATAAACTCTTATGAAGATCTGGAACAGAATATCGATGAGTAACTCATCAAATATTGGGAGAAAATTGCAGAGGTGCTTGAAGACTGTTGGGATACAATGGAAAGTAAACAACTGCAAGATGGTTTGTGATCATGTACCAACCATGGCAAATGGGTTTAGAGAAGAATCATCTACAAGAGAATCATCAACAACACAACAAGGATAGTATCTATTAGCTCAATAGATGGTAGAAGAGTTGAATGAGAGGGATGAAATCTTTGTGAGAAATCCAAGTAAAAGAGTACGAAATCATTTTGTACCTCTTATTGACATCGAGCTACAAATGATGATAATCATTCGTCCTTCTGAAGACTTTGAAGTCCAAGACTGCATAAGGGTTGCAAAGGTGTTGTCAAAAGTTGATGTTGATAGACACTCATCACATTACAATAAGGTTCATATAGAATGATGGCGACCAAAACATGGATCTTCAAATGCTTCAGATGTGCGACATACATTGAATGCATTTCGAAAAACATGTTTTGGAAGAAAGATCCAAAAGATGGTGAGAAGGTGATTGGATTGACGCAATGCATGTATGACAATCAAGATCCAAATCTTCTTTCATTAAAAGTGTGAGATCTATAACATCACGTTTCATAGATCGTGTTGCTGAAGTAGAGGGCTGAGATATCTTTGCTGAAAGATAGTTATTGTACTAGATCAATTTACACTTTGTACTGAGTGTCAAACTCGTCTATTTCAGATTATATATTCAGAAACAATTTTGGTAATAAAATGATGGATGTTGGATAAAATGTTGAATTCTATATTTGATGACTTTGAATTTCTAATTTCTGCTCACTAGTAACCCTAGTAAATCCTAGTAAACCATAAATTCTAAGTCTCTTCTTAATTAATTAAATGTTGGCGATATATCACTTCATTACTAGTACTACACTAATAATATCTTATGTGCAAGATAATGATTACATTAATACAGAATACAAATTACCTTCTGCTCACTAATAACCCTAAACCCGAGTAAGCCCTAAACATTAAGTCTCTTCTCTATTAAATTAATTTTTGGAGTTATATGACTTACATGACTTACTCTAGTACAAAACTAATAAATTTTATGTGCAAGTTTATAGTCATGATAGATTAATATATACTAAATTACATTCTGCTCACTAATAACCTTAAACGCTAGTAAGCCCTAAACCCTAAGTCTCTTCTATTAAATAAAAAATTGGCATTATATGACTAACATTACTTACCCTAGTACTAACTTAATAATTTTATGTGCAAGGTCATGATTAGATTAATACATACTAAATTAAATTCTGCTCCCTAATAACCCTAAACCTTAGTAAGCTCTAAACCTTAAGTCTCATCTCTATTAAATTATGTGTTGGCGTAATACTTCCATTACTTAATCTAACCTAATAAACTTTATGTGCAAGGTCATGATTAGATTAATATCTACTAAATTGAATTCTGCTAACTAATAACCCTAGTAAACACTAGTAAGCACTAAACCCTAAGTCAGGTCATTATTAATTCAATTATATGCCAGTGGATTGTTTGTGTTATATGACAAACATTATTCAACAAATAATATTAACTATATAATCTCGTGATCAGATTAGAAAATACTAATAATATTAAGTAAGTAGAAAATCCTAAACCTTATAAAGATAATATTATTAGAGAAAAGTTTTTATTAAGTAGTTCTGCTCGCTGATAACACAACTAATATGTGTTTTGAAATTCACTTAATACAGTTATAGTCTTGTTCCTGCGTTTGGTTCAACCTTTCCACTTCAGTTTGACATGATATTATTAATTAATTTCGTTAACAATGTTAAAGGACTAATACTAAGAACAACTTAGACGATAACTTCTCGTTCAACTACTAGTTCTAGACTAGTCTAGGCTCGAAGTTAGTAAATTAAGTTCTGAATCAGTTGACTTTAGTTGTATCTAAGCCTTTCGATTTATTAAGCATCAATTAGTCTTTTCTTATTGGAATGACAACTTGTTGTATTGTCTAAAAATGTTACGCTAATAATAATTATACAGAACAGAATAACCAAATAGCTACATTATGATGAAAACAGTTAAATTTTACATATTTAAATATCCAGAAGTTGAGAAAACTCTAATTTAGTTTGATATAGTGATCGCGATTAAAAAGATCACTATGGGTGAGAGTATCCACACGATATTTTTTCAAAGATTCCATCTGAAAATTAAATGGCAATCTCTCTCTTTACTATCTTTTTCTATTATTCCGGAATCAGCCGTACTCTCTGAAATCTCCAGATCTCACTCAGTGTAAAGCTTCAACGTCATATGCAACAAATACATAAAATTGGATATTTTTATTATCAAATATTATTATAATTTTCAAGAAAATATACTTTGTTACACTGATATTTGAGTTCCACATGTATACCTTTGTTTATAGTTATTAGTAAAAATTTAAGAAAATATAATTTATATATCTTTACTTTCTATAGTAAAATTTCATTATATTTAAAAAATTAGGTTAAAAATAAATAAATAATGGAAACTTTTTTTGTATTAAAATACTTTATACGTAGCGGTTATCAATTTCAGATCTCCACGTTTGGTTAAATTTAAAAACTAAAAGAGATTCCTCAAGGTTATGTGGAGAGCAGAGTGACTGTCTTTTAATTACTTAAAATAATTAATCTTTTACTTTTGAATACTGAATTTTATTATCTTTCTCATGTTTCTTTTATTTATAATTATGATAGTATATTTTACTCCTTTTACTAATGTTATGACAGTTGGATATTTTTTTTTCTTTCATTCATTATATCCTTCAGTTTAAATTACATATCTTTTTATTTCTTATAAAATATTAATTATGTATTTTAATACCTTCCTTATGTCATACATACTAGATGGATATCATCCGAGAAGCAGACAAATAGCCGAAAACGCAAGAAGTCAGATTTTCCGTCCAGTGGTAGCTTCCGAACTTAAATATATTTTTCTTATCCGTTAGCATAGCAATACATCGATTGTGAAACCCGGAAAGAAAGAGAGATACATTTTCGCCTACTAGTATATTTTATCTTTGTAGATGACAGTCAGAAGAAGGCAAAAGTATATATCCGGATTTCCCTTATCCTTATACACCAGTTTTAATTATTTTTCTCTTTTCAAATGGAGAAAATAATGATATTTTCTTTTTCTTCTCTTTCTTATGATATGTTGTAACTTCTAAGACTTGTCTTCTAGCTATTTTGGGATATTTATTGTTAATATACATGTACGCCAGCTAGTTAATAATTCACTTGCGGTTGTCCCGAGGAAACGAAAACTGAGAAAGTGTTGAACTGGCTCGAACTGTCCAGACCGATATTTACGTTACCACAATCTTATTAAGTTGGTTGGAGTTCATTTTACTCCTCTTAACTTGGTGTTATTTTATCACACCCTTGACTAGGCACAGCAGGTTTAATAGGTAAAAATGCCATGTGATCAAAATGTGAGAAGTGCATGTTAGTCATATTTTATTTATTTACGTAAAAATAAAATTTTAAAATATATTTATAACATATTATCCGCCCAGATTATTTTTTATTTTTCTTAGTGAAATATCTTTACATAACGGGAAACTTGTGTTTGCAACCGAGGATGATCGAGTAATCCAAAGTTAAGAAAGGTGTGTCAAGTGAGACAAACATATTAGAGGTGGGGTCAAGTAAATCTGTGTGTCCCAGAAGTACGATGGTACTATAAAGTATACAGTACGTGCCTGTTGAGTTATCAGAGGCTTGTGTTTTGTTTTTTTGTTTTTGTTTTTGTTTTTTTTCAGAGGCTTGTGTTGGCAGCATTCGAAAAGAGGAAGTTTCGGTCAGACGTAAGAGTTGAACGAGTCGGGTGAAAATGAGGTCTGGAGTGGAGTCTGGAGTGGCACGTTCGCCACGTTGAGATGTGAGCCTGCCCAAAAGTTCGATCATGCCATGCATCAAGCTTTGTCTCGCTCTCTTGGCTTTTAGCTCCAAGGGTACAAAAGATTGCTGCCATGCCGAACACTAGTACGTACTGGAAAGGGGAAAAAGGTAACTTGATTGCATGTTGGACCTACATGATCATGATGTCGGTCTAACAATCGAACTTTTATCCATGTTCCATTTTATACGGAAACCGCTAATGGCTTTCCTTTCACTGGTGCGAAGTTCCGGACTGTCACAGCTTACAATCTCATGTCAAATTCCATACTGTAAGGAGGATAGACTTCCCCGTCCAGATGATATCAACTTCGCACAGGCTTAAGCTTGGGAGTTCGAAGAACTTCGAGTCGCAAAGCTAACTAGAAGGATCATTTCGTTCCGCGGAAAATGACGTTGGTGAAAAATGACTTTCAAGGAGGATTAAAGATAGGAAGCTCAAGCCTGCAGGTTTTGCACTTATTTAGGCCGAAGGAGTTATGTGCAGTTCACAACGTATATATGGGGCCTAACATGTACTAGATGAGTTCTAGATCTGTGAACACCTGATGATGAAAACAAACTTTATTTTGGTGCATGGTGATATTAATGTACCGCACCTGAGATAGATCGCCAATCATATCTGCCTTGCTCTCCACGGCCCCCAACAGAGCCATCATCAGACAAACGCATTACTGTAACAAATTTGAGACCGTCAGGGAAGGTGGGATACCCCGCTGAATGCTCCATCAACTCTGACCTGCTCGTCAGCCCTAGCCTAAACCACAAAGTTGGCCCAAAAGGCGATATATAATGGCTGGATTCTAAGACTGAAAGTTCGGCTGATGACATCCCCACAAGTACGAAGTGTTTTGCACTTTGACGTGTTCCAGGTATATATAGAAGAGTCAAACGGTGTAACCGATTTAAACTTGAAGTAAAAGACTGGAGACAAGGACTCTGAGATGTAGACTGCCGTTCCGGTTTTATCACATGAATCCATGCTCATGCACAACAGTAGAAAATTAAATATGGACCGTACTGATCTTAAAGTTTAACCTCGAGCTCACATTAGTTTGTCAGTAAGCTCAACGACATGAGTTTGGGTTACAAGTGCGTCGAAGCCACTTATAGATATCGATCCTGAATATGTATTAGGAGCGGTCGACCAGTTGTAGTTCAGTTATTGCTGTTGGTATGCAATCGATATCTTTTAGGAAGACGATTTTCTAGATTTGACCCGGAAGTGCAAAGCTGGTAAGATATGAATACGACAGTTGGGGAAAACGAAGGAGGCCGTTCTTCCTCGAATATCCTCTTCACTATGCGTCTCCGCTTCCAGAGTTCTCCCAGCTGCAACAAGTTTTCGTCTCTGGATAGTCACAGCTCTAGATAGATCCATGCAAGCAAGAACCAGAATGTTTTCTTACCAATATCACGAGAGTAATACTCGCTGCATTTGTTCAAATTCTGGACAGGTTTTGATAGGTTTACATTTTAATACCGACTGGATATCATGATCATTCTGATATGCTTGCACAGGTCTAGTTTTGGCCGATTGTACAATGAATGACAAAAACAGGACGCACATAATCCGCCTTGTTGGTGACCACAAGCTAGGTTCGGACGATCTACTCGAAGTTTCCGCACTGAATCTCCTTGAGACGCAAAGCTTTCTTGCACTGTTGACAGTACTAAAATTCTAATTCTTTCGATCGGTTCAATTCAAAATGATTCACACCGGTTCTGGATTGTGCAGCACTAGGCTCTTCCAGTATCTAGCTTATCATCTCTCGAAGTCAACCTGAACTTTTATGTCGTTATTGCCAGGTAAAGTTTCTTGTTAGACTGGTTTCTAGTTAAACAGAAGTTGACTTCGCATGTCTTGACTGAAAGTGAACATCAGGGATCAGTATCGTGTTAGTAACTCTGAATTTGAGTACTCCTGCATTTTATCCCTAAACCCCCTGAATTCGCCTATACTCAGGAAAAAATATCACGCTGGACATATATATACGATTCGAAGATTCAGGTGACAGTGCAAGTGCCGTATGGTGTCGTCTGCTAGAGCGTCGAGACAAGTACTCTACAAGTCAAAGCTTCTTCAACATCATCGATCGATATCATGGTGCAGATTTTCAGCACGCTCCCATGACCAAGACAAATCCCGACTGCTCCACCGATTTCTCCTTCATCTTAAAATCAAACATATTGTCAACGACAGACAATTTGCACCGTCGTTTGGGTCCTTCTAGGGGTACCGGCCATGTTACCCCCAGAATGAGTCAAAGGAGGGTGTGAGTGGTCCATGCAGGAACCACAGTGGATTGATGTGCGACCTTAGCTAGAAGTGTCACGGTAAAGGCAGAACTTGACAAGTTATATGTGTAACTACAGAACTTCAGAATCTGTCTTGAACACTGTGTGCAAACATTGTTCTTTTGCCCATCCCAGTACGACCAAAACCTTCAGGTAGCACCATCTCTGTGCAGCTTACGATCGTCTACGGTTGAAGTTTTGTATTCTTCGTGCAGTACTTAGAAGTTTTGACCGGTACTCCCAGAGCATTTAATTTGGATGGTGTGGCCTGAGATCTCAACTTACAGATGCTGCAAAGAGAGTCGTCAAAGAACAAACACGTGAGTGAATATTCTTGCTTACGGATCAAGCGCTAAACTAAGTATAATTATAATCGACATATTTATGGCCGCGGCTGATTACAACTCTGCTTTGAATCCACTTTAGAGTGATCTATCTCTATACGAGGCAAGAGATAGCCTACAAAGTCTTCCGGAGTACTACACATGCACAAGCGTCAGATCAGTTCTGTATCGGCTATTAAGTTCGATGTGTCAGGTACAGTTTCAAAGTTGAGGATAAGAATTCTGTGATCGGAATACCAAACGAAAATTTGCATCAGATAAGGTATCTGCTCTTCGGAAATAAAACATTTGGCGTAGAAGAACGACGTCACAGCATACATATATAAACCTTCACAGTGAAGCCTGTTTCTTCGATGATCTGGACAGCGTAAAACTGATTCATAGCATACAAAGTGGATCGACCGGCCTAGGAACTGAAAATCGTTGCAATTGCCAACGACTCTCTCATGAATTACTACTGCAGACGAAATGCTTGGTTATGTCCAGAAGGTAGGATTAAGATCCATTGTTTTTCTCAGTTCTGCAGAGGTGTACCCAAGTAGAATTCCCTTGTTCGGTCTTCACATATATATATGCAAAAAGCAGATATTTTCCTTGGCAAAGGCGAAAGTAAATTATATACCGGATTGACAAAGCTAGATCGAAACCAAGGTTTTAGTACCTGGTATACAGTCAGAATCCCTGAGCAGTTCAGTCATGATCATGACCAGCTCGATGTCATTGAGCAGTCGTTGTAATTGGGCTCCCAAGAGATTGATAATTCAAGCGGTTTTACAATTGCAACATCCATGCGCAGTCCGGATCTCAGAAACTTGACTCACACCTGATGTTCCTCGACATGAGAGTCCCCGTCTAAACTTTACCAAATTCAATCTGAACTCAACAAATGTTTCCGTGATGATATCTTTAGTTTGGTCCTAGATCATAATTGAAGAAACTTCTGGACCAGGTTTTGATTCCCGATGAAAGGTTCGACGATGGGACTCCTTTCGTGTTGTACTGAACATGCATGTTGAGATCATGAGACCCTCGATAAAATCAAGATCTTCTCGGAGATTGGGCACTTGCATTTGTGACTGTGGTTGAATTCCTGGTGCATATTTTGTCCTTAAGCCTGGAAGTACTATATATCGTCTACTACTTCCACTCGGCAGCCTGGAAGTAGTGATGGTGGTGATGTGTGAAGACATCAGACTCTCAGGTACAGTTATAGCTGTCTAATGTTGTGTCAACTTCTCCCACTCTCAGATTCGCCTTAGACATGACCTGAGCTACTTAGAAGACCGATGCTTGCTTCAAAAGTACTGCTTGCCCACCAAGTTGATATGTACCTCGCGCGGGTAAAATTACAATATATACACTGCAAGAGGTGACTGTTTTATTTCTTTTTCTGTTGAGCTGTTTTCGCCGTGGAGCTTTTTGCTCTTACACGGGTTACACCACCCGCTGAGGTGACTGTGCTTTAAATGCTTCTCTTCAGTTGTCCCATGTATGAATGATATTTAAGCTAGACTAAGTTTCTAATTCAATCGAATGGTTTTCAGTCAGATCTAAACTGTATCATTAGTGCTGTACGGCAGATTGTACAGATCGATAAGAAGTCAGATGCTAAACTAAAATTAGATGCTTGCAAACGTAGACCAAGTCATTTCGGTCAAACCTTCTTCTTAATGAACGACCTCTCATGATCATAGCTAGCTAGCTAGCCTTCACGCTACCAGTAATGGCAATGGAATGTGTGACTGGCAATTGATGTAACAGGTGAATACAACCCATGCATATATATGGTTCTAAGGCCTGAAAGATTCGGTCTAGTCTGCACCTTTATAAAAGTAAATTTCTAGCTTGCAGTTTAAATTTCATTGTCTAAGTGCCCAAAGTCACATAACCGAGAGCAGAAAGATTGATCATTATATACCCGCATAGACTTTACAGGGAGAAATGACCAGTATATATATATACTGGTCATTCGGACCGTAAGTTAAGGCTGAGTTGAACTTTTTGTATCTGAACTTTCTACTGAAGAATAGATCTCAGACATGCATACGAATCATTGACCACGCAACATTGACCACGCAACATTTGCAGCATCTGTGACTGATCAAGTTTTGGTTCCATTCGTAGGTCGACGAATACTACTTCCCACGATGTTTCTCAGTACTTAGCCTCCATGCCAGGTTCAGTAATGAGAGTGATAGACACTATCTAGTAGAGTGATGGAGCTTCCACTTGATATCATCCATGACGCGTACACATCTATAAAAGGACAGCATACTCTTGCCATGTCCACCGTGTAACGACACTTGTTACCTAGGTACGGTGATACGACTCCTCGATGTAAATTTGCCGGGTACGTGAGAGAAATATGAATCGTACTGCATAGAGACGTCAGTAATCTTGTACAGTATTGATAACTTGCGAAGCGTGCGGGGTGGAAAAAGCATCTGTTTCTTATCCCCTTTTGGGCTCTGGACCACAAGCAGATGTATCTATGAATTCCCTCGTCATGCATATGTAAGGTGTTCTAACGATGGACATATGAAGACGGCATGCC
Organism: Asterella californica; assembly: GCA_036924285.1. Taxonomy (NCBI): domain Eukaryota; kingdom Viridiplantae; phylum Streptophyta; class Marchantiopsida; order Marchantiales; family Aytoniaceae; genus Asterella; species Asterella californica. The sequence goes on along the minus strand of JAYKYS010000011.1, from coordinate 21,098,137 downwards.
AAAGAGAAATATCATGTAACAAGCGGAGTGGCGAGCCGACTGGGTAAATTAATCGATGATCATGAGTTCTCGGAGCAATGTTTCTCTAGCTTAATTATTAAACATAGCTGTAGGAAACGGGCAAGGAGACAAGGGCTTACATAACATCACGAGGGAGTACAGTTGCTCCATCGATCGTCATCATGTCTGAAGATCGCGACTGACAGATTGGAGCTCTTTTCAGCGAAAAGGAACCAGCATAGAAGTTTCCAGAAACAGACAGACCATATGTACAGGAGGTACTTGGATGCATTCATATTCAGGTACAGCATATATCCTAACTTGGATGCTCCGTATATTTTAGTTTGCACACGCGTGGCCATGGTCTACCATCGAAAGCAGCCAGACGAATTTACTGTACTCTCAGTCGGATCGATAGTGTTCTGAAAGAGGAACTAGCTAGTACTCTCATGGCCCGGCCCTGCGATATGACCCGTAGCTACCAGTTTAGTCCCTGCGCATCACATCCCAGAATCCTCCTACTGTGTGCTTAATCTGAACGAAGGCTCTTGTAAAAGGGCTTTAATCTGATATAATATTAGGATGAATTCGAAGTCCTCGCAGTTATATAGCTACAGCATATACAGTCCAACAAACTGTACTTTAGAATTGTGGTTTTGTCTGCGAGCACTTTTGGAACGTACTCCAAGCATCTTATTTGAATCTCTTCTGGCAAATGGAATCACAGATCTTGCTGCAAATTTCAACTGCTCCTTTTATAAAATTAAAACCTCACGAATTCTCTCAGTTTGAAAACCCTCACACAAACTTTAGGTACCCCATCATTTTGCCCCGCTAGCTATAGATCGCCGTTTCTGGCCGTAATAAGATATTAAGTACTCTAGATCTCATACTGATTCTGCATTGTTGATAGCGATTAAATTTGGCCTGTAGAATTTAGAGCACCTGAGAATAATATACGTATACTTACAAGTCGATGAGTTGATTCCTTCTGTATATATGTGTATTTTGCTTTCTTTTTAGAAAAGAATTTCAAGAAAAGTTTACTGCGAAATGTACACTGGAAACTACATTTAGTGTTAGAAACATTTTTTGTAACACATTAAAGTTAAACACTAATTCTATTTAGTGTAACTATGATTCAAAAACTGAATATTTTTTATCTTCAAAATGTGAACCTAAGTTGATCATACTTCTTTAAAGATATGAGAGATCATGATGTTTCGTTTCTTTTCACTAATGAGTTCTCAACGACTGATATTAAATATTTTTGTTGAGAATAATCTATACTCTAGATTCATTGATATTTTCTGGAGTTGTCATAATATCTTTTGAAGATGATGTCTATGTTGAACAAATCAGAAAGTGCATAGTTATTATACAGTCATATATTTATTGAACAACGAAAAATTTTAATTCAATAAATATTATCATGATTAAAATTAATTACTTTCGAATTTTGACTTCACATGAAATAATATTATAAGCATTATATAAGAGTAACGCTATTTAAGAAGTCGGTCGTGCAGGCTCAACTATTGGCAACTAACCAGAAACTCCTGCGCATCACTGCTTCGAATTCGAGAAAAGGTAGAACATAGAGCACCAATGACAGACACACACACACACACAGCGTCTGACGTTATTAAGGAAAAAAACTGTATCATACAAACAAGAGCTCGAGGGGATATGGTAAGACTTTGGAAAATAGAAGACACTTCTCATCACTGTTGAAAAAGAAGGGTTTAGTGCGTGAATCACCACCAGCCCTGTAATTCTACGATCTGTATGTGTAATCGTAAATTGTAATTGTAAATTTCATTGGTTTGGATTGTATGCCTGGGCGGCTCTACCGAGAGACTCTCGAGTCCAAGCTGAAGCTAGGCTGCAGGCTTGTACCCTCCGTCTTCTCACACCTGAAGACTTATGATTTAAACAGAACCATCCCCATATAAAGGACCTGCAACCTAATCTGAAAGTTGTGGTTGCGGAACATTGACGTGCCCAAATTGTATTACAAGTAAAGCTACATGATCTTATTGTACAAAGATGTTTGCAAGGAAAAGAAGAAAGGAAAAATCTCAAAGTGGTCGATATGAAAATGACCCAAATAGATCTCCAAGAGGAAAGCCTGAGCGTCCTCCTCCTCCGGGATCCAGTGCTGCAAAATTTGGAAGACGTACGCATAACGGGGCAAGTTGGTTCGCAGAACTTCGATTGATATTCGTCAGATTGATCAGTCTTAAGCAGATATCTCTTCACTTGCTCACTAGTGTCTCAGTCAGAAGCAACGCGATCCAACCTGGTGCTCGCAATGGGGAGACACGTACGTGAGAACTCCACGTATTCCGGATGAAGGCTTTCGTTCAACACACTTTGTGGAGGGAAAATGCTATGTTACACCCAGATCATGAACTTGCTCATGTCAGTGAACAGCTTGGGAAATCATCATATGCATCGGCGTACTTCTGGAGCGGTTATAAGAAGGTAAAAATGCTCGGGGTTGAAACTCCGGTGGTCGACATTCAGGAATGCTCTCTAGGACCGGCTTCCATCCAATATTCTGTAGAGATTTTCTGGTTCTCGGGGTCCTCGGTGACTGTGGTTTCCACCTCGAGCTCCTGCACTCTAGCATGTCGAAGGTCTCTTGCATTTGCAACTGTAAGGAGTTTTGTTGCTGGCTGCTGCTACTAGCACCGTTGCTGCCGAGGCTACTGCTCCTACCTTCCATCAACAGCCGTCCCAAGCTTTGCCTGGGCATGGGAAGCGGAGCTGTATATGACACGGCAACTGCCTGCTGTGCTTGCTGCGTATGCTGCTGCTGCATGCGCAGCTGTAGCTCCCGAGGGTGTGGCATGCTGCTGCTTCTCCTCAAGACTTTGTGACTCTTCTTTTCGGACCTCCTTTCGGGTTCATACTCGTACGATGATCCAACCTTGGATGAAGATTTGGGGAACTTCAAAGTTTGCTTCTTACTGGAAGTCTGGGCAGAAGTCGCTTGATGCCTCGGCACGTGCACGGGGAGAAGATAGTAAGTGTTACCTGGCTGTAACTCCTCGTCTGCTCTTAATATTGCCACTTTCCTTATCGGTTGCGGTTGGCTGGCGATTGGGAACTTGCAACCGTGAACTATCGCTGCTTCTTCCAGAGGGTGTAGCTCGCGATGGACTTGATGATTGCTGCTGCTGCTGCTGCCGGCGGTGCCTGCTGCAAACGAAGAAGAAGATGGTGGTCGCGTTCCAGCGCTGGCGTTGTAGCGCACCACTGTGTGCCCCGGATAGTCCTGCATTACTCGAATTGCAAGCACCGGATCCGCAAACTCTAGCACTTTCCCATCTGCTTGCAACAATCTCACTGACGTGCTCACCGTGGTGCAGCTTCGGATTGCTGAGTTCCCCATCGCTCCTCAGTCCCTGTGCCTAAATTTTCCTCTTAGTCCGTGGACCTTTTATTCCAGTGGTGCTAGTCTCAAAAGCCACCAGCCCTCGTCCGATCCGTGTCTATCAGATGCACCATAAGGATCGGAGTCCTGCATCTCCACATGTCCAGCTTTTGAACGTTTCCTGTAGAAAATGCATCCCCATGTCTCGGACTCGAGCGATCGATCTCTGGATCAATCAACCTTCGCCGTCCTCCAAGAGCTTCTGAAAACGCGAGCCCACATCTCTCTCACGACGTTCTCCTTCTCTTCTCTTCCCTTGTCCAGTCTCGAGCTCCCAAGCTCTTCGACAATATACATCCCAGCTCAGCTCAACCTCAGCTCTCATGTATCTGAAAGGCTACTGCAAATCCATCGTCTCCGGTTCCACTATCCCATACCTAGACCCTCGAGTTCAGACTACTATGAGCTGCTGTGGCTGCGCTGGTCTCGATTGTATTGTATTTCCTTTTGTTTGGGAGGGACAGTCCGAATGAAACGATCATATAAAAGCGGAAGACGGCGGCGGGAGGCCATAGAGGCAGAAGACGCCTGAAGCTGCCATATGGCGACTTCTGCTTTCTTCTCACTGGAGCCGTCCGTGACGGGTGCGGCATGTGGCAGGCCCGGCTCCTGCTCCGTTATATTGTCCCCATTCGTGTCTGCAAACCTTAGCCCTGCTACCTAACAGGAGCTCGCCACTTGGCGCTTTAGCCTATCGCGAGGAGCATGGGCCGTTGATTTAGCGAAATAGTTCAAATACTAGCGTCGTAATCACGACTCGTGTACCGCTTAATCTGAACCCTCTGCTCGTTCGAAACGAGCTCCATGTTCTCTGACGGAAACATTGCTAGGGACATTCTGAAAGGAGATTGGAGAAAATTGGTTATCTTTTTATTCCTTTTACCAGAAAAAATATAAATAAGGAAAATATATATATTCCTTGGATTTGGTGTTTCCAAGTTAAACATCACCTAACTTGGTACCATTTTCTCAAAATGAAAAGCACCTTCTATTCTATACTAGAGTTTCTGAATCAGTGTACTGTAATTGCTATTCATAACTACAATTCTTGAACAGTCACTTATATACTAGGCCAGATGGATATATATAATTAAATTCTCAAGGTATCAGGAACCTGACTGACTGGAACTCTATCAACCATGTCCCATGCATTATTTATTCATTAGCGTGCAACTCGGGATAGTGTAAAATGATATAACTTGGATATCTCCCTGTAAAAGCTGGCTTTTAATCGAAATAATAATTCCCTGCACAAAGAATTCTTTATCCCGAATGAGTATATCCTTAGAGGATGCTCTAAAAGTTTCTACGGGGAAGATCTCCGACCGAAGTCCGTTGGCTGTCAGAACGATTGACTTGACCAGAGACTGTTTTCGCTTACTAGTTAGCGTCCTCGACAGGGGATGGCCATACTACAGTAGTACTGTACACTATAGTACACGCTAACTTAGGACTACAGTAACGATGACTCTACAACCTCCACGCCCGGCGTGGTAGATCTTGTGGGTACGAACCCTTCGGACGAGAGGGCACCAAGTCGGTGTATGAGAGCAGCAGAAAGCTCCACTGCGAAAACATGCCCTAAAGACCGTTTATATCACCTTGATCGATAATTACACAGAGATTACTCAAGAGGTTGATAGGTTGATGTTTACCAGGTTGGCACCGACCGTGTAGTAACAAGTAGACAGATACATGTAGTAAAATTGGACTGCCTCCGACTGATCTGAGTCCTTGGGTTGCAGTTGGCCTCTTGCCTAGTTTAAGGCAAAGTCGGAGTTAGTCTGGAGAGACAGGTGCCCTAAGCAAAGAACAATGCATGCCTCACGCATTCGATCGACAAGTTTCAGGCGCAGGACACTGCAATATGAGGTAATATAGTTCGCTGTCGTGCTGAATCACTCTTGTTCCCTGGGTTGTTTATACTCGAACAATTTGGATTTCCCATGTACTCCAAGAATGTAAGGGTGATATTCTGAGCAGGGTTGTGAATCTGCTGCGATCGTCCGTCGATGATAAGAGTTTGTATATGTTCATCTTACTTCGAGAGATTTCCTGTTTAACCCTAATTTCTATCTATCTAGTGCGTGGAGATTTGATTCACCTTCCACTGGGGGACATCGTACTTACAGCCTTTCAAGTTCACTGTTGCCAGGTTTACATCGACGTTTTTTCCCGGTTTTCGCCACTGGCCGGCACTGTCTCCGGCATGTTCCCCTCCCTCTGTTTTGCCTACGTACACATCCATCATCCAGATACTCAAGTTAATCTCTTAGTAATACGACAGTGTGCCTTGCCAAGTTTGTAGCAAACATAAATACGAAATGTTGTAAGGTGTTATCAGTCTCCTTCCGTAGATATTCACTCATAGCACTATGCATATAATATCATTCACCTCTCCGAAGTTGAAAAGAAGGGAAAAATGTGCATGCAACTTCAACTTCGGGCAACTTTTGTTCGTTTATTGTTATCAAGAAAATATATAAATATTAAAAGAAAAATATATATTAAGCATATGTAAAGAATTAAAAAATTATATAAACATTATTTGTTAACTTATGCCTGGAAACACGGGGAGAATAGGAGAAAAACTATAAGCACTGAGTCAACTCTCGCGCTTCAGAAGATAAAAGACCAGGAAGCTAATACTCATGAATTCACTACTCTACTCAGGCATTAATTTAATACCTAACTCTTCCTAGGAAAGATTAGGTATTAAATTAACATGCATTTCCTCCTCTTCTGAACTCGGAAGAAGGTAAATATGCATGCTTGATATACACTCGAATATGCATAGATGGTATAATTATTACCTAACCTTTCTGGACAGAAGGGTTAAGTAATAAATTATTTTTTTGATTAATTGAGTTAGCAGGCTATCGTAATTATATTCTGGAAGGACCTATGGGTTAAGACCTCACTCAACGGTAGGTCCAGCTAACATATAATAATTAAAAATAATTATTGAATTATTTTATCATTTAAAATATAATGATCATATGATACATATATTTTCTCTGATATCATAAAGAAAAATCACTATATTTACTAAAATTAGATATCAGAGATACTAATAATCCAAAAAATGAAATTCAATAGTTAATCCTTGGGGATCAAAGTTCCATTTTTCAAACTGAATACTCTAAACTTGTTTGCTCAAATTTCCGAACTTCGATTCTGAAAGTCAAAAACACTGTTCCAAAAGTACGAAACCGAAATCCGAAAGACCAAAGCTCAGATCGCAAAATTACAAAACTGAAATCAGAAAGTCCAAAACTCTTCCAAAAAGTTCCAAACTGTTCTAATATAGATGACTAACATTCAAAAGTAAATCTTCGAGAGACCACCAGTCTAAATTCGATATTGTAAACTTCAAATGTATTAAATAGAGATAGAAAATATATTTTAAAATAAAATAAATAATAAAATAATACATACAGAAACATTGCAGAACTATGTCACACGTTCTATTGCACAACCTCATGTTTCTCTCCAATAGCAAAGAAACTAAAAGCGAAGGAACAACATCATCCACACTTCCATAGTTTGATTGACCTACCAAAAAGGACGTTGATATTTACTCAAGTTGAATAGTCATAAAGACAGAAGAATTATTTGTAATCAAAACACACACCATAATCGTGAAAAACTCCCGTTTCAACAAATTCTCACAGTTGAGTGTATTATATTACAATGACTGTACAAGAGATAAGTTTTTTTCTCATTTTCTCAAAGCAACGAAGAGTTTTCGACAATGTGAAATGTACCTTCTCCCACGGTCGAAACACACTGAATCGCTTCTCTAAGGACGCTAATGCAACTAAGACATCAGAGTTTGGATCACTCTCTACCAACGATGTTTGTTGTATTGTCTCAAATCCTCTAAGATGGTCTTGTTCATCAGATTCTAAGACAAGGGCTTGTAACTCGACTATGTTTTGGATTGCAACATCCAGTGACAAATAACCGTTCCACCCCCAACCATATCGTCACCTACATTAGATCTTGAAATTGCAAACACCTGATCTGAATCAATTGTGGCCTTCACTCCTCAAATCATCATCTTCTCTCATAAGCTCTTCATCTTCATTATACCTAGAAAACCTCCATATTCACCCAGAGTGAAGTTCATCGACTGCAATTCTCCACAGATTCTCCGGTCTTCCAAACTTAGAAGACTTGAATTTGATCTTTTCTGTGATAGATTTGTGATCTCTTTCTATAAAATCCAGTCACTCTATGATTAAAAGAGCTAGGAAAGTCATATGTCTACGGACAAATACCTTCCTCATCTCCACTAGGTACATTTTTTGAGAACGTGGGAGTTGCATCATTTGAAGGACCTTCTCCTTCTTCTGCTAGACACGGTGGGTTCTCCAACACCAATGTTTGTAGCATTAATGACTAGAAATTTTGCTCGTTGAATATTGACAACTAGGATGGCCTGATTAATAAAAATCACATACTAACTTGTTCTCTTCCCAAAACCTTACAATAGTCAATGACATGATCCTTCTCATCTTCATCTTGAACAACATCATCTGGAAGTGGCATGGCATGAGCTTGTGGTTGAGTTTCAGTAGCAATCTTTCCACTTTCTTTTCTCCTTGGAAGCCTCCTCAAGCTTGAGAGCTCTTTAGTCTTCTATTCGTCACAAAAGCCTCCACAGCTGCAAAGACTTTCATTTGTCTTGAGAGACCTACATCACGAACGTGTCTCACCGACCATCTCTAGTCTCTTAGAGCATATTTTCACTTTGAGTGTAAAGCCTCCGAGGTCGTGGAGAATTTTATCTTGACATCACTTTACCACAATTTGTAAATCCTCCGCGGTCCTATCGATCAACTACCCCCAATTTCTCAACGTCCACGATAGTCATCGATGAACCTGCAACATGTCGAGTCTGTCTCTCACTCAAGGATCACCTCTAATGGCTTTGATGGAAGCACATCATGAACTTGAAGAGAAAAATGCTCAGTTCAGTCATTCACAAATCCATAAACTAAAATTCTCTATTCTAACGACGTCTCTCAAGTTTTCATCTTCTAAAATCTCACACTCTCTCTATATTGCTCAAAATGTCATTATGACGTTGTGAAAACAATGATGAAGAGCTCTTCTCTACTCCTCTATTTATATATTCTAGGTTTTTACTTTGGTAGCTTTCGGTAACTCAGTTGTAACTATTTTCATCGAGTTTTACTAAGATATTACTTAAGATAAAAGCATTAATCACATGGGCTTCTTATCTTTTCACATGGGTCTTCAACAACTTCTAAAAGATTGATTCCGAAATATTCTCAAGAAATCTCGAATTTCCACCCCCTCTACACTAGGACCCACTAAAATGAAGACATTTGGAAATCTCTTCTTGCTTTTAATGCTCACAAAGTCCTTAACTTTAATCCCATCACTAATATCAAGTCAAAAAGGAGATAAGAGATACTTTCCATCTCTTTTCTATCTTTTAGACAAAATGACAAAATAGTAATGCTCACCTTTAAGAATTATCTGAATTTTGTCCAAAAGTACAGCTAAGTTTAATCATAATTAACTTTAGCTAGTCATGACTAACTTGATAACTCCTTAAAGTACTTGGGTAGCAAATAAACATTTTCTAACCAAGCACCTTATTAATACATAAACTTCCTATGTGTAACATAGGTCGTTACAGATCACACTCATCGTAGATACCTCCGCTGCCACGGATGCTTCTATCTTTACCAAATCAAGTTCTCTTTGAATTCTCTACAGATTCAGAGTCTTTAACATTTAACACACCTTTAGCATGTCCATTAGATAAGTTTTACTCGATGTCGCATACTGCATTAGTTAACTGCTTGATGCTTTTGAAGCTTCAGTGTTACTATGGTCGAGGCTTCCCCTTAGGAAGAATGTTTCCACGTGCACACTTTCTCTTTTATTGGTTTGACTCTTTTCTGTCGTTTATTACTACTTTGGTCGCCATCTCTCACAGTGTATGTATCACGTCTGTTTGTCGTGCTTTGCTTTATAGTCTTAACTAATATCATATGTGTTTTTTCCAACTTAATGCTACTTGATGGATACAATAATACTAGGACATTTCCAATGCACAAGTAGTTGAGAAACGAATATCCTTTTCGGAAGATATCAATTATCCAAAGGTTGACTCGGTTCAAGACATCTGATTCTAACCGTGGTGTCCCTTGCATGACTATTGTTCCATTCGAAAACATTGACGTAGATGACGATTTGGTGATGAAGAAGAAGAAGATCGTAGTAGATCTTCACAGATCAACTATGTTTTAATTAATTCACTCGTAAGAATTGAAATGAAACTCAAGTTGTGTTGTTGAGTTCAAAAGAGAGAAAACCAATTGCAGAAGGTATCATATTCTTACCTTTTGCTAACTCTTCAGTTGGTAGAGAGTTGGTGGAGGAGTATGCAGGGGTCATAGTGATGAACTTGGTGTCTGGAGTGGATGAAGCAACTGCAAAAGAGGATTTGTCTAATTACTCAAAGATCAACCATTGTTACTTTGATGGTCTATTTTGCCACTACGTGTTGTGAGTAACGACTTGATTCTTGGTGAACTTTACAATGCTTTTCAAGATGCTGACTTTGACCCTAGTAAGCAAGTGGATGCTGAAGCACCTCTTTTCGTGAAGAAGAAAAGACCTTATCATAATCTGAAGATGACCAAGATGGATCCTCACTTGAAGAAGGAGTTAGACTTGCAGAAGAAAGCCATGAAAAAACGTGGAGATGACGTGATCACTAATGACCTAAACAAAGGTTGCTCTTGTTCACAAGAATGTTGAGATTTGTGAAGAAAGAGATGGTGAAGGAGGAGAGACAATTGTACTATAGCATGACATATGATCGGAGGAAAGAGTACATCTATGGCAAAATTCAAGCAAGTAGGGGAAGAGATGATGGAAGAATTCACTTCAAACATTCTCTTTACGTTTGTCACAAAATGTTCTATTGGTTCTATAGGTTTTCCAAATCAACTTTTCACAACGATGTGCATGATGTGGAGAAGTTGGATGCTCAAACCGGATTTCATGAAAATAGGGAGACGATGAAACCAGGTCATTCAATGCTGATGACTCGTGTCTTTCAGAAAATGTTTCTGCAAATCAATAGTGAACCAATGTCACAACTCCCTCATAACAACTATAATGGGAAAGACACAAGTGCTCATTATTTCAGACTACCCGCTTGTTACTCAAAAGAGGAGATTTACAATGAGATCATCATGAATATAGAAGTAGCAGCAGATCCAAAGATTACCATCAGTACTTTCTGTAAGATTTGGGTGGAGAATTTTGAGAACTACCAACCACATAGAAGTAGTGCATTTGCAAAATATACTGCGTGCTTGCAGTTCAATGAGGTCTTAATGCGAGAGAGGAGATCTTCGAAAATAGTTGTGTTGGAGCAATAATGGGTAAGGCATCTACAAATGCAAATGTCAAGGTGCAATGGATATTACGGTCACAATCAACTGGCTATCCTACATCCAGATAAAAACATGTCAGCAATTCACGATGGAATGGATTCGACCAAAACATTAGTTCCATGTACACCTGAACATGTGAAGTTGTTGCAGGGATCAAGGTGCGTTGGTGGTATCAAGGATTACTAGTGCCTCGTAATGTCACAAGTATACTAAATCGTGAAAAAAGTTCAGAGAAGATGACGGTATGTTACAATCGCAGATTTATGGACAAGGGAACTACACCATAACATCTTTGGCTAAACTTTTACGTGACTATGAGAGCTACAATGAGGATATGAGAGGAGACTTGGCATTCAAATAAGTTCCAATACATCCATTGTTTTGAATTAAGTATGAAAAAAAGATGTTCGAGAGAACATTTTTGGCCCCCAAAAAAATTCAGCAGAGGAATTCTTTGAGATCCAAGGTGCGAAACTGTTTCAAGCTGAGAAGTTTACAAAACTTCCACCAAATCTTTATATCCAAATGGATAACTCGACCAAAGACAACAAAAGTTGGATGGTCATGGCATTTTTCGGTGAGCTCATTGCACGAGGATGATTCAAACAGATTATAATGTCATTTTGTATGGTAGGTCACACCCATAAGGATGTGGATGTATTTTTCAGTATGGTGCACCGCGGATTGCAACACAACACTTTTCCAATTCATGGATGAGGTTTATCAAGCAGAATCCAAGAAAGCTTTGTCGGTGTTGATCCAAGAGGTTACAGATTACAAGGAGCATGTGAAAGATTTAGTCATGGACCTAAGACGTCAATCGACATAAATGACTTTTCGTTTCTACATGAGAGATAATATTCTTCTGTACTAATATCAAGAGATATATGGAGGACTGTGATATCTTACTTATGAAAATTTGTGAAAAAGAGTTGATCCAAAGTCCAAGACAGATTTTTCTATTCCACTTTCTCCACTACGTGAATCTAGGTCGAAAGGTTTAACATCTTTGCATGCAAAGAGTAATGAGATTACAGGATACATAAAAAAACTATTGTAAATATCTAGAGCAGATTTGGGCAAAAAGAGATAGTGAGAGCTTGGCATATCAAGCGGAGAGTGCTTGATTCAATATTGGAAGAAGGATGGGATGCAATGGAAGGGTTGTCATTACAACAAGGATTTTGACCAAGAACGGATCAAGATATAAGGTACAAGGATCTCAACTCTGAAGCTGAGTCTGTTGTTCGAGAGACGTGCTACGTGAAGAAGTTGAGCAAGAAAGTTGTTGAGAGATAACAAATATACGTGAGAGCTCCAAGCGACAACGGGCGTGAAACTTTTGTTCCACTTCTAGACATCAAGCCAGAATTGATGTTACTCATTCGTACTTTTGATGATTTTGAGGTTCAAGATTATCTGTGGATTGTGAAAGCGTTGAGCAAGGTGAATCGTGAAGTTGATTCTCTACATTTCAACCAAGTCCTCGTGGAATGGAGGCACCCACATCATTCTCCTAATGCTACTAACTTACAAATATATGTTTGTTGCATGAGAGAAAATGGTGATTGAGAACATGATCCTACTTGGTCTGAAGTTCAACAAGATAATTGGGTTGAAGCAAACGCTTGCGTGTTTTCATGGAAATCTAGAGCAAAATCTTCACAGATGAAGATTTCAAATAGTGTTAAAGAGGTAGCTTTACAAGTTTTGGCACGAGTATTAGAAAGAAAGGAATAGAGTATCATATAGATAGATCATATTATAGTCTTTGACAAACTGTGAAGAACATTTTTGTAGTACTATGATAATTTTCTTCTCAATTATAGTGATTTATTACTTTATGATATTGTTAGTGTTTTTTATAACTATGAGAACAATTAGCACTTAGTATAGTTATAATATATATTCATGTTGTTGTTGGAAGGAAACATTTTGAATGATATGTTTCTTCTCAAGTTACGTCTTTAGATATTGTATGTTCTCACTAAAAACATTTGGATTTATACATGAAATATGAATTTTGTTTTTCTAAAGAATATTCAATTAATACAGTGATATGCAAAGTCATGTTTATATAATTCTATTATTATGATGATAGCTAAATATCTCTAAGATAATTTTATTAATAAAATATCATTATAAATTTATCAAATGGTTTCCATTATTAATATAATCTTAATACTTTATGATGATATGTAAAATGTTGTATTTGTAATCAATTATAATTCAAAGTTAATCATATTGGAAGATACATATTCAAACTTAAAAGTTATCATTTATAGTCATATGAAATATGGATTTTGTGTTGTCAAGTTTAATAGAATGATATTCAAAGTCATGTTTATATTATTATGATGATCGTCAAATATAACTATGTCTATTTAATCAATATTATAAGGTATCTTAATACTTCAAGATGATATAATTGTAAAATGAGGTATAGAATTTTATAGTAAATTGAGTTTTATAGTAGATTAAATTTAGTAACAAATTAAATCTAAAAGCTTAAATATTGGATGATACATACTCATGAACTATAAAGTTTTTGGAATATTATATTACACATATCTATTTGTGATTCAAAAGTCTAGAATATAAAAGTATGAATTTAAATGACAAAAGTCCAAATATCACTATGTCTATTTAATCAATATATTATACGGTATCTTAATACTTTATGATGATATAATTGTAAAATGATGTATTTGTAATAAATTAAAATTTGAAGTTTACATATAGGATGATACATATTCATGACTATAAACTATTATAATATTATAATACACCTAAAATCTATGTGTGATCCAAAAATCTAAAATCTAAAATCTAAAATTCTAAAGTTAAATGTCAAAAGTCCATAATTACAACTCGAAATTTCAACCCTAAAGTCCAGAAGTCCAATTATTACTCGGAAAATTTTAATTCTCTATTTCTAAAAGTTTAAAACTTCTTTTCCAATATTCCACCCAGAGCTCAATTGTATATTTTTCGAAAGTCTAAACTCAAAACTTGAAATGAAATTTCCAAACTTCGTGTAGTACTCCACTTTTAGTGAATACACTGATGAGAGCAAAAGTTACCCGAAGTAGATCGAGTATGCATATTGAACTTCTTCTTTCAGGAATATATCCACTTACGTTAGTTAATCTAAGCCTCCAAGTCTTGTCTTGTGAATACCTAAAGTTATAAGAATACACTAAGGAAAAGAGATAAATAAACGACAAATTCATCAGAAGAATATCTGAGAACAAAAGTCATATGAATACTGATGATCCCAAAAAAAAGTCAAATTCATATACCAAGTCACTACGTCCATGATTAGTTAAAACTTAAAAGAGGTTCAAACTACCACTAGAGACTAGTAAGCAAAGTGTATTGAGAGAACACGTATTCCGGTTGACTCATGAGGTTATATAGCGATTGAGTATATAGTCTAAAACATTGAAGTTAGGATGTCTCCGATACTATTTTGCCACATCTAGGAATTTAGATGCATGTATTTTACTCAATTTATAAACATTATAAGAAATTAAGGGTCCACCACCCTTGTTGTAAGGACCGTTCACATGTTCTCAGGGGTTATCTCATGTTTTCACCTTCCAGAGCGTCGATATAATAGTGCGTGTCTGAAGCTAAGAAAGAAGATCCTCTAACAGGAAGAGTTATGTTTTCACCTTCCAGATTGTAGATATAATTGTGCGACAAAGCTAAGACAGAAGATCCTCTAACGGGAAGGAAGAAAAAGGCTGTAGTGTATCAAAATGACGGATCTTGTATAGAACCGTGGATCGACTACAGCATATTTGTCAAATGATAGTACTATTTCAACTTTATACTGAAACTTGGAATTACTTCCTTTGAGTATTCCTTGAAGTTCCCTACTGCCGAAACTCATAGAGAATAAATCAAAAGTAATTAAGAAACTCCCGCGGGGCAAAATTATTTACCAAAGGTTCTAGCTTTGACAATCCCTAATACATTCTTTAATTACTTTCCCCCTTGCTTTGGGAACTTCTCCGGCTGTTACATCTAGGATGTGGGAAACCGTAAAATTTGATCAATGTAAGCTGCCTTGTGTCTGTCGGCCTTTATGAAAATTTCCTACCTCCCTTGTCCATCTAACCACTTTGAGAACAGCTCTTTTTCCTCTCCCTCATCTTATAGAAATTGGTCGCCCTAAGGCTTTCTTCTGGGCATAACCTGAGCTGGTTGAAAAATGGTGTACAGTGAGGTGAATATTTAGTGAGGTTGGTGGGCCTTTCTCTACACCAACAATAGTTATAGTGAGTACGGCAAGTATACAATTATAATACCAAAAACCAACTTTCTCCACTTGCATGAACATACTCTTAGGAGCTTTCTGTATCATGCCCCCCACCTCCTTGCTCCGTTTTGTCTTTTTCGCAACTGTTGCCTCCACGGGGAGCAGGAAAACGTTTCTGCTCTCCCTTGTTGATGGAAATATTCTTCCGGTGATGATGATGCAAATGTTATGTGTCAGTTGCTGTTACTACGAGAACAATATGACTAGAACCGATGTGCACTGGCAACATTTTCGACAACTAAGGAATTCCTCCAAGAACTTCTGTATCGTGGCTACACCTCCTTGTTCTCCAGCTATCCAGCTATCCAGCAGCACTCCCTGTGTCTGCTGAAACTGCATTAAAACCACTGTAATTTAAGTCTATGTCTCACTTGTTAACGTTACCAAACGGACATGATTAGAAGCAGTGAAGAACCTGTGCCTTTGTCGTCTCCTGCACAAAATAGCTAAGCCTTCAAGATAAGGGCGTGTACAAAGCAGACTCTTGATGTTTAACTCTAATAATTAGTCCATTTTATAACAGTTTCTAGTTTTCTGATTGATGTCTAGATCCATGGTGAAAGTTTAGTATGATAAACAAAAAATCTAAAAGAGCCCATCAATCACTACCGATGATTATCCAACTTTGTCAAGTGCCAAACTGCATGCTTGTCGTATAATAGCTATCCAATCTTATCTACGACAATCAGATCGAACGTTTCGTGTGAGTGCGAACTTATGAGCTAAGGTGGCTTGGCACTTTCCTGTGCTGAAATACCTTGTGATCATTATCTTATGGCCACTGCCTTGACTTCCTCCTCCTCCTTTGGTTCATATTGGGAAATATTCTACAGTTCAAAGTCTTCATATGATTAGCGTGTACTGAGCTTTTGCTAGAAGACGGCTACCTGAAGGAGGCGAAAACTTCATCAGCTGGCGTGAAGGCAGAGCCCCTGAAACTTCCTTGCACACAACAGTCGATAAGACATGGAAGTTATGGAGACAAACGGGTTGGTGACCTGACATATCAAGGAAGCATAAGGTGTGCTGGATGTGCAGTTTGGACTGTTATATTTTCGACGTTTTCGTAGGCTCATGTTACAAACTACGGCTGTTTCTTCCACCAGGTCAGATTCCACCCTTCTCGTGTGGAAAGTAATGATTTAATTACTTGATGTGCAGTCACTTGAGAGAAGGAAACCATCAGCTCAGCACTTGCGACAAAACTGGTTGGTCTCAGCATTTGGGAAATAGGACGGATGTATTCTGTGCTTAGTGTAGGAAACAGTAACAGGCAGGGCTCAGCTTTTAAAGTGTGTAAATGTTCTGAAGTACCGTCTTTCCTCATATATGGAGATTACGGAATTGCGTGCTTCAGAGAACAAAGTTCGTTAAGGAGATATGATATTATCAGCCGTGGTTGAGAAAAGACAGATACTCTTTGACACCTACTGTCGAGAGCTTTTGAAAATAAAAGTTAATTTCCTCGATACTCGTAACGGAGATCTCCTTTCGATGTTGAAACCATGACCTATTCCCTTGCGTTAGGCTTCCATAACGCGTTTTATAATAAGTCCTTTGAATGCGTGCCCGTGAAATGCATGTATGAGCATAGCAAGTAGTACTATACAATCAAATGTGGTTGGAGTAAGGCAAAAGATCTTTGGCACCTGTTGTCCAAACTGATGGAATACCATCACGAGGAGGCATCATCTTCCAGAATCGTGTGTTTCTAGTTAGCTTCCCTCTCGAGTACGATGCAGCAAGTCAATTAGTAGGTGTACTACTCTGAATTTCAAGAAGGAAACACGACGCAACCAAATGAATTCAGTTCGTTTATTAGCACGAAGAAAGAGGAAAGGGCACAGTTTGTTGCAGATACACTTGATCAGCATATCTAATGTCTAAAATGAGTCATACATCGAGGAAGAATCTCAACGACTCGGAAAAGGAATAATAGAAAAAAAGTACTACAGAAACCCTATATCATTTTCCATATCTGTCTCGTTGGTACGCACCATCTTCGTTGTACTGAACGAAGCGTCCAGCCACATGCCTCGGAACATCGGCCTGTTTTGCAGAACGTCCAGTCACGTTGTATCTTCCTGCACAGTTGTCCCGTCTGTTTCTGTTACCACCGTCGTCTCTTTGTCCGCACGAAACAGAGAAGCGCGATGGTGAACTGATGTAGGATATACTCCCAAGAAGGCACTTCGAAACTGCGGAGTGCTCGCTGCGAAAGGTTTTTTGATTCCTTCTGCTACCCTCTTCTTCAATCTGCTCAGGAACTTCCTTAACATCCTTTCTTGATCCTTCATCGTTCCGCAGTTCTTGCATAAGGAACTCTCGCCTACCGCTACTCCCATAAACTAGTAGTACGGTCCTACTGCTACTATGGTAGATCTCTTAGCTCTTCTTGTCTTGACAGGTTTCTTTTTAGCGACTGGAAGAAACCTGTCAACCGGAGGCGAAAGGGTCCACCAGCTTAAAACATAAGTCTTTCGTTGCTAGAACCGGGGATTGAAACTGCTGCGCACAGACCGTGAGTTTAACTTTCGTTTTAAGTCATTCTACACATAGAGTCAAAGCTGCGAACCAGATGTCACTCGAAGGTGCGAAGTTTATCCATTCTGAATGCAATATGCGAGTTTGAACATTCTTCCAAGCTCGACCGAAAATTCGATGTGAAAACTTTTGATACTGGAATGTACTCTACTGAGACATTTTCTTTCACCGAAATGAAAGAAACATTGCATGTTCTCTGGAAGAGACGTGGACTCGAAGAGTTACAAAATAACTCTTGCAGTCGAGGCACTGAAGAAGGCAGAAGCCAGGAACTTACAGTTGAGGCATTTAAGAACCAGGAGAAACTTACCGAGCTGCATCCATATCATGCAGTCAAGCACAAGCACTCTGCCAACATCTACGAGCTTATGAGACGTAAGTACTGGCACTATCTGCAGATGGAACTCGGATAGGAGATGTCCTCGCGATCGACAGGATCCTGTGGATAATTCGGACTGAGAGGTTCTTGACGGGTGAGAATGTTATTCGTGGAATGTTGATTGAGATAGTTGACGGCTTGATAATGTCTGTATAAACCACGGTGGAGGGTCTGTACGGTGATTGACCATCACAGTATTGTAATGTATGGAACTGGAGAAACATTGGTGGTTAATATGTGATTTTTGAACTAGAAAGGTGGACCATGTTTATGCAAAGATGCTCTAAGACAACAGTTTTTGTTTGAGTGTTTCCGGCTGGGCCGCTGATGAGATATTATTGCACAGTCCCGTGAGTCACGGGTACCGTTCGTGTTGTAGCAACATTCAACGGTCTTATAAGATAAGACTCTTACCATTGCCATCACGGGGATGTAGCTCACCTGGTAGAGCGCTCGCTTCGCATGCGAGAGGTACGGAGTTCGAGTCCCCGCATCTCCACTCCCCTTTTCTCCTGATTACAGGAGAAACTCTCCTTTTCCATTCTTCCGTCATATTATGGAGAAATGTGTGTCATGGACATTACAGTCTTACAGCAATTTACAGACCCTTTTTATAATTTCCTTCTTGATCGGACCCCAACCTGCAATAGCATGTAATTGTGCCATGTTAGAGTACAGCTCGGAATATACAAGCCACACGACGAAGACGCGGGAATAGAAGTTCAGAAACTCAAGCTTGCTTTACATTGTTGAGAATTGACAGAAACGTCGTGTTACAAAAGTTTTCTCGCTTTTGTAACACGACCCCTCTTATAATTCTCTTCTTGATCGGACCTCCAACCTGCAATAGCACGTAAAGCAAATAACTGTGTCATGTCAGAGTACAACTCGGACTATAGAAGCCACACCACGAAGACGCGAGCAAGTAACTCGATCATGTCAGAGTACAACTCGAACTGTAGAAGCCAGATGACGAAGACGCGGGAATAGAAGTTCAAAAACTCAAGCTTGCTTCGTATTGTTGAGAACTGACAGAAACGTCGTGTTACAAAAGCGGGAGAGCTTGAGAGCTCTTGAGCGGAAGAGCTTGAGCGCTTGAATCGAAGACGGGAGAGCTTGAGAGATTGAGTAGAGGCGGAAGAGCTTGAGCGCGTTGAATCGAAGGCGGGAGAGCTTGAGAGATTGAGTAGAGGTGACAGAACTCCAGAATGTGTTCGTTGGCAGAACTTGAAGAGTGTATAAGTAATATGCCTTGCATGTAGGTGGTAGCTTCTATTCAGCGCATAATCAAAAATCGGAAGTAGAGTTCTGTATCGTATGTGGTTTGTAATTTTCCAGGGTGTTTCAAGCAAGTGGTAGAACATACACAAACCTCGTCAAGCTCTGCAAGGAAGGTGCTATATTTCAATCACTCGCAATCTGATAGTAGGAAGACTTGGCATGCTTGTGGTAAGAGGGGAAGTAAAAGATAATATCGGTTCTATTTAAGATTGATCGATTATAGTGTAAGTGATCGTCTAGAAGCAGTCTTACCCATAGCCATTGTGTAGAGTATTGGAGAAAAACTATTAGAGATCATTGCGGAAGAGTTTGAGAAGTTATCTTCGGATGAATAAGATAGCATTTTCAATGCTGTTTGCAAAAAGAAATGGCGATTCAAAATAGGTATGAACACGAAGCAAAATCGGTTTATCATGTTCGACGTGGAGCAGGAGACAGAGGAGTTAGATGAGTTCGAAGATGCTATAGAAGATCTTGTCACTACTATGGATAGTGTGACATTTTATCCTCCAGTAGAAAGTGAAATGTACAGTGGGTAATACTGCGGAGCTTGTTAGATAGAGCGTTTACATTATCGGGTACTGGCACTGGTTGAAAAATCAGAAGAGACTGAACAGAGCTTAGAAGATATTGCTCGGGATTTGCATGCTGTAATAGAGCTCAGACGCCAAGAGAAAGAAGAACTGTTAGAATTAGTAGAGGCATTACGGAAACTGAAAGAGTTGTATGATGATTGTAAATCAAACCAAGTGTTAATGGTTCATCGATTTTATAATAAAGTTGAATTGAATACAGTTTTCAGAACTCAGATAGGCATGTGCTTTCCAGAAAAAACTAGTAATCTTTGTTCCCTGTTCATGTTACCTGTCGTGAACACCCTATACAAAACATTATCCAATGGGAGACGAAACAGGTATGTTTCGCCACGAGAACATAACCCAGTGGGCAAAACAGAGAGTGTTTCGCCTCGTGATGATTACTCGGAGGCGAAACATGATGTTTCGTCCTCTGATGTTGGAGTACCCTCTGACGTTAAGTCACGAAAGGTATCTTTGCGAGTAGTCCTCGTACCCTTTCGTGTTTCACCTCGTGACAAGACGAAACACGAAGTCTGGACGCCCAAACCCTTAATCTTTGAAAAAGCTTTGTAGCGAGTTCTCCGGTCGCTTTACAAAATCTCTGCAGGAAGTGCAAGAAATAAACCAAGTAATTGCTTGTGGTTCATGGAAGTTCTTTATCCCTGCGGCATGAAAACTATTCGTCGTCCTCCTAACCTCGATGTCCACCTACTGCTTCTCCCAGCCCAGCCAACCTGTACCTCAGCCTCCCGATATCTCCAAATCCGAGTATAGTGGAAAAGAATCCAGAATTGCTTGGAGCCGAGTATCGCTGATGTTTACTCGGCTCCGATCAATACTGGATTCTTTTCCAGAAACGCATATTTCACGGAGTAGCGTGCTCTTAACCTCGATGTTCACCTACAGCTTCTCCCAAGCCCAGCCATCTTGTACCTCAGCCTCCCGATCCTCCCGATATCCCCAAATGAGAGTATAGTGGAAAAGAATCCAAAATTGCTTGGAGCCGAGTATCGATGATGTGTACTCGGCTCCAATCAATACTGGATTCTTTTTCAGAAACGCATGTTCGCCAAGTAGATTGAACCGGGAGAAGTTAGTTTTCTAGCTATGTGTAATGCTCCGAGCTTCAGGTTGTGAACTTACATACAAGCTTTAACATGCATGTGTCGGACGGAGCAAGAGGACGTTAAGTAACATTTAGGAATGTAAGCAAGGTATTTTGTTTATGATAAGATGATATTTTAATATTTATAATGATTTGAGAAATGGATAATATTATCACTCAAATGAGCAGGAGAACGTTAAGTAACATTTATGATAACGTCCAAGCATATAATTTTTGCATATGAATATAGTTTTATCTAAGTAGAGTAAACTTTTGGTGTAAGAGAAAGACTTTTGATTATCATTTTGACATTCTAAAAGGATAGGAGTACCCTTATTCTACCTTGAGTACAAACCCTCTCTGTAATATTTTAAATCCGTCGTTTTTTTTTATGTTTTTTTGCTTTCGCTCAAACAACCCTTCATAGGACCAACTAATAAACTAGTGTAGCTTAGCATGGGATAATGAAAATGAGTATTACAAAATATAACTATTTACAAGATAAAGTTATGGACTTCCTCATATAATATTAATATAGAGTGAGTGTCTCATTATATGAAAAATATCATATAATGAATGAACAAAAAAGAGGAATATGTCTCATCGAAGTTTAGGGTAGAGATCCATACAAACTCCATGAGGAACAGATCTCCATACGATATTTACCTCCTCTTAAGTAATATTGGTCCAATAGCTTTTAAGGGCTATAAATGGATCCTGACCAAAAACTTGTAAATATCTGCTCTCTACATAAGCTGGTGTTGCCCCGGGGCTAACACCCCAACGAAGAAGCCAAGGCAACAAAGTGGCTTTTAGATACAACTCTCCATCACTATCCATAGTGAAAGGAGAAAAGGGAGGAGGATGTATAGCATTAAAAGGATGATTGGTACAGTTTTTCATTGGACTATCATCCACCAACAATACGTCTCTCGTGCTCAAGTTGCGATGATGAAACTCTGCAAAATCTTTCAAGTACAAGTGATTCCCAAAGGCAGCTTCTCTCACCGTCTTATATTTAAAACACATGTCTTGAGCAAAAACATGACATACCTACAAACGTAAAAAATTTGTATTAAAATATATATCTTAGATCAAAAATATAACATATAATACAACAAAGATATTGACAAGTTGATCTGAAAATAAGTTCAAAAGAAGAAAAGTTTCATACCTTCGCTTTTGCCACTCCAGGAGATAAATAATCAGCATCTTCCATAGCACGTAGTAAAATGGCCGTGTTTAACACCGTCCGAGAAGTCCATATGATGACATGAAACTTATCTAGACATATTTTCAAAAACTGCTTCACTCCACGTCTCACCACGTATCATATAAACGGCTTCGATGTAGTTTCTACTACATATCCTCTCTCACGCGCTGGCATCAACTCATGCTCGTTTCTTCCCACTAGGACCAAAAGATCATTCAAATCAATGATTAAGATCTTCCGTCGATTTCCAGTAGGTGCAACTAGATGAGGATAGAACTCTTCTGCCGCTCGTATCGTGCTCAATTCCTCTTTCACTATCATGACTTGATAGTTCATATGCTCGAGTTCAACACTTTTGGACTTAAGCTCTTCCTCCTTCCTTTTTATGGCTTCATGGAGTTGATTCATTCTCGCTATGAGAATAGCTTCCTCATCTGCAGATATACAATAAAAAGCTAAATATGTCTCAATACATATAATAAAGTAAAACTAAACTATAACTAAATAAACAAGTTGAAAAGTTTCAAAATAAAAGTAAACTCGAACTAAATCACACTAAACTATCAACAGTTTACCTGAGGAAGGAGGAACATGATGCAAAGATTGGGGATCTTGCCCAGGAGAGGAAGACTGCACAGCAGGATTTGGAAGCACCACATGAGAAGAAGACTCCGCTCGAGCTGAAACCACCAAAGTAAAATGTGAGTTAAAACACTAAGTACTCAAGAATAATCATTGGAAAGTAAGTAAAAGAAACCTAAGACAATACTCTCACAAGAAATAAACGTCTTACTCGATGATGGCTGATGTTGCCGAGAAGAATCCACTCGTCCTCCCTCGGGAAGTATACCCATGTGGATCATGAGGTGAGTCAAGATCATACCTACCCATGTCTCTGGATGTCTCAGTAATCTCTCATTGCTCATATATTTTTTCATAGAAGAGATCTCCGTATCCAAAGAATCTAAAATGAACTCAGTCCAATCGTAATCTTCTCCTCTCTCCTCTACTTTTGTCTTGACGTATAGAGCTAAATGAGCATGTACTTCTTTTGGCCGTCGACGAGCCCGAAAGAGACAATTACTAAGCTGGAAAACGGGTCTCCACTCGACGGATACTCACACATCCACAATAAATATCTTTTTCCCTTCTCATCTTTTTGAGGAAACCAATCATCTATCATGCTCCTCTTGACATTATGAGGACGAGGGATGGTTATTTCCATAAGTAAAACAAGTGACTCACGTATAATCGACTCATCCAACACTATCTCATGTCCTTGTACAATAGCATGATGATTTCCCTCATCGTATGATTGATGAACTCTATACAAAATGGAACCTGTAAAATAAACAACCTAATCTATAAAAAGAACTGCAAATAAAATTAAGAAGAAAAAACAACCTCAATGATATAAAAAGTTTACAAATGAACAGAAGTTATGGAAATAACATCCTTCCTATAAAGCATATAAATAAAATAGAGGACATGCATCCATGCATCCAAACAAGTTACAGAAGAAAGACTACTTACATCCGGAGGAGGAAAGTCGAAAGAAAAAACAACGAGTAATCCTAGTCGATCGAGAGCTTCTTCTTCCACTCCGAGCAATGAATTCTCCACTTCATCTTTGGAAACCCAACATCACTCAAATGATATCTCTCGTCCTCTTCGTGAGAATACTTGAACATTGAAGGTCTCTCCTTCATACTCTCCAATGCCACACCCGCTAGAAACAAAGATATTATAAAAAATGGTTAAACAAAGGGGCAAATAGGGTGGGCAAAACATCGATGTTTCGCCCACTGTATTAATCGGGGAAGGGGTACCCTTCCCAGAAAAGCGAAACATCGATGTTTTGCCTCTCACAGTGAGAGAAACATCGATGTTTCACCCACTGTATTAATCGGGGAAGAGGTACCTCTTCCCAGAGAGACGAAACATCGATGTTTCGTCTCTCACCTCTCACAGTGGGCGAAACATTGATGTTTCACCCACTGTATTAATCGAGGAAGGGGTACCCCTTCCCAGAGAGGAGAAACATATATGTTTTTTCTCTCTAGTGGGTGAAACATCAATGTTTCATCCACTCTCATAATCCAGGAAGGGGTAGCCCTTCTGTGAGAGGTGAAACATATATGTTTCGCCTCTCACAGTGGACAAAACATCGATGTTTCATCCATTGTATTAATCGGGGAAGGGTACCCCTTCTCAGAGGGACGAAACATCGATGTTCCGTCTCTCACCTCTCACAGTGGGTGAAACATCGATGTTTCGTCCACTGTATTAATCGGGGAAGGGGTACCCTTCCCAGAGAGACGAAACATATATGTTTCGTCCACTGTATTAATCGGGGAAGAGGTATCCCTTCCCAGAGAGGTGAAACATATATGTTTCGCCTCTCCAGTGGGCGGAAACATCGGTGTTTCATCCACTCTCATAATCCGAGAAGGGGTACCCCTTCTGTGAGAGACAAAACATCGATGTTTCGCCCACTATATTAATCGGAGAAGGGTACTCCTTCCCAGTGAGCGAAACATCGATGTTTCGTCCACTCTCATAATCCGGGAAGGGGTACCCCTTCTGCGAGAGACGAAACATCGATGTTTTACCCACAATATTAATCGGGGAAGGGGTACCCTTCCCAGGAGAGGCGAAACATATATGTTTCGTCTCTCTAGTGGGCGAAACAGGTATGTTTCGCCCACTATGAATAACGCGGAACGGCGAAATAATATATTTTGCTAACCTTAACAAGTTTTCTACATCGAAACAGTCTGTTTCGCCTACCATAACAAGCATATCACATCGAAACAGAATGTTTCGCTAACCCTAATAAATAATACAACACTCATTCAAACGAAGACATGGATGCATATCTTACAGGATTCTTCTCTTCGTACTCTCCTCTCTCCCGGGACTCCATCGCGGCCTCGACCTTGTCCTCTCTCATCGCCTCAACCTCGGCCAACTCCTCGAGTTCTCATCACAGCGATTAAATCGCTCAGAATAGATAATTAGATTTTAAAACAACTCAAGAATTAACAAATCTTTTACATTTTACACACGTTGCACAGACACGCTGCACTCTCCTCTTCACTCTCTCCTCTCTTCGCAATCTCTTCGCCTCTCCTTGAACTCTCCTCTCCCTGAACTCTTAAACCTCTCCTCTCCCTGAACTCTCTCCTCTCCTCTCCTCCCTCTCCTCTTCCTTAACTCTCTCCTCTCCTCTCTCTCGCCTTGAACTCTCTCTCCTCTCGCTTCACTCTCACCTCTCCTTTCCCTTTACTCTCTCCTCTCCTCCTCTACTCTGCCTATCCACGAACTCTCTCTCTCCTCCTTAAAAATTCATCAACGAGGAAGATATGTCCAAGAGGCACATATCAAATAGCTCGGTAACTAACTTTCAGCTGATGTTCATTGTTTTGGCATATTTTTCAATTCCCGTAGAGCTATGGTTTTTTTATAACATTTTATGCATATCCGAGGGAGTTTCAGTGTGATCTTGATCTTGCATGACGCTGTTATTTTTTGATAAGAGTGGGTAGGGCTTGGCTTTCAAGCCGATCTGGAAAGCTCCCACCACTAACTCGTGCTAAGAAATTATGGAGTTTAGAGATTTCAAAATGCAGAACAGAAAAGTAATGCTTACTATGACCTATGTAAATGTGGAGGCAAACTACGACTCGACAATGCTTTCAAAAACATGAGGCGATGCATAACCAGCAACATGTGTCAATGTCCATCGTTAAAATAATCGTCCAACATCATTAAGTCGTCAATCATCAAACAAGAACTTTTGTTTTGAAGCGATCTGACCTTGAGTTCCAGGACTCTTACGCTCTACCTGAAACTACACAAAACTTCAACTACTTACACCTCATCCTCATCTTCATCACCACTAGATGCAGTGAAGATTACCTCGTTCTCATCTTCAACCAACATCTCGTCCTCCACTAGAAGAGAAGCAATGGGTTCATTAACTAGTTGTTGTCCAGGACAAGTCCGTCTGTTATGTCCTTGTTGCTTGCACCTACTGCAACTCCTTAAACTAGATCGTGATTGTGATCCTAATTGGTCAGATGGTGAAGGATCAGTCACTGAAACTACTCTTCTCCTTCGATGAGCAAAATCCGAACTTGGAAAATGATTCACCGCATGTCATGTAAAGGAAAAATGTTCTCAATAGTGACTTCGCCAATAGAATTGGCTTCTCCATCTTCAGCCACGTTCTCGTCAGCATCACCAGTTGCTTCAGCTGCAGCGGTAGCTCTCGCTTGTGAGAACTGAGTAATATTATTATTACTCCTCACTACTTTGTGTCTCCCGATACGCTTAGCTATAGGAGGTGGTCCACAAGTCCACACTGGTTCTAAGTCATCGGTTGTCATAGCAGGCAGAAATGAATGGTCATAAATTGAAATAAGACTAGAACTGTACCAAATTGAGTCTACTCGTGTAACTGGACTCTCTCCAAGCTCTCTGTCGAATGCTATCACGTGACCACATGACCAAGTCATTTCTTGATACTCCAAACAGGTGTATGTACCTCTACCGTTTACAAAATGTTTCACAACATAACTCTTTCCAGTTCTATGACAACGAACCGTGGCCTCGGTTTGGCTCGAGGTTTGAGGAAACCCTCAACAGCCTGCTCATTCTCATTAAACATGAGTCTCGCAAATTTTGTTAACAGATTTGTCTCGTGATGAAGCTGTGTCCTTCGCTTCGTAAATTGCTGCAAACTATAATACCAAAGATCGAGTAGAATCTTAAGAGGTACATTCCATCGGATTTGTCCCAGAGCATTGTTCATGCTCTCAACATTAGAAGTAACCTTCCCATAACGTGGTAAAGGAAAGGCACACCTATTATATCTCGCTGGATCGATATCTCATAAGTATTCTCCTAGCTGTTTGTCTCTTTCTCCGAAATCAGCCAGCTTGCTCAAGACACTGTCGTACCTGCATTCGTACATAATGAACCCAATTAGTAACCACATTAGTCAAGCAGAAATTGTTCATGCAAATAGAACGATAGCAGATAAGAAATCAATTTGAAACATAACGATAAGAAATTTGAAGAACTTACATTTCACGAGTTCTGGCATAAAGACACGCTAAGAATGGCTGCTCAGCATCCTTTCCAAAGCGTGTGCGCACGTTGGTGCGAACGTGTTGTGCACAGTGCGCATGTTTTGTGTCAAGAAATATTTCAGCAACGGCTTTTTCAAGACCTTTTTGTCGATCACTGATTATAACAGTTTGGGGTGACAAAATCCCATGTATCGACTCACGCAGTAGACCACAAAACCACATCCAATTCGAGATATCTTCTCTTGGAGCTACTGCAAATGCCAGGATGATAGCTTCGTTTGTGTCATCAAGCACAGTGGCTAGAAAAATCTAAGATGGAAATTTTCAGCTCTTACTGTGACAAGCATCTAAGCAGATCACTCTCTGACAAAACCTATATGCGTTGCGGGTGGCACTTGGACACACAAAGAACCTGCTGAAAACAGTTGGGTGATTCTCCCATGTTCTCCAATCTACTACACACTCAGGGTCCACATCTTTAAGCCTTCTACACACTGATGGAATGTAGTGAAACGAGACGGTTTGGTTACCTTCTAACCAGTCACGCGAATGTTCTCTACCTCTCCACACTTGGTTATAAGGTGCTCGCTTGTTGAAAGATGTTCGGATTTCTTTCATCAAGTTACGAATAGGTGTATGCGGATCAATCGCCACTCTATTACACAGAATAGTAGCAAGAAACTTTGAATTTGATGCAGGACCACGCCAATAAGCCATGTGTGCCGGGCAAGTATGTTCTAGATTGCAAACTGTGACAGTGATTTTCGCACTGAACTTTTCTCTTTGTGCTCGAATTCTCCATTTGCATTGATTTAACACCTCTCCGACGATCGAACCTCCTCCATAGAAGATGGTTCTCTCCGCACTCAAAAACCATAATTTCTCTCCACAACGATCATTTTCTGGCACCCTTCGATCTGTTGTTGGTGTGACTGAGCTTGCTTCTTGATCATCTCGTCGTCGACGTTGTCTTTGTCTCTGAGAGAACTCATGAAAGCTGCGTGGTTGAATATTGCGAAAATCTCCTTCCGCAGCTCTATTTATCTCTCCTCTCTGTTCGACACTTTTGCGGCAACGCGCGTTGCCACCCCACCTGCATGTTCGCAGCTTATAATTCTCTTTCGATTTTGCCTTTTGGCTTGCTCTATTGTGAAGGAAACACCAGCTATCAACAGCAAAATCAAAATCTTTGAAGGATGAGAATTCCGCTCCCAACTTCAACCTGCCTGCAGCATCACGCAATGACTCTAATGTTCTTCTTTGCAACACGCGGCCATCATCTCGAGCTTGTGACATTTGTCGCCGTCATTGATCTAGTATGCTCAAGTCTCTTTCATCATCGGTCCTGCATCCATCGTAAACTTGTGTCTGTCAATATCCTCAAAATATAATCCATCTAGACATCTCTCCTCTTCAGTACGAGGAGATTGCACATCCTCCATCGTTTAAGTGTCTGCACTCACTTCCTAACTAGACCCCGTCGCACTCTATTCTCTTCCAAAGTATCAGTCGACGAATGTATACCCCTCGCGGAATAGAGAGGGAAATTGATTCACTATGTTACCAGTATGCTGTCGTACAAATTTTCCAGAAAACACTTCAGACACTTCAGTTGTACAAGGACGTGGTTGTAAAGCATGACATGTACAATCCGAGCTGTACTCTGACATGGCACAGTTACTTGTTTTACGGGCTGTTGCAAGTTGGGGGTCCGATCAAGAAGGGAATTATAAGAGGGGTCCGATCAAGTCCGCGATTCGTTATGGGGTCCGATCCTTGTCTTCTCCCTTGCATTACTATCAACTCTTCGTTTGGAAGAGGGAGAACGCAAAGAGGTTTATTCATTTAATTGAAGAATTAAATTTTAATTAAAATCTATATTTGGGTAGTAAAGGATCGTGTTTTTTTATTTAAATGATTTATAGGTTTTGTCTTTAATTTTTCATATTTATTTAATTTTATAAATATTTATTTAATTTAAAATTTAAAATTTATTTATTTAACACCTCATGAACAACATGTATGTGAGATAATAAATAAATAAATAAATAAATTTGATTATCTTGTCCAATAAATGTTTTGGATTTGGTTCCCTTTCTCTCACTTGTCTTTTTCTCCACTCGCCCCGGAAATGCAGGTTGCATGCATATTATTTAACCAACAGAAGAGGAACCATTAGTTCTTTGCAGATGGCAGTCCACTTTGAGCCAAAGACATCTGCATCTCTCCCGTATTGTATAATTATAGTAAACAGCATGCAACTAATTAACTAGACATTGCATTTCTCCTCTTGAGTGAGTCTCTTCTTCCTTGACTCTCCCACAGAGAGAGTGATGGTTCATCCCAACTCGACTGCAGATCTCGGAATTACTGACCATCTCACTGACGCTCAATCGAAGAAGGTTGAAGGGCTGCAGTGCCGACATACCGATAAGTAAGTAAACCACTTGTTGCCAGCAGTGGACTCTTGAAGCTAGGCTGAATGATCGTAGAAGAATCAGACCTGCTGTGAAGGTTTCACCTACATTTACGCGTTCGATTGCACGGTGAGGTTCTCGTCGAGGTTACGAGATTCAGGAGAGGAAAGAATGGCTGCAACGACTCGATTCTTCTCTTCAGGCAGCAGGAAGATCGTACTAACTAGTACATGCATCTTCAGAACTTCATTGCATTCGGCTAGTTTATAGACATTTGTCGAACAAGCGTTTCCGTTGTGCATGGGAAATTAAAGGTCCAGTTAACAAGAGACTCGTTCCTTTCGTGGGCTGTGGTTCCACCTGCACGGGTTTATGAACTGCGCGTATGAGAAATTATGGCAGCTCTACTCTAGCAGTGCCAACGGCTTCACATGGGAAATCATGATACTCGGCACGTTGACGAGAAAGAATTCTAAATAAAAGAAGAAGAAGAATGGAGGAGGAGGTGGTGGTGGTTGCATTTGTGGGCTTTGAGTTGGAAACAGATCGACCGACTCGGTCCCCCGTTCCGAAACAGGAATGGAAAGGAGCGTGGAGGTGGAGACAGGATTCTCATGCGCCCCTACGCCCACTAGATTTTCTTCCATCATGGTGCACGATTCGGATAAAATCAACACAGTCTTTCCGTGGGAACGGAGCATCAAAAGCAACGTACTGATGACTTTGTTTCGGTCCAGAAGGCAAAAATCGTACAACGATCGAAAGGTGCATGCATTAAGTGGAGAGGAGACCGCAACAAGTAACGCACTCTGTCAGTAGTTTCGGAGTACTCTGGAGAATTCTGGAGCTTTGCTTCTACTGACCATAGCCAGTACTAAATTCTCATGATCCAGTAAACTTCTTTGTACGTATTATCACGGAGAATCTGATGCTGACCGCACTTTACCGTTGCTGAATATTTTATTGCCTATCTTGTAGTTGACCTCATCTTCACTTGAGAGCTTCAGCTTCTTTGCTATGCTCAGAAATTGTTTCAATCTAAGTTGTAAAGATGAAGCCTCGTATATATAGTTCGAAACACTCCTTGTCGGTTCGAGGATCATACTGGACTCTTCACCTCCTACAGAAGCGGGTCAAAGCATCGTCGAGTGCGGCTGACCACCGATGAAAAGGGAACTGGTTTTCTCACGGTCGGGTCGGGTCGGGTCGGGTCGGAGATCGCCCCTTTCTCTTCTCGCCGAATCTCGAATCTAAAGACAACAGTTTCTACTTTTGAATGAAACTCAAGCACTAACTCTCAGTCACTCTGTTCAAGTCATTCAGCCAGATTAGATTTGCTGCACACTTGAGTGAAACTGCTCAAGATGAATCACGCACCGCCGATAGCCACGAAGCTCTGTCTAAGAATGGCTTTACAGTGCTAGGGACTCCTCGGCTAATCGCTTTCGTTAAAAGTTGGTATCTAGCCATGTTTTCCATTACAACCATGTTTTGAAACCATTCTTTCTGGTCCGAGGATTCCGTCCGTACCTATGTGGCACTGGTTACCAGCCTAAGTGGCACACACGTGGATGACACTAGGGTACCGAAGTCTTCAAATACCTTTTGGGACTTCTGACCTCTTCTGTTTTAAACTGCAACGTTTGAAAAGTTGAACGCGGGAGGTTCTGACAACGGCGAAGAAATTAACCGGATTTGGAAATTAATTCACCGTACTCTGCTGTACGAAATGTGAAATATTTTGAATCCATTTGAAATCACCGTATGTAATCGTCGTATGTAGCTTATTGGCAACCCCATTCGCCTGCGGCCTAGGCGCCGTGGGGTCGATTCTTCTTGCCCGGGAATTCATGCGGTGCAATGGTAGCAACACATGGCTTCAGTCGAAAGAGTTCTAAGAACAAATCAAACAAAAAGTGTCATTATTTATAAATAAAAATAATTATTGAAATAATTAAATAAAATTTCTGTATAAATTTCAAAAATTAACACTTTGTATTGTATGGCATTGTGAACACGAATGCAACGTGATGATGAGCTATTTAGGTTCTAGATACTATCTCTGACTTTACACGATGAATAAAAATGTCTTATTGAAAATAATTAAATAAAAAAACTATATAAAGATCAAAATTAACACTTCCTATTGTATCACTGAGAACACGAATGCAACGTGATGATGAGCTATTTAGGTTCTGGATACCATTTCTGACTTCACATACGATGAAAACCCATGCTTTCAATACCTAGTAAACAAGGAGTTACGTTTGCACTGTAGTTGCGAGACTATTCGTTATCGATTAATCCGAATCTAACTCATTTCTTTTCCAATTTTCACAACAGTTCCGTCTACCACTCCGTCACTAGCCGTCAGTTAATAGCACATCATACTCTCCAGTACAGAAAATTCCCTTCCCTTCCGTTCTTCGTATCGTATAGCTATGGTCACGCGTAACAAGAACTACATTCCTTTTCTAAAGGAATAATTAGACAAAAATCTGTTTACTTGTATGGTTTTTCTTTTTCTTTTCTTAGCACTCGTAGTTAGCATGGTGGCTTTTGGTCTTTGAGAATGTAAAGTCACCTTTTTACGCACGAACGGGGTTCGATCCTAATTTTAGTGGAACATATATACTGACCGCTCCGTCCCATCCATTAGTAGATGAATAGGTAGGTGGACCAGAATGGAGTCAACTGGGCCACTGCATGAGGTTCAGGATCAGTCCTCCAGTTCGAATCCGGTTCTAATTCTAATAACGATACACAGCTGTGGTCATGAACATGTTCCCGAGTACAGTAAGTAAGTGGGAACGGTATTCGGAGTCCGGAACAAATGTCACCTTACTTTTACAGGACATATTTGCACTGAAGTTTCTCCTCGTTACTGCCTTGAGAGGACTAAAATCATAACGGACCGAAATCTTGTTCTGTTGCGGGCTAGAAGAATCTGTTTCAAGTTCTAGCACAGCTGAGGAGAAGCACGTGTATGATCGAAACAAGGAAGCTGCGCCTGAAATGTAACAGACCTATCCATAACGAACGTATTAGTTGAAATGACTGTGCAGGTAGATGATACATAGTATATATGGAGGCGGTGTTAAAACATTCGAACTCACATACTCCCGACGGTTTTTAGTGGAGAGGTTGGAAATATAACGTCGATCTCGTACTGCAGTTCACTGTTTCTTCGATGCTGACTCGTATCTCTGTTCCCAGTTCAATATCACGTTTCTTCCAAATGCTCCCAGTACTCTTTGTTGATAAAGTGAGTTGAGTGCTAAGGATCATGCGGAAGGTAACAAAGAGATCAGACATTCATCCTCTCTCACAGGAATGGGGTATTAACAGTAACGAGCATGAAGGATGACTAGTCAGTAGTTAAATACAAGAAAGACTAAGAAAACATTAACTCCAGGAAGGCCGAAGGTCTAGAGGAGTCACATTGTTAACAGTTAGTCAAATCATATTAACTTGAAGAGAAAAGTTGTAAAACAAGTAAACAGCAGAAGCTAGATTTTCTAAAGCTAGATTTTCTACTGCTAACACTCTTGATTTCGCTTATTCTTCACTCTCTCACGATTATCTGTACACTCATGCGAACGATCAGGCTCATTGCGTCACGTAAGTTCCTTGCAGACACTCGATCGTCGCTGATTCAGAGCCCACCGGGACACTGGATAGGTCTCTGTAAAACCCTTTCTCCTGGACCAGTCTCACTCGCAGGAGACTCATATGCGAAGACATAAATGATGCTAGATGTTCTCGTTTTATTCCTCCACTGTATAGTGTCAATCTTTCGTGTAGACAATAATCCGGTCAAGTATACTAGTACTGCGCGAGAACGAGGAGTCGAGAACACGAGGACACGAGAGGTCCACTGTAAAGGTCCGGCAGCGTTGATGTGGCGGGCCGTTCACTGTACCTCGATATGCATGCTGTTACCTTCACCCATTCTCTCCACGTCTGTGCTGTGTACTGGTTTCTAGCACTACATAAACAATGATCGTTCCAATCCTGGGCTGTGATGAACCCCATGAGCACAATTGTTGCTCTGTCAATTTTAACAGCTCTCGGGCAGTGTGTTTTTCCTTCGTTTTCCAGTCCATCGTGAGTAAACACAGTGCAGGCGTGTTCGAAATCTCAACACTAGAATATAGACCACTCTAAGATTCGAGCTCAAATGAACATGCAGATTCAGAATGCAGTTCGTTTTTCGTGTGGAGTCGAATATCTACCCTGCAGATGGCAGTCAATCATGAACAACATGGATCGCTTCTCGGACAGTAAGTGTTTCGCTCGTTGGCCAGTCCATCGTAAGTAAACACAGTGCAGGCGTGTTGGAATTTCAACACTAGAATACCACTCATAAGATTCGAGCTCAAATGAGCTTGCAGATTCAGAATGCAGTTTCGCTTTTCGTGTGGAGTTCGAATATCTACCCTGCAGATGGCAGTCAATCATCCAACAACATGGATCGTTTCTCGGACAGGATGTGTTCCGTTCGTAAGTAAACACAGTGCAGGCGTGTTCGAAATGTCAAAACTAGAATACCACTCATAAGATTCGAGCTCAAATGATCATGAGCATGCAGACTCTGAATGCAGTTTCGCTTTTCGTGTGGAGTTCGAATATCTACCCTGCAGATGGCAGTCAATCATCAACAACATGGATCGTTTCTCGGACAGGATGTGTTCCGTTCGTAAGTAAACACAGTGCAGGCGTGTTCGAAATGTCAAAACTAGAATACCACTCATCAGATTCGAGCTCAAATGATCATGAGCATGCAGACTCTGAATGCAGTTTCGCTTTTCGTGTGGAGTTCGAATATCTACCCTGCAGATGGCAGTCAATCATGAACAACATGGATCGCTTCTCGGACAGTAAGTGTTCCATTCGTAAGTAAACACAGTGCAGGCGTGTTCGAAATGTCAAAACTAGAATACCACTCATAAGATTCGAGCTCAAATGAGCATGCAGACTCTGAATGCAGTTTCGCTTTTCGTGTGGAGTTCGAATATCTACCCTGCAGATGGCAGTCAATCATGAACAACATGGATCGTTTCTCGGACAGGATGTGTTCCGTTCGTAAGTAAACACAGTGCAGGCGTGTTCGAAATGTCAAAACTAGAATACCACTCATAAGATTCGAGCTCAAATGAGCATGCAGACTCTGAATGCAGTTTCGCTTTTCGTGTGGAGTTCGAATATCTACCCTGGAGATAGCAGTCAATCATGAAGAACATGGGTCGCTTCAGTCTTTCAGATGTTCTTGTACTTAACACGTTTGACAGCTTCTCCTCCGTTGTAGCAAAACCAGCTGAACACAAGACCAATCCAGCTAGGTCCGTCATGGGCGATGTCAGTCGAAACTCACCAACATTCTCAGAAAATTTCTGTTCGAGACTCGAATTCCGGCATCCGCATCAAGTGAATACCAGTATAGTTCCTTAAACATTCGAATTTATGGGTCTATGAGATGAGATTCTGAATCCTTCTGCATTCGGTTCATATGCTGATAACCTCATCTGTGTTACCAATCTCTTTGACAGGAAACGCTGACTGCAAGCTGAGGGGATACTGTAGTGGACAACATCCTTCTGCTGAATTTCCGGCGTTTACTTATAAATATAAACACAAGTATAGCGCGTATTGACCTTGTACTCAGAACAGAAACGGCTTATGAGAACGGAGAGCTCTGTGAACGTTAGTAAACGACCTTTACTTACCATTTGGAACCAAATCAACCAACATGCTGTTTGGAGGAACTAGTTTTCGCACGTACGGTTCGGAGGAAGGCCTTCCCAGCTTTCCTCCTCGAAGACTACTCCACAATTGAGTGTGAGGATAGGAATATCCTGAAGTATATACATAATAAGTATGTCACTGTTCTCATCGTCAGTGGTCAGATTGCAGTTGATACCCCAATCATAATGATAACAAACTCTCAGAGAGAACTTTCACAACAGTTCCTGATAACGCTGAGACTGCTGAGAGCAACATTGTAGCAGATGTACAGGGCTACCTCGAAGATGGAGAACTCCTTTTCTTTCGACTACAGTACTGCTTTGTTTAGCCCTCAATGCTACTAATTCAGCCTACAAGTCTTAGAGGTAAAGAATCCAGATATTCTAGATATTCTAGCCCAACTTCCGTACGGGCCCTCCACGAGAAAATCAAGTCTCTTATGACTATATAACCTTTATGACTTATCGTCCATTCCATTTATGCTCTTCGCTCACAGACAGAAAAGTCGCCATCTTCATTCGGTTGAAGTTTCTGTGCTACTTGGCGCTGTTTCATAACAGGGGTGAAACGTCCGAGCATCAAACTAAAACATGCTGATCTACGTTGCTGCTAAGTTAATAGACACAGCAATGCAACACTTTCGTTGGACAGTCTGATCGAATCGATCGTTTCCTGGGTATTCTTTTGGGTATGTTTTCACAGCGAAGCTTTGTCCTGCCAGAGTAGGGACTGCACTGACTGACTATCTTATCTAATCTATTCTAACAGTCTGTCCAATCTTTTGGCTCCATTCTGTTACCTGTTAGGATCTAAAAGCTTTGCTAGCATTGAGATTCGCAACATAATGAGGTTTTCTGTGCCAATCAAACAAACACATGCCGATATTCACAAACTTCCCCAAGTTTCTCAACCGTCTTAGACCACTAATGAAGAGATGATGATTAAGTATCACCCAAAAAGTAGCAAACCCTAGCCTGCTACTGGTACTCGTTTATAACATGGAATCAAAATGATCTCGCGTACCGAGGTTTACTGTCACATCGTTAGACTAAAGAAGAATCAGGAACTGAGCGAAGGAATCTTCTCGGCTTTGTCAAGCGTTTCGTTCGTGTTAACGTTCTTGTCTCGAGAAAAGATTCCAAGTCCAGCAGTTTTTCGGAATATGGGAGGTGCAGAAGTTGAAGCAGCAGAACTGAACTGAATTGACAAAACCACTTGCTCAGCAAGCTCGGCTGATCTTTCGAACATTTAATGTTTGAGAGAATACTGCAATATTACTGTGTCCTCAATCCCTGGTTCAGTCGACGCTTGGAGGGTAGAACAATTTCTAACCTCCGGGCGCAAGGATACCCATTCGAAGCACAAACCAGAAGAGACTCGTTAAAGTTACCGAGCCGAAATGTCGAAGTCCGTGACGTGACAGAAGGACTAGACGTGTGAAGGGAAGCATTGGGAAATTCGAACTGTTGTCGTTCTTGTCAGCGAACTGTATCTACCGAGAATCATCATTTTTATGGATGAGTGCAGCAGGTGGCCAAACAAAAAGATAAAGCTCTCCCCGATTCAGGAGAGTTTCATGGACGCAGTTCGAGGTTTTGCCATTTCTCTCATGACGCCGAAGTCTGCGGAAGCCAGTTCGACCTTCGTCATTCCGTGTAAGGATTTCCCAGGCTCCCAGGTCGGCGCACGGCAAAATTACGTTACGCTGCTCTCATCCGAAGTTCCATGAAATGCAACTCACTTCAAATAATTGCTATCAAGACTATCGTGCATCAGTTGATATGGCCGAGTTGGTCTAAGGCGCCAGATTAAGGTTCTGGTCCGAAAGGGCGTGGGTTCGAATCCCACTGTCAACACCCTTGCTTTTTCCTTTTCCTTCCTCTGAAAGAGGAGTCCAGAGAAATGCAATCGACTCTGAAGCATCTCTCATAAAGGCACAAGTAGCATCCGTTTTGTCTGAGTCTCCTTCTGTACTCGTTCACTACTGTATGTCTTCCCTAAGAAAGAAAGAGAAGGTTAAACATCCACTTTATGGAATATGCTAATCAATCATATTAGCAGGAGTTATTGCAGGACTTTGCCACTTTATCCATGGTTCTGGTGGGATTTCTCTAAATTTCAAAGGTAAAGCTCAAGCTCCTTGTGCTGCTCAGGATGTGCGAAACCAATGCTAACTTCAGAGCACCTGCATAAACTTTTTGCCTCCTCCATCCCTAACCCTTCCTGCCACAAGGGTTAGGTATAAACCAAAATCACAATATATAATATATAAATAGTTACAGCTGTACTGACTTGTATCTTTAGCCCGCATAATGACCTGATCTCAATTCAGTCTCTGTATTAGTGTCTTCTTATTTATGCAGATGAATTATTTTGCTTCATAAGAAATCAAATGTCGTCTTGGAGTATTTTAGTCACTTCTGAATATTCAGATTATCTCTCTAAATTTTTAATTTTTAATTTTTAAGGATTAGTGTAACTGCTTTAGAATTATTTATTTTATATGGTTGTTTCAGTCTCTGTATTAGAGTCTTTTTTTATTTATGCAGATGAATTATTTTGCTTCATAAGGAATCAAATGTCGTCTTGGAGTACTTTAGTAGCATCTGAATATACAGATTACCCCTCTAAATTTTTTAAGGATTAGTGTAACTGCTTTAGAATTATTTATTTTATATGGTTTGTCTGATCTCGTCACTGAATTCAGATGAATTCTCCCCGGCTCGAACTCGATACGTGTAGATCGTAACGACAACCGTTATTAGTGCGCTATCTTCAGTATGTGTAAACAAGTTCAAATGTAGCTACAAAACAACCGCATAATTATTTATTTTATATGATTTGTCTGATCTGGCCATTGAATTCAGATGAATTCTCCCCGGCTCGTGCTCGAGACGTGTAGATCGTAACGACAACCGTTATTAGTGCGCTATCTTCAGTATGTGTAAACAAGTTCAAATGTAGCTACAAAGCACCCGCATAATCCCTAGCCAAGGAAGCATAGCGAGGATCCAAACCCGGGGCCAAGAGGAGTACGTATTACTATCTTATCATACGATATACACCAGACAATAATACACCATACGGTACTGAGTAGCGAGTACAATACACAGTACACCGCTCTTTGAATTTTAGTCCCCGGCACAGATTTTTGTCATTTTCTGTCTTTCTTCACAAACTGCACTTTGCATGCATAATTAGTAGCATGGCAGTTTACTCATTGCTTATGGTTTATATTCTGGTATTCTCGTGTTTCCAGGCATAGGTTAACAGTTAATATTTACAAAAGAAATTGATTATTATTATTTATTTAATATATACTTTTCATTTAACACTTATGTTTTTTTCTCAATAACAAAAAGCGACCAAAAATTCCCATCATTCATCGAGCATGCATCTCAAGGAAGGATAAAACTTCTGAGACTCCAGTACATGCCATTACGTTCATATTGAAAAAGATAGCATCGAATATAACTGTTTCAGACTGCCTGCTAGCATGATGGTGTTTGACGCGTGGAAGGATTTTTATTTTGGTTTTATTAGTTCTTTTGGAGCTGTTTTCGCCGAGGAGTTTTTGCTCTGACATGGATTACACCACCCAAAAACTAATCTGATAAATTTTATGGCTACACAAATAATTGATGACAATCCTAAAACAAAAGGAAAAGAAAGTGCGAATCCTTTTGCAACTCCTTTAGAAATATTACCAGAATGGTAATTTTTTCCAGTTTTTCAAATACTTCTTACGAGGTTCGGACAAAGCAGCAATCAATAATTTTTTGAGGTTAGTTTAGGATTAGGGAAGGATGTGCATGGTTCTTTCGTAACTTCTAGCTTAGTCCGCGAAACTACTGAGAACTTGGCAGGTTACAAGTTTGGTCAAGTTTTCAGAGTCACTCCTTTCTTTGAATAAAACGAAGCAGATTTTATAGCACTTGAAAAGGTTTAACTCCTTATTTTACTTTAAATTGCGCAGAATATTTCAATTTTTGAACTTTTCGTGGAGACTACCTTCTGCTAATTGATTTTGAGTAGCTTTATCAAAATCATAAGCAAATTGAGCAAAAAAGGTGGCGTAATCCATGTAAGAGCAAAAGCAATACACCGCTCCAAAGTACTCGTTGATGATGGTGTTAGACGTGTGGGCGGATGAGATGTGATACTCTCGTCCTTGTATGCCAGTAAGAGAGTCCTTTTAATACGGTGATATCATCCCGCTGAAGAGAAGAGAATATGATATGCATCCCAATGGCGGTTCCGGCCAGGGAGCGGAAAAAGACGAGAACATGAAAACCGCTATTTAAATTAACGTGATCGGTAGGACGCCGGGGTTGTGTGCGCGTGTTAAGGCAAGCTGCTGTCTTATCGGATTTTTGACTTCGGCGTTAGGGCAAGCTTGTATTATCGCTGGCCGTGTGAGGGCAAGCTGCTGTCTTATCGGATTTTCGACTTCGGGGTTCGGGCAAGCTTGTATTATTGCGGGGCGTGCTCTTCGTGTTCTTGCTCTTCGCTCTTTGGGTGTGTTCTCGGTTTGGGCTGCGTTCTGGCATTGGCTCTCTTTTCATGATGGACCCTGGTGCAGTGATGGAGATGGAGTATGTTCTTCTTCGCAGCTGCTATTGGCGGAATCTTGCTGCCGAAATGGGAAATTTTGCGAGAGCAGATCTGCACTGTTGCTTCCTTTTGGAGGTTCTGCTGTTCTCGGCTGGCCTTTCTTGCGCACTTCGCTCTGTCTTATTTCGTCGTTTTGGAGGTTGAGCGGTTTTTCGCTTACGCTGTGATCGACTTCGATTATCGAGGACGGAGGCACAAATGGACTCGTGCAATGGTGCGGTTTTTCGTTTCATCGTTTGACTGTTGTCGGCATTCCCGTTTCTACTTTCTGCGTTTTCCGCTTTCTTCTGACAGTTGCTGCTTTCTTTTCATCGGTCCCGCCAGAGAGGTATCATTTTCTGCCCTTCTCTATTATCTGTTTTCACTTCTTTTTGTTGCTGCTTGCTGGCCTTCGGGGAGTGGCGTCCCCGTGCTGTGAGTCCCGTTCTTTTGACGGCGGCAGCAGTGACCGCACCATCATCATCTTGCCGCTGGACGGTGACGCACGCACCTTATGCTGACACAGCTCGGGCGGACTCTCTATCCATGCTTCTGCTCCTTCATTTAGGTACGTCCTCCACTATACATTCTACTCCTTTTTCTCCGCTTCCGCTCGATGATGAAGTTATTACTAGTCCGGCCACGTCCTCGAACGATGAGGTATTGCTGCTTGCTGTCTCCTTGGAGGCTGAGGATGCTGAGAAGACAGAAGACAAGTCTTTATTTGAGACTTTACTGATTCCCAACACTGCTCCAAGGTTTGCATTCCTTTCTAGTAGACTTCCGATGATCCCTTTTTACGAGCGTACAGTGCAGTTGACACGTTCTTACAGTTACCTCGACCTAGTGTATTGTAGGAGTCCCATACAGTTCCTGCTAAAGTTTGATTATGTCTTGATAGGGAAGACCTGTTATCCCTGTCCGGTCCATCCTTTGCCTATCGTCACTTTGGCTGGCCCCTGCCGTTTCTTCTCCTTTTCAGACGACGGGATTTCACTGTATTTACAGGACAAGCGGTTTCGCATGTTTAGTTACCCTGCATTTTTCATCCAGGAAGGTGGTTGCAGACATTCGACAGTACATGGTCTTTTCAGACTGTTTGGTTTGCCTTGCATCTGTACGCAACTAGAACCATCGGAAAATCGCGTTGTTTGCCGCCACCATACAAGGTTGGATCGAGAGTATGTCTCTCCGCAAAGCAGCCAGAGCGAGGACTCCGACCCTGGAGTTGTCGGTGACAGTATCTCGGACGGGAACTGACTTTGAGCCGTCTGTCTTCACACTCCTTTCTGCTTTCTTGCAAAAGCAGTGTGTCTCAAGAATGTTTTTCACTGAAAGGGGGTAGTCTCCTGGACCTACATTTCCAGGGCGTTATTTGTATCCATGGGAAATCTTGTGTGGAGGTGAAGAAGAAGCTACTGCACGCAGTTGGTTGAGATCAGCAGCATCCAATTGATGCAGAGATATGCGTGAAGCAACTCTCGAACAAGAGGTTACACACATTTGTGGCATGGTTGGCATTGTTTGAAGGATGAAAAATTGCAACATCATCACGCTGTGATGAAAAACATTTCTGAGAGCGTGGTCGCGGATGGTAAGAGTTATTTATGTTGCTAGGAGCTGCTGATACAAAAAATTGTGTTGAGCTCAATTATATGAATATTTTGCCCAGGGTCCTTCAGTTTAACAGGTACAAAAGCTCTCACTCGCTGTCGAACACCTTATCTCAGTGCCTGCGTCAGATGTTGGTTTCTGAGAAGTACTCACCCTCTCCTAGGTGGATCTTGCAGGCAGGGATACAAAAAAGACCCTCCTATTCCCTGTGGAACTCCTTCATTAGACCCGAGCAGGTAACCCCCGAGGATGTAGATAATATATTTTTCCACATTGACAATCGACGGTGCCCGCATTGCACCCGCATGTACTTCGAACGGGAGGTGAACAAACAGGACGATAGCAGCAGTGAAGACCACGGGGGTGGACAGAAGGAGCGAAGCGACTCACAACAGCGGCCATTTCCACAAGAAGATCAAGACCTGCCAGAGTTCATACCTCTCGCAGATGTACTACTCACCTGCCGAAGCGACCCCATCATAGTTGACTAGTCATTTACATATGTACAGTTATCGACCGTTAGAAACTACAGTTTCAATATCAGTGCTTTGACTCGCCACTGAAATGTGAACTAACTCGTTAGAGTAAACTCGAACGTCTGTTTTATACTCTCGTACTCACACAGACGTCGACTATTATATTGTGTACTTGAAGTTGCCGGTTAGAGTAAAAAAAAGTCTGTTTTATTCTGTGCCTGACACCCGCAATAAAAGAATTATTTTCGCAAGTATTTTATGTTGCACTGCCGAGGGTCTGAAGACGTTTGTAATTTTACGGAGCAGTTCCAGAGAAGAGAGAGCACTCACGACTGGTCCAAAGACGATAATAATGTTAGTACGAGGAAAATAAATTGCAGCAAAACAGTTCGAACTGGGCTTGGGCTCAATATGCATCCAAAGCGAACCGTCGCCGGGGAGAGGAGAAAGACAAGCGGGGAAGGAGGGTGGCATGGGATGGTGTTCGAAGAAGCAAAACTCTTTTTCCTTGCATGCT
This sequence comes from Asterella californica, assembly GCA_036924285.1. Classification (NCBI taxonomy): domain Eukaryota; kingdom Viridiplantae; phylum Streptophyta; class Marchantiopsida; order Marchantiales; family Aytoniaceae; genus Asterella; species Asterella californica. The sequence goes on along the minus strand of JAYKYS010000011.1, from coordinate 21,055,362 downwards.
GGATGAACTCCGGGAATTTTTTCTCGTTTAATGTTATCGATAATATATATATATTAAATATAATATATATATTAAGTAAGTATAACTAATTAAAATATTTTATAAAATTATCTGTTAGCTCATGCTCAGAAACACGTGGAAAATAAAAAATAACCCATAAGACTTGATCCGAATGCCGTGCTTCAGAACATACAAATTCGAGAATCTGCTTCAAAACGTACATTAATATACACTAAGTTTAATTTAATACCTAACCCTTCCTGCAAGAAGAGTTAGGTATTAAATTAATCTCCTGCATATTTGTCTCCTCCATCGGAAGATGGAGGAGGTGAATATGCATCCAAAGTGTGGTTCTCGCCAGATAAGGAAAAAAGACAAACGTTAATATAATCACTGAAAATAACCGAAGATAACTGGTTTGGAGCTGGTTAGAGGTGACAGTTTAAAATTTATTCTAAAAACACGATAAAAGATGCAAAGGAACCGTCGAATTACTTCGAACTGAACATTGTTCGCTTCAGATCCAGCCGTAGGTGCCGTCCACATGAGGTTCAGAAAATCAAATATAAACTGGTGCCATAGGTACTTTCACAGGAACATTAGTTAAACTTAACATCTTATTTAAGTATTAAAGTTAAACTGCTAAAGTTAAAATCTATAAATAAAATAGATTTTTTATCGTACACATGGTCACTTTGAATCAAAAACTCATAAGTAATGGACGGCAAAATATCTCTTTCCTCGTATAAAGGGACTGAATCTAAGTCAATAAAAATATTATCTTTTATTACTGTTAATTTATACACTAATTCTTCCAAGAGGAAGGGTTAGTGAATAAATTAACACATTTGCATCACCTCTTCCGAACTTGGAGGAGGTGAATATGCAAGGAAGTCATACTCAAATAGTGATATCATCCAGCTGAAGAGAAGAGAATAGCAGAGCAGCTTCAGAACTTTTGCGAGAGAAGAAAAGGTCAATCAGAAGTCAGGAAGAATAAAGTGCATCTTCAGCCACTGGAACAAACTGCATGCATGGTTCGGATACAAGGCAGTTCGAAATTCAAGCATGGTTCGGATACAAGACAGTTCGATATTCAAGCATGGTGATACCAGTAGTTGATGTGCAGGCAATGATCGTGGTAGGCAATTATGAAGGCCTCGAGAATATTGCAAAGGAATAATGAAACATGGCAACTATTTGGAATTTCAAAATGTAAAGAAGCTTTTATTTTCCTGAAGACTTTCCATAAGGACTGAATCAACGTTCTATGGATGATTCTAGATGTTGAACTTCACACCCTTATCCTTGCATATTTCACCTCTTCCATCTTCTGGTAGAGGAGGATAATAGGGGTGTCAAGAGGAAATATTCCAAAAGACAAAAGACTAGAACTTTGTTACGTCTAGCTTTTCAGTAAACCGTGATTCATTTTGGGTACTTTTTTTGAACTGAGAATAGAATCTCTTCATTGATTACTTTTTACTTCTGTCACTTGCAATCATTACTCTGACAATTAGATTTCACTATACAAAGATAAACGGATGAAACGAGTGAGAACTCAATAAGAAAACGCCCGTGACATTATACAGACACCTCCGGTCCACCAAGGTCTAGCCGAAGTAGTAACTCCTTCTCCCAGATCTAAAATCTTTCCAAAAGTTTACTACGTGAACACCCCTAATATGCAAGGGTTTAAGTTATCACCTAACCTTCTCGTACAAAAAGTTTAGGTAATAAATTAAACGAAACAAAAGTTCCTCAGAAGTTCATGTTACATACATATGTTGACTTGTTCTTTCATCTGTTGTTCCGAGGATTCTAACATTTACAGTCACTGAAATATTCACCTTCCTTTCCCATGAGGGTAGCGAAACTATTCTTCTTTTCTGACAAATGCACTATTTCATAGGTTTGTTGTACAAACTGCGGAAGCCCTGATGTATGACGTCCTAAATTATGGAGCTCTATTGAATCACACCTCATTTGAGGATAAATAATTCATATACCTTCGGAAAAACTTACACTTTTAGTTAATTTCCCACCATTTGATACGAGGATACAAGATGATCATGGAAATACTTTGTTTGAGTTTTTCTTTCTTTTGTAGGTCTTCTTTGTATTGTAGATCTATCTAGATTTCTGATTTGTATGTACTATTTCAGTTCGCACCTTAAGTAGAACTACCTAATGAGATCGTTTTTATTCTGAAAATCATTTAATTTACCAAATATTGTAGTTTATAGTTCATATTAGCACCAAAAGGCACTTCACGAATATTAGAAGATTATAGACCAATGATAAATTCTTTTTCTCTGTGCATCAGCTGCATGCTATCCTACATATATCTATCTCAGTCGTCTTTAACTATATCGAGCGAGAGGGTGAGAATACAAATGTGATAACACCATGACCCTGTGAAATGGTCATGGAAAAAGAAATTGAATATACAGAAACATAATAACCCAATTACCATCTCCTGATACTGGCAATATGGATTTGACATTTTGGCTTTGATAATTGTGCATGTGGCATATTCTTGACCTAGAGACTTCTGTGCTCGTCTTTTCTTTTGGATTCTATCTAGGACAAAAAGAACAGGCAGCTTTGATGAGTTACCCACCAATATCTTTGAAGTAAACCTGATAATGGGTTTTCATGTGCATGCAGTAACATGCGTGGTGGTAAACTCGAGCCGGAATGGATATAACTCGATGGTACTGCAGAATTAGTGCAGATACTACTAAGTCAGGAGCGGCCAAAATCTCCCTGAACTTTATGAGGACGTAAAAGATTCTGAAAATATAAAGTCTTTCGTCTTTTGTATTTTAGAGTTGTTTTTTGTATGATACATCATCCTCCGTACACGAATATCATGCAGTACATTTGATAAACCATGATCTTTATAGATTAATTTGATAAATTATCATTTTTAAATAATATCTCTAAAAATAACCGTTAAATCTTCACACAAGATTTAACGATAAAATAAGATTTTATTTTTTTCTTTATCTTTTACACTGTGGAAGCTACGATCGTAATTGAGACTTGTCAATAGTAAACATTCCACTCCCCTCGGTTACACATCGAGGAATCCTTTAGGACTGAGAAAAACTAGTCCACGGAAGCACTACGACAAGGTGATGAGTTTCATCATTCAGGATACGATGAACACTACAAGTGAATATGCATGCTAATGGACTGTGGCGGCAGCCCGAGGAAGCAGACAAGTGCAGCTTTCGGGAGAAAATACTTTAGTGCGATTGATTCCGATCATAGTAGACGGCGTTTAATGTGCGAAAATATTTGAGACGAAGGAGCCGTTTACAGAAAAGACTTTAATTGTGTGAGAAATATTTGAGGTTAAGGGGCCGTTTAGAGAGAGCAGTTGAGTGTGCGAGAAATCTTTTAGGTTAAGGGGCCGACGGCAGCTTTTAGGTTTAGGGGGCGGAAGAATGATTTTTGAATCACCCGCGGTTCGCTGCCGCTCCTCTTCGTCGTGCGGTTGTGCTGTCGTTGCGGTGGTGCTCTTGTCTTCGTCCCGCGGCAGGACTCTTCGTGGTTATGGTGTTTTTGCTTGCCGTGGCGGTCTTCGCTGCGACTCCTGCTTGTTCGCTGCTGCTCGTGTTGCTGGTGCGGTTTTGCTCTCGTTGCCGTCCCGTCATGCGGCATGGCTCTTCGTCGTTATGATGTTGCTTGCTTGCCGTGGCGGTTCCTGCGGCTCGTGCTTGTTTGCTGCTGCTCGTGTTGCTGCTGTGATTTGGCTGTCGTTGCAGGTGCTTGCTTGTGACGGCGGTTTTTACGCGCGACTGGAGATTTGGTTGGCATTGCTCGTGGCGGTCTTCGCTTTGGCTCCTGCTTGTTCGCTGCTGCTCGTGTTGGTAGTGCGGTTTTGAGGTGTTTGCTTGCCATGACAGTTATTAAGTACGACTGGGGATTTGCTTATGATTATCGTCGTCTGGTTGGCTGTGCGTGCTTACGGTGCTTGTCATTCCTTGCTACGGCGGTGTTCTTTTGGTCCCGCGGTGAATTTTTGCTGAGATGGACGTCCGAGTGGAGATTTGATGCTGCGGAATTGGTGCTCGCTCCGATTGGACACCGCTGATGAAATGTGCGGTGTTGGCTCATGCAATTCGGGCGTTTGTTGTCTCAAAGCAAAAAGTTGACTAATTAGAGGTATCAAGTGCTGCTAATTCATGTTATCAGCAACGCTTGCCACAAGTACCCTTTCAGCTCTGGATCATTTTAATGGGACGGAGTTTGATAAAAAGGAAGGTTGAAGATAAGTTCCTTTTCGAAATGCTCAAATTCTACTATACTGGATCGTGCATATATATTCACCTCACACCAATTTGTTCGGTAGTCAGTATATTTTCATCAGCCGGCTGGTGGGAACAAGAAACTTGGGATATGTTTGGTGTGTATTTTCGAATCATCCTGATTTACGACGTATATTAGAGAAGCTCCAAACTGAAAAGCATGCATATTCACCCTCTTCCGAGTTCGGAAGAGAGAGATATGCATAACCATTTAATTTAATACCTAACCTTTCCTGCCGGAAGAGTAAGGTATTAAATTAAACGTCTCATTGAAGTAATTTAATCGTGAATACAACTCTGTGGTCTTGTACCTTCTGAAGCGCGAGAAATATTTCATATCCGCTAACATCCAAAAGTGAAGAGTCCGGGTAACCCAAACCCTAAATACCATGATCAGTTTTAATCACAAAAATGAAATCTGAAGCACTCCAATATTACATATGGGTGAATATGCATCAAAACGGTCGAAATGGCAGAGCAGAGAAAGACGACAAGCTAGGGTTTCAGGAGGTGAAATTCGACTGTGAGATAAGACGAGTGATAGACATGTAACGTCCAACGCGGGTAGAGGAGTTTAGGTATAGGGGAGGAAGGTAGCATAAATTTTCTGTGACGTCCAGCGCGGTAGGTAAGTTTAGGTATAGGTGAGTTTTTCTTCGTGTTCACAAACGCGGCATTCGTCGTTCGGTGTTGGAAGAGTCCCGGTACACAGCTTTTGTCGGTCATCTTCGTGCGGGTGGCACAGATTGCCCGTGGTGTTCATCGTTCGATGTAGTAGATTTGATTTTGAAACCGTGCGATCTTGTTTTCATTGCTGTCTTTCGTCGTTCGGTGTTGGAGGAGTCCCGGTACGCAGCTTTTGTCTGTCGTCTTCGTGCGGGTGGCACAGATTGCGCGCAGCGTTCGTCCTTCGGTGTAGTAGACTCGATTTTGGAACCATGCGATCTTGTCTTTATTGCTGTCGATGTTTGGTATTATTTTTTCCTTTTGTCGTTTGGGCAGGGATAGCGGCTTCGGAGATTGGGCATTCATTCGTGTCGCGGTCAACTACTCGTTTCTTCATATTCATTCCTGCCGTGGCGTCGGACTCGTGGTGTTTTCGGTGTTGGTGTTGGCCGTGCCGTCTCATTCCTGCCGTCGTCGAGAAGTTGTGTTCGCACGATTTCTCGTTTGCTGCTTTCCAACAATCAGGAGACTCGACGGACAGGACTACTCGTTTTTTGCTGCCTTTGCGGCCATGACGAGGTGGACATTGACTCCTGTCGACCCGAGGAGTTCTGCGGGATGACCTCAACGTCCTGCAGCGGGCTACAAGATAAGTATTCGATGTTTCTCTCTTTCATTCTTTGGCATGTATGGATAGTTACACAGTCCAGACGTGGATGAATCAGCTGTCAAGGCTTCGCTTGTTGAACTGAGCGGTAGCTCTGCTGAACAGACAGACAACTTTCTGTCTCTGCAGTTTTCTCCTCTCGAGCAGCTTTTCCTCTATTTGTCAAAAAAGCTACCTATGATGTCGTTTTCTGAAACCAAGCTCGAAGTATGACGCACATATGTCTATTTGGAACTCGTTTGTTCTCAACCAGTCGTTCCGTTCTTGGTCAAGTTCGACTATGTGCGCATTAGCAAGACTTGCTTTCCTTGCTCGTTACATTGCTCCTCGATATACAATCTAGCTGGACCATATAGATTTTTCTCATATTCTAGTGATCATCTCTCGATGTACTTGCAGGATCGCAGATATCGGATGTTCGCATACCCTGCAATTTTTACGCGTCCGGATGATAGTTTCGAATCCACTGTGACTCGTTTGTATAGAACCCGTGCACTTCCTTGCGTATGCTCAGTTTTGGATCCATTTCAATTTCACTTCATTTGTCCTCACTATTCAACCTTCTCAGGGGATAATGTCTTTGAGAAGAGAAGCGAGAGCAAGGAGACCGACGATGGAGACATCGGTCACAGTTTGCAGGACTGGTTGTGATCTGGACATGTATTTATTTCCCTTGCTTTGCAATTTTCTGGAGGCACAGTGTCTGTTTGGAGTTTTCTCTGTCGAGCGTGGAGGGAGCCTCCTCCACTTGCATTTCCAAGGGGTGATTTGTATGTATACTAAATCAACTATTGATGTCAAGAAGCGTGTGTCGTAGGCTCTTGGATGAGACAAGAACAAACCTGTCGGCGGGGAGGTGTGCGTTAAGGTGCTTTCCAACAAGGGACTCCACACCTTTGTGAGAATGGTCGGTTACTGCCTCAAGGATCATCAGGAAGAGCATCATGTGGTCACCATGAAGAATATCAGCGAGTCGATGGTTGCAGATGGGAAGGAGCTATACATGTTGCTTGGAGTCTCGGATACGAAAAATAAGATGGAGTTGACATACTTTAACATCTTGCAGAGAGCACTTCAATTTAACAAGTATAAAAGTCGGCATCCACTGTCTACAACCTTTCCACGTTGTCTTCGTGCTATAGTTATGTCCGGTAAATATATCCCGTCTCCCAGGTGGCTTCTGCAGCATGGGATTCACAAAAGTCGCACCGACGCACTGTGGACTTGTCTCATCAGGCCTGCTGATATCAGTCCTGAGGACATTGAGCAGATATATTTTTTCAGAGAAAGTGGTCGATGTGCATCATGCAAACGCAAGTACTATGAGCAAGCAGCGATTGATGCAGCGTCTGTAGAGAATCGCCTTCCCAACCAGAAGTTCCATGCGAAGCCGAAGCAGCACCTTCGGACCAGACTCCGCTACCTGAGTATATACTCCTCGTTGGTGTCCTTTTACGATCTACAGGAGCCGACCGCTGTTTCCTCATAGAAGTTTGAAGGCAGTTTTTATGCTACTGTTGTAAAAGCAGCTGCTGTGGCTGCTTTGGTACCTTACTGTGTCCGTTTTGTGCTTTGCCTCGGACGGCCTTACTATGTCTACTTTCTGCTTTGCCTGAAGAAGCCTTAATGTGTCAAAAAACTGCTTTGTCTCAAACGGCGTTAGTGTACATAGTTTCCCAGCAGGAATTGTACTTGGTTTGCTGGCATATGAATGAACGGCCTTACTGTGACCACAAACGGCGTTTGCCAGGGACCGCCTTAGTGTGTTCATTTGCTGTACTTGGAGAATTGCTTGTAGAGGCGAATAAAAAACCGTGCACTTCTTCCGTGCAACTTATTGTACATGTATGGGAAAAGATTTGTTCCAACTCTGTCCAAATAGAGGACGAAAATCCAGAGTGAGAAAATCCGGAGCGAATACAGAATAAAACAAGCGGCAAGGGCCTTCCGGACGATAAATGAATGGACTTAAGGGACTCCGTGACCGCGCAAGACTGGTGAGAAGAAAAAAATTCGCAAAAATATAACCCAGAAAAACCCTCCGAAACTGAACGAATCACCCCCTGGTGAATATACCACTCTGTCTAATTGGGTGAGAATGCATGTTGTACATCAAAATATGAATCAGTGCTATACAACATAAAGGCAACGATGTATTCTTAGTATCATAGTAAAAGCTTAATGGAGAATGTTCTTATAGTACAATCAAGGGAAATGCATATTGATAATTGCAGAAGAGGAGAGGAAGCAACAGAACTCAGGAGCCGGGACAAACCATATAAGTAGGCAAGACGTTAACTCTACTCAGTTTAATTGCTCTACCTCGGATGGAAATAGTGACATATTGTTATTTTGGATTTTATCGGACGATCAGGATTCATACAGACTCGTCCGATTCATTTCAGACTCGAGTCTGACATCAGTTAAGATGAGTCCAGTAGAAGCAGTGTTCTATTCGAGAAAGATTTTGGACAGAACCGGAGGTTTTCCGGCACGAGTATTGAGAGAGTATTTTCAGTTTTTACTCCATAACTTTCCGAATCTTTTCTGTAAACTTTCGAAATTCACATTCTCAACCGGTTCTCGCTACTCTATCTGCCGTAACTCCCCGAACTATTGATTAGAGGTGATTCACGGATAAGGGGGATATAATTTGGAGTCTCAAAACTTTCATGTGTCTGGTGAGTACGCCTTCAGTGCCTCCAACTCCTGAAGTTATATTGAAACATTAATATCGCTCCTCACAGTCTGTCCACTACATAAATGCAGGCCCTTGAGTCACATATCCAGTTTCGAACGACTAAGGATACGTTTCTATGGAGTCCCCTTTCAGGCAAGTGGTGAACAAAGGTTTCAGATTTGATCACAAAAGGATATACGAATATTGGTTTCCTGTTGAGAACATCATCTGGAGAAGTAATGATTTTACTCGAGCAACTTAGTAGACAAGAGGATCCCGCTGTCATCCCTTCGAGAATTATACGTGATTGTCTCGTGCTTCCATCGAGTTGTTACAGCTATAAGCTATACTCTATGTTTTCAATTTAGTTCACCATGATAATTTTGATACTGAATAGTTCATATGAATTTCATACTCATTATGATTTCAATGAGCTTCGATTTTGATTCACTTTTCACATTCAGTGGCATGTTTCTGCATTTTTATTTGGTATCGAGTTCACTAACTGCTACTGGTTAGAACACTAACTGGAGTTTTCATTTGATTGTTACGCCTTGTATAGAAAAAGAGAATGACAGAGATACACAACGATACCAAGATTCTTTTCGTGTCTCTCTTTCAACATTCATATTTATGTGAATTCCTTGGAAATGATCTCTATTTTGTTTGCGAAGACAATGTAACGATACAATACTTGTTGTGATACAAAGAATTCATATTTCTGTACATGAATAGCTAAACGCCATTTGCAGTCGCAGCGTCAGTCATACACATTCAAAAGTTAGAGAGTAGAAACTTCAAGAATGAATGAACTTCACTTGAATTATATTTATCTTTCTTATCGATAACAACAATACCTAGGGTTTATTATATGTAAATACGAATATATAACTGTCGGACAATATTATTTTCGTGACATCCTCGGCCTTGCACGCTGGACTTTTGGTGTCGTCAAGACCAAATTTTAGACGACACAAAAGTTATCGTTTATTGTTCTGTTGTTTATCATCTTGACGACCAACATCTAGTTCTGAAAGCGCTACCCCTCCTCTCACGAACAGTTATGGCGTGCCCGAAACGTACAAGGCTGGGACAGGCTTCTGAAAATGAATTCGCTAGCGTGAAAGAGTATTGTAACGGTGAATGTTTAGAATGTAGGTCTCATTTTCGAATCTCTGAATTCATTTTCGTCTTGCGTGCGGCCGCAAATCGCTGTTAAGATTATATGCTTCCTTCCTGTGCGGCTGCAGGCCGTCGACATAGGATTCTTGGTAAAGATTATCCCTTAGAAGTCCCAAGGCTGACTTAGGATTCTTGTAAAAGTTATCCCTTAGAAGTCCCAAGGCTTACTTAGAGTTCTTGGTTCCTTAGAAGACACATAAGGACTTAATCGATTAGGTGATAGCCAAGGCACAGGGATGACACGTCGATTTAGAATTCTTGGTAAAAATTTTACCCTCTAGAATATCTGTGCTGACTTAAGGCTCTTGATAAATTATCCTTTAGAATACACACGAGGACTTAGTCGGTTAGGTGATAGCCACGGCACAGGGTGACATGTCGACTTAGGGTTTTTGGTAAAACTTACCCTTTAGAAGTCTCTTGTGCAGACTTAAGGTTCTTGGTAAAAGATATCTTTTAGAAGACACAATGGGACCAGTGTTCGGGAAGGACTTCGGAAACAACCGGGGCTTTTCCGGCACGGACTAAACACGTCACGGGTAATTTGCAAAAAGTGATCGGAAACTGCTTCATGTTTCGAGTATTGAGAGTATTATTTAAAATTTGTAGTCTATAATTTCCGATTGTTTTCTTTAAATTTCCGGAAATTCATATTTTCAACCGGAACTCACTACTCTATCTGCAGGAACTCCCCGAACATTGAATGGGACTTAGTGGATTAGGTGACTCAAAGCACAAGATGACGCATAACATCATTGGAAGAATTCACTCACATGCTCTTAACCTTAATCAATGTTCGTAAGAGGAGACTTAACTAACGCTATCTCTAGTTTTACATGGCACGACCACAAAAGCACTTCATTACAGTTGCGTTCTGCTTCCATGAGAGGTTTTTGTGAAAAACCGTGCAAAAACCATTGAGAAAAGAAGATCTAATTGAATACGTATTTCCTCTACATATAATCTTTACAAGCATTTCTCGGTAATTTTGTAACACAACCTAGTGTAGCCTATATTTATATATATGTACTATTAATTGAGGATATGTTAAATAAAACTTACTTAAGAATTATATATAAGAGTAGTATTACCCTGTATCAGAAACTTGACTATAGTTTTTGACATTATTGGACCATTTTATATTTTTGGGGACAAAGTAGTAAAGTTGAGAACATGGCTCCTCAAACTTGCCATGGGAAACAGAGCCTAAGACCATATCAAGATGGAGTGCATTGAGTGCAATGCCATTCTTGAGGCTTCACGAAGCAGATGTGTATCTTTCTTGGTTAATACCAGAAACACGTGATAAGGAGTGACATCAAGGGTGGAAAGATTATAAAATCTGATCGATATTCACAGTTGAGCAAATCATGGGAGTTTTCAAAGCCACAAGAAGTTCAAGAACGGAACTGTAAAGGATTTGATTTAGATTAGCTGGTGAGAGACTCCGTGTTTATACACAAATAAACGGCTCATTTAAGGAAATGTGGATTATCTTAGCAGAACAATGAGCTGTTGGGAGATATATGCTGAAACGTACGCCAGGTTGAATAAGCGGTGAGGATACAAAATGTATAGTTTGTGATAAGCCTCGTGATTCTGGCTAGTACTGGCACTTGTTTGTCGAATATGTGTTTCTTCTTACAAAATAAGATTCAAATAAAAGTTATAAAATTCGATCAATATCTCAGTATTTTTCATTAACCTTAAGAAATATAATTTCTTTAACATCTAATTCTTGGTTCATTCAAATATACTAGAACTTTTTAAGAACATTTTATTTTTCTTGAGAGTTCGGTACTCTTCTCTTGTAATTCTCTAAAACTTTGTACATGATCTTCTCGTTGTTATTTTCTACAAAAACTAACCTCAAATTACTGCACTCAGCCCGATTCAAGATAGAACTAGAGCGAACTGAAACCGAACCATTTTGAACTCCAGTTGTTTTGCATTAGAATTACCTTAGAATTGCATCGAACCTTTAGAATTGGATCAAAATGAATCATCTTATACGGTGAAGCATTTGGCACCAAACCATTCATATGTTTTGACTTCTATCACATGTGAAGACTATTATAAAAGAATTATTAAATAAATAATTTCCAATATAGAACGGAAGATTGGATCAGTTTAATCTCCTCTAATTCTCAATTTGATTCAATTCAAAACTGAACTGAGAGATAAAACTGAACCGAACTGTCTAAACTGAACCATTTTCAATTATAAATTTGAATTTAAAATCGAACTAAAATAAAGTTTAAAACTTGTAACCGAACCACTTTGGAACCAAACCGAACCAGAAAATACCGAGGCCAACCCCTAAATCTGGCGTTGAAGCATGATCCAGTCCGGAACTCAACGTACATTTGACCGACCAGAAACTGTAGGCATGTCGAAGTCAAGTATTGGACATGCAAAAGGTTCAGGGTCATGGAATCTAGACCTTCTCGCCAAAGTGTTACAAACTTCGAAAGAAGAGCGGTTTCATGGCCAGGAGCGAACAGTTCAAAGAAAGAGCTCTAAGACCACATGCTGCCCATGGTCTAGCGAACTGAAGAGTTTGGTGTACAAGGTCTCCAACCAAAATAGAAAATTGTACCGAACCGATGAAGAAGATAAGATATAAGAAAGTTGTAAGCACTTTTCGATCGAGGAGCTTCCAGCATGAGGGGATGTGATCGGCACGTCATGTACTCACGAGCGAGCTTTGAGTCCCGAAATGCTCTATAGATCTTGCGCGAAGATTCACTAGAATTTATTATCCTTTTATAGCACATATGGAAGTACATCTCTTCACGAAAGTGAGAAAAGTGGCCCAACTTGGGACTGAACAAAATCAATCCAGGTGAAACAACATTTTCGCTGAACGTACCTGAAAGGATGCAAAGGGAACGTGGTAGGGTAGTACTACAATACGTGCATAACTTTGCAGCTTTCATTCGTTTGCGAATATCACCTGATAAGCACGGGACATTCTTGCAAACAAGAATCAGAGAAAATGTACAGAGTGCTATTGTCATGAGGAATATTCACAACGTGACGAGGAGATACCATAAAGGAAAATGCATGGAGACAACTACTTGAAGATGTGCGACTTCACAAGCGAGCAAGATATAGTCAAAGCAAGAGCACACATGATCAGTGAGGTTGAATAGTAGGAGGAGAACGAACTAAAGAGTCATCCTCCACTCTTGAAGCAAGAATGCAAGAATGTCCCGTGCTTATCAGATAATATTCGCAAACAAATAACATTCATTGCGTCGCGTTCCCCCTCTTGAAGAGCACATCATCAGGCCAATCCCGAACAGAAGCCAGTCGAGGAAGGACGAAATGCACTTTCCTGCTGCCGGGCAAGCAGGTGGGCTGGATTGTACGCTTCATTTGTCATGGCCAAGTGGGGATCTTGGACATCCCATGATTTGTATATACTATCCCAGCAGGCGCTGGCAGAACTCTTGTGACTTCTGATGGCATATTAGAGAATTCGTTCAAGGCTAACTATCAAGAAGACCCCTCTGAATCCTCGTAAGATGATTAGTAGAAACCATATGCTCCTCTTCATAGGTAGTATAGAATTCCGAAGGGGAAACATGGTTGTGAAAAGGGCCAAGAAGATCGACAGTCAGTGACAGAAAGTGTATACCAAGCAGGTTTGTGATTATCTAGCACGCAAGTGAAACAAATGGGATTTAACAGCACCGAAGTGAATTTTCTTGCTTAACCAGCATCGGCAGGTTAAGAGGAGGTTACTGTAGAATGAAAAACGTTATCAAAAAGACGAGAAAAGCTGTAAGCAACTGCTCACACAGTATGATCGTTGAGAAGCATTCAGGCCTTGACTGCGCAGGGCGAGACATCACCTTTTGCCCTCTACTACGCGAGAAGGACACTGTGCGCTCGTCAATGGCTCTATTTTCTCTGTGCTATTTTGACTGTTTCGGGGATCGTAACCTTTTGCACCGGACATTAACCCATCCGATGTTGGTTAAGGTTAAGTTAAAAACCTTCACTGCGGTGTTGTTAAATCCCGTCTTTTGTGTTTGGGTGCTGGTTAAGGAAAACCTCGTCTACCAAGTGAAAATAAACTTTGCAGACTAGAATAGAAGGCTTGAGAAAGTGAGACCACTCTAGCTTCATAGCTGTCGTAAGTGGTGTTCACTTACGACAACGAAATTAATGGGTGGAACAGTGGGAGAAGTTGTATCTGCTATTAAAAGTGGCGAAGGATTTGAGACCATGTAATCCGCCAATGACCGATGTATGATAAGAAACTAAGAAAAGACGGAGAATCTTGCAAATGGAAACTCGTGTCAAGCAGAGACGATGAACTTATGATTCCTTCGAGTGTCGAGGAGTATGGTGCTTAGCACGAGGTTGAAACAGAAGGCAATTCTATCTTCTATGGTTCTGAAAATTAATCGTGCTGGGTGTCAAAGATGCCGAACGGAGTCCCAGTGATACAGTAGAAAAGCTGGCTACTGCACAATAACTACTAGAATGGATGGATGGCTGAGGGACTCTGAGCCACCGAATAAAGTACCAGGTTTAGGAAACCGCCAGCATAGTGAGTACGAGGGAGGTCACCTGTTGACTACTGTGGGAGGACAGACAGCAAGTGAGGCGTGACCTCAAGAGTGGCTGTTGCCCCTGTGACAAGGGCAAGTGATTTTGTGTCTCGATGACAGTCGATGGTGCTTAGTTCTGGATCCAAACAAACTTATGCTGAGCGTTGGCCAATAGAAATTAACATACAGGGGCAATGTACTGAAGGGAAGTTACCTTAGAAGATACATATCTAACAATAACAACGAGGCATCACCCAATTCTCTTGGGGAGAACGAAACGCGTACACCCGGTCAAATAGCTTGGTGACATCTGGCATCTCAAGCAGAGTCTACAACGAACAAATTTCGCGAACTCCGATTTGAGCCGATATTCATCAGAAATTAATCGACCCTAGGATGCAAAACTTGATATGCTTAGAGTAAAACATACAATTCCTGAACCTCGTCCCTTCTACCAAGTTTCATGCACAAGAGTTTCCCGAGCACTGCTTGGGATCATGAGAAGATGGATAAACTATTAAGGAACAGGAAATGCTGGATAGGGAGAACGATGTGAACTTGGCGTGTACGGTCTCAAAGTGAGACACGTAGGAAGTGAAAATCTCGTGACTCCAAGGAATGCCTGGCTGGCTTGGGTGCTCAGCTCGAGATTTCGTTCGGTGCAGTTGCATCGGTCGTTGCTAGGTGGGAGGAAGGGAAGCACTCTGCCGGTACAAGCCCCAGTCGTGCCAAGAGGAAGTTTAGCGAGTTGGTATGACTGGCTAAGAGAGTAGTTACGTAAGTCCGCCTCTGTTTCATGGGGACATGGCTGCTGAGTGGCGACTGGCGCTGTTCCCAAGCGGATGCAGATTTGAAGATCTTGCGATACCTGGAAGGACACGAGCCCGAGGATTCAGGTAGAAACAAGAGAAACGAAGTTGCCTTTCCCCTCCTTGGTTCATGGGAGTAGTGGGCACTTATTCCCAAGGACGCCTGATGCACAGTAGGAGGCAAGACAGGGTCCTAGAGAATGAAAGATGGAGGGACCGACCAGAAACAGAGAGAGGAGTCAAGATGGAGAACAAAGATTGATCGATTGTAATAAGCGAAGAAGCTCTTACAACACAAGACGAGGCGAGCTGAATGTGAGTGAGAGAGTGAGAGAGTGAGTCAGCCGTGGGCTGGTTCACGTGCTAAACCTATTGTCTGGTATGGCTTGTCGACTCTCGGTCCGGTATCTCAGCTGCTCCTGAAAAGGCTTCCTTGTTTGTTCTGAAATCTTCATTCCATGTCGGATAAAGTATGCCCGTCCAGCACCAGGAAAATCGCTAGACGGGGAAGATTCGATCTTGCGAAGAAGACCTCTGACCCTCCAAAACGGACTGGCTTGTCTCGTGAACAATTGAGCATGTGTCTACCTCTCACTGGCTCCCGGATGTGCTACCCTTCCTCGCTTTACTGAAGTCGGTGTGAACACTACTTCGGTCGTCGTTGTTGTTTCAGCATTCCTGAGGACCTTTTCCTCCCTTAGCTTTGCCGAAAGGGACATATCCCCTGTTCCAAATCATGAATGAGAACGGATGAGTTGGGCGGTCGGACTTCGACATTCTTGCTGGATCAGACTCAATCTCCAGTGATTGATTGATCAATGCACTGGACAGACACCGAGCTTGTCTGTAACAGCCCCTTTAGATGAGAAGCGACGATTGGAGAGAGGCACGGAGGGGGGAAATAAAGAAAGAGAATGTGAATGCACTCATTAAGAACTGTTGCGAACCTGCCACAGTTTCAGCTTTTCAGCCCTCCTCACGTTAGACGTAAGGGAGGATGGGCGAGCATGGAACGATGCCTCGTCAAAGTGTCTTTATGGCTCGAGCATGTGATTTTAATGCTTGCACTAAGTTCCAGCACGAAATCCACGACCTTTCACCTTCTGGAGTGAAGGACATCGTGCGCGCTTCTAGTAGCTTGGAGCTGCACTCATGGTTGAAAAGCAGATAACGAGCCAATGCAGATTTGGGCGTAAATTCCATCGACCCACCCACAAACATGTGAATCTTGAATAAAAGCTGCAAATGAACTGTGGAATCTGTCAGCTGTTGCTGTCACATACCACCTAGTAAGTGAGAAAAGGGTTACAGAAGGCAGAAGCAAGACTGCCTCTCGTCCATGGCTATGTTGCAAGGACTATTCCATCACCTCGGCAATGAGTGCGAGGGGAAGTGCATGAATGGGGGATGGTGAGTCACACACTCGTCGGATTCACTTGCATCTTTGCAAGTGACTACCTGGCTTTCCATGTATATCCGCAGCTTGTTGGGTTGCCTGTGAGGTGATATCCTACATGCAACTTGTTCGGTATAGATACCATTAAGATAGAAACGAACTTCAGCCGACCTCGAGCTCAGACTGGGGCAAAATATTGTTTTCAAGGATGTGAAAAGCGGGGGACAGAGTTTCCTACTGTTTGAAAAACATGGCACTGCTCCTGACCAGCTTCCAGGAGACATCACTGCTGCAGCCCTTCTCAGACTCTCCGCTTGAGGCTTCGAAACTGCAGCCTGACCACTTTAACAGATTGATGGTTTTCAAAAGCACTGTAGAAAGTTTCATGAAACTCTTGAGAGGGAACTATTCAAGAACACGTACGAGTCCAGTCCTTCCCTTTTCGATTGCAGCGCTGAACTACCTCGGCCATGGATATGCGCATCGCCTGATGGGCTGGACTTGCCTGGCGTCTTGGTACTGGTATGCAGTCGTCAGTCTGACTGGCGGAGCTGAAAATGTGTTCAATAAACGAAGGCAGAAGCAGCATCATGCTGATGTCGCTGTTGGACACAGAACTTAGCCCATAACCTCGTCACCAACTCCGATTCCCAAACACGCTTGAATTCGGACTTTTCCTTACTTCGTACTGCACTGGCGTCTGTTGGTTCGCAAAAGCCCCTGTGACGATATCCCACGTCCGATTCTCTACAGGAAAATCTTCACTTGTCTGAAGCTCCAAATTAGGTGACAAACCAAATTCCGCTCTTTAACGCCCCCGAATTAACGAGAACAAACAAGAAAGTTGAATGCGAGCTTCGTACGATTGCCACGACCAGAGCTTTCTATACTTTCACTGATCGTGTCTGGAGAAACTTAGGAACCTCACACGTACCGGCTTGTTCAAACATAATCGCCTAGACTAATATTCTCCTCGTGCTACCTATCAACCAGGCTGTCCTGCAGACTTGGGACCTTTGGAAAGCACTGTTCTGATGAATAATGAAACCTGTGTTTTGGGAAGAACGTAAGAATCTACGCACAGTAAAACTGACTCCACCCGAACCAACATTCTAACGCTCGGGCAATTAATGTTCTCTGGAGCTCTGGAAGTCTCTGGAGCTGGAAGATCAAACATCAAAACGTGAGCACCAGAATT
Organism: Asterella californica; assembly: GCA_036924285.1. NCBI lineage: Eukaryota > Viridiplantae > Streptophyta > Marchantiopsida > Marchantiales > Aytoniaceae > Asterella > Asterella californica. The sequence continues at coordinate 21,037,880 of JAYKYS010000011.1, read as the reverse complement.
TGAGGTATTAATTTCGAGCCATAACTAAGCCTCGTGCAACCATGATTCTAATCGACTCTGTGACCGTGAAACATCAATAACCAAAGCTTGTGACACAGCGTTCAACTTTCGACCATTCGGATTGACGAGTACAGCAGTACCGAGGACAGAATCACAGCAGATCCAAACGATTCAACGGAACAAGCACATACAAATTTGCGATGTATAAACTAGTCACAGAAAACAGCTACAGAGAAGATACATCTGCTCGTATTTGTAGCGAATTCACATTTTATATACCGTGGTCAAGTGGATACTTGTGTGGCAATCATGTATGATACGACTCACTTCGACTGCAAACATCTCTCAACTGCGACATCTCTACCTAAGATTGATCAGGTGGCTGTCTGGCTGAATGGCTGAATGGCTGCTTGGTGGGCAACCTGAAAATCTACGCAGATCCCTGAGATCGAAGAGAAATCTCGATATGACTGAACCAGTTCTCATCTGTATACTTTTTCAGCACCCAACTACCTCAAGAATCTTCACTAGGTTACGACACCTCTACCAGCCCTAAAAATCTATGCAGGAATTCTGGATCAATTTGAAAGACGAAACGAAACCTCTGAGATTACGCTGAAACTGATGCTGATCTTCCACTGTCCGTCACTCGGTGCGGGCAGCGATCCTGAAAATGTACAAGTGCGCTTGGATTGAACACTTCATTGATCTATACGAAGGACCGTCCAAGACTGGAAAAGATCACCAACCCGGAACACCGAAAAGCTCTGGCAGCAACGGCAGTAGCAAACGATGATGGTGATGATACTGATGATGCCGACGAAGACGACGAAGAGACTAAGTCAATGTGCGGTTAATGAGACGATTTGAGAGAAAGTTCGGCAACTCTCTCAGGCAAGCCGCTTTCTAGAACACCTCCGAGATGGTAACCAGCGTGGGTCTCCAATCGAAGACATGAAATCTCTGGCGACTGCATCTCTTGGTGGGTCTAGGCTGTGGAATGCTCATGAGGGACGACGAGAAGTCGTACTGCTGTTGTTGCTGCTGCTGTTGTTGACTCTCCTGTTGCTGCTGAAGCACAGGCGTTGACAGCGATGAGGGAAGCTCTGACACAGGAACCTCCTGCGGTGGTTTGGGCCCCGTACCTTCGATCATGTCGTAGAGAGGCTGCAGCTGCAGCTGGAGCCTTTGGCTAATCTGAGAATCTTTATGACCTGAGTGGTGGTGGTGGCTGCTGCCTTTGGAGTGGCGTTTAGAACCGAAGAGCTGCTTCCGGAAGTGTGAAGGTATAGGAAGCAGGAAGTATATCTCCCCGGGTTGAAGTTCCTCATTGCCAGCCAGCATCGACATCTTGCTGTGCTGCCCCAATTGTGGGTCGTGCACGCTCATGTAATGCACCAGCCAATTTCCAGGATGGAGCTTCCTCACCTGGAATGCGAACACGGGCTGGACAAATTCAAGCATTTGCCCATCGGTCTGTGTCACCGTCACCGTGCCCACCACATCGACCAAACTGCAGGTCGCTGCATTCCCCATCGAATCTTCTCTTCGCCAGTAAATTCTCTCTCTCCCTCTACTTCTCACACTCCGAAAAGTTCGTCAAATGTTACTGAACTAGAACCCAATCAAGTGAAATTCCCAAGCTGGTGCAAGCTGACGGTCACTCGCTCGCTTCGCTGAGTTGCCTGTGTTGAGGAAAGCCACCTGGAACGAGGAACACAGAAGACTTGAGGTGAATCCCTCACCGCTCAAACTTCGCCTGAAGTAGCACTGGGATTGAAGCGGGACTAACGATGCATCCCGATCAGGGACTTCCTTGTGTTACACTGGCAGTGTTCACAGGCAGACACATCAGTTGGAGAAGGCGGCTCTCGGGAGATTCGCTGTAAGATGGAGCAAGCTGATTGATCTAATTTTTCCTCGATACTTCCGTGTCTTCGGAAGGAAGTCAGCTCAAGCAGGACGTTCTTCTATACGTCGCTCACTCTGTAGGTATGAGTGATGATTAGAAGCAGGGTTTAGGAGCTTGTTCAATGCAGTAATGAAGTGCAATGAGTCAACTCTCGCTCAATATATGAATCGAAGGAGGTTCGAATGGAACTTGAATTCATGGACAGTACGGAATCCTTTTCCTTCCGTTCCAGCGAGGACCACTACCACCATCAATAGGCCTGAAGGTCGGACCGACCGTCTTCAGCCCGAGAGTTTGACCGCTCCGAACAAACGCAAATTCGGCGCCAGTCAAAGCGTCCACTCCTTTTCCAGCTACTCTAGTCTAAAAGCCATTCAGCCCCCTGCCTCCTTCCGTGAAGTAGATCGTTGCGATTCAAAAAACTCGACCTATTACAAATCAGACAGACTCCTCCGCCATTGCGGCCTCGCCTAGGTGTAAGTGGACCACCGCCTCGTCACTGACAGCAAGCCCAGAGGTGAAAGGAGTCAAGTAACATCCCGAGCCTCGTCCTCTCCTGCCACTCTTGTAATTCCGCCAACGAATTACTTGAGAACACACACACACACACACACACACACACTAAGTGGCAAATTCTTCCGTGCTGGTTATCTCTCTCTCCTTCTCCCTTCCCTTCGAGTCCAACTCTACTCTCACCCGCACTGCAGGTAGCTGTTGTAGCTGAAGTTGCTAGCTAGCTAGCTAGCTATGAAGCCGATGCAGCTACGTACTGTCGCCAGCTGCAGCACTCGACGATGCTGCTGGTCTCTCTGCAGCTCAGCTTTGGTGGTCTATCTTCCTGTCCTGTCCACTTTGCATGAGAAGCGCACCACCTTCCACTCCCCAGGTGGCCAAAACCCTCCTCTCGTTGTCACTCTCGCTCACAGTTTTTTCACCCACTCTTCTTTTCTTCTTTCCCTCAGCGGCGTGGCAGGTGCCCGCTCCGCCCTGCTCTGCTCTGCGCTGCTATCTCACTGAGAACAGATCCTGTGATGAAGAAGTTGCCCAGCCTGGAATTACTGCATCGAATGCTCTACGTCGCTCTCCCTCCTACAGTACAGCTGCCCTTTGCAGTCTGTGTATCCGAAGAAACGAGGAGGTTCACAACCAATCCTCTCCTTCTCCTGCTTGCAGTCAGACAGACCTTCTCTCTCATTTTCTGCTCTGTCTCTCTCTCTGTGTAGGAATGTTGAGGACTCTCGTGAGCTATACATATCTGTGGTTCGGCTGTGTGTGGGCGGTACAGTACTGGAGGACGGCAAGGATCTCTCACTCAGCAGGAGGAGAACAGCCCTCGCGGTTGGGAGAAAAATCCGAAGCAGCTTTTGATGCATGCGCACAACTTCTCCTTGACTTATTATTCTGGCTGGCCCTTGCAAGAAATATTCCAATGGTTGATACACGTACGAAAAACATACTGATACCCATACCTAAGCCCATGCATACAGTCCAAGGAAAAGAAATCGGTACAATCTGGACGATGTAACTTAACCTTTCAGACAACCCTATCTGTACCTCCTTGGCACTGGGAGGACGAGAGAGAGAAAAAAGATGCACACTGCACTGACCTCATAATATTCTGGTGGTTCTGACCGGCATTTTTCGCAATCATTCTGCACAAGAACTCTCTTTTGCCATCCTTCACTTCTCTTTTACCCTTTTCCGTTCGAAAACCGGTGGAGCCAGGCTGCATTATCTAGCGCAAACTAATCAGGTGTGAGAACAGAACATTCTCAACTGCATGGAGGAGGTACCAACAAAAGCATCATTGCTTTGCTTGTTGTATATTTAATCTTCAGATGGAAAACGTCATTTGCTAATGGCGTCCTAGTTTCTAACTCCCAATTTCCTCTCTGGGATTAAAAATGTGTAACTCCCTGTAGAGTTTTTCCATCACGACTAAAGGTACAGTCCTGGATATAATCTTCCGTCCTAAAGATCAATTTATCTCATGATCTGGAGCTTCCAAGAGCTCTACCAAAAGGAAGTACAGGTTGCTTGTTTTCAAACTAAGGAAGAGATGGAATCATGGAGGGAACGTCAGCGAGCTTAGAACATGTCGTGCTCGTAGCCTTAAGATTTTGGTCTGCCTACTTTAGATGGAGATTTTCGTAAAAGGGTGGTCAATGAATGAATCCTTGTAACCTCGCATCTAGCAAAAGTCAAGCACCCATGCATATTTCGACTCCTTCATCTTCTGATGCGGATGGCAAATATCCAAGGGTTTAATTTATTAACTAAGTTTTCCATCGAGAAGGGTTAAGTAATAAATTGTTCGGTTGATTACATATACTATTTTTTGTCAGCAGATAGCCACACTTGTAAACTTTGAAGCGCATGAATTTATGCTCTTTTATCAATTAGGTCGGGATCTTCTCACATCTCCAGATCTGGCTAACATTCAACATTTAGATTATTTTTCTGAACTTAGTATAGAATATCCGTAAAATTTCCGCTTAACATTTATTTCTTTTCCTAAAACAACAAGCGGGCAAAAGTTCCCCAGAAGCTCATGTTACTTGCATATTTGAACCTCGCATGTATTAAGGAAGAGTCATCCCCTAGCTCAAAACAACAGCCTTCTGTGTTCGCTCGGGACATGATTTTACATCTATTTCAATATCATTCGTCAAATCATGTATCCATCTCCTATTTACACTAGATAAATATCATCATACATGTTTTCCAACGATAGTTCTCCTGTATATTTGTAACTTGTATCACTTCAGCTTCTGAATCTGAAAGTGACTGGATAGAGAATAACCAACTGGGAGGACCATGCCAATAAGAACACTGTCGGATCCAGCATTCATATGATAGAGGTAATCATCCCAGAACCAGCTGAGCAACTTGGTCTCAAATGCATATCTGATTCATCATGGAGATCCGAAAGTACCGTATTCACCTTGGTTTCAGTCATAATCATGAAAGGCGACTTTCATGGCCCAGTTGGTGGCTTGAGTACACTCAGTAAATTTCTGCCATCGATATCTAATTATGAGTATTACTCAAACTTCCAGTCATCTTTCTCTATGTCAAGTGACCTTACAATATATTTACTTTCTAACTTACTTGTTTACTTTTTACGACAGAATGAGTATATGCTTATTTTTTCTTACGTGAACCGTCGGAACCATTTGTCTTGGGAAAAAGTAATCACTAGGGGTGTCAAAGTTGAGAGGTAAAGATTCTTCAACGGCTGAATAAAGAAAAAGCCGTAATTTCACAGGAGTTAACTTTGTATGGAAGCGCGACTGAGTCTGGGTCGCGCTTGTGACTCAGACATCATAATTTTTTCAATTAATTTTTTTCCGTTATGACACTCAAGATGATTACTCAGTGTAATAAATATTTCATTGTAAAAATAAACAGACAAAACGAATGAATCATCCTTAAGAAAATGCCCGCGAGTGTTTTTCTACGGTACCTCCGGAGGTGCTCACACGAAACATCTGCCAAGGTTTGGTCGAAGTCGTAACTTCTTCTCGTGAGTGTAAAATCTTTCTGAAAGGTTACTAACTTTGACCCTCTACTACTCCCTCTGGAGCAGGCCTCGCCTCAAGTAGCAATCTGTTATTTAATTATTTCTCCTTTGCCTTTATACATTTGAATTCTCATTATGAGTAGAAAACAGGCAAAATCAATTCCACTGAATGAATAAGGTGTTGAATAAGACGAGAGTTAGCAGGAGCTCACACACACAGCTGAAGCTGTGGACATAAGATCAGACAATGAAACAGAGACAACTGAACAGTGTTAAAGAAAATGAACGTGAACTTATATTATCTTTCAACACCCCCTCGTAAGATCACGGACAGTTCACATATACCAAGGCCATTTCTCAGTTTATCAAACTGAGGTTTAGACAAAGGTTTAGTAAATATATCTGCTAGTTGGTCATCAGTATGTACCCAAGTGGCACATACCTCTCCACTTTGTATTTTATCACGAATAAAATGGACCTGCACCTTAATGTGATTTGTCCTTGCATGATGGACTGGATTTCTGGCAAGAGCAATGCTACTCATGTTATCAGTAAAAATGGTAGTTTTTATATGGTGTGACCCAGATACTCTACCAACTCCTGGAAGAACTTGCACTTCCCAAGGTGTAACTTCAACCCATGAGCTCTCAACCGCTCGAACACATCCCGTAAGTGCCTCTCGTGCTCCTCCACTCTAGCACTATAGACTAAGATGTCGTCAATACAGCATCTGACAAAATCCAATCCTGCTAAGATCCTGTCCATCACTCTTTGGAATTCAGCAGGGGCGTTCTTCAATCCAAATGGTAAGAATCGCCACTAATACAAATAATCTTTGCCGTGAGAGTTAATCCCCCAGAATGATGTCTTGGGTTTATCTTCCTCTCTTACCGGCAACTGATGATACCCTGCTCGAAGATCCAAAGTACTGAAGACCTTCACATGCACTGCATCAAAGATCTCCTCAGGTGTCGGCATGGCATACTTATCGGACTTCGTATGCCGATTGATAGGACGGTAGTCTCCACACATGCGTCTATCCGTGTAGTTGTCATACATATCCTTCTTTGCTGACATAACTGTGGCAGATGCATACTCTCCATGCGACATCTCCACCAACCGAGCTTCCACCAAGTCTTGAGTCGTACTCTGGATCAAGGTTCTCTCCATGTCACTGTATCTGTAAGGACGTCGAAAGATTGGCGTGTCATTAGCCAAGTCGATCCGTATACCTGGTCCCTTCAAGGTACCCAAATCCTTCATACTAAAGACAAAACAATTCCTGTAGCTCTTCAGGAATCTCTGAACTCTTCGTCTCTCCTCTTCTATAAGCTTGGGTCCAATTTCTGGCTCCCAAGTATCCTCTGTCACCATGCTAGAGGTAGAAGACGAAGTTGTTGACTGCTATCTTGCAGCCTCTGGAGTAGTTTCCTTCTGCTCACCACCAACAACCTCCACCGCTACTGTGCGAAAAACTTCTGCAGTTCTAGCTGCAAGCTCCACACTCTCTCCTACGACATCCCATGATGTCCAAGGATGATGAACTCCACGTGCCTCGCCCCCAGCCTTTGCCTCCACCGACCCGGTAGACAAAGAGCTCAAGAGTGTCCGAGCAGTAACACCCGTCAATCGCATCCGACGCTGCTCAGCCAATCCAAGGCTAATAATCCATGTCAAGCAGTTCAAGTCCATTGCTTGACCCAACACTTGACGACGTGAAGCCTCCGACACTGAAGCTACTGCCGTTGTACCCGTAGGAAAACCCATCGCTCTTTCTCTCTCGTCGACATTGGGCTCCACCAACTATTATAACCGAGCATCCCACACAAGCTCAGGTCCTCCATCTCTGTAAGCATGTGACGCTAGAAAGCTCACCAAAGTGAGTAACGATGTCATAGATCGTCCCACTAGGTTCACAACTGCCATGGGTGACCTATCGACGACTCTCACTACTTGAGATCATCGTCCTGCATCCAAGATGCCATCAACTATGAGGTGCGCTGGTCGTCTCACTGCATCGTGTGCGCGCTTGAGCACCTCTCTCGGTAACAAGTTCGTCCACCACAACCGTGGACGATGTGCACGAGATCCCACTCTCGCTGCATCTAACAACACTGCCGGTCTGACCCATGACCGCACCTGGTGCACACTCGTCATCATATGTGCACGAGCATCACCCAACAAAGGAACATTCTCCAAGATGTACGTTGGAGAATCCATCTGATGCATCTGGAGATGTCGTAAGATCCGTAACATCTCCCAGAACATCCTAGATCGCGGGTCATGTAAACCCTGACCTCTCCTAGCACGCGTGTGACCTTGACATGGCCACCCGGCTATCACCAAGTGAATGGTGTCAACAAATGTGAGATCCTGTGCCCCCAGCAGCGAAATATCTGACGGTAATGCTTGCTACTATCCTCTAACAGCTGATATAGACAACAACTCAGGATATCTCGGCACCAAACGTACCACATGACGCAATGAGACACGTCTTGCGACCTCATCTCTCTCCACATACAAGTATCGCTGTACTTGTATGCATGCCTGTAATACCGCAGCCAAACTTGTGCTGATCCCTCCAAACAGCTCTAGCACACACACACCCTCCTTTGGATACTGTCATGCAATGAGAGTCGTATCCAACGGTGTTAAGGTCATAGGACCAGTAACATGAACATCCCGATGTTTCTCTACTGGTGGTACAAAGACTTCACTCCAAGCCTGTTGCACCAACCGATCAGCATACTGCTGCAACTCTCCACTCGAACTCCAGAGTGGAACATCTAAAGTAGATGGTACTACTATAGACATGATAGGCATGTCCTCCACCTCCTCAAAAACCGGAGTATCCTCCGCATGGACATTACCCTCTAACAACTCATCCGGCCAAGTGATGACTGAACTGAACCCAGCAACGGATGCCATCGTCTCTGATGTAGGCTCCGTTGTCCCAACTCTAGCACTGAACCGCACTGGTAAACGGCTCACTCGTCTCTCACCGGACTGCCAACCAGGTCTGTAAGATGCTGTCTCCGCCCAATAGTCGATCACGAGGGAGGGTATAATAGGGTATAATACAGCACCTCCAACCAATACATCATAAGACTCTGCGGCCGTAACGATAGCCTTGGCCCTCACCATAGAGCCATCCGTGGGATGATCTGGTCGAACTCTCACCGTCAACAACTCGCGTGTCATGTGTAGAGTTGTACCTCCTGATCCCCCTAGAGATGTCTGTAGCTAGAATGGACATCTCTCCACTTCGGACTTCCTCAGACCCAAACCGATACACGCCGCCAACATCAACGGTTGAGCTCCAGAATCTAACAACACTTTCTGCGGTTGATACACCTTCCCTGAAGATGCCACCAAACAGAAGATACCACTTTTGTTGTCCAACAACACCACACCTGGTGCCAATCCAGCACGGTCAATTGTCGGTCTAGCTGGTAACTCATCTAGCCTGGCAGCCGCCGCTTGCCAAGTACCACTAGTAGATGTCCTGATCTTCGATTCCATGGACACATCTACCGCCTCTTGCTGAACCACCTCAGCACTAGAGGTAACCACATCCTCGCTCTCACTGAGCTTAGCTGCCAACTGGAACACTGGAGCCAAGCTGACTCCCAATGCCCTCATATCCGTGGCTGAAAATAGTGGGGCTCGCAAAACTACTGTAGTCGCCCCCAACATCGAGTTCGACTTTGCATCCACAGACGTCGAGGGTTGACTCGCATTATCTCCACTCTTGGATGTTGATGCCTCCAACTCCACTGCACCATCGGTAGGCCGGTTAGGAACCATAGAAGTGGTCCTCAATACCTCTGATAGCGTGAACGATTGAGGAAGTCTGGCCTGTCTACCAGCCTCCCCGCGTTGTGGATCCAACTCCACTGACGCACCTCGTGGCTCAGAGATACGTACTGCATTCCGAGTCACTGCCACAGATGTCTCAATCTGCGCCACACCAGCCATGAAGTCAAAGTCACCTCCTTCTCCTCCATAAGACGTGGAAGCTTTTGTTCCACCAGATCTCCGTTGAGCCATAGCCATACTAGCTATCCTCTGTTCTAATTGCTCAATCCGAGCAGCCATACCTGCTTCTGACGTCGTAGCAGACAGTGGACCGACCGGTCCTCTCCCAGGTGCTGGACCTCTACCTCCAGCTCGACCAAGTTGGTGAGAGTACCCACAAGGGGTATACTTCGCAAGTAGGGGCTTAGAGACCTCAGTTCTTCAAGTGATAACAAGGTATGTACTCACTCCACCATACCAACAAGCACTAGACAATCACTACAGTCGAGCCAAATCCACTCTGTGCTCGCAGAGAATCCGGATCTCACTCACAAGACTACCCACCATAGCCAGGAGCTTGAAGGCTCAACTTGAAGAACTGAGGTCTCCAAGCCCCTACCTGCGAAGTATACCCCTTGTAGGCACTCTCACCAACTTGCCCTAACGGTCTTACCGAGGTCCGTCACTTCGCACTCGGTCAACCTAGCCGAGTTACCAAACTGACGTGACACCCTTCAGGAAGAGTTGTCAAGAACCAAGTATCGTTTTTCTGCAATGCAGTAAACTCCTCCTTCATCGCCTTTGTCCACTTCTCAGACTTCATAGCATCTTCAAACTTCAGTGGTTCTGCGTTATCAATCACCTCTGCCAACCACATCTCAGCAAGTCGAGCAGGTAGTCTCTTGATTCGAGTAGATCTTCTTACTTGATTCGGAAGTGGTTGAAGCACTTGTTCAGGTACTGAAGTTGGAACTGTAACTTGTGTGGGAAGATCTACTACCAACTCCAGTAGGTAGTTGGAGGTGAATATCACCTTGTCCCTTAACTTCGTATCTCTCACCATCTCCTAGACCAACTATTGGTCCACTGATGATCTCCTGAAAGTTGTGGAACCACTCTCGAATGGAAGAGATATAGTTAGATGCTCCAGAATCTATCCACCATGGATGATCTAACTTACTGGTGTACAGAGCAATAAAAAACAGCTGCTCATTACCTTCTCCTAGAGACTTAGCTTGAGCAATATTTGCTCTATTTTTGCCCTTACAATACCTTAGTGTCTTGCCTTCAATCTGCACTCACGAGCAAAGTGATCTGGTTTATCACAGTAATGACAGGTTCTATTCTTACGCTTCTTGTCGCCTTGTGCATATGCCGAAGAGGCTCCTCCTTGGTTGACTGGCCCAGCATTGCTATTCCACCTTTTGTTGGGAGGAAATGGTTTCCTCTTCCTCTGAAAGTTTCCCCTCTGTTTGTTGATGTGCAGCAAAACAGATTCGTCACTTGCTGCTTTTCTTTTGTTCTTTTGTTCGATGTTGATTTCTTCTTGTAGCACCAAACTTTCCAGTTCGTCCATCTCAATCTTTCTAGGACGTACCCCCATAGTCTTCACAAATGCCTCATAAGCATGAGGGAGACTTTCAAGAAACAAATGAATAGTCTCTGAACCCTCAACTCTTCCTCCTAAGGTTTTGATGTCCTGTAAGAGAGATTTGAGGGCCATAAAATGATCCTCAATGCTCTTACCTTCTTGCATCTGCAAGGTTGCGAGCTTACCCTTAAGAACTCTCAACTTTCCCTCTTTCGCCACTTCATGTTTCCTGGTAAAGATATCCTATGCTGCTTTCAAAGTTTATGTATCTAGGATATCAACTAGTTCAACATCTTTCACTGTCATTTTCGCGCACCTACCGCCTTGTTGCGCCAGCAAAAAATCACGAAATTTACACCGCTAACCTACAAACACAATCACAAGTTAGCGTCCATGCACCACTAACCTTATCTCAGTTTGGTCCGGACCGGAGCCGGACCGTCTCCCTAATCATCAAGCTCAGCAATCCTAAGTCCCGACCTAGACCCGCCTAGGTCGGTCCCTAACATGAGCAAGTCATTATATGACTTGAGGCGGACTTCTCATAAAGTCTAGGGTCCTAAACGGTACTCCAGCACACCTAGTGGTCCAACCGCCCGTGATGTCCGTCTAGGTCTAGGCTCCCGAACGGTCGTCTAATCCGCCGACTCGTTCCCTAGTCTTGCCCCAGCCCTTACAGCATTCCTAAGTCCAGACGTCCAAGTCTGGACGAGAACGTGCCTTAGAACTGGCCCAGTCATCACCTCATGCCCCCAGAGTCCGCCCGCCGAACCCTGAGGTCGGGTGACTCGTCCTGGCCCACCCAGGCATCGAGCCCCCCTCATATATACTTCTGAGGATCGGCGGCCCCGCCCTCCTCTTTGGTTCTTGAAAATTATATCACAACCCGATCGTGGTTCGTCCATAATTCTCAGCTCGGAGGTCAGATCTAGGAGTGCTACATATCACTGGAAAGCTCTCGTCGAGTCCTTTCCAATGATACCTCACTCGCCTCGAGATCTTACGTGGAGCTCCGTCCACGACCTAAAACGTCCTTGGAGCTCCAACACTTAGTCATTTTTCAGAAACCTGTGGTCCAGACCCAGACTTGAACCCTGTGGTTCAGACCAGCGTCCGAACCACGGTCTGTTTGCGTCTCGGTCTCACGTCTCGGACCTATGTCTCAGACTCATGTTTCGGTCCATTCTCAGACTCGCCCTCTTAGGTCAGCGTTTGTCTAGGGTCCTCTTGGGATAGGCCCTTATGTCCTAACCCAAGGTTCCAACCTTGGTTCAGAGAACCACTTAGGGTTCATCTGATCTCGACTTCCCGGCGAAGCCCTTAAGTCCTACTCGTAGCGTTCACAACCTAGTGCAAGTCTGATAGGGTTCTGTTGTTCGCGTCTACGCTTGATCTTGAGATTGAGGATCGCGACACTCACCCCCACTTTGGAGGTTGATGCCCTCATCAACAATGATCCTTTAAGTTAACACCAAGTTCAAAACGGGTAGCCAACCCCTTGGCGCCAGAATTGCGTTCTGGTAGCTAACCCGCAATTCCTTTCTTGGCTTGAGTCTTAAGTTATCGCTAGAACACTTCGAAAATTCCAACTATTCTCGAAAAAAGCCTTACCTTTTGGGCCCACCCTAAACAAAACTAGTTGACAACTTCTAAGCATTCTACTTAAGACTCTAACTTGCTAACTATAAGTATTCACACCTACTTACGAGGTCCCCCGAAATTCACTTTCCGGTCGCAATCTGATTTGACTTAGACGCGCGACTAAGTTTACTTTGCAGTTAGAAAACCGCAAAGCAAGATCACCCCAAGCCCCAAGACAAGTATGAAATTTCATACTTGCTTTGCCAACGCTACGGCAAACCTAAGTCTTGATTTAGATGCTTATCCAAACCAGCTCGCTTCCTTTGAGTGTGCTTCGTTCCTCCTCTTGACAACATCCTAAGCATCTGATCAGAACTAGTCATAGCCATGCACTACCAATACATTTAGATAAAATTTCAAGAAACAAAGTCTTTATTTCCAAATACAAGACAAAGCTACAAAATCTATCGGCCCAAATCGCTTCAAGTTGCTACTCGTATGGTTCGTCATTTCTTCACTCCTCGCTGGAAGGAGATGTCCTCATCTTGCTAACGTCCTTGTTGTCCTTGTCTCCGTTTGAATAGATCCAATACTTCACTTGCATGTGTTAGCTCCTCCTCTGACACCCAAGTTGCTTCCTTCAAATGGTAGCCACGCCATTTGTCCAAGTATTCCATCCGGTTAGACTTGCGCCACAATCACAAAATGGTCTCTACCTCATATTCTGCTTTGCGTTGCACGACTTCAAGTTGAGGCCTGAGTACCTGTTTGCGCTCCGGTTGTAAATCGTCCTTGAAGTATTTCTTTAATAAATAAACATGGAAAGTCGGATGCAACTGCCACTCGCGAGGAAGGTCTAATGTATAGACATCTTCGTGCGGATTGTTGACAATGACAAAAGGTCCCGCGAACTTCGATGAAAACTTCGCCGATATTTCCTTCGGAAGTGTGAAGTTTTTCGTACTTAACCATACTTCTTCGCCCACTTGAAACTTCACTTGCTCCCGATGCTTGTTTACCTGCTTCGTGTATCGTTGCTGTGCCTTCTTGAGGTTCTTCTTTACTTGCTCCTCGCGCCGCTGCATTGCCGTCACCAACTCTTCAGCTGATGTTTGCCGTGTTCTTGGTCGTGTCGATGTAGAACTCCTTGCAAGAGTCAAGTCAAGAGGTCCTTCTGGCTCACGTCCGTAAGCTAGCAAGAAAAGCGATTCGCCGGTTGTCGAATGCTTCGTGGAATTGTAGCAATACTCCGCAAGACTGAGCCACTCCGCCCAATCATTTTGGTCGGCGCTCACATAATTCCTCAAGTATTGATTCAGAACCGAGTTAACTCGTTCCGTTTGCCTATCTGTTTTCGGATGAAAGGTGGTACTAAATTTTAACTTAGTCTCCAATTTTTGGAACAAGTGTTTCCAAAAAACACTTGTGAACTTGGAGTCTCTATCTGAAATAATACTCCGGGGTAATCCATGTGAACGCCACCAAGTATCTAGGAACAACCGAGAAGTCGTGAACGCTGTTGTGGTATCCAAGGTCGGAGCAAACTTCGCTAGTTTACTAAATCGATCAACTATCACAAAGATTGCATTGTATCCGTTTGAGTCAGGTAGAGAGGTGATGAAGTCCATGCTAATGCTTTCCCAAGGTCTGGCTGGAATCGGCAAAGGATGAAGCAACCCCTGTTTCTTCTCATAAGAAACGCGGTTCGCCTGACAGGTTGTGCATGTTTTCACAAAGTGGGTGACATCGTCTTTCATGTGAGACCAATAAAACTTTTTAGCTACCACTGCTAAAGTGGACTTCTCTCTTTTATGGCCTGATAAGGGCGCATCATGACATTCTTTGAGTAACTTAGTCCTAAGTTTTCCTTGTCCCACATAAACTCGACTTTGCTTGAACATGAGTAAACCATGTCTTAGCTGCATGTTCTGCAACTTCACTCCTCGCTTGAGTTGTTCCAGGTACTCCTTCGCTTGGTCATCGTCCATGTAACTTTCACGTATTCGCCTCTCCAAGTCTGACTCCTTAGGATACATAGCTCGCAAAATCTGTGTTGACGATGGAAGATATTCCTCCTTGCGACTCAAGGCGTCAGGAACAACATTGTCCTTTCCCGCTTTGTGGATTAATTCCACATTCATGAACGCCAAGATATCATGCCATCGCAATTGCTTTGACGTCACCCGATCTTGTGTCTTAAAGTACTTGAGCGAAATATTATCAGTATACACTTGGATTTTGTGAAGTCCCAAGTAATGTCGTCATTTCCTCAAGCAATGAACCACCACAAACAGTTCTTTCTCGTGAGTCCGCCATCGACTCTTTGTCCCAAATAGCTTCTTGCTTTCGTACGCTACAGGTTTTCCATCCTGCACCAACACTCCATCAATCGCATAGTCACTCGCGTCGGTATGCACTTCGAATGGTTTGTCGAACTCCGGCAACTTCAAAACTGGCGCCTTTGACAAAATAGCTTTGATCGTCTGAAACGCATCATCTACCTCCTTGGTCCAACTTACCTGTGCGTCTTTGTCTGTCCAGTCCTCAGCGGCTTCGCGATCTTTGAAAACCCCTTCACATACTTGCGGTAGAACTGCGCCAATCCTAAGAATCGCCGCATCCCCTTCACTGTAGTCGGAGGCTCCCAAGTCACAATCGCGTCCACCTTTTGCATATCCAGGTCGACTCCTTCTGCACTAATGACATGTCCCAAGAAGTTAATGCGCTCCGAACCAAACCCACTCTTGTCAATGTTGGCAAACAGCTTATGCTCTCGCAGCTTCGTCAACACCACTCTTAGTTGCTCTACGTGCGACTCCAAGGTTTTGGAGTAGATCAAGATGTCGTCGATGTAAACGATGACAAACTCATCCATCTCCTCGCGAAAAATTATGTTCATCAATGTAGTGAACGTTGAAGGGACATTGCAGAGTCCAAATGACATCACAACGACTTCAAACGATCCGTATCTGGTTCGACAAGCGGTCTTCTCAACATCTGAATCAGCTATCCGGATCTGGTAATATCTTGACTTCAAGTCGATCCTGCTGAAGTACTTTGCGCTCGTTAGCCTATCAAAGAGGTCGTCTATTCTTGGTAAGGGATAATTATTCTTTACCGTCATCTTATTGAGCGCACGATAATCTAGGCAGAGTCGTAACTTCCCATCCTTCTTCTTTGCAAAAAGAACTGGGGCTCCATAAGGTGACTTGCTGGTTCGAATATATTCCCGCGCTAATAGCTCGTCGAGTTGCCTTTTCAACTCAAGGAGTTCCACCTGATTGAGTCGGTAAGGGGCTTTGGAAGGTGGTTCTGATCTTAGCAAGACCTCGATCTTGTGATCCACCACCCGCCTTGGAGATAACTCAGCAGGTAACTCATCTGTCAAGACATCCTCAAACTCCTTAATCACTTCGTGAAGTAGTTTCAGAAGTTTAGTCGCATCTCCTGATGTTTCCTCTTGTCCGCCACCCGTCATCAAATCTGCAACCCGCATCAAACACATGACCCCGTCGTTGAAGTCCATCTGTTTGTCTTTGATCAAATTCACCGCAAAGTCGTCAATTTTCTGCGTCTTTCGGATCAGCCTCACTCCTAGCTTTCGTCCTTTAACTCTAACGTTTAACCTTAAAGGTTTCCACCTAAGTTCCACTTCAAACCTATCCAAGAAAGTGTTCCCCAAAACCGCATGGATATCATCCATCTCGCACACCGTGAAATTCTCTGTGAACTCCAACTTCCCACACGCAAATCGTACGTCCAAGACCACTTCAGAAGTTTGGTACGTCTTGCCCTTGGCAAAGCGTACCTGAATAGGCTTGTATGCCTTGGAGGTAGACAAGCCCAACTTCTTCACCAACTTCGGACTTATGAAAGAGTGGGTCGCTCATGTGTCCACAAGAAAAGTAAACATCACGATTAACAACCTTGGCTTGTAGAAACATCGCGACGTCTTCTTCGTGGTTCTCAAGGTCACAGTCATCTGACCCTCCAACAAGTCCTTTGCAACAAACGCATTCATGCTACAGTTACTAACCTTAGGTTCCGTGCACCCCTTAGCAATATGACCCGCCTCGTCATAGTTGTAGCAAGTAAACTTAGCTCCATTGCCTTTCTAGGGTGTTTGTCCCTTAGGTTTTGCTGCCGCTTTGTTGCCGAGGCAGAAGTGTCCTTCTGATCCTTCTCACCCCCATCCCATTGTCGTCTGAAGCCCTTGTTCTTTTTCTGGAACTTATCCGTGCTACGTGGTTCAAAAGATTTCTGCTGCTGGACTTCATCGTCTCCAATTCGCTCCGCTAGCTTCAAAAGTTTGGCACATGTCTCAGGTAGCTTCGGCATCCAAAAGAGAGCCTTCTCCGAGCTGGACTTGAGTCCCCCAATGAATATACATATTTTGGTCTCCTCAATCCACTTGGAGAACGAGTCTAGTTTGGCACTGAACTCGCGCACATAAGTACTTAAGGTCCTCGTCTGCTTCAGTCTCACCAACTCAACACCGTCTTGAATTCTTTGATACTCCGGAGTGAATCGTCTCGCGAGCAACTCCTTGAACTCCTTCCAACCAAGCGCCGAGACGGTCAAGGCATGCTCATCCCTGTATGCAGTCCACCAGAGAAGCGCATGGTCCTTCAAGAACGTAACTGCCGCTCCCACCTTGTCAGACTCCTTAGCTTGTTGCGCCCGTCTTATACCTGAAAACGGGGTCGGCAAATTCATCTTACAAAGCTTCCTAATAGATGAAGAGCTCCCTTGGACTACCTCAAGCTCAGCGATACGTTTATCCCTAGAGGCCATACCCTCTTGCATGATCTTCATCATCTTGATGAGTTCCGCATACAAAGCTCCTTGACTTCTCGCGCCTGAATTGTTGGGCACCGTTGGCAAGACTCCGTCTTGCTGCACTGATACCGCAGCTGGTACAGGGCTCCCTTGACGTTGGGGCGAAGGTTGCCGGTTGTCGTCCTCGGATTGTGCCTCGGGGCTAGCTCGAGTCGATCTGCTCCCGTTAGCCGCTCTTCGTTTCTTGGTCTTCCTCCTGGAACTTTGTCCGTCGTCGGTCATCGCTCCAAGTGTTCACCTAGAAACGCTGATCCGCTTCGTGTCTCGCGTCCTTCCTCAAGCGTCCAGCCTTCAGCCGCTACCTCAAGTTCCCGCTCACCGAAACGTCGGCTATGATACCACTTTTCGCGCACCTACCGCCTTGTTGCGTCAGCGGAAGCTCTTGCTCAGTAGGTCACGAAATTTACACCGCTAACCTGCAAACACAATCACAAGTTAGCGTCCATGCACCACTTACCTTATCTCAGTTTGGTCCGGACCGGAGCCGGACCGTCTCTTTAATCATCAAGCTCACCAATCCTAAGTCTCGACCTAGACCCGCCTAGGTCAATCCCAAACATGAGCAAGTCACAATATGACTTGGGACGGACTTCCCATAAAGTCCAGG
Organism: Asterella californica; assembly: GCA_036924285.1. NCBI lineage: Eukaryota > Viridiplantae > Streptophyta > Marchantiopsida > Marchantiales > Aytoniaceae > Asterella > Asterella californica. Next base: position 21,020,029 of record JAYKYS010000011.1, on the reverse strand, counting down.
GTTATAAATGGTACCTCCAACACACTTAGCGGTCCAACCGCCCGTGATGTCCGTCTGGGTCTAGGCTCCCGAACGGTGGTCTAACTCTTCGACTCGTTCCCTAGTCTTGCCTTACAGCATTCTTAAGTCCAGACGTCCAAGTTTGGACGAGAACGTGCCTTGGAACCAGACCTAGTCATTTTTCGGAAACATGTGGTCCAGACCCAGACTTGAACCCTGTGGTTCGGACCAACGTCCGAACCACAGTCCGTCTGCGTCTCGGATCCTCGTCTCGGTCTCACGTCTCGGACCCACGTCTCAGACCTATGTCTCAGACTAATGTTTCGGTTCGTTTCCAGACTCGCTTCCTTAGGTCAGCGTTTGTCTGGGGTCCTCTTGGGGTAGGCCCTTATGTCATAACCCAAGGTTCCAACCTTGGTTCAGAGAACCACTTAGGGTTCATCTGATCCCGACTTCTCGGCCAAGCCGTTAAGTCCTACTCGTAGCGTTCACAACCTAGCACAAGTCTGCTAAGGTTCTGTTGTTCCCGTCTGTGCCCGATCTTGAGATTGAGGGTCGCGACAGTCATCTTGATAACAGAAAGTGCTAACTGATCACGTCTGTCTCAAACAATAGCTTCTTCAGCAACAATGGGTCTATCATGTAAACTAGTAACAAACTTTCACAAGTAATATCCAGTAAGTATGGCATGTACCCTAGCTCTCCAAATAGGGTAGTTCGAAGTATTCAACTTATGAAATAAAAAATTAAGTTCTCAGTTATGGTAACTGACGTCATTGTACACTGACGAAATTGGTCTAACCGAACAGTCTCCAAATAAAATGAAACGTGATACGATTGTTGGCAGAGTGAAAGTAGGACTTATAATATATGAGAGGTGTGGAGTAGACATTGGAAAATTTAGTTTCCTCTAAAAGGACCTCTAAGGTCTTCAAATCGAGGGTCAAAGTTTGACCAAGTATGGTGACAGTTTGAAACAAGGTCAGAATCGGTCGAAAAAATTTCGTTGGAATTTGATTTGACAAGTTATCTTAAACTCACCTTTGACCAGCGTTTTGAAGGGGTTAGAGACGTTTTCTGTGAATTCTGAGAGCACTTTATCAACCATCACGAAAAATCCAAGAAAGGGTGTATCCTACTTAATTCGACCCTTCCTGACAAGACACCATAGGTTGGTGCTCTTGAAATCATCAAAAAACCTCGAGAAACCCTCAAAATTGAGTTTCAAACTCCCTGGAACTGTAAAAACAGTCTCAAAACCGAAAAATTTCTGATCACAATTCAGCCCACATTTGCGTTTTACTCTCCTTGTCAAGAGTACATCTGCATCCTCACTCAGACTCTCTTGTCCTTCTGTCAAGCCCCCTTGCAAAAACACTCTCTCTCTTGGATCCCGCTGCCTTGCTCTGATATCATGTTGAATAAGACAAGAGTTAGCAGGAGCTCACACACACAGCTGAAGCTGCGGACATAAGATCAGACAATGAATCAGTCATCATCTCCAGAGTAGAGGTCATTGGGGGTGCCTCAGTGAAAGAACAATGAAACAAAGGAATAGTGGGAGTTACAACTCAGATACACAAGAAAGAGATAGTAACGGACACACAAGAGGGAGAAAGAACTGAGCGGCCGTTAAGACAGATATTCCACAGAGACAACTGAACAGTGTTAAAGAAAATGAACGTGAACTTATATTATCCTTCAACATAAGATACAATACGAAATAACCATGAGAAATAAGCATATTGGATCAGTTTCATTTATGGAATATGAGATCTTTTAGATCAGCAAGAATATTACAAACATTTTACTCCTGTTTGTTTTTATTTTACTGACTGAAGGTCATGGACATAGATAACAGTTCTTGGAAAGATGAGACTCAGTGCATTTTTAAATCTAGATAAAATTGACGACGACATGGTTCTTTTGTTCATAGCATGTCTGCTACCGATATCTAAATGTGATATTAACCTTTTTGTGGATTTATTTATTTTTGTCATAAACTAATGTCTGTTACCACCATGAGTACAAAAGCATATATGTATTTATTTATTTTCACTCAGTATTATATGACTGAAATATGTAAACATAGATACAAGCATATGTTATTAATCATTATTTTCTTAGTATCACTTATTTCCATTGATGCTATAATATTTATTCTGAGTTAAGTCAATAAACTGGAACCATCATCATCCAAAACATATGGTGGTAAAGAACTTTGTTATATAACATATCTAATATTTGAATTCTATTTCGATGTAACTAAAGAGAAAATATGAGTATAATGAAAAATGATCCCAACTCTCCACAGTTCTAGTTCTTATAAGATGACTGATGACCACGACCACGAGCCTCTCGTCCACCGTGACCCTATCGACGCATCTCATCAGCTTCTCCGCACAAAGGAAAGACTGATTGCCGCGTCATTTTGTAAGCACGAAGTCTAACAAAAGCCTTCCAGATACAAGGTGAGATGAGATATGCAGCCAAGAACGCTTTGAGAGCACTCATGCATCAACTGATGAGCTCATTGCACGATGATACACGAAGCTACTGGTACTGAAATAGTTTACTAGCTTAGTAAGCTAACTCCTAGCTTTTTGTAGAGATCAACCGTGCACGATGATGATTATGGTTGTTGCTGCTTGAATCCAGGCACTTTTGTGGTGTTGTACCAGATCGGAGGTAGCAGTAGAGTCTAGAGTCTAGACAGCTTTCAAACAACTTTCATTTCTGTTCATGACCATCATCCGTCTGAGTCGAATAAATAAATAAAGGTAAAATGTAATTAATTGTCGACTTTGTTATACGTTTCTGCCTGGTAAGTATGTATCCTGTAATAGTCGAGCCTGTACATATACTGCTGCATGCCTCATTCTTCGGTTCAAATTACTGTGGATCTACGAGACTTGTCCATTCTTCCCCCTTCTGAAAATGCCGGAGGGAAGCATGTTTAAGTCTCTTTCTTTATCAGTTCCAACTTCTGACAGACTGATCATATTATCACTTGAGACGAGAGAGATATACGTCTTGTTATTCTGAAACACTTTTAGTGCATTTTCTAGATTTGTAACATAAGACTTTGACCTAAACAAAACAAATTGTAGCTAAGACACCTCTACCTGAATTGCAAAGCAGTCTTCCATCACTTTGTAGTCCAGTTTTCCTTTTCCTTTTCGTTCCTGTTCTTAATAATCATCGGCTCGTTGTAAGCTATATTTGTATTGCTTGCTTTCATTATTGTTATGCGTTAGTATAGCTATACGTAGATTGTGAAACCGGGAAGGAAAGGGGTATTTTTGGTCATGTAGAGGAACAGACGGATGGAAGTGTTGAGAATACCAGAAAGAGAAAGGATGTAAGGAGAATGCATGGATGGAGTAGTTGTAAAAATCGAAAAGAGAAAAGAAGAAGATAGATCCTGATAAATCACTAATGCATAGCCAGGAAATTCCAGTACAAACGTAACTCCTTGTTCTTAACGCAACGATCTTCGGGTTACTAAAGTTCCATTTAACCAACTTTGATTTATTATATGTTTGAACTAGACATCTCGTAAAATACCACCAGTAAATTTCACCAACTTTTGAACGATTGTTGAAATTGTTTATGTGTTTATGTGTTCATAAGTGCATGTATGGAAGCTCAGGTCTAATCGTCCCACAAAATTAATTAATAAATTAGAAAAGCAAAGTCAAGAGTTTAAGTTTCTATAACAAATTTTGCTTTTGTGTGCAGAAAGTTGCAATCTTAGGTCCCTGGTCATTTCGAACCCTTCTCTCTTCGTGCTGCCTTACGGTAAGAGAACTATGGGATTTAAGAGTTAACTGTTTTGTGTGTTTCGAAACTAACCCATGGGCATTACGTACGTGAAAGAGTGAACCTAGTATTGATTACAATTTGCAATGAAATTTGGAAGACGATAACCCGAGTGTCTATAATCTCATTCTCAAAATATACGATCCAAAGTAAATGTTACGAGATCTGGATCCTTGAATTACTTAACTATTCATTCATGGTTCAAGTAAAATACCTTAGTGCTATTTTGGTTCGCCTAAACCAGAAGTGAATAGTTAATTTCAATTGAAAATAAGATTTTGCCTCGTAAGGTTGAGATATAATGAAGTTTTACTTCTTCCCAGATATTTGCTGTTGTTTGGGATAATGAAGTTTCACTTATATTCAAATATTCATTGTTATATTTCTTCGCATTAATTTTTCTTTATACACTTACATGTGAACTAACTGAAAGGTTTCAACGTGTAAACAACTAAACCGCAAGAGGATTTGAAATGACCTTGAAAATTCTGGGAATGTCCAGCGTTCTAAAGTGGTATTTAACTCAACTAAAAAATCTTGTGAGTAAAAGTAAAACTTATATATTTGTTTTTCACACCTTGCATAATTTGTTCTCTAATTCTCTCGTTTCAACAATATTACTCAAACTGATAATTATTTATTTGTTGAACAAACCGAAATAACACTACGGTAAAGAGGTCTAGCCTTGACGGATTCTCTACCTGTGTGGGTTGACGGTTACAGCCACAGCTTTTTTTTTTTTTTTTTTAAAAGAAAACCGGACGGTGCCGGACGAATTTCATTAACCGAGAGGTCGACGGGGAGTTCTCCCCGCGATTCTCGTGACCCAGCCAAGTGGGCTGGTCGTTACACTTGCTATCGGCCCAAGTGGCCTCCCTAACCCCCTTGTCCTTCCCAACTCTCTCGCTAGGCTGGTCGTTGCACTTGCTATCGGACCAAGTGCCCTCCCTAACTCTCGTGTCCTTATCAACTCTATCATTCTCTCTTTGGCTATGCTGTTTCCTCGTCACTTTACGTTGCTTCCCGTGGCTACCGCTAGCGGAGATCACCCCCTTCTCGCTCTTGATGTCCCTTCTCTTACTCTTCCAGTTCGACACGCGCTCGCTGTCGTGATTCACGATCTGCCAGTTGTTCCTGTGCCGGTTTACCTTCCTTTCCCAGATTCTATGCCTTCCCTCCCGGTTTCTCTCGTCCTCCTCGAATTCTTTCTCTTTTGAATCCAGTAGCGATTTGGTGCGCGTAATCGTCTTGCCTTTGGTGTACTGCACCTCCGCGTTGTTGCAGTCGACGGCTCGTTTCTCGTCCGTCTTTTTTCGCTGTCCGCACTCTTGTTCATTGCTTGGTTTTCCTTCATTGCTCATCGTTGTTTTGCGTGATCCTCGGGCCCGTCTGCCTCTCCGCGTGTATCATGGTATGTAAGCTGTTCGCACCATTCGAATTTTGCCTCGCCGTTTGCTGTCGATTTTCCTCCCGTAGGCTGCTGATTTGTCTGTTGAAATGAGGAGCGCTAATTCTCTCCCTCATGATCCGGAAGGCCTTCCTGGTTTCTTCTTGGCGTTGTAAGGTATGCTCCGATTGACCGTCTTTCCTTTCAGTCGCCCGCATTTTCCTTTCTGCGTTGACCAGTATCACTTGTAGCGGAGTTTCGCGATGATTTTGATTGAATACGCACTCATTTCTCTCCTTCCATATCGTATCAATCATCTCCATCATCCCGAACTGCTTAGCGCCATTGTTCCCTTTCATAGCCTCATCAAGCGCTGCCATTAGACTTTCCGGAGGATTCCGTTCAGTTAAAATTCCCCTTGTCACCAAGAACCATAAATTCCACTTCAGTCTCGCCCATCTGCAGCTCCAGAATAGGTGGTAGAAAGTTTCCTTCTCCTCTTTGCATCGTTCGCATTCCCCCGTGCCTTTCTGCATTTTTGATAATCTTATAGCAGTTGGGAAGCCTTGTTGCCACACCTTCCACATCGTGAACTTATCTTTGGCCGTCAGCTCCGTCGATCACAGCTTGTTCCATCTTTTGCACCATTTCTTGCTTGATTCTTCACTCCCCCATTTCGCGTTAAACCGTAGCTTGTTGTCTGTCGTGTCTGTAAGCGCCTTCCTCCACTGGCTCGTGGAAAATTCCCATCCTTCCTTTTCTTGTTTCCCAATTTGCCATCTCCATCCTTGGTGGTCCTGTAACGCGATCTCGTCCTGTGTTTCTTCAACCGTCTTTAGCCATTGCACCGTCTGTTGTTCGACCCTGTTGTTTGTTCTGTACCGTTCCTTTTGCGAACATAGCACCTTTTTGAGTTCACGCCTTCTTGGTTACCAGCCACAGCTGCTCCCAGCGAGCAAAAGAAAAAGAAGAAAATCGAATATATTGGTCAGTACTACGGTTGTGAAGACCGTAGTGAGTCAAATAAGTGACTAGACTCAGGTTGGTTATGAGGTCTATACGTCACGGTCTGTACCTGCAGAGTACGGACTCCAGGGCACTCAGTTAATTTGTTCTCGGAGAGACAAGCTGCTGGGCCAGTCCTCTTCTTCTTCGGTCATACCAGTCCACAGAAAACTTACAACGTTAGGAAGAGTTACACAGTTCAACTCATACAGTATGTTTATGGCATAACAATCCAGTAGTTGTCACTTTACAAGACCACTGGCTCCCCTCGGACAGCCTGGTTCAAGCCGGATCACACCTACGGTAAAGAATATACTTTGAGAACCAAACTCCAACATGAGAGGAAATAGCTAGCGCTGGCCCAGCTGAGAACTATTCCCACACGCTGTTGCTTTAGCAGAAGCTAACTTGAACTATGGTAACTCCAACTACAGTACAAGTCACGAGAATCCACGAGCTGTGTCTCTAGCATTTCTTGGCCCTCCAAACAAGTGTATAATTAATAGTTTCTTTTACATACCACAACATGTCTATTCTCCTTAGCTCCCCTTAAATGTTGACACCGGATAGACCAGAATATATGTAGTTGGTCGACATTATGCATGAGGCCAGGAGTCATGTACAGTGGAAAGCAAGAGATCACTTCTTTCAGACTTTGGTTATCTGTTTCCAGAATGGGGATGGGGCTTTGCTTTACCTCACCTTTCGTCTGTCCGAGCCTCCGAAGGTGCCCCATAATATCGTAGTCTGTGGATTTTCTGAATCAGGTCAAGCTTCCTTTCTATCTGAGATGTTGAAAGGTTTGGAACCTCACTTGTAGCTCGAAGATCTACGTGAGGAAAGCCGAGAGTGTGGCGAGGAGGTGCGCCACGCTCCTGAAAAGCTCACCTACAAAAGCGTGTACAAAAGGCAGGCAAAGGAGGTTTTGCTCCACCAATCTCATTTGGTGGACAGGACGTACCGTTTTCAGTTTGGACTTTCTTACAAACTGGTCCCACTGCAAGAGAAAGAGACTTGATTAAGTAACATGAGATCAAGCTTACGTATAACCAATAAGTAGATAAAGTTATACATAACTGTACATGGTGTGATCTACATAAATAGGCTGATCTTGGTACAACTGAACAATTACTTTCACCTAAGTTGTTCTGTTTTGAGATAGTATGGTGGAAATCCGAGCACGCCAAACCACACCATTAACCAAAGAGTACATAAACTGTAACTGGTGTGGTTTACATAAGTAGGCTGATCTTGATACTGTAACTGAACCATTACTTTGACCAGTAAAATTTTCAATTTGGAATAAGATGAATGCTCGGAATACCGCGTAAGATGTTACAGGAGCAACAAATCCCTACCAAGCTTATGAGTACTCTTGTAAATTCACTACACTTCTGAAAAGTAGTTGTTTAACTATTAACTACTAAACTATGAACGTAAAATCTTTATTTCAAACTTGTTATTTACTTATTTATTTCAAACTCGTTGGTTCGGATGGATGCTAGGTTTTAAGAATAAAGCCATCTCAAGAATTCCTGTAGCTGTCAATAAATTGTTTGGACCAAGTTGTCACCACATACTTCGAATTCTAGAAAGACAATATTACTGTCAGAAGACCGAATCTAGTACCTTTGTCTCCCCGTAAAAAGTGTGTCAGTTACATCAGACATACAACCAACGACCGACATTGAACTTTGGCATAAATTTCGTAAATGAGTGGCCAAGTTCAAACATGCTGCTCCAAATTCCATGCAGAGATTGTACTCGCTTAAAGTACTATCCCTCTCCGGTAAAAGCTTATGCTATACCTTAGTCTTCTGTCAGGGTACTGGACATAGTTGTTGTATTGGTTCTCCGGAGCCCGTACCTAGCTCTAAAACAGGCTCTCAAGAATGCGATCTTCAAAAACGAATTGTCATGAAAAAGAGAAGAGAGAAAAGAATAAAAATCAACTGTAATGAGGTTACCCTAATTGATATTATGCTTTCTGTAAGTGCCGCGATCCACATACAGAGTATGTGGATCATCATCAAATCATACGATCGTTCCATCCAAACTAGAATCTCTTGAGATGCCCATAGGAATTGGTTGCGATCATTTTCTGTGTGAATGTAACATTGTTTGGTCGTGTCAAATACTCTATTTTCTGTATTTGTTCTTCAGCATGATGAGGATCATCAGAAGATCCGACCCCCTACAAAGTTAACTGTTTGACATTTCATACAGCAACCGTGACCGAGTTACGACCTCTACGTTGGCGGGCAGTTAGAGAATCTTTTCTCCAAGCATTGGCACGCCTTATTACACTCGTTCCTAACTCACTTTTATTTCACTGGTTCGGAATGTGGTTTTTATGTAAACCGTTTTGGTCTAAAGAACCATACTTTGACAGACGAGATTCACCTTTAGAGGATGGGATTTGGCTTAACATCATGTAAATCGACCCTTAGCCACTACTTGGTCATGGAGGCTCAAGTCTCCTTACTTTGAGGTTGTGCAACTTACTAAACATAGCTAGTGTTTTGATTGTTTTTCCTCTTTGCTCTTAGTTTGGTGAATCAAGGCTTAGTCTGGTAACTCGCCTTGATTCACCAAACTAAGATCACTCACTTGTGGAGATTTTCCCCCACTTGCCTTTATGTTATTTTCTCTTCCTTACCCTATGGTGTCTAGGAACATCGTACTAGTGAAGAAATGCCAAGCCTGTCCAGAACTTCAGGTACAGCAGGCTTGGCACAGACTCTACTTTGTACAGTAGGTCCATCAAACATCAGAAGCGGACGAAGCGGAGTATAGCTTGGTGCAATGGATATAGACCTGCGCGAATACCGCGATATCGCGTGGCGGGCAAGAGTGGATGTTTATAAGCTACTGTCACTAGCATGGCTTTGTTCCTTCTGCATGATCCAGAGTTCTCAGAAGTATGGGCCCATGTGTGAAGTTGCCACCTGGGTACACACCTTTGGAGAGCTGTGTCTACTGCACTCTCAGTACTTCTGCATGTCCATCTTCATCCCATTTGCCGTAACCGCTAGATATGCTCCTAGTGTCTAGTATCTCTTGCTATTTGCCTTCTGATTCAATTGTCGTCTGAATCGTCTGCAGCTTTGTCTCCGGAATTGCTAGGAATAAAACGGTCAGAAACACGGGAAGTTAAACAGTGTAATCAAAGTGGTAGTAGAACGTACTGGAACAGGTACTTGTTCTGGCAACTCTTGCCACACTCCTTTTCATATCTGATAACAGTTCAGATTCAAACCTAAAGTAGTTGTCTGACGGTCTCGTTCTGCATGGCGCTACGTGGCAAAAGGAAAGGTAATCCCCAACCTATCACTGAATCACTGGCGTGCCCTGTCCCAACAAAACGCTTTAGGTAGTTTATGGGTGAAGAGGCTTGAGGTAGTTTATTAGGATTGGGATTTGTACACTGCGCGGATCGCCTAATTGTTTTGGCAGCCTGATGACAAGGGTATCTGCACAAGTTCTCATGCAACGGATAAATCTGAATCCCGGAATAATGAGTCTCTCTGAAAAGGACATTTTATTCAGAATGGCTGGTTATTACATTGTCTCTCCAGAATCCTGTAACTTTACTTCTATAATTGCTTTCGATAAGTGTAATCGATTCTAACACACATTATACAGTATGAATTACAGCGGAAGTCTAACATCCAGAAAGCTTCTTGAGTTGTGAATGAATCTTTCACAGGCTAAGAGCAAGTACATAAAAAAGCACGCTAGCCTCAGTACGCCATGCATGCAAGAAGTGCTGCGACAGGCAAGTAACTATAACGTAAACTATAAAATCAAGAAATATTAACTGAGAACTGAAGCGTCTGAAACTAACATCTTTTCTTACTTCTCAGTTCTACTGAAGTCTTAATTTCTTCAGACAAATAATCGTGTTTGATACGGAGAAGTCATATTGTCAGTATATCAACTACTACATCTGATCAGAGTATCTGCTTGACTGAAATATGACCTAAATCATATCGTTCACGAACAAAGTGGTGTTGAACGTCGATATGTTTACTTTTAGAATGATTAACAGGATTTTTGATCATGTCTAATGTTCCCTTGTTATCTCCACAAGTAGTTGTAAGAAATCTGAGGCATGGAGATATGCCAAGAGTTGACGTAGCCAGATAGTCTCTCTTGTGGCAGTTGAGACTGCTTGGTACTCCTCTTCTGTTGTAGAGACAGCGATGATTTTCTGCCGACGACTGCTCCAACTGGTTGCTCCAGATCTGACCGAGAAGACATAACCAGTTATCGCTCCTCTCTCAATGTGACTAGCAACCCAGTCTGAATATGTGAACCCGTGAAGACTTGAGTCAGTGGTTTGCTTGATAAATAGCTGGTACCCACGTGTTCTAGAGAGATATCTGAAAATACGTTTGACCATAGCCAGATGATCCAAAGTGATATCGGAACAAAATTGGCTAATAAAACTCACTGCAAATGCTAAATTTGGTCGAGTTAGCAACATCGCGTACATGAGTGTTCCCACCAGTCGCTGATAGGCATGTTCTTCGGTGGGTTGATGTCCTGCTGTGTTATTGAGAAATCCCAGTTATTGAGATTGAGCTCAATTGGCGTAGTAATAATAGTGCACTCTTGAAAACTTGACCATGTCAAAATGCTCTCCAAGTATTTGTGCTGATTAAGTGCAATGTAACATGCATCGTAATCAATGTTTATCTTCATGTCCAGGCACCATTCCAATGGTTTTGGTCCCTTCATCTTGAACTCTTGTTTTAACTGAGATACTAGTAAGTCGAATTGATGTAGGGACGAACTGATCGGAATGAAGTCATCGACGTAAATGACTAGCATAACCAAATCAGATCTAGTGAAACATGTATATAAGCATAGGTCAGCTTTTGATCTCACGAAATTGAGCTTTATCAAGAAAGCGTCCAGGCGTTACCACCAACATCTGCCTGATTGATGAAAGCCACACAACCCCTTGAGGAGAAGACACACTGATTGTCTGAACTTCGTCTCGGATACTCATATCCTGAAGATAAGGACATGAAAATATGTTCAGTCAATGTATCACAAAGATATGTTGTATCAACATCAAGCTGAAGTAGTAACAAGTTGAGCTGAGTAAAATACTGACCTTTATTACAGTGTCATAGATCGTGAAGTCTGATATGAAAAGAGACGAGGTAATTGGCTGTAGAGAGATGCAAGACCTTGGACCAACTCTATGAAATACTAATGCCTTCACTATCCAATCTATCAAGCTTTGTCTCTGTTTTTACTGATCTAACATGACCTTAACTGTAACACACATGCACCACACATCACAAGTCGACGTTCAATCTTAGTCTAAGTACAAGAAAGATTCATACAAAATAAACATATGCTTTAGATCACAAAAGCACCTTCAAACAATTCTTTAGGTCTGCTTGTGCACTATCAATATACTCTTCATTGTCTTTCCTCGACAAACTACATAAAATGCTCAATTTTGATCTTCTATGATTCGATGATATGAGCTCCATTCAAGATGAATCTTCCAGCAATGGATAGCTTAATATACAAGCTTTACAGTGATACTTGTAATACATTGATTGGATCAAGATAACTCTTACCACAATAGATCAAAATTGACCATTTCTAACACTTATGACCCCAAACGTCTTAACCCTTCTTCTTGACCCGTTTGTTTTGAGCGATCAAAACAAGCTCCAACTTAAACATCCAGCATACCACTAGAAAGCTTATCTTCTAGAGCTTCCAACAAAATAAGACGTGCACGTGGCAAACAACAAGTGAGCTCGAGGTGTCGTGCCGAAGACAACGATATCTCACAGTTAGAGAGATTTCCAGTCAGCAACTTCGACATAATGTAACTCTTTCTCTGATTATGATCTTCGTGTCAAATTCACAACATAGCTTCCTTGTTTCACTTGCAGCACCTCCAAGAAGTTTCACCTCCAAACCCCAATTAGTTTGTTCAAAGCCAACCAAGAGATGTAGGTGAAATCATTCATCTCCTTCAAAACTCATCAAGCTATAATTTGAAATTTGACAACCTATTGCTCCCACCTAGAACTTCCAACTTAGCTCAAACTTCATAGGAAATTCTCTCTGACCTCTGACTACTACATTATGAAATTTCAGCTTCAAACGCCAAACCAATAGCTCGAAATGGACCAAGCCTTTTGTCTGTGCTGACTTATGAGCTTTATAGACCTCGATGACTAAAATCCACGACCCCAACACCTTCTCTTAACAAAATGAGCTGAATTTCACAAGTAATAAGCTGATAGAGCACACTCTAGTCTTGGAAATTTTCATTCAGAGATTCGATCTCATACTCATGAAACAATTCAACCCTCAGCAAAACGGTGTACTTCTATCTCTCAACTGTTACAGCCAACTTCAATAGATCATTTTGAGATCAAACCCAACCCAAACATAGGACTAATTTACATTCATGCAACCAACGCGACGTCAACTATCCAATCCTTTTGACAATACCAAAAGATCATCTCTCAAACTCTTGAGACACTAAAAAAATGACTCGGGATATCAGTTCTACCCCCTTAACTTTGAACGATCATTACTCCACACTCGAAACTCCAAATATCGATTTTCCACTCTGGATTGTAGCCTAGTTCAAGAGCTTTTCAAAGAGACCTCACATTTCACAAATGATCCTCGGGAAGGCATCCGAAACCTCAAAATCGTCCTTGGAACTTGGATGAACTTGATTGATAAAAAATGAAATAATGAGAAAGAAGATTGGAGATCACTCTATCTATCTCTTGGCAATATGGATCGAGTTGTAATCCTAAAATACTCTCATACCTTCAAAACTTGAATCAAAATACTTTGGACTCTAATCTTAACATAGGATAATCACCCTCGTCGGACGATAGAGATAACATGAAAATACACGAGATTCGATACAAAGTCAAGATAATGAACTTCAATCGATCTACAATGAGAGATACGACAAAGAAAATGAGAAAGTCATCACTTGATTACAATATTCTTCACCAAAGTTCCTCACGGTCCACGCATGATGGTTGATCTTCCGTCGACAGTGACGTCAGATATCAACCTAGACGTTGAAAGGGACGTTGGTTCGAAAGTGAGATGTATACAGTTAGGTCCTAATTCTCCCTGCATGTGACGATCTGCAAGATCACTAGAGTAGGCAAGTCCATCACCTTCTCCACGAACTCTTCACCAAAGTAGGAATTGAACCATTGTCAAAAGTGATCATGATGGATATAGTGAAGTTGAATATAGAACAGATTCGTGAATAGAAGAACCAAAACTCAGATCAATCCTCTCTCCATGAGTACAACTCTAGTAGCTCCTCACCCTCCATGTAAAACACTAAAAAAACACGCACAAAACACCACGTAAGGAAGAATGCTCCCATGAACCTTCACCCCTCTATCTTATACCCAATTTGACAACAAGAGTCACTCACGTGAATGTCTACGGATCACTGAGTTGGCACGTCTCATTATCGTGCGATGTCACATCCCAGGTAACTGTGAACGTGGCACCTAATATGTCGTCGGATGAGTTACACAAAAAGATTCATGAAACATATACAATCAACACAAAGTTCTACATTAAATTCACATGTGAATCGCGTCACAACACGACAATGAGAGAAAAGGTCTCATTGGAGTCAACTCCGTATCGTTGTGTGTGGTCTTTGGCTACGAGGCACCTTTTGAATCGTTGGATGGTCCTATCCGAATTATGCTTAAGCTTCAAGATCCATCGACTGCTAATAACCTAGTAGACCAAGCAGTAAATCTACTACCTCCCATGTGTCATTGTCTTTATGAGACTGTAACTCAGTTGTATTGGCAGTTTGCCACTGATTAGACTCAGAGGAGCAGAGGGTTTCCTCATAAGATTGTGGCTCAGTAGGATCAGCAGAAATAGTGCTCATCCATGTAGATTCAATCAAGGAGTTTACTTGATTGATAACCATAAACTCATCTTCGATTTTGTCTGGTAAGTACAAGTATACTTGTAATCCATGCATAATCTTGAAGATGACTTGGAGGTCGTATGTGTCTTCCAGATCACGTACGAGATAAGTAGTCTTCAGATGAAGATTCCACCGATTCCTGAGACGAGTCATGTGAGCTTCCGATCAGAGAAGATTCTGGAGTTAGATTCGACTGGTGTGGAGAAGTATTTAGACTATTTAAGTGAAGATTGGGTACAGACGATCCTCTAGACTGAGGAGTAGATACAATTGTCTGATAGTTGGACATGGAGGATGAAGGAGACGGCATCGAGTTTATACGTTGTATAACAATGTGTATCACAGGCTCAGCAATGAGTACTCATGAAGAACAGACGTTGTTGTATTGTAAGTTGGAAAGGAAGTTGAACTGCCGAGTGATGGATCAAAGAGCATGTAAGCACGATCTTCATAATAGCCCACATGCACACATTTTCGAGACTTTGAAGCCAGCTTCACTCGTCTCTCATTCGAAATGTGTAGATAAGCATAGCACCATATACTCTTAAGTGAGACAAGTCTGACTTCCTCCCTATCCATTTTGTCCTCGAGAATCCTGTTTGGAGATCTGTTGCATAAATATGCCATTGCACATACAGCTTCTGCCTAGAGTAATTTTTCTACATTCAGTCCGTACAACATTGACTTGGCTCCCTCGAAGAGCATATGTTTTGCTCTTTTTGCCACCCGTTCTGTTGTGGATAATATAGACTCGTACTTTGATATATAATCCCCTGACTTTTCAGAAATGAAGTCATCTCGTTGTTCATGTATTCACCTCCATTGTCGATCCTTAGTGTCGTATGTTTTTTCCTGATTGATTTTCAAAAAGAGATTTGAACTCTTGGTAAGTTGCAAGGACCGCTGTCCTGTTGCGGGACCAACTAGTATGTAAATTACGCATATAAGTGCATTTTGCGCACGGTTGTAGAAGTTGTGGTGTAATGGGATCTAAAACTTTGCTCTTGTGACCTTAGAATGCTCTATTATTTGCTGGGGGTCTCCATGGGGCAGAAAAGGACAAGGTTGAGTCCTTTAACTTCCCATTGGTCCTCCAAAAAGTGAAGATAACTTGTCATCTACCTAAGTGTGCGCTCTGGGAGGATCGGGGCACTTTCACGAGAGATTTCGGGGATCAGAGGGCATGGGCGGAGAGCTCTCGACGGGAGGAGCAACCTGAGCCCAAATTTCACTCGATTTGGAGGTCCAAGGCATATGTTATGACCATTTGAAGTTCATAGAGTGACGGGAGTACATAGCTTTCTCTTCCGATTGTAAGATTAAGGAGTTTGAGTGATTGAGCCTTCAGATTGAGACCAGATTTCATGAGCTTGTAGTCTGTCAGTTGCTGAAGCTCTGACCCCAGATTTCACCACCGGATGTTATGCGGATTGAGCGCAATGGCGATTTGAAGACGACGGGGTGCAGAAAGCTTTCAATCTGGAGCAGCAAGTTTGCTGATTTATGGAGGATGATCCGAACGGTCAAATCGGCTGAAATTTCCTGTGTAGTGAGTTTACCTTCTGATTTGATAGCACAGGAAGTTTGAGTGGAAGTGGACGGTTCATTTAGTCGAAAAAGCTTCTGTCCTGAATCTGAGATTGGAAGTGTATGTTAGTTTCTGTGAATTTGTGTTAATTATGGGAGGAGATCTAGCCGTCAGATCTTCCTGAAATTTGACCTGTAAGTAGAGATTCTAGTATCCTACCTACGTGGCAAGTTTGAGAGGAGACTGAGCTGTAGATCTGTATCTATCATGTGTGAAAGTTCGCTGTTTTCTCTACCGAGTTGTATCGGCAACGATATCTACTCTAGGTCTCGAGTCTTGTTACGGCAGTTGGCAGAGAAGCGTCCAGTGTGACGTTTGTATTGCTTTGGGGAGTATTCTAGACGTAGATAAGACTTTAGCGACCTACGTTGTAACCACGTCATGTGGTTGTCAGGTTCGCAGTCAACGTGACAAAGTGCGATCCTTGACCTGTAAAGTCGACTACTTGTCTAGCCTAGTCTCTAGTATTGAAACACGTTACGGTGCATGCATTTGAACCTTTCACCCAGACGACCTACACGTGGATGAGTATGATGGCACCAAACATGCGTTGTGCATGTGTGCCACCTCATCGGTCCGTGTGGCTTGGGTTGCTCGGTTAGGGAGCTTGCACCTATCCTTGTTTTGTGTTCGAATCTTTTAAGCAAAGGGGAGTGACCTGTGTAGGGCATTCGACCTTGGGATTTTCAAGAGATTGTTCGTGAAGAGGTCATAGGGATCTTATGAGATGGTATCGGCGTTCTAGGAACCGAAACACCCTTATAGTTGGAGTGCAAATGTTGTGAGAGATGGACGAAGGACTCTACTTACCGCCCAGAATCCCTTTCCGAAACCCTTTCCAGATCAAACTGATGTACATGGAACGAGTTCATTTCCAACAGTTTATGATAGGATCCTTTGGACATAACTTTACCGCGCAAATCATGCTCTCGCCTGTCCCTGTGATCTTACCTGTTGTCACTTACGGCCAAGAATGGGATCTTACCGTCTATATCCTCATCTGACGAAGGATGGATCTAAATCAACTCCCTCCTGTAAACTTTAACACCGAGTGCGAGATAAGACACATCTGTCGACCCAAAGCCATGTACGAAGCCCTAGTAGTGAGAAACTTCAGAGAGGAATACTACCGAGAGATCATGTCATCACATATCCCGTTTGTCGTACCCATGATCATCCAACGTTTTCGTGTGGTTATCTTGACCCTTTACTGAGAGAAAGAAAGTACTTAGTTATCGAGGAAGTTAGAGAGAAATCTATAGGAAACTTGTCGCTCTGCTGTGCATTGATCGCTAGCCACAGCCAGAAGGTTCGTCCTTGCTCAAAGGAAAGGCTCTCGCTACGACACCGCTTGTCCAGTTTTTCTTGCAAGCTCGTAAACCCAGATCCTCTTGCTGTAATCATCAATGAAAGTAAGTACATACTTAGAGTTTTCTAGGAAAAAGACGTTGATGGATTATCTGTACAAGTTGTAGAAGCTCGATCGATCTAGTAGTCGATGTAAGAAATGATTCTCTGTGTTGTTTCTCTTGGAGACAAGGCTCATAAGTTGCTATGCTGTAAGAATATCGTGTGACACCGATTCTAGTTTCCATTCTAGATGTCAAACGTCTGATGCTATCCACATTCAGATGTTCAAGTCTCTCATGTCAAACCGTGAGTGGAACTACAGGTGAATTTTAAGTGGTCATTTTTACTACTCCAAGATAAGCCGTCTCATGATTATCCAACCATATGCGATATAATCTCCCCTCCAATTCTGCTTGAGCCACAATACGTCCGAGGGAATCAAGAATATAGTAAGATTTAGCATCGATATCAAAAACAACCGTTCAGTGAGAATATGCAGTCTTACTTACACTCTGTAAGTTGGTATGTGCGTCACCAGAGTATAACACATCTTTGACAGTGATCGTCCGACCCAAATTGTCTGATCCAAGTTGTCTGATCCTCTTCATGTGATCAAGAAGTTATCTCCTTTGGTAGTAAAAATGCTGATTGCCAACAAGCAATAGCTTGTTGGCTATCCCATCCGCCTGTAGTCCGGGCCCCGTGGGATCGAGTCCTCCTGACGGGGGACTCATGCTGTGCAAGAGCAGCAGCATACGGCTGCAGAGAACCCCACAGCAAAAAGAGGCCTAAAAAAACCAAACAAAACAAAAATAAAAATGCTGATTGATGAAATTTCAGAGAAATTTGTGAACTTCTTTCGATCGAAGGTCACATGTGATGAAGCATCCGAATCAATGAATCAATCACTGTCTCTACTATCGGTGTGAAGAGTGACAATGCTTCTCATCTAAGAATGCTCCAGGACTGAGCACATTATATCGATAGTCCGTAATAAATCTTCAATACAAGCACGTCAGGAATGAGAGTAACAAGATCTGGAGCAGTGGATTACACATTATCGTTGTTGTTGTTTGTTTTGAGACCTTTTGCTTGATTGATTTGAGAATTCAAGTCTAGAGATTGAGAGTTCAATTTCTCAGTTTTAGAGAGTCCACTTAGTCATCACTCAAATAACAATGGTGCGGCTCGAGTCACAAACTAGTTTTTCAAAGAACAACATAAGAGTTGCGCAAGTTCTTGCCGATGTCGACGAATATCTGGAAGCTCAATCGGATGATGTATGTATTGTAAGAGCATAGAAGAAGTGACCATCGGAGCAAGCGACATAGTCAACCAAGAGATCCAAGAGGAAGATGAAAATCAACCATTCTGCATTCAAAATTTCTTCCACTACTCTCTGTAGACATGTGTTGGGGCTTCATTGTGTTCAAAAGAGCATGGGCGGTACCAATGATCTCAACACTGTTGTGAAAAGAACTAATATGTTTATCGATTCGTTGTTGGAGGTGTCGCACCAAGAAGTCATGAGATGTTTAGATTTTGTCGTTCCAGATAGCATGGACGGTATCAGTGATCTCAACCCTGTCATGAAAAGAACTAGTATGTCTATTGATTCATGGTTGGAGGTGCGCACCAACCAAGCATAGATACATTATTCCATCACGAGCTAGAATCGGTGTGACACAATATGGATCTGTCACCTAGAGAGGTGAGTGAGTAGTTCTACAAGTTTGGCAATATTTTGGAGTGTGATTGTGTCCAATCTCTGAAAGCATACGAGGAGTACATGAAGAACTCTGTTTGTCGAAAGTAGTATGTAAGTTTTAGAGATGTGTTTCTAGAGTTTTGCAATTGGTTCGATTACAACGGAACAACAAGTGAAAAGTGGTAAATTTCAGACGTTTCAGTAGTGAAGGTATGCCGAATGACAAGCAATTAGATCAGCGAGTATGATCAATTATCAAAAGGATCGATAAAGAATAAGAAGTATGAAGTATACAACACACGAGTTGTGTACCTTGGTCATGTTACATGTAGATACGATGATCTCGAGATGTAGATCAGATTGGTAACATATGTGTCTGATATGATTATTCTCGAGTTGAAACATTATAAGAGTGATACATCTCAAGGAGTTTCATGTTTCAAAGAGGGATGGTGAACTCTATTTTTGTAACTGCCAAAGTAATTGTGTCAAACTCAAACTTTGTCGAACTCTACTTTTGTTTCATGTACATGCACTTTGTCCAAACAGCTAGAAATCATCTCTATCGAAGAAGAAGAAGGAAGGACACATAGCACTGCTGAACTGGAACAGCAAATCTTGGAGATGAAGAAGAATATGTTGTTGAAAGAGGATAAGCTTGCTATGTTACAACGTGAAAAGAAGAAGAATATTGCAAATTTGAAGTCCGCTCGTAAACGAGCCAAGAGCTTGAAGCAGAAGTTGTATGACATGCGAGCGGGAGTAGTTGTTCGCATAGGTGTCAATATTCTCAACATAATTTGCAAAGATGCCAAGCTAGAAATAGCTCAGTATACTACATTTGTGAGCTTGACCACAACAATGACAAAAGATTTCAAGCACGTTGTCTTGCTAAGGTGTTATTCTTTTTGCAACGCTTGCATTCTTGCAGGTACAGATGTTCAGATTCTAGAATGTGGTCATGCATATCACATTTTCTATATGTGTACATGTTTTGACACTAATCATTTGATGTGTTGGAGTCTAGACGCAGGTCGATGGTTCTTGCTACTTGAATGAATGAGTTTTTACTAATTATAGAGATTTTGCATCGGAAATGATTGAGAGATTATCTTGCATACATGATACCAATGTACCAAGATAAATTTGGAATGGATGAATCACTCGACTATCATGACAGTGAGGTGATTCATTCGACAGACTCAGCAGTGACTAGAAGTCGGAGTTGTTGACGGCCACTCAAGATCTACTACAAATGAGGTATGTCGACTGACTTATGAATACCAAAGGCTCGAAGTTGGCATGCAAATAAGAAGTTGAAGCCATCTCCACTCCGAGTGTTAGGTAACTGTTTCAAAAAGTGATCGGTAAAACATACAGAGAAATCATATGTGGAAGTCATTTCAATGTTGGAGTAAGGTCAACTTTGAAACTATCCATCGAAGGATGCATAGCTTTAGACAATGTCTTGTAAAATAGAAAATGTGTGCATAATCAATGTCTTCTTTTCTTCAACTACACAAGGTGTTTGGAAAAGAAGATTTTGTTGCAAAGGCTGTTGTGCAACTTCAGAAATTAAACGAGGATTTAAGCATCTACTTACGACCAATGCCTTGTGCATTGATTACATTTTGCACATTCTGTTGTTTGTTCGATGGATGTAGATTTGTTTAATCAAACTTCTATCAAAGAAGTTTGTGAAGTTGTATCGATTGTAATACATTTCAACAAAGGAGATATCTTGCCACGATTTGTACACTACCCAAGCACTTATAGTTGATGATGATGAATTCATTAAGATTCTCACTTCGGCCACAGTATGGAGTTACGTCCACATGAAAGATCACGATGATTCATCAGATGATGAGCACGAGTATCCTAAACTCTCTGCATTGTCTTCGGAAGTTTCCAGCTAGTTCAAATTCAAATCAAAGGCTACACATGAATGATCAAGATTAGTCTCTAGATCTAAGTAGGACATGTTTTATAACTGATAGTTTCATTCAAGTTACCATACTGTCATGAATAAACTGAAGATTAAGCTTTGGCCTATTAGTTTCAGTCCTCTTTATCCCTCTGTATTTTTCTTGATATTGTGTCCTTGGATATTGCCAGTGTTTGGATCTGAGTAGAGCTCCAAAACTACTCTAACTCTATCAGTATAGTTGAACTAACTTATAGAACTCAATATCAAGTTTTGGAACTCTGCACATTTAATATCTTCGCTGATTCATTTATAGTGAATTCAGCTATTAGGTGAACACACTAGATCCAGAACTACTTGGATTTTTTTATAGTACTTAATAAATATTGGATCTAACTAGTTCTTGCACTAACTTTGTATAACTCCGTATCTAGTTCTAGAGCTCTGCACATTAGTTTTCTAGTTTCGGAACACTGCACATTTAAATCTAGTTCCGGATCTCTGCACATTAAATTAATGATTTTGCTGATTCTTTTATAGTTAACTCATGTATTCAAGGATGAAATAGTTCCAGAACTACTCTGACTTTTTAAGAGTACTTAACAAATATTGGATCTAACTAACTAGTTCTTGAACTAACTTTGTGGAACTTAGTATCTAGTTCTGGAACTCTACACATTTAAATCTAGTTCCGAAACTTAGACCATCTAGTTCTGGAACTCTGTACATTAAATTAATACTTTCACTTATTCTTTTATAGCGAACTAATCTATTGGGTTCAAACTAGCTCCGGAACTACTCGGACTTTTTAAGAATACTTAATAAATATTGGATCTAACTAACTAGTTCTTGAACTAACTTTGCAGAACTCAGTATCTAGTTCTGGAACTCTGCACATTTAAATCTAGCTCCGGAACTCTGACGATTAGTTAACTAGTTACAGAACTACTCGGACTTTGAGTCCTTAAAAATTATTATTGCTAGCTAACTAGTTCTTGAATTAACTTTGTAGTTCTAAATCAATATATAGTTCTGAAACTCTACACATTAGTTATCTAGTTTCAGAACTCTGCATATTAAATTAATATTTTTGCTGATTCTTTTATAGTTAACTCACATGTATGGGGTGCACTAACTAGTTCCAAAACTATTCGGACTTTTTAAGAGTACTTAACAAATATTATATCTAACGAGTTCTTGAACTAATTTTCTAGAACTAAGTGTCTAGTTCCGGAACTCTTCACATTAGTTATGTACTGCTGGAACTCTGCACATTAAATTAATACTTTCGCTGATTCTTTTATAGTAAACTCATGTAAATTAGGTGAACTAGTTCTGAAACTAGTGACATATCTATTCTCCAAGGTTCTACTTGGATAGGAAACATATAACTAGAATATATAATTAGTAATATTCATAGTTCCGGAGATAAGCTAAAAGACTAAGAAACAAACTCTCTTGAAGTGCAAAACTGTATCCAAAACTTTTCAAATCCATAAAAAATATACTTGGAAAGTAACAAAGTAACTTTGCATATCCCAAAAAGCGTTCAAAAGTATACTCTGAATCTAGTTAGTTATGGAACTACGTCGTGTTCAAAAGTGCTAGATCATGTACATCCAGTTCCAGATCTAGATAGACGTTGATAAATTGATTCAATATATATTCACCTCTTCTAAATTTCAGAAGAGAGGAATATAATGCGCATCTATCGGTGATTTAATTTATTACCTAACCCTTAGAACCGGACGCAAGAGAACTTTAGGTAATAGACTAAAAATTATTGATTAATTAATAGATTATTTGAGCTGAGCAGACCATGGTCAATTATTTCTGCACTTATGGATAATAGATACAATGTCCTCCCATCTTGAAGCTTACAGACTAGTTATTATGGATGTTTCGGAGCTCTGAAGATGTCAATCTTGAGCTTGTTAAAGATAATGTCTAGTCTATAGTCACATCTATAGTCATCTCTATAGTCACCTCTATAGGCACATCTCTATGTCTAGTAACTGACTAATGACTAACCTCTGTCCATAGGTTAGAGTATATAACAACCCCTTCTTGGGAGATGATGAGTCGACTGATCCCTTTACTAATGTATCTTCCATAGTGGAGAGTATTCACTTGGTTTGGTTCTTGAACATGGTATCAGAGCATAGGCACGAGCATTAGCAAGGAGAATGAGGAACCAGAGAGTGAAAAGGACATAGAGTGAGCACACCACCTTCAACTGAGAAGTGAGAAAGAAGGCGTAAATTTTTGGTCAAACTACCATTGACTGCATTTTTGAAGGAGAAGGAGGTCGAATTAGACAAATCTGAGAGTGGATTTGGGGTTAAAAAGGCTCCATGTGTAAGGGATTTGCAAAGAGCTTTCCAACGGTCCAACTTTCGACCCAAACGGACCTCGTATAAGGAAGTTACACTTTGGGGAACCCTTGGTCAACGGATCTTTGACTGCACTTTTGAAGGCCTTAACGATCATTTTTCGCGTTTCTGAGATTTTTGCCGGGCTGGACGAGATTGCAGAGGATTACTATATAGACACTACTTCCACCTCCACAACCACTTTGAGGAGTTCCAGATTTTTTCCCACCTACTTTACTTTCGATCGATGGCTAACGTTAGTGATAACCTACTTCATGATCATCATAAGTTGGATAGCACCAACTATCCAATATGGTGCTTCAAGGTTCAAGCCATTTTTCAGAACTACGACTTATGGGACATAGTGTTGGGTGAAGAAGAAAGACCTATCGATTCACCAGCTGCTGTCAAAGCTTGGAACAAAAGAGACCAACAAGCACTTGCTATCATCAAGATGACCATAAAAGACTCGGAAGTTATGGATATCTTGGAGGCTAAAACCTCTAAAGATGCTTGGGATACTTTCGCCAAGAAGCACGAAGGAGCAGCTCGAGGGAGGAAGAGAATGCTACGCAGAAAGTTAAACACTTTGCAGATGGTTGCAGGCATCTCACTCGAAGAGCACTTCAATACTGTCAAAGGGTTGCTACAACAACTGAAGAATCTAGGTGGAGGTATAGATGAGGACGACTTGGTGCTTATAGTGCTCCAGAGTTTACCAGAACCGTATGAGCACTTTGTCAAAGCAGTGGATGTTCGCAAAGAGCCTGTCTCATTTGAAGAACTGCAAACACTAGCTTTGCAAGAAGCAATGAATATCGAAACCAAGTCAACTCAAGCAACTACCACAACTGACTCAGCTTTTTTCTCCAAGAGGAGAGATCACAAACGTGGTAGACCTCAAGACTCACAACCAAAACAGAAGGAGCCTTGGGACAACAAGAAAGGCAAATTCAACAAACGAGATTCAGAGGGCAACTCCAACAAACCCAAACCTGGGAACTGCAACTACTGTAAGAAACGTGGTCACTATGCATATGAGTGCAGGAAGAAGGCATTTGATCAACGTTCCAACACCAACAACAGAGGAAACTTCGTACAGACAACTGATCACGAAGAGAAGCTGTTCTTCACTGCCATGTATACAGACACACATGACCAACAATGGTGGATTGACTCTGGAGCATCAAACCATATCACCTCAAAGAAGGAGTGGTTTCAAGACTTTCATCCTCTTAATGGACCAGAGATTCGACTAGGAGATGGTAAGGGCTACCAAGTCCGAGGAGAAGGTAACATTCGTATTAAGCTACCTTCTGGACAGATAAGAATCATTGGAGGTGTCTGGTTTGTACCTGGTGTAGTGCATAATCTTCTGAGTGTTGGTAAACTTGCTGCGAACGGATTTCAACTGTCATTTGATGCTCAAGGATGTTCAATTCTTGAACAAGGATCAGTAGTAGCTACAGGGCTGAAGGTTGGCCACTTGTATGAGTTGCAAGCCTTACCCTTAGTAGCTCCAGTTCTTGATGCTGTAACAGAGACCAGCCAATTATGGCATCTACGACTTGGACATTTACACTATCAGAGAATGCAGAAGTTGTTTCATGAGAACTTAGCACTTGGTGTTTCCAAACTCGCCCCTGTAAACACCCCGTGTGAAGTTTATCTCAGATCTAAACAAACTCGAAGGAAGTTCTTTAAGACTACTGCAACAAGGGCAACATATATCCTTCAGCTGTTACATACAGATCTCTGTGGACCTACTGAGACCATATCGCTTGGAGGTTCTAAGTACTTTATGCTGGTTGTTGATGACTTCTCGAGATACATTTGGGTTTTCTTCCTCTTAAGAAAGTCTGAAGCACTCTCGAATCTTCAACACCTTGTTAACATGGTGGAAAGACAGACTGGACAGCAAGTGAAGCAGCTATGAAGTGATAGAGGAGGAGAGTTCACTTCCAAGGCAACTGATCAATATTTCGCTGAGAAGGGGATACTGCGGCAGTTGACTACAGCTTACACGCCTCAGCAAAATAGAGTTGTTGAAAGAAAGAACAGAACTGTTGTGGAGATGGCAAGAAGTCTTCTTCTTGAGCAAGATCTTTCAAAAGATCTTTGGGCTGAAGCTGTAAATACTGCGGTCTACCTTCTCAACAGAAGTCCAACAAATGCTGTCAACAACAAAACTCCATTCGAAGCCTTCACAGGGAAGAAACCAGACCTCTCTAACCTGCGAATTTTTGGATGTAAAGCATATGTTTCAACTCCTCAAAAATTACTCCAAAAGTTTGATGATAGATCTCAGCTATGTACATTCATAGGATATCCAGCAAGAGAAAAGGGATATAGGCTATTGAGTGCTGCAAGAAAGATCATCATCGGTCGAGATGTAGTGTTTTTAGAGGTCCCTTCATCTCAAAACTCACAACACCATCTTTCTGACCTGCCACCTCTCTCTATCCAAGCACCTACTTCAGAGAACCATGAAGAAGAACCTCAAGCTCAACTAGAACCACCTCCTACCCACCCACACAAGTTGAGCTTACTGAATCAGGTCCAACTACAGCAGATTCGCCTCTCATTCATCAGCCTACTCCAGATTCGAATCTTGCTACCCAACCAAGGAGACCTATCAGAACAAGGAAGGTTCCTGCAAGGCTAGAGGATTATATTCTCATGGCTGAAGCTCAAGGTGATGGAGAGACTATTACATTCGAGGAAGCTTTCAGTAAGGATCACTAGAGACGTGCTATGCAGGAAGAATATGATGCACTGCTCAAAAATGCAACCTGGTACCTAGTACATCTTCCAGCAAACAGGAAAGCACTTGGCTGTAAGTGGGTTTATAAGATCAAGAGGCATGCTGATGGAACTATTGAGAGATACAAGGCTCGCCTTGTTGCAAAAGGTTATTTGCAGACTGCAGGAGAAGATTTTCAAGAGACCTTCACACCTGTGGTAAAACTTAACTCTATCCGAGTTCTTTGTGCTCTTGCAAAACAACATGGTTGGAAGTGTCTACAAATGGATGTTAAGAATGCATTCCTTAATGGCATTCTTGAAGAAGATATCTACTTGCAGCAACCACCTGGTTTTGTTCGTCAAGGAAGTGGACAGTTAGTGTGCAAGCTGCACAAGGCATTGTATGGCCTCAAACAAGCTCCAAGAGCTTGGTACACAAGAATCGACACCTTCTTGAAGCAGCAAGGCTTCTCTCCTACAAGAGGTGATCCAAACTTCTATGTTTTGATTACTTCTCAAGGTATTGTGTTACTGTTACTGTACGTGGATGACCTGATAATATCCGGAAGTAATCAAGGAGGAGTAAAGAAGATTCAGCAAGCTTTAATGCAAGAGTTTGATATGAAGGATCTATGACTTCTCAACTTTTGTCTTGGAGTTCAGTTTCTGGAACACAACGAAATGTTATATCTCTCTCAGGCAAGATACACAGAAAGTATACTTCAGGATTTCCAGATGGAGAAGTGCAAGCCTACGCCTACTCCTATGGTTATCTCAAAGGAGTGGCAAAGTTCTTCTGTTGATGATGAGCAGGCAGATGCAACAGAGTTCAGGAAGCTGATCGAGAAGTTAATTTATCTGGCTGTCACTACAAGACCAGATATTTCGTTTGCAGTCAGCAAACTCAGTCAGAATATGGAGTCTCCCACACTTATACATATGAGGGCAGCAAAGAGAGTTTTGCGCTACCTCAGGGGAACTACCAGCTATGGGCTCAGATATAGCTCAGATAAGTCACTTGGACTTGTTGGATTTACAGATGCAGATTGGGCAGGTGATTCTACAGATCGTAAATCAATGTCTGGATTCGCATTTATGCTGGGAGGAGGTGCCATCACTTGGCAGTGTAAAAAGCAGCCAACTATTGCTTTATCCTCCTCTGAAGCAGAATATCGTGGCCTGTGTAATGCAGCACGAGAGGCCATTTGACTAAGATGGATGTTGGAGGATGTAGGTGTCAACCAAGACACTCCAACAGTAATCTGGACTGATAGCATGAGTGCAATAGCATTGGCGAAAAATCTAGTGCATCATGCTAGAACTAAGCACATTGAAGTGCAAGTCCACTTCATCAGGGAGAAAATAATTTCGGGGGAGGTTGTTACTCAATGGGTAACAACAGATGACCAAACTGCTGATATATTCACCAAGCCTTTGTCTTCAGACAGGTTTCAAAAATTGAGACTTGAACTTGGTGTATATTCAGTACCACTGACATTAAGAGGGGGTGTTAAAGATAATGTCTAGTCTATAGTCACATCTATAGTCATCTCTATTGTCACCTCTATAGTCACATCTCTATGTCTAGTAACTGACTAATGACTAACCTCTGTCCATAGGTTAGAGTATATAACAACCCCTTCTTGGGAGATGATGAGTCGACTGATCCCTTTACTAATGTATCTTCCATAGTGGAGAGTATTCACTTGGTTTGGTTCTTGAACAGAGCTACCTTAGTATGAACCTGATTTACTGCAAGAAAATGGTTGACAAATATCCAAAAAAAGTTCCATAACTATTTCTACACAAACTTCAATAGGTTCTACTGCCCTCTTGAGGATAATGAATAAGCCGCCATCAGGTATACATGAGAGCTCTGTCATTAACTCCCTTGATGTCTTTGATGCAGAGCCATAGACATCGACGCTTTGTACGACGGGATTGACTTTTACAGCACGATTACAAGGGGCGAATTCGAGGAGCTGAATGTTGGCCACTCCAATTAAATGAATAGTTTCTGTTTTAAATATGATCATAAAATATAGAAAATTATCATAATAATCCTTACCGTTCGAGGATGAATATTTCTTCTGACATCTCACGATAACTCTGTTTAGTTTTAGTACAGGATGCTAGTACTGCCTCGAATCTAAGTCCAAGTCCGCGATTCTCAAAAGATTAATTCTTTCAGTAGCGAACTGAATAACAATAAGGTACTGGTACAGGGCCTCAGTAGTTCATTAGTTAATTACTACGGATAAAACTCTGGATTGAGAAACAGAAAGCAGAACCCGCAGCATATGTGCTCAAAAGCTTTCACTGTTGACGGATTCTCATCTGTACGACAGTTGTGGTCCAAGTTCGGATGGTGACGGAGCTCGGATCAGTAATGCGAAGGATGCCTTTTTTTCGCTGACACAAGGAATATGGTACCAGCTGTAAGTTCTGGTCTCACTAATAACGGGGTCCTAACATCCATATACCTCATTCAAGTTATCAAATGAGGTAATCACGTATGCGGTGCATTTGGATCGAACTGACATGGCCAGGTTCCCAGTTCGCTTCTCTCTTCGTCAGGACATGAAAGTGGCTTCGAGTACTCGAGTAGCTTTGTTTGTTTTGCTCCACCGTATGGAAAACATAGTGGTTTGCTAAAGCCTCGTTAAACGCTGACATTTGCGTGGAGCTTCATCCCCATTTGCTAAAACCTCAAAGTCATAGCTAGACTCCATGAGCCCCACTTGAGTGCGATTCAGAACTTTACACTTTTCGACGTGGTAATGCGTCCAGACTCCAGATAAACCTCGAGCACTTTGAGTATGATCCGAACTTCTTCATGTGCTTATAAGTCCAGTCAAAGCTTCCAATGGTGTGCTTAGAATCTGATTCACCTAATATGGCTGACAACTTTCCAGTGTCCAGCTAACTAACTTGCCTTCACCGTCCTGAGACATAGGGGGCAATGACGAAGAGGTTTAATCAGAGCCACTGACACAAAATACTCTCTTTGTTCAGTTTACAGTTCAACGAGGTACAGTTGGACTCACTACTGTTCAGATTCTCTACGTCCTGAAACGTCATCGCGACTTGCCAAGTCCTAGATTTTGTTAAACAGTATATATAACACGATCACCACAGCTTGTTTGTTTGGAATCAAGGAGTGTTTAACTAAATAAAAGAGTTAACGCCCCAAGGTTAATAGCAAGTCCTTTATCATGTCTACGTGAGTGATGTTGAATGCGAAGGTGTTAAACCCTTGACCATCTCCTCCTTCACGGCTGATAAGGCTCTTTTCTACATGATTCGTGATTAGGGAATCAAACACGACGAACCGTCTTAAGGGTTGCTTATCCATGATCAGGCATCAAGGAATCAAAGGTGACGACTGCTTCACTAACTTGCCAGCTAATTAGTCATCAGGTCCACTGTGTTTTAGAGATAGGACCGCCAAAGACTGGGCTAAATGTAGCGTTGTGCACCGAGTTGTAGGGATCCGATCCTCATGAGTGGATTGCCTGTTCACATGATCTGCACTTCCATTAAGCTAATTAATCGGGTCAACAGCTAGTATCAGGCTGCATAATGCCTATCTTGATCCTCTGCTGGTACCGTATTATCGTCCTGTGACAGACTGCGACTTATCATGTTGCTCTCATTTCATCGCCACTTCCAGCAGGTTCGTCAGCCTGACAAACATGCTGGTCTGCAGGGGCTTACTTATCGTTTAGGCGATGATCAGTTCTATTTTTGTGAACGTTAAGATAGTGTCGCGAAGCCAGAATTTGGCCAAAAGATGCACTATCCACGACGCTTGGAACTTTCCTCGTGATGTTGACTTCTAATATAATCTTGAGTTTAGGGCTAACCTCAGAAGTACCAAGATACAACCTGCTCAAACTGAGTGAGAAGAACCGTTCGACTATTATTAGTTCATGCATTTTGAAATCATAGTGCCCAAGAGCAGCCACGTCGTATCTGTCCGAACACCTCGCTAAGACAGATATACAGATTAGCACTTATACTGTAGATTATTTATCGGAACAGTACTAGAACTACTATCATGGAACAGAGGGTCAAGAGCAAAGAGCAAAGTTCCAGCCAGAACCTTAATAAACTCGACGTTTATCTTTGCCAATCCAAGTAGGTTTGGCCTGGTGAATCTGTTTGTACTCTGTTTCCGTGTAGTGAAAGACACTCAGTTAAGAGAGAAGCTTTGTGTTGTCAGTATCAAGCGCTCACTTCTTATGACTGTGAGGAGAAAAGGCTTCAAGCTAGGACCTCTACTGTTGGACTTCCGTCAGCGCAGGAGATAATAATCCACACACAACATTGCCCAGAGAACTGTTTACGTATGACTCTTATACTGCAACGGTAATTCTTGAGTGTCTCACGCTTCTAAGTTAGAAGTTGTTTACCGGCTCCAGCTTGTGCTATGACTGCCGTAACTGCTGTCTGCATGGAAGCTGACTTCGAAATAAGAGGTTGAGATCTTTGGTCATGTGTATGTAAGCATTCTTGGACTCCAGTCATACCTTTTTGTTGCGCTTTTTGATGTTCTGGTGGCTGAAAAATTTACTCTAGTCTAACTGCTGTCCGCGCAGTCGATCAGTTCCCGATGTCAACAACAAGTCCACAACCGTTCCGAAGTAGACGGTGTTGAACGGCCACGTGATGTCTTAGTGCGTGTAAGAGGTTAAAATTAAGATTTTGGTTTCATGGAAAGTGCTTTTGTTGTTTTTGTTTCGGTCACAGTCGCAACCCGAGAAAAATGCTTAAAGAGTTTACAAGCTCCAACACGTACAGGGAAACTCATGGCAAGTATTGCGAAAATGACGAGTACCGTGTGGAAGTTCTCGTGAAGACTTCTCCCGTCGCCGTCCGAACCTAATCAGCAGAAAGAATCTATGCTGAATCTGCTTACTTTGATACTCTGTTTACGCTTTAATGTTGTTATGCAGAGAGCACTCGTCATAATAAGACAGTCATTGGCTGGCATGCATCTCAATATGTATGCTCAATTTGAGAGATAAATTTGAGACAATACGTACTTTCAACAATATTTACGCTTCCAGGATCTTTGACCGGTTTACTGCATACCTTCTAGTTTATTTTTAGAGAACTTTTTGTGATAAATATTAGGGCTGTTTCGCGTTGGGGGTGGACCACTTGCAGCTAAACTGAGAGCACTATTCATTCACTAGAGCGGAATCTATTCCAAGCCTGTGATTCTTCATCGTATCTCTACGAGACACAAAATGATGTTACACGTGTTCTGGGCAACAATCATATCAAAGGTCTCCGATCCTACGATGTCATTAAACACTCTCATGATCTTTTTATCAAAATCTCTAACGCACGAAATCAAGATAAGAGATGGAGATACTGTGTGGAATAAGTAAACCAGACGACGTGCAATGGAAAAGTAAAGGATACCAAAGACGACATGTAGATCTTCTAACATATGGAGACCTCGATATGCAAAATGTCCTCCGTCAAGACAACATCTAAGTACCGAGAGACAAAATCCTCTGTACCCACCGATACTCCTAGGATACGGAAGTCATCTCTAGGTGTAACAAATCCCTCCGGGAGTTGGAGGTCTGACGATATACCTATGGAAGACCAAGCCCTGCACTTAGACATCTTCACTCTCAGCTCTATCAAGATCAATTGAGACGAGGTGATCAAAGACATCATAGACTTGGTCCGCAAGACTTACGATATGCGTGTCATCAACTAGAGATGGAAAAACACAACCTGGAGCAACCAAGACGGTGACCAAGAGAGCTCTATAGTGAACTAAGGCAAAGAGAGATCCACCCAAAAGATCTCTCTGACGAGTATCTACAGCGGAGTTGATGACTGTAATCTCCTCTATGGAAGGACCGTGCTAGTAATAAAAAAGGGAGGAAGAATCATAGAACGATCACACAAAAGAAACGAGACTCGCCAGAGATTCATTGCTATCCATGAGCTCCCTAAAGATGGAAGTGCTGAAAGCATTTTCTACGTCCACTTGTAAGACAACTTAATCGAGATGGATGTCCAAGAGAGCCATAATGCCGAAGAACACAGACTCACAACCTCCAAGCGTCGCAACTCCAAACTGGTGTGGACAAAGGTGGTCTTGAAAAGTTTCTCGAAGTTGAAGAACAATTGTACGACCAATAAGTCATAAGAAAATCTCGTCGATGACAATCGGTCGAGTCCCTCAATCATCCTTCATCATGACCAAAAGTCTAACTGCCTTCAGTACCTGAGCTATAGAATGAAGAACATGTCCATGAGCTACGGTTGTCGCTACTCGAAAAAGCTCTATGAAATCGCTAGAGAGGTCGTCGTCTAAAAACAATCCCTGGGTGCTCGTATACCATCCCAGACAGACCTTCAGAAAATAGACGTGGAGATGTACATAAAGCTTGAGCAAACAAAGATCTACCAAGACATAATGACTCCTCAGGCTGATAGTCCTAACCTCAGATGATCAAGTATCACACAGTGGGGGGTGAAAGAGACGCGACGAAGCGATCGTCTCCTCATTAGGACATGTCATCGACAAGGGATGCAATGCTCTAGTAGCTCTACTATACTCTCCAACCTGACCTAACATCCTACAACGTCACATGTGAGCTGAAGATGACACATCACGAGTAGAGACAGACTCACTCCTACCTCGTACTGCACATACTGATTCCTCGTGTAAGAGCGTCCAATCACTCTCATGAAATCTCCGAAGACGGATCATCATCTCTCAGTGTCTACCTCTACCACCACAAGTATAACGTAGACACCATTGAGGAAGTAAGAGGAATAATAACCACGCCGTTTCGTCCCTAGTGTTTCATACGAACATGTTGAGAGGTAGACGAAATGTCTAAGTGCTCTCCAGGTCATCATGGAGAGTACAGAGTGACCGATGGAACAAACGTAGACAAAGAAAGCTCGTCTCGAACAATCGCAGAATAATGTCAATGTATACTCCCAACCACTCCCACGACTCAAGAAAAACTCCAAGAAGAAGGACTAATGGTGTCATAATGATTGCACGTGTAGACCTCCGCTCTCGACTAACTTGACATCCGATGTGATCTAATCATAGCTCTTGTGCATCTTTCTCACATGAGATTTTATCTCTTGCAAGGTAAATATTGACTGCTCACCGGACATGGTGTGTCTCGGATCAATCTCGATCTCATGAAAGAACGTACTCATAGCTAGAAAAAAACTATAATTTATAGAAATAAAAACACACTATATGTAGGAAGAAGTAACTCAAGAATCTTTCAAAAATCTTAAACAAAAAATTTTATAACTCTAAAAACTTAAAAATTCCAAAAAAATTAATTCTTACTCATTTTTCACAAATAAAATAAATAAATAAATATAAATATCTACAAAATATACAATAACTCACCCCAACACACTCGACACTCTCAAACTACACTCTCTTCGCTTCCCTCTCGTCCCCCGCAAGTGATCTCCCCTCTCCGCTTTATTCTCCGCTTCCTGATTCCGCAAAGTCATATTAGTGCTTCCAAAGTGAAGTCACTGAATTTGACCGTGCCGTGCTCGGGGAGCTTTTCACCGGGAAACGATATTCTGCCGTCTTCCTCCCGGGAAATACGAGTAACCTGAATCTGTGAACCTCTGCGGCTTCTGAAGACTTCCCTTTTGCGATCAGTCATGATAATCCGCTACGGTTTTCTGCCTTCCGGAGATTTCAGAGAAGTGTGATTTCAGACCGGTCATTTTTCGTTGTTTACATACATACGTGTCCGATAGTACTGTAATAGGCAGTTTTCGGTCTCCAACAGGTAGCTTTCGCTATTCAAAATTCCGTGTTATTTACGCAAAATAATAATAAAATTTGTATGTGGTCCTAAAAGTATTTAGATTATTAGCTTGAACACGTCCATGCGTAGGAAGACTCAGTTGAACAGTCGGTTCGCAGTAAGTAAAACTTGAACAGATTCCTTTACTTCTTCCTTCACAAGTTTTTTTTTCCTTTTACACGTCAATCCAACTGAATATGTAAGATAAACTTCGGGGAACTTTTGTCCTCTTGTTATTATTGGAAATGATAAAAATGTTAAATTAAAATCTTTTCTAAGTTGATAGTAAAAATCAAATTATTTTATTAAATATTAAATGTTAGCCAGCCTGGAGATGCAGAAAGATCTAGATATAAATTATAAAACGAGAGCTGACAAATGCGTTCTCCAAAATACATATGCGAGATGTTAATTAACACCAGAATATATTTTATTAAATTCTAATTTATTATTTGATTTTTCCAAAAAATATATGTACAATAAATTAAACCATTGCATATTTACCTCCCCATTAACAAGAGGTGAATATGCAAGAAAGGTTTTAAGGTTAAACCTTCTTGAATCAGTGCGGGAGACTGCAAGGAGGGGCAAGAAGAAGCCTTGCCACAAGTGGATAAGTGGCATGTACGCAAGAAACCTTTTTCATCACGCAAGTTTTACCTTTGTGTGAGGAAATTCTCATGTCTTTAAACCTTGAGTATGACTACAAGTGCTCTTGGTAGCCTAGAATAGCTTATTTCCTGAGTTTGACTTCAGAGAGCTGAAAAATTTAATCTTCATGCAGATAATAATTATGGTGATTATATCTTCATTTTAATTTAGAATGTGTGAAATAAAGAATCAAATTAAAATGATTCAATAGTTTTACAAGTTATGATTCATCTCAAATAAACTACTTAGTATTGAGAGAAAAATATTAAAATGAAGGTTTTTGGGGTTTTTTGGAACAGAACAAAATCTTTTCTTCAGACTCGAACATTATGAGAAAAAAAATATTCTCTTTCATGCTTTTGTACTCATACTCGGGGTTTAACACTAATGACAATGTGTAATGTGCAAGGGTAGATAATAAACAATACGTTTATTTTTCAGTCCAAAATCTTGATAACACACCGTCAAGTTAGTATCCATTTGCATGAGGTTTTTGTAAAGAAAAACTAACCCAAACCCTGTCACTAGTTATAGACTATTTATCAAAAAACTACGGAACCAACACTATCTCAGACTAGAGTTGATAGGGGCACTCAAACCTGGCTTTTACGGAATTGCTGTAATTCCCGTAAATGTTTATACAGGTTGCGGTTGTAAAAACAGAGGTGGTACGTAAATTCTATAACCACTTGATGTTAACTAATATATGCCTGTAAATGATATCTCTTGAATACTGTTGAAAAAATTAGGATCAAATTAATACATTAATTCTGCAATCTCTCACAGTTACTGAAAGTTTACACTTATTCTTTTTCATGTGAACCCTGTAGATTTCACTATGGAAATAGGTTTGCACTGCCCTAATAGATCTTAAGGTTTTTGTTGCATAAACGAAAGTTTTTGAGCGATAGAAGTAGTACACTGCAGGAGAAGTCGACACGTGTTCGATGCTCTTGAAAAGCTGAAAAGCTGATACAAAAGCTGCAAACATCTTTAGAGAGCACTCTCTCCGTCGCGGCTATTTTCGCTCCATTTTAGAATATTAAAAGATGAAATCTCAATTATCGAGTTAAAAAACGATTTAAACCTTCCATATTACTAACTCTAAGAGTCCCAAAAACTTAAGTTTACGTAAAACTAGTACGAATGAACCTTTGTACTCATTGGCATGTTGAAGTCATACTTTGTGATCTCTTTGGCCTGGACTTTTTATATTTTGTAGTTTTTATTTGTGAACATATTTGATCTTTAGAATCATTTTTTGAATTTTTGAATTTTTGAATTTTGACATTTAAATTTTTTAAGTTATTATGCTCAAAACATTACTTTATCGAATAAAATCTCTAAAATACTTTTATATATTATAAAAATTTTTTATTTTTTATTTTATGAATTTTATTGTATTTTCTATAAAAAAATTTATGATATTTTTTTAAAATATATAACTTTTTATAATTATATGAATATTAATATAAAGATGTACTTTTGATAAATTTATCACATTAAATAAATTTAAATTGTACCCATTTTATATTATTAAATTTAACTTAAAATCTATATAGAATTTTTAAGAATAGCATTCAACATTCTCACGTAATTCATAGATTACATATTAGACTCGCGGTCTAGACTCGCGGTCTAGGGTTCTGCTCATAGACATGTTCAAAGTTGTCTTTGTGCGCATTGACCTGTTCAAACAAGTATTCTAAAATATTTTGCTTTTAATTAGTCAGTGAAACAGCACCATCAAATTGTTTAAAATTTTCAATAGTTGTTTCAAGAGCAAGGGTTTTACCTCTTAAGATATAGGATTTAAGAGTAAATTTTCTTTGGCAGAAAGTGGAGAGCACTGGAATTGAGACCATACATACCGTAGTAACGATCACCTCCAAGAACCTAGATATAACTGACACGTAGTTCACAATATATATTACAAAATTCATTTTGAGACCATTTGGAAGAACAGCGAGAGAAATAGAAATGCCACCTCAAATCAAAGTAGTATAAGCGGTACTCGCAACTCTATTTCAGACAATAGATTAGAAAGTGGGAACTTCCATTTAGCTAATCTGAATAAAACTCTGACTTCCAATAAAAAAACAAAAATTAAAATAAACTTACAAGATTAGCTCACATCGGAAGTGTGATAGGTCAGTTTCTTCCTAGAAAATGTTTCGTTTGATGACAGCTTTCATATAACTTCTGTTCGAGATATAAATAGCCGTAAGAAGAGTTTCTGTCCATGAAGTGTTAGATAAATCTGTCTCCTTCATCAAGCTTCTTTTATCTTTGAGTACAATTCAGTTTTTAAGTTCCACCCTCCATTGTTGTGGGGTGAGGAAGTAAGAAGTTGTCTTTGAAACCTTTCGTTGGAATAAAAATGTTCAACTTGTTTGAACAAGAACTCTCTTTCTAGGCAGGTTGCGTAGGTTTTGGGTTCTTATCGAAATGGAGTTCATCAGCGATAAAGTCTTTGATTTTCAAGAAAGCTTCACCTTCCTTCTTAGAAAGTACATCCCTTTCTTTCTAGAAAAATCATCAGCCAACATCAAGTATTACTTGAGTAATACTGATTGAGTCTCAGCTGGTCCTCAAATATAAACATGAATCAACCCAGAATGGTTCTGTCCCCGTTAGATGTAATCTCAGAAAGTATGTCTAGCTTGTTTGCTCCTCAAACAACTTCACACGATTATTTGTGTACGCATGGAAAATTCAGAAGGTCTAAAAAAGATACTTGGGGTGTAATAGCTCCATCTTTGTTGGATATAAGTGACTCATTATGAAATGCCGAAGGTCTTGATTTTCTTCCCTAGCATAAAAGACATGAGTTAATAAAAAATTTGACTTGAACTTGAATAAATACCCTATCTTGAATGCAGTCAAACTTGATGTTCTACAACCAATATAGTGCAATCACTGTAACAGTTGTTGAGGAATATTTCAAGTCATGATTCGATAAGCTTACCAGCACCTGATAGATTTTGTATAACATCTTATATACACCAGAAGTTGTCACTCTCAAGTATCTTACCAAGTGAAATGTGAACTTGAACAGTGCTTCGACCTATGACTTGATAGAGTTGCCATCTCCAGAACCTACTCTAAGATCATCAATTACAAGTCCGGATTCATATAACTGTTTTTTTCTTTTGTTACTTATAAGATTAAAAATATCATAGTTTATCCATCAAAGAAAACCTTCTCGTTTGAAAGTTTAAAGTGCTGTAAAACATAAACTCTTTTGATTATCGGGATATCGATAGTCCATATTTTCTGAAATACAGTCTTTATTTGTTGAATCCGGAGAAAAAAATGAATAACTATTCATTATTTGATCATCTCTAACTTTCCTTTGAAATTCATATACCCAACAATTTTACTATAGTTACATTTGTCTGGTTTACTTGGGAGAAGAAGGCTGATTCGAAGATTATTGAAATGTTTGCTAGATCTTTGAAGAATGTCATATAATCTTGATCAAGATCCATTCTATTGTCCAACAAAAGATACATCTTCGTCTCGAAACCTATTCAGATTTTTAGGATCTATGGTTCTTGAAAAAAAATCTGGAAATCTATTTCAAATTAGTAAATCAAATCTTCATGATCTTTGTCTTCTTCCGATCATTCTTATCTCACACCAATATCTCACGCTTCTCTCATAGTCTCGCTTCGTAGTTTCTGATGATCATATTGAATAATGATGGATATAATTTATTGTTCTCAGTACCTATAGCTTTTCGTAATGTCAAATTTTCAAATATTACCAACAAGTAATAGATCTCCAAGATAACGTAAACTCCAAATAACCAGATAACCTGATTCCATATCAGATAGTTGGTAGAGTTAAATTTATAATTGTCAAAAAACATGTTCTCACCAGCGATAATCATGTTGTTAAGAAAGACGAAAATAATACATAAATTGATAAGACCCAAATAATAAACTTGATCGAGAACTTGGAACTCTAAAAAGAGGGGTTTAAGCTCCCATAATGCGTGATACAACTAACATGCTCCAAATGATTCAAAACCAAATATGTTACTAAATTTGACTCTTATAATCATATTGTAGCCATAAAAACCTCATCTAATGACCTTCAAATGTTGGAGCGATAACTTTCTGAAAACGTACAAAACATCTAGACTGCTAAATAAACTTCTCTGAACAGAACACCTTATAGTTCCTATGTGCAAAAACGCAAAAAAGTTAACCTTCCAAAATTTCAAAATCACCTCTCAAAACTTTATGCTCTTATTTCACTCTAATGCACAGTACAGATATATATAGTTGCCTTGTTACTTCTCTTTTGAACTCCCAGCTAATAAAGACCCTATGGTAACAAAGGAGATCAGAGAGTTATGATCTATGAATAAAGATAGTACGGTAACAAAGGAGATTAGAGTATCATCTATCAGGAATGGGGTATTAACGCAACCAACATACGGGTGACCAGTTAATAGTTACGGAAGAAAGCAAACGAAGACTAACATGGACTCCAAGGAGGCTAAACCAGATAATAGTTACGGAAGAAAGCAAAGGAACACTAACATGGACTCCAAGAAGGCTAAAGGAGTGCAGGAGTAATATTATTAACCGATCAAGTCACATCAACACGAAAAACAAACAAGTAAACAACAGAAGCTAGATATTCTACTAGATGTTGCTCTGTCCTAACGAGTCATGCAGATATCGAAGTTCATCTCTGGAAACACGTAAAATTTCTTGTGCGCTAGCGTGTTCCAAAGAATCAGGCAGACTTTCCAGTTTGATGCACATTTCTGGGAAATTCCTCGAAATTCTAAAATTGTCCCAGAGATTCAGGCAGAATTCATGAGTTATAACTGGAAATACGTAAATTTTCTAGTGCGCTGAGTTTAATGAAATCAGACCCCGACCTTGACGTACACAAATGTGGATGGCTGTCCCCGAAGATGTGAACTGAAGGAAGAAGGAGCTATCGCGTCCGTGACTGTCGTACGACCACCCTACATTCTCATGCCTCCTCACGTAACTGAGAAGGTTGAGAAGGGCTTACGTATAGATGAAACCCGAT
Source organism: Asterella californica (assembly GCA_036924285.1). Taxonomy (NCBI): domain Eukaryota; kingdom Viridiplantae; phylum Streptophyta; class Marchantiopsida; order Marchantiales; family Aytoniaceae; genus Asterella; species Asterella californica. The sequence continues at coordinate 20,980,609 of JAYKYS010000011.1, read as the reverse complement.
GATTAATACTAACGCTTGATCCACTACTGACATTCCAACACTACGGTAGTACTAAAAGTCTTTTACTGCTGTTTAGTAATCTCGGAACTAACCACATGGATGACATTACAGGATCATGCAGGGAGCTCTCTACAAGTGGAGCCGTTGAAGGAATGAAGGGATAATCAGAGCAAGACCGGCAAATTGATTACTTTCTCAGTACAGGAACTAATGGGCTGTGACGTCACTAAGAACACGCAGGAATGCGGAGGAGATTACATCTGTGCCATCAAGGTACTCATTTTGTTAGCAAACAGCCCGTCAGGTGTAACGGTGATATCCTTGCTACTTCATATCCATGAACTAAAAGCAACATTTTAAGACATTTTACTGTAAGGATATCTCTACCACTCTGAACCCGTACATTACATTTCACATCTCACATGCATGTGCAGTTTCGGAAAACTTTCTGCGAGTTCCATGAGGATGTTCTGGCCAACATTCAGGGGGATTTGCAAAAGGTAGTGGCCCATCAACCTGCCAGCGTTGTCACGGAAGCGAGATTTCCATTGTCACGTCAGTTTGGGCACCTCGACTAGGTTGACCGAGTGCGAAGTGGCGCATCCCGGTAAGGCCGTTAGTGCCGTTAAGGCGAGTTGGGGAGAGAGCACACTAGGGGTAAACTTCGCAGGTAGGGCTTGGAGGCCTTAGTTCTTTGAGTTGAGCCTTCAAGCTCCAGGCTATGGTGGATAGTCTAGTTGAGTGTAACCCGGATTCTCTTCGTGTTTAGAGTGGGTTTGGCTTGACCGTTTGTGAGTGATCTTTGTTGTAGTGTTGGAGATAGTAATCTCTTCATACAGATTACTCAAAGAACTGAGTGCAGGTCGAGGCGGAGTTCAGTAAGAGCTCGCTGATCTGAAATCTGAAATCGTCCGCTGGTATCTTCGGGCGTCGTCGTTCGTGCTTGGTTGTTGAAGCTGTGATCGAGTTGTCGCTGTGATTGAGGTGATTGCTGGTCGCAGATCGATTTGCTGTTGTTGGGGTCGAGTGCAGATTTCTGTCATGTGGAAGCACTGCAGAAATTTTGCGGAATGTTCTTCAAGTGTGTTGTTGGAGCCGGGTTGCGCATTTGGGCGTGGCAGACGGAGTACTTGGCAATGTCAGGCCGGAGTGGGCTCTTTGGAAGCGCATTGGAGAGACGGTTCTAGCGCACTAAGTTTCGTGGAGTTTGGTCGAGGATTGAAGAAGTTATGGCATGTCGAAGTTCGCTGCCGTGTGACCCGAAAGTACCAAAAGGCTAGTTACGTCAGATTTTGGTGCAATTTGTTGTGGAAACTCGAGTTTAGGAGTTTTGTTGTGTGTGTGTGCATTCGCGAAGTGTGTCTTGTGCATTCGCGAATCTGTTGTGGTGGTTTTCGGGTTGGATTTGGAGGTTCTTGCTGTTTTACGTCAGATTTTGGTCACCCGTGTGCACCCGCAAGCTGTTTTCGCTGTTTTGGAGGCTTCGAGGAGCAGAGGTGCGTGAGTGCGGAGGCGTGAGTGCGGAGTGCGAGAGTGCGGAGGCGGAGCGGAGCTGAGCCTGAGCCCGAGCCCGCGCCCGCCGCAAGCCAGCTTGCTGGCGTGCGTGAGAGAGGTATCCAAGCTTCAGGTGTGTGGGAAGGGTAAAACCAGCTGGTCACCCATCCCAACACTATTCCTGGACCTGGACTCCTGACTCTGTAGTCTTAGCTTTGGCTTTATCACTAGACCAATAGCTCTTGGTGTCCTACAGGGATGCGTGCAAGTACTTATGGACTTGTATAAGGTAGTAGGAGACCTTCTCGCACGTCCCTAGAGGAGTGATAGGGCGACCCCATAGTATTAGGGGGAGGCTATAGTTGTGGTAGTGTTTGCCTATACCGTAGAGGCGCGTGTGGAGGCAATTAGTGGCAGTTGTCTTGGGTGAGCTAGTAGAGCTACCACGTGGATGTTTTTGGAGCTACTAGAGGTGTGGACATCTAGTTAGTGACCTCCAGTGTCAGTTACGACAGTTGGTGACCATATATTGTGCATGTGGTCACCGACAAGGAGTCGTCAGTCCGGGTGGGGCTGGGTTTCTCTTTATGTGAATGTTTGAGTGTGGAGGGTTATCGTTTGGACTTCTTGTGGTTGGAACCCCTCCATACTCTGCTTCCTGTTTGTGCGCCGCGTTTGCTTGTGTTGGCGCTTGATTTCCGGAGTGAGTTCACTCCAGTGTGCTGTCGGTAGTGAGACTGGAGTTGCGGACCAGTCAGACTACCTTTGTCTCTCTCACGGTGCGGTTGGAGTGACGACCAACAGCCTGTGAGAGGCTGCCTGTGGTGATGGCAGGTACAGGTTGCCCTTACCTTGACCGTCCTAGTAGGGGATAGGTGAGCTCAGTAGGAGCTGGGTTAGGCAAGTGGTGGTTACGGTGGTGACGGGGATTGCGACATTCCGATTGGGGAGTGTGTTAACGGGATTCTCTCATCACGGAGTTCTCGGGAGGTTCTGGTGGGGACTTCGCGGACAGTGGGTATACACGGAGTGGAGTGAGGTACCGACTACCTACACCATTGCCGTCGGTTGTTCCAGAGGACGAGTCAGACGCAGACAGCGCGTTTTCTGGTGGTGAGTCTAGTGTCATCACACCGTTGTTGTGGGACATGGACGAGATCTATGGGGTCACGAAAGGACCTCGACGTTACTCGGGTACAGTTGGTACCATTGAGCTGGATGACTTCATCCAAGAGTTCGACAGTTGGTGCGATCTGCAGCAGATGCGGAACCCACAGCTGTTTACAGCCTTCATGGCGTGGAAGGGTTTGTTCCAGCACTTGGAGGGACCGCCGATGGACGATTATCATGAGTTCAGGCGAGATTACAGTGTTGAGATCGAGTGGTGGAGACAACATTGGTCTCCCAACTACGTTTCTATCACTACTGGCGCAGTTTCGGGAGGCGTAGCACCTGCGAGTTCGGGTGCCAGTAGCAGTGGTACAGCCGCAGGTGGCGGAGTATCTACTACCAGCGGTGCATCCACAGGTAGTGGAGCAGGTGGTAGTGTGAGTGGGATACCACCAGGGTTTAACCCTGTGGTTCAGTTCTTCCAATGTTTGAGGAAGAACTATCAGGGTGTGCGGACCGACAAATTGAGGAGTCTGCAGGAGTTCCAGCGGAAGACTGGAGAGAGCCTACGCGAGGCGTTTACTCGCATGAGGCGGTTGATCAGCGTTACCCAAGGGGTGACGGAAGCACAGGCAGTCCAGTTCTGGTATGGGATACTAGACCGGGAGCTGCGCAGGAGAGTTAGAGATGCTACTCTCCTTAGAGACACCGCTCCGACGTTGGCGGTTGTCTTTAGTCTGGCTGAGCGGATTGAGCTCAACATGGTGGAGGAGAGGGTGGTGGTTGCTGGTTTCAGCAAGGAGACACCACATGGAGCGACCACCTCTTCTCGGGGATCACAGGCTACGCAACAGCGTGGTGGTGGTGGTGGTGGTAAGGATCGTGCGGAGCAGTCCCAATCTCAGGGAGGTGTTGGAGGATCTGGTGGGCAGAAGCCCATGCCGTCCTTCTCTAGTCAGCAGCAAGCGGGTCCTTGCTGGACGTGTGATGGTCCTCATCAGCAGAGGGACTGTCCACAGAGGAGAGGTGTTGAGACGTCAGGGACATCAGGGACGTCTCAAGCAGTACCTAGGCAATGTGAGCATTGCGGACGACCTGGTCACAGTAGTGACCGTTGTTTTGATCTCCATCCCGAGTTGCGGCAAGGGAAGGTTGATCGTGGACGAGGCGGAGGAGCTCAGGGAGGCCGTGGTGGTCGAGCTGGAGGTAGAGGTCCAGCACCTGGGAGAGGACCGGTCGGTCCACCGCCTGCTACGACGTCAGAAGCAGGTATGGCTGCTCGAATTGAGCAGTTGGAGCAGAGGATAGCTAGTATGGCTATGGCCCAGCGGAGATCAGGTGGAACGGAGGCTTCCACGTCTTATGGAGGAGAAAGAGGTGACTTCGACTTCATGGCTGGTGTGGCGCAGATTGAGGCATCTGCGACAGTGACTAGAGGTGCAGCACGTGCCTCTGAGCCACGAGGTGCGTCAGTGGAGTTGGATCCACAACGCGGGGAGGCTGGTAGACAGGCTAGGCTTCCCCAGTCGTTCACATTATCGGAGGCGTTGAGGACCACATTTATGGTTCCTAAACGACCTACCGATGGTGCAGTAGAGTTGGAGGCATCGACATCCAGGAGTGGATGTGATGTGAGTCCATCTTCGACGTCTGTGGATGCGGCGTCGAATCCGATGTTGGGGGCGGCTACAGCAGTTTTGCGAGCCCCACTATTCTCAGCCACGGATATGAGGGCATTGGGAGTCAACTTGGCTCCAGTGTTCCAGTTGGCGGCCACGCTCAGTGAGAGCGAGGATGTAGTTACCTCTAGTGCTGAAGTAGTTCAGCGAGAGGCGGTAGACGTGTCCATGGAGTCGAGGATCAGGACAGCTACCAGTGGTACTTGGCAAGCGGCGGCTGCTAGGTTAGATGAGTTACCAGCTAGGCCGGCGATTGACCGTGCTGGTTTGGCACCAGGTGTGGTGTTGTTGGACAACAGAAGTGGTATCTTCTGTTTGGTGGCACCTTCAGGGAAAGTGTATCGACCCCAGAAGGTCTTGTTAGACTCTGGAGCCCAACCGTTGATGTTGGGAAAGGCGGCGTGTATTGGTTTGGGTCTGAAGAAGTCCGAGGTGGAGAGATGTCCATTCCAGTTGCAGACATCTCTAGGAGGATCAGGAGGTACGGCTCTACACATGACACGTGAGATGTTGACGGTGAGAGTTCGACCAGGTCATCCCACAGATGGCTCTATGGTGAGGGCCAAGGCCATCGTTACAGCCGTAGAGTCTTATGATGTATTGGTTGGAGGTGCTGTGTTGTACCCTATGGGGTTCGTGATCGACTATTGGGCGGAGACGGCATCTTACAGACTAGGTTGGTAGTCCGGTGAGGGACGAGTGAGCCGCTTACCAGTGCGGTTCAGTGCTAGAGTTGGGACGACGGAGCCTACACCAGGGACGATGGCATCCGTTGCAGGATTCAGTTCGGTCATCACTTGGCCGGATGAGTTGTTGGAGGGCAATGCCCATGCGGAGGATACTCCGGTCTTTGAGGAGGTGGAGGACATGCCTAGCATGTCTACATTAGTACCACCTGCCTTGGATGTTCCACTCTGGAGTTCGAGTGGAGAGTTGCAGCAGTATGCTGATCAGTTGGTGCAGCAGGCTTGGAGTGAAGCCTTTGTACCACCAGTAGAGGAACAAATGGTTGTTCCTACTACTGGCCCTATGACCTTATCACCGTTGGATACGACTCCCATTGTGTGGCAGTATTCAGAGGAGGGTGTGTGTGTGCTGGAGCTGTTCGGAGGGATCAGCACAGGTTTGGCTGCGGTATTACAGGCAGGTATACAAGTACAGCGATACTTGTATGAGGAGAGAGATGAGATTGCGAGACGCATCTCATTGCGACACGTGGCACGTTTGGTGCAGAGATATCTTGAGTTGTTGCCTATATCAGCTGTTAGGGGATACCAGCAAGCATTACCGTCGGATATTTCGCTGCTGGGGGCGCATGATCTTACGTTTGTGGGCACCATTCACTTGGTGATAGCCGGATGGCCATGCCAAGGTCACACGCGTGCTGGGAGAGGTCAGGGTTTACATGACCCGCGATCTAAGATGTTCTGGGAGATGTTACGAATCTTACGACATCTTCAGATGCATCAAGTGGATTCTCCAACGTACATCTTGGAGAACGTTCCTTTGTTGGGTGATGCTCGCACACAGATGATGGCGAGCGTGCACCAAGTGCGGTCTTGGGTTGGACCAGCAGTGTTGTTGGATGCAGCGAGAGTAGGATCTCGTGCACATCGTCCACGGTTGTGGTGGACGAACTTGTTACCGAGAGAGGTGCTTAAGCGCGCACACGATGGAGTGAGACGATCAGCACATCTCACGGTTGATAGCATCTTGGATGCAGGACGACGATCTCAAGTAGTGAGAGTCGTCGATAGGTCACCCATGGCAGTGGTGAACCTAGTGGGACGGCCCATGGTAGCGTTACCTACTTTGGTAAGCTTTCCAGCGTCACATGCTTACAGAGATGGAGGACCTGGACTTGTGTGGGATGCTCGATTACGGCAGTTGGTGGAGCCCAATGCCGATGAGAGAGAGCGAGCGATGGGTTTCGCTACAGGTACGACGGTAGTAGCTTCGGTGTCGGAGGCTTCACGTCGTCAAGTATTGGGTCAAGCAATGGACTTGAATTGTTTGACATGGATTGTGAGCCTTGGATTGCCTGAGCAGCGTCGGATGCGATCGACGGGTGTTACTGCTCGAGCACTCTTGAGCTCTTTGCCTATCGGGTCGGTGGAGGCAAAGGCTGGGGGCGAGGCACGTGGAGTTCGTCATCCTTGGACATCATGGGATGTCGTAGGAGACAGTGTGGAGCTTGCAGCTAGAACTGCAGAAGTCTTACGCACAGTAGCGGTGGAGGTTGTTGGTGGTGAGCAGAAGGAAACTGCTCCAGAGGCTGCAAGATAGCAGTCAACGACTTCGTCTTCTACCTCTAGCATGGTGACAGAGGATACTTGGGAACCGGAGATTGGACCCAAGCTTATAGGAGAGGAGAGACGAAGAGTCCAAAGATTCTTGAAGAGCTACAAGAATTGTTTTGCCTTCAGTATGAAGGATTTGGGTACCTTGAAGGGACCTGGTATACGGATCGACTTGGCTAATGACACGCCAATCTTTCGACGTCCTTACAGGTACAGTGACATGGAGAGAGCCTTGATCCAGAGTAGGACTCAAGACTTGTTGGAGGCTGGGTTGGTGGAGATGTCACATGGAGAGTATGCATCTGCCACAGTTATGCCAGCCAAGAAGGATATGTATGGCAACTACACGGATAGACGGATGTGTGGGGACTACCGTCCTATCAATAGGCAGACGAAGTCCGATAAGTATGCCATGCCGACACCTGAGGAGATCTTTGATGCAGTAGGGCATGTGAAGGTCTTCAGTACTTTGGATCTTCGAGCAGGGTATCATCAGTTGCCAGTGAGAGAAGAAGATAAGTCCAAGACAGCATTCTGGGGAATTGACTCTCACGGCAAGGATTGTTTGTATCAGTGGCGGTTCTTACCATTTGGGTTGAAGAACGCCCCTGCTGAGTTCCAAAGGGTGATGGACAGAATCCTAGCAGGATTGGATTTTGTCAGATGTTATATTGACGACATCTTAGTCTATAGTGCTACGGTGGAGGAGCACGAGAGACACTTACGGGATGTGTTTGAGCGGTTGAGAGCTCATGGATTGAAGTTACACCCTGGGAAGTGTAAGTTCTTCCAAGAGTTGGTAGAGTATCTGGGCCACACCATCTATCCAGGTGGATTGGGTGTTCAACAGACGAAGGTTGAGGCTATTGCACGTATCCCACGCCCCACAGATGTGAGTCGAGTCCGAGCATTTGTTGGTTTGGCGAACTTTTATCGTCGATACGTGAAGGGATTTAGTGCAATTGCGAAGCCGTTGACCAAGCTGATGAAGGTGGACCAGGAGTGGCAGTGGGGAGATGAGCAGGAGCGAGCTTTCATAGAGCTCAAGGATAGGTTGACATCTGCTCCCATCTTGAGGAGACCCGTTAGGGGGCGTCCTTTCCAACTACACACCGATTGGAGTATGTTGGGACTTGGAGCAGTGCTGACTCAGCATGATGATGAGAAAAAGGAGTTCGTGGTGGCGTATGCCAGTCGCTCCAACAATTCAGCGGAGGCGAGGTATAGTTCGTATGAGGGAGAGTGTTTGGCGGCAGTGTGGGCTGTTGCACACTTTCGATGTTATCTGTTTGGGAACCCCTTTACTCTCATCACTGATCACCAGCCGCTCAAGTGGTTGATGGAGTCCGACAAGCTTACAGGGAAGCTTGCACGATGGGCTCTGATCTTACAGGAGTATGACTTCCAAGTAGTACATAGACCTGGAGTTGCGAACCTAGATGCCGATGGGTTGAGTCGCAACCCGTGCACGAGTCAGCAGGATCAGACTGGGGCTCGATGGCATGACGAGGTTGATGAGGAGATAGTGCCAGGGTGGCATGCATCTGCCTTTCTTTGTGTGTTGGCCATGAACTCTAGTATGGAGGGCCAAGTCGTATCTTTCTCTGGTCAGAGAGTAGATGATGAGTCTCCAGATCCTGAGGGTGGAGATGGTGTTCTAGACCAGCGAGATATCCATGATGATGCGACCGTGATGGAGTATCTACGTACTGGTGTGGTAGTAGGCACAGTAAGTGCCAAGGAGCGAGATCGTGTCCTTCAACGAGCGAAGAGATTTCGACGAGAAGGACGACATGTACTTCGAGTGTGGGGTGATGGGAGAGTACGGATAGTGCCACATCCATCCCAGAGGGCACAGTTAGTACGACATGCCCATGAGGAGTTGGGACACTTTGGAGTGAAGCGTACGCATAGCTTACTCCAAGGACAGTATTGGTGGCGTGGTATGCACATCGATGTGCAACAGTTTGTCGCACGATGTGTGGTTTGTGATCGAGTACGAGCATCGTTTAATGCTCCTACTCCACAGTTACACCCCTTACCGATTATGGGGTTGGGTTACCGTTGGAGTTTGGATTTTGCGGGACCCTTACCGTTGACCGTACGTCACCACCGGTATGTGTTGGTGATGATGGAGCACTTTTCCAAGTGGATTGAGTTGGTGGCATTACCGGACAAGGCAAGTGAAGGGACGGCGTATGCGTTCTTAGATCGAGTGCTGAGTCGTTTTGGAGCACCAGCTGAAGTGCTGACAGACCAAGGTACAGAGTTCCTTGGTGAGTTTCAGGCCTTGTGTGATCAGGCGCTGATTGATCATCGGACTACATCTCGAGATCATCCTGAGGTTGATGGTTTGGCGGAGAGGGTAGTTCAGACGGTGAAGAGAGGATTGCGCAAGTATGGCTTGCAGAAGGGCCACTTGAGAGATTGGGATGTGCAGTTACCATGGTTGGCTATGGGCTACCGTTTCAGCCGGCAAGCGTCTTTGGCTTCCTTCTCACCGTATTTTCTATTGTATGGCCGAGATCCAGATCTACCTTCGACCATTCGTCGTGATTCTGCTGAGGTGCTGAACCTTGATGACCCAGATATGTGGGTGAGAGCATGTTCTCAACGAGCAGAGACATTTCGGAGAGTTATGCCTATGGCTTTTGAGAACCTAGCGATTGCTCAGCATAGAGACACGTTGCGATATGCGACTATCCGAGGAGGAGGTTATCGGCCATCGATTCGCAGGTTTCATCCTGGCGATTATATCTATCTACAGCAGACTGCACCGACGACGTTGGATGTGACTGCAGGGCGCACTATTTTACGAGTGCGAGAGGTGTTACCTTCTGGAGTACTCATGTTAGAGGGCCGTGATGGTGTTGTGTGGAAGGACCATGTGCGTAATTGCGCGCCATGTCATCTTCCCAACATTGATGGTACCGTTGACCCAAGCTTAGCAGTTGTACGCGCGGGCTTGAGGTGTATGTTGTGTGGGTCTGCTGGTGGAGCAACCCGTATGTTGGTGTGTGATGGTTGTTCGAGAGGTTGGCATATGTCATGTTTGACTCCACCTCTCAGTGTCGTTCCTACTGGACGGTGGGTTTGTCCTCGATGTATATAGCGGAGATAGTCGATTAGATCTTTGCGTGATATGGATTGCAGACAGGCGACTAACGATGGGGCGATGTAGCACCCGGCCTCCTGATCCTTGCACCCATGAAGGTGTGTATCACGTAGTTGAGATATGGAGCTATCTGGAGTTAGAGGGACCTAACCGCCAGTTAGGGGGGGCGATTGTGGTACACTTGTGTATGTGTATGACATCGTCCATGTGTTATGTGTATGTGTGGTGTACCTCTGACAGCGATGTATGTTGTGTAGCGATGTGTATGCGCACGACAGCTGTCACGTCAGTTTGGGCACCTCGACTAGGTTGATCGAGTGCGAAGTGGCGCATCCCGATAAGGCCGTTAGTGCCGTTAGGGCGAGTTGGGGAGAGAGCCCACTAGGGGTAAATTTCGCAGGTAGGGCTTGGAGGCCTTAGTTCTTTGAGTTGAGCCTTCAAGCTCCAGGCTATGGTGGATAGTCTAGTTGAGTGTAACTCGGATTCTCTTCGTGTTTAGAGTGGGTTTGGCTTGACCGTTTGTGAGTGATCTTTGTTATAGTGTTGGAGATAGTAATCTCTTCATACAGATCTTCATCACGAACCCCATAGGGTACAACACAGCACCTCCAAGCAATACATCATAAGACTCTGCGGCCGTAACGATGGCCTTGGCCCTCACCATAGAGCCATCTGTGGGATGACCTGGTCGAACTCTCACCGTCAACATCTCACGTGTCATGTGTAGAGCCGTATCTCCTGATCCTCCTAGAGATGTCTGCAACTGGAATGGACATCTCTCCACCTCGGACTTCTTCAGACCCAAACCAATACACGCCGCCTTTCCCAACATCAACGGTTGGGCTCCAGAGTCTAACAAGACCTTCTGGGGTCGATACACTTTCCCTGAAGGTGCCACCAAACAGAAGATACCACTTCTGTTGTCCAACAACACCACACCTGGTGCCAAACCAGCACGGTCAATCGCCGGCCTAGCTGGTAACTCATCTAACCTAGCAGCCGCCGCTTGCCAAGTACCACTGGTAGCTGTCCTGATCCTCGACTCCATGGACACGTCTACCGCCTCTCGCTGAACTACTTCAGCACTAGAGGTAACTACATCCTCGCTCTCACTGAGCGTGGCCGCTGTATGTGTGGTGTACCTCTGACAGCGATGTATGTTGTGTAGCGATGTGTATGTGCACGACACCATCCATACACTAGGGTAAATGCTCACCGGGTGCGTAACACGATCATATAACTAATTTGTTAGTCTTGCTGTTATGAATACACTGAAGGGAAACTTCACTTTACCTACGGAAGTGAAAGTGGTATAATTCGGTGGATGAATTATCTTAGCTAATAATGCAACTCTAATCTCCAGTTTCAAACTGGAGAGCATCTTTAACGCCACTTATGGGCCGGATCTGGACCATGGAGTTGGTGCTGTAGGCTACGGAACGTTACTGGATAGACAAGAATTCATGGGGAGAATGCTGGGGTGAGGAAGGTTACATTCGTATGGAGTGCCACATCGATGTCCTCCAAGGACAGTGGCATTGCAATGATTGCATCCTGTCCAATCAAGAACAGCAACTAACCTGCTTGGTGAAGATAACTCCTTTACTGCAGTCTAAATCGGATCTTTCATACAGGATATCAGGAAATTGCACATTGACTTAGTCATGTCTAGAAGCAGAAGACATTGCTTACCTTTGACGACCTTATGGACAGAGTCCTCTTCCTTATGTCAGGTGGGAGATACATATGGACAGAGTCTTCTTCCCTTTGTCAGTTGGAAGATACCAACACAAAAAGAACCGCTTTTTCAAAATTTTCAACATGGAATAAAGAAGGCATGGAGTTTTCATCCCATGTCGAGGTTTCTCGACACAAGATGAAAACTCCATGCCTTCTTACTCTAGTCATATCAATCTCGGTACATTAATCTCACATTTGGACAGCTGCACTCCTTATACATATAGACTAACAGGCCATCGTGGATCATCGACTGTGAGTCAACGGACCGAAACTGTCCTAAAAACCTGCTCTCCATCATGGACATGACGGAACGACGCTGCCAGCCCAGTTCAAGACTTCTCTAGCGACTCCAAGCTTTCAGGGTTGAGAAATAGTAAGGCAGCTTTACCTGCAGTTGCGCTTTCTCACTATTGCGTGTTTTACTGATTTCGATATGCCCTCTCCGAATTTCATCGAAATGCAAAGCTACAGGAGCACCCTTGCCTTCGAGAAGTTTTGGCTGTCACCGATATATACACCCGGAGAAATCGAGGCGTACCCAACGGTATGGGAGAATGCCTACTTGAGAGTACAAAGTAACAGAGCGGCAAACCTGGGCACCATGACATAGGCATATAGTTAAAATTGAGTAACACACTGGGGTACGAGTGTTTTCTTACGTGAAGGAACCGGAAGGATTTCTAGGCCTGGGAAGCATCCCAGATAGGAGATCTCGACCGGTACATTGTAAACTGCAATCATGTTCACCGCATTGTGCTTGCAGCAGCTCCCGCTGTTGTGCAAAGAGCCCAGCAAAATCCCCTGCTCCATAGTATCTCTTCCATTCTGACCGCATTTTTCGCATTTTCGCACAAGGGAACAACAATGGTAAGCAACAATGGTGAACAGAAGCGTAGTAAATACGTTGAGAAGCAACAGGAAATTAACAATGTCACGGAATTTAATCATCTAACTTATCCGGAAATTTAATCAAATAACTTACGTCGGTAAGTTAAGACCCGACCCAGATTAGTACAGCACTTTAGAATCTTATGGCCAGAGACTTCAGGTCGACAAGAACGTTCGACTTTTACAGCGCAAAGCTAGGTACACCGTGGATGATGTATGCGTGAGCAGACCACTGAATGATGGTCAAGGACCACCTTACTATATACTTCAGATCCATGGCCAGTAGCTACGGTCAATACGAATCACGTTGCTTGACCCTTCAACTTACTTGTTGTATTATGCAAGGATTATGCGAAACTTGCGTAATGATTCAACGTAAGGCATGCGCACAGAGAAACTCCACTAACATGCACACAAGTGACTTTACGCTTCACTGGAGCAGTTGAGCAGTGTGCCTGCTATATGTGCCTGCTTCGTACAGTGCTGAAAACTCAGCTACGACTAGAACAGACAGGCGCATACTCCTTCACGCGTTGAAACTTACACGCGGTAGAATGATAGCATTAATAGCTGTTTCAAACTCAAGTTCGATATAAGACACAAAATATAGGCTATCGCAAGCAGTGATGCAGAGGCGATGATCAGGAGTTCTCCTGAACGTAAACTGACTTTTAACCATCATGCCCTGCCACTAGAGCACTACCTTCGCTCTCGTAAGCGATTTAGCATACGTAGCTATATCTTCTTGGAACGAGAACCTCTTTTGGGAGCAACCCAATCAACCCGCTAGTCCAGTTTTTGTCCCTCTCCAGTATACATGAGAGTAACGATCCGAAAAATGAGCACAAAGTTCTGTTAAGTTAAAAGCTTGTAACACCGAGAATGTTGGAGGAAGAAGATACTAACGTAGAACACGATACAAATGAAGAAAAGATCGCTACGGACGGAAAAGTTGGAATCAATTTCACATATTCACCAGCTTGAATTACTCGTAAGTAAATTTCGAGTTGCAGAACATGGCGGATGGAACAGAAACAGGCCCAACCTAGTTAACTGAAGAAACAACCTTAATACCCCAATTTATCTAAACGAACATACACCAACCAACGGAAGGTATCATGAGGTACCTGAACGCATCAGTTTTCCTGGACTTGGACTTTGATCCAAAACTCCAGGAGCCTGGAGTGTTGGAAGCTCCTGAACCTTTCAGTCTTCACCTCGACTTGGATCCAGAACTCCAACTTCGAGTCTTGAGTCCTGGCTTAAACCCTAAACCCTGAGCTTCTATCAGTCACTGGAATAAAAAGCGAAGGAGGAAGAGGAGGACTAGTTAGCAAGAAAGTCCTCCGTATTCTGCATGTGGAATGCACAAAATCAACCCATGCTATAACTCTCAGATTACTGTAAAAGGATAACTATATTGACAAAAAAACACTGCTCACACACCATAATACTCTGGTAATGTTCATTACTAAAACTGAGAGCTGAGAGCAAATTGCTTTAATTCTTGTGGTACCCTCCGCCGGGTGCTACTTCGGTGGATGAAACTTCTGCTGTAAGTGGTTCTAGGTGATCCAGAAGCTCTAATATAATTAACTGTTCAATGGCGAAAATTGCATTGGCCCTGTGGCTCGCTAACAGCTCCTCGAATTGTATGGGGAATCTTCTTAACCCATGTCCCGACCTCCTGGTCCTCATGGGCGACCCGGGTACTCTCGAGTGGGCTGCTGCAGGGTGTGGTGTAATCCTTGTAAGAGCACAAAGCTCCACGGCTAAAACAGCTCTTAAAAGAAAGAAAAAGACAAATCAAACAATCCATTTCTGTAGGTTCTGCGTCGTCCGCTCCATCCGCTTCATCTACTTCACGGATCAGGCTCCCGTGCTTGAAAACTTGGTACGAAACGACAATGAAGGAAATTTATGTATGGCAAAAGATGCTAAGTATGAGTCATGTTCACAGTTTCTCGCATGACAGCAGCCCAAAGGGTGTACCTATTGCTCGGGCCAGAGGAATGCATGGACTTCCCGCGATGCACATATAGCCCTGAGAGACAATATCATGGGGAAATTTTCTGGGACTCGACTTGATGCAGTGGGGAGAAAGCGATAGACAGTATCGAAAAGGAGTGGGTTGCAACGACGGACAGAACAGATGATCGGAGATACTTCTGCCGACCGCTTCGTAAGGATCTCTGTCCTGTCCAATGTTGCAAGCCACTCCTAGGCACAGGTCGCAGATGACAGCGACCTGTGTGTACGAATACAAGAGTCTGCAGAACTGAAATGTTTGAGAGCGTATTTTAATTCTGCCTAGAAAAGCCAGATGACCTTACCTGTAAATTTTCGAAGAGTTCACCTTTCATGCACTGCCAGTGTGACTCCTTGAAAACCAGAGCTGTAGTGGTTGATTCCCTGTCAAACATGTACTGACGAGAAGAACTGGAAGCAGGACTAGGGGTTCTCAAAGACGATTTCTTGATCATATCTGTTTATGCTACCAAGCCTGATCAGCACGGTCATATATTCACTTCGGTGCAGATTAGTGAGAACACGATAAATGTACTTTTCCCGGTTCACAATACAACCGCCTCCACCATAACAGATTACTGCATTCATCATCACGCACCTTGCTCAACATCCATGTACACGATGAGGTTATCAATGGTACAGGTTGCTGTTCGTTTTCGTTTCCGTTTCCGTTAATGAATCTCTCACGATTTCGTCTTACTTTTCATATCGTCACAAAACCTCCAGTTGTAGTAGACGAGACAGGATAAGTGACTCCGCCCGGTCGGCATTTCCCTGGAGGGGTAAGCAGACTCCAGGCGAGGTAATCAACCAAAACGGAACTTATCGCTTTAGTGGCTGCCCAACGATACGTTCCAGCAACAGTCGGATAAAAGAATAAGGGCGAGGGAGAGAGCTCTCATAGGTGCATTTTGCGGAATCTGCTTTAGCGGAAGGAAGGGACAAATGTGGAGGAGATGAGGAATACCCGGGGCCTTGCATATCTGATTGGCCCATTGTGGATTACATCCATCTTTGCCATGGCCATCATGTGCCTTTCTCATGCCCCATTTTTCTATTTCGTTTTGTCCGAAACTAGTTTTCCGCAGCTTTATCTGTTCAAGATAAACCACTTCAGACCAACCAGCGCTCAGATAACTCCTAGTGCTGCGACTGGTAACTGGATCCCCGCACCGCCTAGAGCTTTCTAGGACACATGCGCTAGATCAACAAAAGCGACCTGCTAAACATCATTAAGCCTTAGATGGTCTGATCCTACGGTTTTTAGAAGAAAATTCTTAGAATCTTCGTATTGTTTTAGCCTGTAATATTGGTTACTGGTCATTGTGAAATCTGCTGGGATGGTATGGGTATGGGGGGATGGACGGGATGATGTGGCGCGTGGGGCCCAGGGGCGCGCTTGTGGCTGAGCTTGGCTATGGCGGACGCGAGAAAGAAAGCGGGGACTGAGCAGCCACAAGTGCGTGACATCGCGCTGCATTTGTCCCAATTTCTTCTCTCCCGATTCAGGGATCGACGCAAGTGCCAGAGCAAGGAAGAGCGGGAGCAAAGTTCAGCAGGTTGAGGAGAGCTCTCGGTAGCTTTCAGTCTAGTGAGGAGAAATGGCGGCAATGGCTGGAACGGCAGCAGTCCTTGGAAGGTCTGAGATTTTGGGACAGGGCATCTTCGCTGCCCCGTCTACCTCCGTCAGGACCTCCTCCCCATTCCAGGTTGTGGCTCTCTTCGGAAAGAAGAACGCCGCTCCCAAGAAGGCTGCCAAGAGTGCCAAGGCAGCTCCCCCTCCCAACGCCGAGTTGGCAAAGTGGTACGGTGAGTATGAATTCTTGCTTGCACTCCTTAATTTCATTGTGATGACGCGTTAAAGTTCATAGAGGACTCAAGAAGATGGTAGCCGGGCAGATTGGGGCCGAGAAAGGTCAACGTGAATGTGTAGCTGATGAGGACATTCCATTGTGAGGGCGAGAAACGTTAGGCGTTTCCAACGCAGTGTTTGATTGCTAGATTCTGCATGAATGAACACATCGTTTCACGGTGGTGGAAAGGGACTGAAAATTTTGTAGGAGAGTCATTCATGTCATGATCGAAGTGTGCGCCTCCGAGTCTGTTCTGTCTCTCTCCTCTGAATGAGCCGATATTTGTACAGGACCTGATAGGAGAATTTACCTTCCCGAGGGTCTCTTGGACAAGTCTGAGGTACCCGCGTACTTGACTGGGGAGGTTCCCGGCGACTACGGATTTGACCCCTTTGGTCTCTCCAAGAAGCCCGCCGACTTCGACAAGTACCAGGCTTACGAGCTCATCCACGCCCGATGGGCCATGCTCGGAGCTGCTGGATTCGTCCTCCCCGAGGCATTCAATAAATACGGTGCCGTTTGCGGTCCTGAGGCTGTGTGGTTCAAGGTGCGTGCCGTACCATTGTTTAATTCTGGACATTGTGTTGAAGCACGATCAAACTTCTTTTTTACTCATGCACCGCGTTCCTGATCTAACGTCGCTTTATCTCACTTGCAGACTGGTGCCCTTCTGTTGGAAGGGAACAGCCTCCAGTACTTCGGTGCCACCATCCCGGTCAACCTAGCTGCTGCCGTCATTGCCGAGGTTATTCTTGTTGGAGGTGCCGAGTACTACCGATCCACGAATAAGTCCCCACTCGGATCTGTAAGTTGGAAGCCTCACGATTTTGCCTTCACGTAACCACAGGGTCGAGTGAATAGCGTAGTAGCCTTAATCGAATGTGATTTTTTTGCTTAGTTCTCCTGTGGATTGTGCAGGATCTCGACAGGCTCCACCCCGGTGGCGCCTTCGACCCCTTGGGTCTAGCCAAGGACCCCGACCAGTTCGCTCTGCTGAAGGTTAAGGAGATCAAGAACGGGAGACTAGCCATGTTCTCCATGCTTGGATTCTTCATCCAGGCCTACGTGACCGGTGAAGGCCCAGTCGAGAACTTGGCCGCTCACCTGAGCGATCCATTCGGAAACAATTTGTTGACAGTTCTCCAAGGTGGTGCGGAGCGTGCTCCTAGCCTGTAGACTACAGACGAGATTAAGCTCTGAGCAGAGATGAATTTATCCTTTGTATGACTATCAGTCGACGTCTTATTCTTGGGATGCGTAGATGATCCCTTCAAGCTTGTATAGAAGTTGAAAGTCAACTGCTTAACAATCTAGGCCTCCGGTACTCCTTGTATTTTGTGGTATCATAATTTTCTGAACTTGCGTATCACCTAAACTTTGCCTCGGGGTTTATGTTTGTTTCCGGTTCTTACGTCCTAATGGTTGAAGATGTGGCAGGCAGACTTGTTGTACACTTTGTACATGAGCTGATTGTAGTAGGTCTTCAGTGAGTGGATGTAAGGTCGTTAGTTCGTCGTGACAATTTTGTTCTTGTCGCGGAGATGGTGCGTCGGTCACTGCGGTCCTTCACTCGATTGAACGTTGGTAAGCGTCACAGTGAGCAATGAGTACAGAAGGAGTACAAGTAGTATGAAAAGCTCCGACAACTGGATTGAATTGGGGGAGGAAGGGAATTGGAAATGTACAGTCTAGTGCCACTTGTTGAGATACCTCTTTTAATTCCGATAACCAGTTTACAGCCTTACAACCGCACGGATTGGTGCGGCTCGTCATTAACGAACGTAAAAATGGATAGTAAAGTTAAATCTGATTCTTAATAAAGATTAGGTAGCTTCTTTTATACCGTTTTAGCATACTTTCGGTGGTTGAAGTTTGAAGTGCAGTTTGGCAAGGTGGGCATTATGTAGAAGCTCTTTCATTTGTCCGTAGAAGAAATAGAATGTTGATATGTTTTTCTGAGTGTTGTTTTGAGAAAGTGAATATGCATGCTTGTTTTATATGCATGCCTACTTCTCCAATATACTTTGATGTGATAATTGGTTAAAAATATAAACATATGTACATATGATAAGGAAAATATAGAGAAATTAGTAATAAGAAATATGAGAGAAGGAAGAAGGGAAAGAAGAAACAAAAGCAAGAAAATGCGATGTGATGAAGCAAGCAAAAGACCTCTGTGAATGCAAATGTGGAACGACGATCATGAGTTTATATGTCACGGAACAGGTCGAAAGTGTAGTTTACTGGAATGTCCGATTACTGGAGTGATCATGATAGACAAAAGCGATAATAAAATGGAGGATAACTGAAAGCGTTAATGCAGCTTGATCACAAGCAATGAGAATATCGAGACATTTTCATATCTGTTCTTTACATAAGATATATGTATATAATTATATATCTTCAGTGTTGTAGAAGAGCGGGTAACGGAGGTTTAGATTCTAAAGAGAGAAAATTGCACCACCCTAACCTCTGTAATAAATATACAGAGGTAATCATAAACGATAGTGTTTTCATTTTATTAGGTTTTGCTTATTTGTGGTTGATATTGTGAGTGGAGCAATACATAGTTTTGAATGTAATTGGTATTGTTACTTGTAGGTATAGTTGTGATGCACACTGGAATGATGTTTCATGCTTCAAACTTATTTTTAAATATAATAAGTTTTGTGTAATTACTTAAACACTTTCAATCACTGTATTTTGAAACATTTAATCATTTCCCATTAGACACAAATGGAAACATGTGAATGGTAAAATGAACTCCACATTCTAGTTTCTCTTCCCATTATAATATGGGGAAAAAATACATTTAATTCAAATCTAACCCATATGCGGGTTATTTTAATAACTAAAACCAACTCTAACCTATTTTGCTTTGTGTTCTATGGCTGGAATAATAAATATCCAACGTGAAATACCCAAAACAACACATTTTGAGATCTTAAGGAGAATGACGCCTAGAAGGTAGGTCACCTGCCTCAGTATGTAAATTACAGTTGCTCCACTGTGAGGCAGGCCATCCTTGATCGTTCCACCTCAAGACTTCTTCCCACCTGGTGGTTTGAACGTGGAATGCACCGTCCATCGGTTGCCTCACTCCAGAGCACTCTCCACGGGGGCCCCCAGCTGATCTAGCTCCATCCTAGAACGTCTTATCCCTATCGACCGCTTCATCTTAGGGAGACTGGTCGTTCCATTCTACTTAGAAATTATTTTATTTTATTTTTTACGAGAATCACTCTTACCCTAATAGACTGAGTAGAGAATTTCAAACCCAAGTGTGTGCTTCAATCCACTTGTGCACGTGGAGTGAATAATATCCTTCCCCACGGCCTTTTACAGTGAATTTCGTTTTCTCTTATCGGAAAATATGTAAGTGTTATAAAAATTTATTTTACTAATCTATTATAGAAAATTTAATTAATTCATAAATGTTATATATTAGTCAGTCTTGGAGTAGCCCACTCATCTAGAAAGAACCCATAAGTAAAGAGCGGGCTGCTGCGCTCGTGGGATATAAATCCGAAGCAGTAATTGTAAAGTAGCACTGTTTACCGAGGACATTAAATAATGTTCTAATTCTTCCCGCCGGAAGGGTTAGAACGTTATTTAATGTACACCCATGTACACTGAAGTGTACATGAGTGAATATCCTCCTTCACGTGGAGTGAGAAAACAACTTTCAAGAACAACGAGATCTCCTAACCTTGTTGGCATATAAATAACGAGTACTATGAACCATGAGTTCACAAGTTCACGCTCGTATACATGTATTTTTTTCCGGTGTGGGACGTTCCACCTTAGGGTGACCAGCAAGGTGGGATGTCCAAGTGGGGCACACCACAAGGATGGATTGCCTCACTATGGGGTGACTAGGGGGTTTCAAACATTAAGGTCCGTCATACACAGACGGATTCTGCGGTAAGGTCCATTGTGATCCTCCACGGATGTCAAACGGATCGGGGCATTCATGATTACATGAGTTCGTGCAGTAAGTTGACAGAATTCTCATTCCCGTCTTAAATGAACGCAATTATTCACGGTCATGGACTAAACGGCTCAGTCCCGTGTCACTACGGACAAGCCCGTGACTCGACACGAGCCTATGTTTGAAACCCCCTACTGGTCGCTTGAAATCGAAGTGGGACGTTCCACCCTTGGGCGACAAGGTCTAGGGTGGAATCACCATTCAGTTTTTGATATTTATCACCGTCGATGGCACATTTAAGAAGATCTCTCATTTCTATCAGATTTTACCATCCATCATTTAATAGAAAGAAATTTAGATATGAATAATATCAGAAAATTAATTTAGAATTTCACAAACTTTCATTATAATCTAGGAAATTTTGAGTTGCTCCAAACTTGGGTCTTGAGGTCTGGTAGCCACCAAACCTCGATTGCATCGCACAACCACGGTCACAACCTCCACAACTCTGATCCTACTCTGACAAATATCATGTTCATAAGGTACTAGTGATTACTACGGGTACTACTCACCCGTTTCTAAGAACTCATCAGCAAGTTGTATTGTTTCCCCGAAGTTATTCTTTCTCTAACATACAATGATTTCTAGATCTAGAGTCCAATCTACCAACCAGTATCTCGATACTCTAGAGACAAGAAAGGAAACATATTTAAATGACTTTATATCATTGAGCTCAATTTGAAGAAGTAAAGCACTGAGCAATCCTATGGCGAGCACGCGAGAGCTTCAGCCGGTTCTCAACTCTATATTACTCTTCCAAATATAAGCCTACATGGATGGATGGACTTCATTTTCGTTAAGCTAAGCTCTACAATATTAAAGGGAACTTAAGCTAAATACAAATCGAATTACCTTTTAAGTAGTCTTCTTAGATGGTAGGAGGCGTATGTGGTGTCCACATATTGTCAATTTTTTATTTTTATCATTATTTATTTATTATTTATTTATGTTTCGCTGTAAATAGAGATGATGGGGAGTGAAGTAGCAGAGAAATTAGATTTACTTAAGAAATACTTGAAAAATATTAATTTTTGTAAAGAATATATTTTCTTTTTGAAGATTATGGAGTTGTTAGAAGGTTTAGAAAGTTAACATCCAAAAGTTGTGAGGGAAAATCTGAAAATGTGCTGCAACAACCAGATGCCAAGCATTTAAGAGGGATTGTCTTAATAGACAAAACATTCAAATCAAGGATGAAGAATCAAATCAGCGACCATGTGGTGCCCACAAATTACAGGATTCACGAATTTTTGAAAATTTTAAGATTAATAACTTGTTTGTATAACTGAAGAAGCGTTGTTTCTTAAGGTTACGTCTTCCTTAACGTGAAGATGATCTTATGAGCTTTTTAATAAGAAGTTGACTTCTTCGGAAGACGACCGTCTTCCGGGAAGCGTCTTCTCAGTTGCGTCTTTGGAAGACGAGAAGACGGCGGAAGATGAGAAGACGACGGAAGACACTTGTCTTCCGGAAGACAGCGACCGCGAAGGCCTGACCACGAGTTTTCGGGTAAAACAGTAGGTGTACCTACTGAGTAGCACACTGGTGGTAGGTAGGTCGAAGAAGACACCTAGAGTCGAAACTCCTAATCTGCGGGGAAGATGCGCAGGAAGCGCATTAGCACATTCCAACTTCCCGCAGCACAGCGCGCTTGAGAAGATCGATTGGCGAGAGTGAACTTCGCAAGTGAGCTTTGAGAGAGGTGTCACGTCAGTTTGGACCCCTCGGCTAGGTTGACCGAGTGCGAAGTGGCGCATCCCGGTAAGGCCGTTAGTGCCGTTAGGGCGAGTTGGGGAGAGAGCCCACTAGGGGTAAACTTCGCAGGTAGGGCTTGGAGGCCTTAGTTCTTTGAGTTGAGCCTTCAAGCTCCAGGCTATGGTGGATAGTCTAGTTGAGTGTAACCCGGATTCTCTTCGCGTTTAGAGTGGGTTTGGCTTGACCGTTTGTGAGTAATCCTTGTTGTGGTGTTGGAGATGGTAATCTCTGTATTCAGATTACTCAAAGAATTGAGTGCAGGTCGAGGCGGAGTTCAGTAAGAGCTCACAGATCTGAAATCGGAAATCATCCGCTGGTATCTTTGGGCGTTGCTGTTCGTGGTTGATTGTTTGGAGTTGTGATCGAGGTGTGTGTGCGCCGTGCTACATTGCTGGTCGCAGATCGATTTGCTGTTGTTGGGGTCGAGTGGAGATTTCTGTCATGCGGAAGCGCTGCAGAAATTTTGCGGAATGTTCTTGAAGTGTGTTGTTGGAGCCGGATTGCGCGTTTGGGCGTGGCAGACGGAATACTTGTCAATGTCGGGCCGGAGTGGGCTCTTTGGAAGCGCATTGGAGAGACGATTCTAGCGCACTAAGTCTCGTGGAGTTTGGCCAAGGATCGAAGAAGTTATGGCATGTCGAAGTTCGCTACCGTGTCACCCGAAAGCACAAAAAGGCTAGTTACGTCAGATTTTGGCTCAATTTCGTGTGGAAACTCGAGTTTAGGAGTTGTTTTGTGTGTGTGTGCATTCGCGAAGTGTGTGTGGTGCATTTGCGAATCTGTTGTGGTGGTTTTCGGGTTGGCTTTGGATGCTCTTGCTGTTTTACGTCAGATTTTGGGTTACCCGTGTGCACCCACAAGCTGTTTTCGCTGTTTTGGAGGCTATTTTGGTGCAATCTTCTGCAATTCGAGGTGGAGCCGAGTCTCTTGTGGTGTGTTGTACCTGCTTTACTCTACTGCAAGCGGAGCAGAGCGGGAGTGTCGAGGTGTGAAGTGCGTGTTAGGAGGCAGTTAGAGGCTTCGAGGAGCAGAGGTGCGTGAGTGCGGAGTCGTGAGAGCGGAGTGCGAGAGTGCGGAGGTGGAGCGGAGCTGAGCCTGAGCCTGAGCCCGAGCCCGCGTCCGCCGCAAGCCAGCTTGCTGGCGTACGTGCGTGAGAGAGGTATCCAAGCTTCAGTTGTGTGGGAAGGGTAAAACCAGCTGGTCACCCATCCCAACACTATTCCTGGACTTGGACTCCTGACTCTGTAGTCTTAGCTTTGGCTTTACCACTAGACCAATAGCTCTTGGTGTCCTACAGGGATGCGTGCAAGTACTTATGGACTTGTATAAGGTAGTAGGAGACCTTCTCGCACGTCCCTAGAGGAGTGGTAGGGCGACCCCACAGTATTAGGGGGAAGCTATAGTTGTGGTAGTGTTTGCCTACACCGTAGAGGCGCGTATGGAGGCAATTGGTGGCAGTTGTCTTGGGTGAGCTAGTAGAGCTACCACGTGGATGTTTTTGGAGCTACTAGAGATGTGGACATCTAGTTAGTGACCTCTAGTGTCAGTTACGACAGTTGGTGACCATATATTGTGCATGTGGTCACCGACAAGGAGTCGTCAGTCCGGGTGGGGCTGGGTTTCTCTTTATGTGAATGTTTGAGTGTGGAGGGTTATCGTTTGGACTTCTTGTGGTTGGAACCCCTCCATATTCTGCTTCCTGTTTGTGCGCCGCGTTTGCTTGTGTTGGCGCTTGATTTCCGGAGTGAGTTCACTCCAGTGTGCTGTCGGTAGTGAGACTGGAGTTGCGGACCAGTCAGACTACCTTTGTCTCTCTCACGGTGCGATTGGAGTGACGATCAACAGACCGTGAGAGGCTGCCTGTGGTGATGGCAGGTACAGGTTGCCCTTACCTTGACCATCCTAGTAGGGGATAGGTGAGCTCAATAGGAGCGGGGTTAGGCAAGTGGTGGTTACAGTGGTGACGGAGATTGCGACATTCCGGTTGGGGAGTGTGTTAGCGGGATTCTCTCATCACGGAGTTCTCGGGAGGTTCTGGTGGGGACTTCTCGGACAGTGGGTATACACGGAGTGGGATGAGGTACCGACTACCTACACCATTGCCGTCGGTTGTTCCAGAGGACGAGTCAGACGCAGACAGTGCGTTTTCTGGTGGTGAGTCTAGTGTCGCCACACCGTTGTTGTGGGACATGGACGAGATCTATGGGGCCACGAAGGGGCCTCGACGTTACTCGGGTACAGTTGGTACCATTGAGTTGGATGACTTCATCCAGGAGTTCGACAGTTGGTGCGATCTGCAGCAGATGCGGAACCCACAGCTGTTTACACCCTTCATGGCGTGGAAGGGTTTGTTCCAGCACTTGGAGGGACCGCCGATGGACAATTATCATGAGTTCAGGCGAGATTACAGTGTTGAGATCGAGTTGTGGAGACAACATTGGTCTCCCAACTCGACCTGATACTCTATGTCCAAGAAGTATTCTTTCAGTCATCACGAAGAAACACTTTTCAGGGTGTAATGCAAGTCTAGCTTCCCTACACTTCTGAAAGGTTTTGGCTAAACACGCTGCATGTTCTTCACGTGTGCCAAAAACACAAAAGTCATCTATAAAAATCTCTAAAAATAATCCTAAAAAATTGAGGTCATCATCCTCTGAAAAGTAGCTGGTGCATTGCATAGTCCAAAAGGCATCTTGTGATAAGCATAAGTGCCCCAATCTGTAGTAAAGGTGGTCTTGTCCTTGTCTTGCTCTCTAATGGACACTTGGTTGTACCCTGAAAACCCATCCAGAAAACGGTAACATTCCTTTCCAAATACATGATCCAAAATGGTATCAGTAAAAGGTAAAGGGTGATGATCTTTCTTTGTTGCTGCATTCAGCTTTCTGAAATCTTGACAGACTCTTATCTTTCCTGTTTGCTTCTTAGGCACCACTACTATGGGTGCTACCCATTCGCTGCTTAACACAGGAAAAATAATACCTGCCTTTAGGTACTTATCTATCTCGTCTTTAACCATCAAGGAGTATTTTGGATTGAGTCAGTACTGTCGCTGTCGTACAGGTACTGATCCTTCATTGAGGTCGATACGATGTTCTCCCCACTGTGTAGGTATTCCCTTCATGTCCTCCACAGTCCAGGCAAAGACATCTTGGTAATGGATCAGCATCTGACGATATACTTCCAACTCTTCTCCTTGTACCACAACAGAAATCTTTAGGCTCTTACCTTCGCTTATTAGTAGGTCTTGGGATGCTCCTAGAAGGACTATACCATCTGTATGACTGGTCTCTGCACTCCTGTGACCCAGCTGTGATTGCTATTCGGCCTCGTTCAAATCTTCTTCTTCATCAATTTCATAGCACTGTAGATAGTTGACCATCGAATAAGGGTCTCCTTTCCTTTCTCCTGCACTGCTTGTCGATGAATCAGATCCTGAAGCGTAACCCTCATCAGTCGACTCTGTTTCGCCCTGATGTGTTATCTTCTTCCAGGAAACCATCACAGTCTTATCAGTTGGTTTCTGTGGATCCTTGAACTGTAAACGGTGCCGGTACCAATCTGTTAGTACCTTGGCACCATACAACCATGGCCTCCCAATCAAAATTTGATAACCAGACTTAACCAAAGGGCGTAGCACAACATAAGTAAGTTTAAAAGAAATTCCGCCTATTAAGGTGGGGATGTTGCGCAGTAGCCCAAGTGGTCGTCTTCTCGTCTGATCTGCCAGCCGTAACACCCGCTGAGTTTCTTCAAATTTGCTGAAACCCAGCGCATGTGCCGTGTCTTCTGTCATTATGTTGACTCCTGATCCAGAGTCAATTGGCACTTTCCTAATTACACAACCTGCAACCTCCACTTCCACTTCTGGGGATCCCAGATCTTCTGCCTCGATGTGAAACAGAGAGGGTAACTTTGATCTTCTTACTTTAGTGGGTTTCTTCAGTGCTTGAAGTAACAATTTTCTGTAAATTTTTTTATCTTCAATCAGCTGCTTGAAACTTATGTTAGCCTTCTGTGTTTCTAGATCAGCTACCACATCATAGTGTGGTACCGCCACAGGATCTTTCTTTACAGGTTCCGGTCGACTGTGCTTCTTCGGAACCTCCTCGTTCTTGGTCGCAGTCCTTTCTTCAGCGGCCGAAGTACGGGAAATCTTGGGTGCGGACGAAGTTGATCGTTCTAGAACTTCGGCCGAAGTGGTATCGGCTTCCTTTGCTGAAGTTCCTGCTCGTAGTAACTCCTTCTTCAGGAGTTCGCGGACTTCGTCCGTAATGTCAACTGGTAGTCTCGGAGGATCTACGCTCTTCAGTAGTTCTTCTTCCTCTTCTTCGGTATCCTCCTCAACTATCTTCTTCTTGGCTTTCTCCTTTGCCTTCTTCTGCTTCTTCAACTCTTTCTTCGATTGAGTTTTTAGAGGTGCTTCTTCCGCCTTCCTCTTAGTTTTGAAAGAGCTTCTGGTGTCCACTTTGCAAACCCAAGTTTCTTCTGGTGGCCATCCTTCATCTCCAGCGGCTCTCCATTCTTCCAAGTCCACCTTGTGTAGTTGTGCTTCCGCAGGGCGGTCTGTTTTGGGATCAAAACGAACCCTTCTTTTCTCTGCGGGTGGGTTAGTACAATCTGCTGTGGCATGTCCTGGCTGATGACACCTTCCACAAAGTGCTACGTATCCCATTGATTTCTTTGGGTGAGGGCAGTTTGGTGACCAATGTTCCAAACTGCCACAATTAAAACAAGACCCATGGGGTGGCGGTTTATTTGCTCCTGGCGGACTCATCAAACGTTTCTAAGATACATTCAGGGCCCTCTCTTTTGGTGCAAACCTTTGAATTGGTATGGGTTGAATTGGGGTAATTGCTGGTTGTGTTGGAGGTGGATTCGTTAATACTCCATACACTTCGTCCGGAGTTTCCACAAAGAATGAGCTATAATATGATTCGAATGCTGGTGCCCATTCAAGTGATTGTGCCTGAAATGTTCTGTTGTTCTTACATTCCGTATTAGCATGTCCTGATTTGCCGCACGTCGTACACCATAAGCTTGAACGGGATGTAGCAGGTGATTTTCTCCCTTCAGGAGATCGTACCATCTGCACTTTCAGGTCTGCAAATCCTTTAATCATCTCCTCCATAAGTTGATTACTATCCCCTCTTGCCTTGCCCTTCTTTTCCTTTGAGCTTTTCTTTTCCTTGGACGAAGAACTACGTTTCATTCTTCGTTCTTCTTCGCTCGAAAAAGATGAGCTTGCCGAGGAAGACTCTTCGGCTTCGGCCGAAGAGGACTCATCGTCAGAAGATTCGTCGGAGGAAGAAGGTTCTCTGCGACTCTTCTTGTGCTTCTTCCTTCGAGTCGATTTCCCTTCCTTCTTCTCCTTCTTTTCTTTCTTCCCCTTCTTCTTCCCTTTTATCCATCCTCCTTTATTTCCGAGGGTGGATGCTTCAAATGCTTCTGCTGAAGCAACAACCTCTTCAATGGCGTCCATCTTTCTTCGACGACACCAAATCTCCATTTCAATCGGTAAGCATGTGACTAGCCATTCTGTAGCTTGATCCATAGAGTATGGGTTGGCTGTACCCATCCTCGGAATTCTGTCCAGTAGATTATAAAATCTTTGTACGTAATCTTTTAGGCTCTCTTTCTTCCCTCTGACCAGTCTGGTCAGCTTTCCCAAAACTTGACGATTGTACCCGATTTTCCGGAACCGCTCTAAGAACTTTGCCTTCAGCCTGTCCCAAGTATCGATATCTCCTGGTATTCTATTTGCATGATTGTACCAGCTGCGTGCTCTTTTCCTGAGAAGACTTGGGAAGATTCGCAGAGGATCCGGTTCAGCATCTTCCTTATTAGTGACAGATACAGATTCAAACAGTTTAATGTAAGCATCTGCATCCTCATCGTCATCTGAAGATCCTCCTCTGAACTTTGGATAACCATGTTTCGTGATGGGTTGACCTGCCATACTTCGAACGAATGGGGCCCTTGGAACTTGAGTTGCTATCTTGGCAGGAGCTGGAATCGGCGCTGGTACTGCAGCTTGAACAAGGACAGCAAAGGCAATACTCGCAGCAGCAGCTGCTTGAGCTTGTCTCTTCTTGAATATAGACGGTCCTGTGGTTGGCTGTAAGTAAGGAGCAGCGCTGTCCTTCTGAGCTACTGGAGTTAACGGAAGGAGTTCCCGCACCAGTGCTTGAGGTATAAGTTCTTGCGCCTGTAAAAGTTCCACTAAGGTAGTAACAGCTTCTACTGCCTTAGTTGCAGCTTCTTCATCCAAAGAAGTAAACTGATCTTGATCTGCAGAAGTACCTCCTACCTCCGGGTCAAGAGTAAACAACTGCGGATAAAAAACAGTATTGACTTCGGGAAAAGGTTTCCACCCTTCTTCACTTTCTGGATGTTCAGTCTCAGCACTTAGTCGAGTGGTAACTTCTTCGAAGTCAAGTTCTCTCTAAGCAGATTCGAGAGGAGTTGGAGGTAATGACTTCGGTGTCCGCGGTGAACTTGATTCACCAAGGTTTGGTTCCTTCCTCTTCCATTCTTTTGAGTTAGGTGTTCTCCAACCTCGCTCTCTCTTCTTATGCTCTTCTTTTAACCGACGAGCTTCTTCTAGAATCTGTTCTCGATATTCTGCTCGTCTTTCGCGCCTCCTGTCTCTCTCAGATTGCACGTCTCCAGGAGGATCAGGCTTGCCCGTCGACATACATGTCTCTGGACTTCTGTTCACTGATCTTGGATAATTTCAGCATTCGCATCCCCGGCAGCGGCGCCAAAATTTATTCAGTCTTCTATATGTAACACACAAGAAAACCAAAAGATGCTCGAAAGTAGTAATTTAAGGATCGAACCCACAGAGATGCAAGTAAAGATCATCCAAAAGTAGTAAACATGTGACAAAGGTGATTCTTTATAGTTGTCTTTTATTCTCACGGGCAGAAACCAATCCCGGTAGAGATCAAACTCAGGTCTGTCCAACAAGACAGAGTTGATAATCCTGACAAATAAACATATCAGATACTGAACAGGTCAGGGACCTCAAGAAACAAATGAACAACAGAGAAACAGAGCCACGGACGGAAATGTCACACGAAGAAGTACTGCTGAAGTGCTACTAGGTAGCCTCTAACACCATAAACGCTAAGTATCTTCACACTAAGTTACTTTCACTACTACTGCTCTCGGAAAACTCTGGTGAAGAAGACTCTTCTTCCGCCGAAGTACCAGATTGAACTTCTTCCTAAGTGTTCCACCAAAGAACAACTTCTTCCGAAGTCAACTTCGCCCAAAAACGTCTTCGCAGTAAACTAACTTGGAGAACGTTCCTTTGTTGGGTGATGCTCGTATACAGATGATGGCGAGTGTGCACCAAGTGCGGTCTTGGGTTGGACCAGCAGTGTTGTTGGATGCAGCGAGAGTAGGATCTCGTGCACATCGTCCACGATTGTGGTGGACGAATTTATTACCGAGAGAGGTGCTTAAGCGCGCACACGATGGAGTGAGACGACCAGCACATCTCACGGTTGATAGCATCTTGGATGCAGGACGACGATCTCAAGTAGTGAGAGTCATCGATAGGTCATCCATGGCAGTGGTGAACCTAGTGGGACGGCCCATGGTAGCGTTACCCACTTTGGTAAGCTTTCCAGCGTCACATGCTTACAAAGATGGAGGACCTGGGCTTGTGTGGGATGCTCAACTACGGCAATTGGTGGAGCTCAATGCCGATGAGAGAGAGCGAGCGATGGGTTTCGCTACAGGTACGACGGCAGTAGCTTCGGTGTCGGAGACTTCACGTCGTCAAGTATTGGGTCAAGCAATGGACTTGAATTGCTTGACATGGATTGTTAGCCTTGGATTGGCTGAGCAGCGTCGGATGCGATCGACGGGTGTTACTGCTCGAGCACTCTTGAGCTCTTTGCCTACCGGGTCGGTGGAGGCAAAGGCTGGGGGCGAGGCACGTGGAGTTCGTCATCCTTGGACATCATGGGATGTCATAGGAGAGAGTGTGGAGTTTGCAGCTAGAACTGCAGAAGTTTTACGTATAGTAGCGGTGGAGGTTGTTGGTGGTGAGCAGAAAGAAACTGCTCCAGAGGCTGCAAGATAGCAGTCAACGACTTCGTCTTCTACCTCTAGCATGGTGACAAAGGATACTTGGGAGCCGGAGATCGGACCCAAGCTTATAGGAGAGGAGAGACGAAGAGTCCAAAGATTCCTGAAGAGCTACAGTAATTGTTTTGCCTTCAGTATGAAGGATTTGGGTACCTTGAAGGGACCTGGTATACGGATCGACTTGGCTAATGACACGCCAATCTTTCGACGTCCTTACAGGTACAGTGACATGAAGAGAGCCTTGATCCAGAGTCGGACTCAAGACTTGTTGGAGGCTGGGTTGGTGAAGATGTCGCATGGAGAGTATGCATCTGCCACAGTTATGCCAGCCAAGAAGGATATGTATGGCAACTACACGGATAGGCGGATGTGTGGAGACTACCGTCCTATCAATCGGCAGACGAAGTCCGATAAGTATGCCATGCCGACACCTGAGGAGATCTTTGATGCAGTGGGGCATGTGAAGGTCTTCAGTACTTTGGATCTTCGAGCAGGGTATCATCAGTTGCCAGTGAGAGAAGAAGATAAGTCCAAGACAGCATTCTGGGGAATTGACTCTCACGGCAAGGATTGTTTGTATCAGTGGCGGTTCTTACCATTTGGGTTGAAGAACGCCCCTGCTGAGTTCCAAAGGGTGATGGACAGAATCCTAGCAGGATTGGATTTTGTCAGATGTTATATTGACGACATCTTAGTCTATAGTGCTACAGTGGAGGAGCACGAGAGACACTTACGGGATGTGTTTGAGCGGTTGAGAGCTCATGGGTTGAAGTTACACCCTGGGAAGTGTAAGTTCTTCTAGGAGTTGGTAGAGTATCTGGGCCACACCATCTATCCAGATGGATTGGGTGTTCAACAGACGAAGGTTGAGGCTATTGCACGTATCCCATGCCCCACAGATGTGAGTCGAGTTCGAGCATTTGTTGGTTTGGCGAACTTCTATCGCCGATACGTGAAAGGGTTTAATGCAATTGCGAAGCCGTTGACCAAGCTGATGAAGGTGGACCAGGAGTGGCAGTGGGGAGATGAGCAGGAGCGAGCTTTCATAGAGCTCAAGGATAGGTTGACATCTGCTCCCATCTTGAGGAGACCCGTTAGGGGGCGTCCTTTCCAACTGCACACCGATTGGAGTATGTTGGGACTTGGAGCAGTGTTGACTCAGCATGATGATGAGAAAAAGGAGTTCGTGGTGACGTATGCCAGCCGCTCCAACAATTCAGCGGAGGCGAGGTATAGTTCGTATGAGGGAGAGTGTTTGGCGGCAGTGTGGACTGTTGCACACTTTCGATGTTATCTGTTTGGGAACCCCTTTACTCTCATCACTGATCACCAGTCGCTCAAGTGGTTGATGGAGTCCGACAAGCTTACAGGGAAGCTTGCACGATGGGCTCTGATCTTACAGGAGTATGACTTCCAGGTAGTACATAGACCTGGAGTTGCAAACCTAGATGCCGATGGGTTGAGTCGCAACCCGTGCACGAGTCAGCAGGATCAGACTGGGGCTCGCTGGCATGACGAGGTTGATGAGGAGATAGTGCCAGGGTGGCATGCATCTGCCTTTCTTTGTGTGTTGGCCATGAACTCTAGTATGGAGGGCCAAGTCGTATCTTTCTTTGGTCAGAGAGTAGATGATGAGTCTCCAGATCCTGAGGGTGGAGATGGTGTTTCAGACCAGCGAGATATCCATGATGATGTGACCATGATGGAGTATCTACGTACTGGTGTGGTAGTAGGCACAGTAAGTGCCAAGGAGCGAGATCGTGTCCTTCAACGAGCGAAGAGATTTCGACGAGAAGGACGACATGTACTTCGAGTGTGGGGTGATGGGAGAGTACGGATAGTGCCACATCCATCCCAGAGGGCACAGTTAGTACGACATGCCCATGAGGAGTTGGGACATTTTGGAGTGAAGCGTACGCATAGCTTACTCCAAGGACAGTATTGGTGGCGTGGTATGCACATCGATGTGCAACAATTTGTCGCACGATGTGTGGTTTGTGATCGAGTACGAGCATTGTTTAATGCTCCTACTCCACAGTTACACCCCTTATCGATTATGGGGTTGGGTTACCGTTGGAGTTTGGATTTTGCGGGACCCTTACCGTTGACCGTACGTCACCACCGGTATGTGTTGGTGATGGTGGAGCACTTCTCCAAGTGGATTGAGTTGGTGGCATTACCAGACAAGGCGAGTGAAGGGACGGCGTACGCGTTCTTAGATCGAGTGCTGAGTCGTTTCGGAGCACCAGCTGAAGTGCTGACAGACCAAGGTACAGAGTTCCTTGGTGAGTTTCAGGCCTTGTGTGATCAGGCGCTGATTGATCATCGGACTACATCTCGAGATCATCCTGAGGCGGATGGTTTGGCGGAGAGGGTAGTTCAGACGGTGAAGAGAGGATTGCGCAAGTATGGCTTGCAGAAGGGCCACTTGGGAGACTGGGATGTGCAGTTACCATGGTTGGCTATGGGCTACCGTTTTAGACGACAAGCGTCTTTGGCTTCCTTCTCACCGTATTTTCTATTGTATGGTCGAGATCCAGATCTACCTTCGGCCATTCGTCGTGATTCTGCTGAGGTGCTGGACCTTGATGACCCGGATATGTGGGTGAGAGCATGTTCTCAACGAGCAGAGACATTTCGGAGAGTTATGCCTATGGCTTTTGAGAACCTAGCGATTGCCCAGCATAGAGACACGTTGCGATATGCGACTATCCGAGGAGGAGGTTATCGGCCGTCGATTCGCAGGTTTCATCCTGGCGATTATATCTATCTATAGCAGACTGCACCGACGACGTTGGATGTGACCGCAGGGCGCACTATTTTACGAGTGCGTGAGGTGTTACCTTCTGGAGTACTCATGTTAGAGGGCCGTGATGGTGTTGTGTGAAAGGACCATGTGCGTAATTGCGCACCATGTCATCTTCCCAACATTGATGGTACCATTGACCCAAGCTTAGCAGTTGTACGCGCGGGCTTGAGGTGTATGTTATGTGGGTCTACTGGTGGAGCAGCCCGTATGTTGGTGTGTGATTGTTGTTCGAGAGGTTGGCACATGTCATGTTTGACTCCACCTCTCAGTGTAGTTCCTACTGGACGGTGGGTTTGTCCTCGATGTATATAGCGGAGATAGTCGATTAGATCTTTGCGTGGTATGGATTGCAGACAGGCGACTAATGATGGGGTAATGTAGCACCCGGCCTCCTGATCCTTGCACCCATGAAGGTGTGTATCACGTAGTTGGGATATGGAGCTATCTGGAGTTAGAGGGACTTAACCGCCAGTTAGGAGGGCGATTGTGGTGTATGACATCGTCCATGTGTTATGTGTATGTGTGGTGTACCTCTGACAGCGATGTATGTTGTGTAGCGATGTGTATGCGCATGACAATTTACACGTGGATGAGTATGACGGCACCAAACATGCGATGTGCATGTGTGCCACCTCATCAGCCCGTGTGGCTTGGGTTGCTCGGTTAGGGAGCTTGCACCTATCCTTGTTTTGTGTTCGAAACTTTTAAGCACAGGGGAGTGACCTATGTGGGGACATTCGACCTTAAGAAAATTCAAAAGATTGTTCATGGAAGGATCGTGGGGATCCTATGAGATTGTATCAGTGTTATGTGGATCGAGATACCCTTGTAGTTAGAGTGCAAATGTTGTGAGAGATGGACGAAGGACTCTATTTACCGCCCAGATTTCTTTTTCGAAACCCTTTCTAGATTAAACTGATGTACATGGAACGAGTTCATTTCCAACAGTTTCTGATAGGATCCTTCGGGCACAACTTTACCGCGCAAGTCATGCTCTCGCTTGTCTCTGTGATCTTACCTGTTGTCACTTACGGCCAAGAATGGGATCTTACCGTCTTTATCCTCATCTAATGAAGGATGGATCTAAATCAACTCCCTCCTGTAAACCGAGTGCGAGATAAGATACATTTGTCGACCTCAAGCCATGTACGAAGCTCTAGTAGTGAGAAACTTCAGAGAGGAATACTACCGAGAGATCATGTCATCGCATATCTCATTTGTCGTGTCCATGATCATCCAACGTTTTCGTGTGGTTATCTTGACCCTTTACTGAAAGAAAGAAAGTGCTTAGATATCGAGAAAGTCAGAGAGAAATCTACGTGATACAAGTCGCTCTCTTGTGCATCGATCGCTGGCCACAGCCAGAAGGTACGCCCTTGCTCAAAGGAAAGGCTCTCGCTACGACATATTTGGTGCTTCCACTGAGAGCACACTTTGAGGTGGTTGAGTGAGTTGTTGCCGAGGAGCGTCAATTATGAATCTTCCCGAAGCAATGGGGACGAGTGGAGGAGGAACGGATTATCTACTTCGAGCATTGACGATGTTGTTGAGACAACAACAAGGAGGCGATGTTGGGGAACAGAAGTCTACAAGAGCTCTACAGGCGGTGGTGAAGAAGTTGGGGAGGTTCGATGGAAGGAACATCACGAAGTATGTTCGTGAGTATATTTGTGAGATGGAGGTAAATCGTGTGCTTGAGACAGAGATGATTTCTAGTTTCGAGTTGGCTGATACCTGAGATCCGTAGTCAAGTGACAAAGCTGAAGGATGCACGTACGAGTTCTTGGGAGGAGTATGAGCAGAGGTTGAAGAGTGAATTTTTTGATGATGATGCGGATAGAGTAACCAAGAGAACGTTCTTGGAGTGGATAGAGCAGCGTCCGGGGAATGAGATGACACCAAATGAGTTGTTGCGTGAGTTTGAGAAATTGTCTCCATCAATTGTCTCCATCCGAGAGGACGACGCTTGACTTAAGGAAGACAGAACTTTTTCTAGAAGCTGCTGATGAAAATCTAGAGGACAAGCTTTTCTTGATGCTAGCAGACAAGGGAGAAGAAGGAGGAGTGAGCACAGACTGGAGAAAGGTAGAGGAAGCTGTTACTATTCTCACGAAGCAGAAACGTGGAAGAGGTAGAGCTGCAACCTTGAGGTCTGATGTCTCTTTAGCTCCATTGCCTAAGCCTGCCAATAGCAAGATTGAAGATTCTGCAATCGATGAGTTGGTTAAGGTATGAGAGAGTTAAGGATAGAGATGGCAGAGCTAAAGCATAGTCGAAGTCCTGGTGATACCAATGCATCTCAACTAGCAGAAATTTTGTTAGAAGATGTATATGGTGTGACAGTACTGAACATCAACGTCAGGATTGTGAGAGTTTTTTGAGGCTCTCAGAACCGGAGTCGTGAATTTTAGAGATGGAAAGATTCATCTCGCCCAAACTGGTGCGCCGTTGAGTACCAACTTTGGTAAGGGAGGAATGAAGAGCTTGGTGAGAGGTCAGGTTGGTATAGCTACGGTAATACGTACAATAGAGCCGGAAACATTTGCGATTGAAGTAGATGTACCGGTTGTAGCAGTTGTTAAGAGCGATGTAGTTGAAGTTCCACGAGAAGTAATGTTACGAGGTGCGGAGGCAATTCGCCACATTACTGGATGGGATGATCCTGTAGAGGCAGGGTGTGTCAAAGCTTACATGGTACAAGAGAAGCATGTAAGCTGGCAGGATGCGATTGTGGAAGAGAAAAGGAGACGTGATGATGATGTTGTTGATCCGGAGGAGGCTACAAGGAGAACCAGAGCCACTAAGAGGAGAGTGCAACAAGAGACTTCACCTTCCGATATCCCTTCGACGTCTCAAGGGGCATCTACATCTGAACCTATGGTTGATGTTCCTATTCATGACACGGAGATGAGAGAGAAAGACAAAGGAGCGTCTTCAAAGGGCAAAGGTAAAGCACCGACCTACAGACTACAATCTGATATTGAGACCAGCACCAACTTGAAGGAGATTCTTGAAGAGAGAATTTTAGATGCAAAGATAGAATTTTCTTTGCGAGAGGCCTTGGGAATAGCAAAACGTGACTTTCATGAGTTGATCATAGATGTGATCAAGAGAAAGAGGCAGATGACTGCGGATACGGTGATGGTGAAAGCATTGGATACTGACATCATTGGGGAAGAAGATGAAGAGTTAGGACGCGTATTTGCCCAAAAGCATGTACTACAAGCGTCGAAAGGAAGAGAGGCAAGAGTTTCGGACTGTGCTGCAGAACATGGCGACGAGAAGCAACATGAGAGTCACTATTCTCGAGCATATTGGGCTCTTGCAACTACAGAGACAAGGGTCCGACTAGGTAACTTGTCGGAGGCTATAGTGGCGTTGGTGGATCACGGTTCGGAGATTAATATCATGTCCAAAAACGTTTATGAGAAGAGGAAGTGGCCAATCGACACAGGACATGGATGGGTTCTTCGTGCTGCTAACAACCAAAGAGGTGAACTTTTTGGTGCTTGTCCAGCTGTCAAGATTCGAATAGGAGATATAGAGATAGAACAAAACTTTTTTGTTCAGAGTGTAGTTGCTTATCCTGTGATCCTTGGTCAACCGTACATTACTACGTCTAGGATGGAGACGAAAGTAATGGACGATGGGTCTCATTATGCTCGTATCAGAAGTCAAGATGGTACGAGGGCGATACAGTTTCTTACTGTACGTACGGGACATGAAAGGAACAGAGAGAAGCTAAGGGACAGTCCCTTAAGGACAGACAAAGAGTTTTCAGATTTTTAGTTAGCACTCCTGTAGAGCGGGAGTATGGGAGTGTTGATAGGAGAAAGAGCCTTCCGCTAGTGCTAAAAGATGAAGAAGAGATGTTTAACTGTGGATTTGCTCAGTTTTCTGAAACATGTGTAAATAGATTTCGAGTGGTAGAAGAGATGGATAGTGTACAAAGGCGATGTGTGAAGAAGCAAGAAGATCTCTTCAAAACTCAAGGAGTTTTGTTAGATCAGGAGTTCATTAACGGAGTGTATGAAGAAGAGGGCTTTGAAGATACTCTTGAGGAGGTTTTGTCGTTTATAAGCACCGATTCTTTGGTTAATGGATTAGTCGCGATCCGTTCACGCGAATTACATGAGGAGATTACAAGATTCGTCGAGGGTGGCTACAAGGTTCAACTTCAGATGAAGGGAGATCATGAGTTGGAGTTAGAAAGGAGTAGAGCCATGAAACAGCAAGACGCACAGGTTCATACAAAATACAAGACTGTGGCGCGTAAAGTGAAGCCGGTGGCTACTCAACTACCTGAAGACTCTAACAAGCAAGTGGAACGAGCAACGACTGAACCAGTTCGGTGGGATTCACAGAGAGTAGGGCACAGGTTCACAGAAGAGACACTCAAACGACTGCAGATTGGAGAGGGTGAGTTTCTCACTGAGGAAGAGAGAAAGTGTTTTCATGAGATGTTGAGAAGGCATGGAAAGGCTTTTGCTTTCAGTGCAGAAGAGATTGGATGTGCAGATACGAGTGTCGTAGCACCCATGGTGATCTTCACAATACCACATGTGCCTTGGGACTTGAAGCCTATACCAGTGCCACGAGCTATGTTGCCAAAGCTTGTTGAATTGTTGAAAGAGAAGATACGCATGGGTATTTTAGAGCCATCTATGGGACCTTACTCGAGTCGGTGGTTTATCGTACCCAAGAAGTCAGGGGCTCTTAGGTTCATCCAAGACATGCAACATGCTAACAAGGTGACTATCCGGAACATGAGATCAGTGTTGATATAGTCCCAAGCTCTAGTAGATCGACGGCTACCATTAGCCGGAGTGGTTAGGGTTGTTAGAGTTAGTTAGAGGGCTAACCCACCATTAGGGTTTTCCTTGTACTCACCTCCACTATATATACAGAGAGAGGCAAAGCCTCTCTCATCTCATTCCTATTTTACTTCCTTGTCTACTCGCTCTCTCTCTTCTTGGAGTGTCCTCGAAGTATCGATCTTTCTACATGGTATCAGAGCTGGTGAGAATGTGTGTCCTTTGCCGATGAGCAAGATGGAGTTTGGAGTACAGGAGAGAGCAGCCGGAGTTGTGCCTGATGTCGAGCACTATCCTGCTGATGCGTTCGGGTGAGACGAAACCGTTTCTTTCGCCACCAGAAACTTTGAACGCGATTTCGGAGGCCTAGATGATTTTTTCTCGCTGTTTTTTGTCGACAAATCCCTCTAGGGCCATCTTGTTCAGAAGATGCGAATTGTGTACTGGGCCAAGTTTCAGTCGATTTGGAGATTTCCAGCGGCAGTTTTTCAATTGGATCTTTTTCGACCAAAACGAAAGTTTTAGGACTTGAGTCTAAAACAAATACTGTTCCGAATAAGGGAACTAGCTATTTGAAAAAATTTGAAAAATTTGAAAAATAGCTATACTAGCTATTTGAAAAATTTGGAAAATTTTGAGGGGTCGCACACCCAATTTGGACCTCGTTTGGTCTAGTTTCGGCCTTTCTTGGTGTGTTCTTTTGACGTTCCCGTCGTGTTTTGTACATCTACAGTTCGCGCACAGGTTCTTTTCTCGTTGTCGCTGCAGGAGGAGTTCGCGGAGTCGCCTCGTTGTGACTTGTGACAACTCTTGATCGCGCCATGGGGAGAGACGAGTTTCGTGCAGTTTCTAGGAGGTTTTCCGCGTACAGAACAGCGCAATTTCGACATTGCAGCTATGGCGGAGTCTGTGTCTTTGATCACTGGAGAGAAACTCGACAAGAACAACTACCAAGTGTGGAAGTTCCGGATGAAGACCTTCCTGCAGGGACAAGATCTATGGGATCTTATCACTGAGGAGGAGAAAGCGCCTGAAGTGCCAATTTCTGACCCGAAATTCAAGGAGTGGAAGAAGCACTCCTATCAGGCTATACACTACATCGTGCTGACAGTTTCAGCATCGATGATCGGTCACATCCAGGATTGTGATACCCCCAAGAAAGCTTGGGATGCACTCGTGCATCTGTTTCAATCCGGAACAGAGGCGCGGAAGCTGCAATTGCTGCAGCAGTTCAACACCGTGAAGAAGGGGTCGATGTGCATCAACGACTATGTGAACAATGTCAAGCAGCTCGCGGATCAGCTATCTTCTGTAAAAGTCGAGATTGATCCCACTGTCTTGATCGGAGCCACATTGCAGGGACTACCTGCAGAGTACAAACGTTCATAACATCGATTTCGACCAGAGAACCCCTTCCGCGGTTTGATGAGCTTGTTCCTATGATGTTAGGAGAGGAGGTGCGTCTACTGGGGAGTTCTACTTCGACGGGTCAGCAAGAATCTGTCTATTTTGCAGGTTCTGGAGGATCTCGAGGTAGGGGTCGTGGCAAAGGTGCTGGACGTGGACGGGATCGCAGACAGCAACAGCAATCGCAGCAGCAGTAGAACCAGCAGAACCAGCAACAGTCTGGTGGTTCCAACAACAATCAGAGAAGAGCGCCTGGTTCCTGCAACTACTGCAAGAAACAAGACCACAATGCGAATCAGTGCTACAAGAAGCAGAACGATCAGAGACAACACGACAACAACCCCCAACAAGGTAACAGCAACCAGCAAGGCTATGCAGTCACTGAGCATGTCTA
Source organism: Asterella californica (assembly GCA_036924285.1). Lineage (NCBI taxonomy): Eukaryota > Viridiplantae > Streptophyta > Marchantiopsida > Marchantiales > Aytoniaceae > Asterella > Asterella californica. The sequence continues at coordinate 20,941,129 of JAYKYS010000011.1, read as the reverse complement.
TTAGGAGCAGTTGCTGATTACTACGCATCAGAGTTATGCAGTTTTTGAGCCGCAGACTGACTGGGTGATCGACTCCGGCGCCACCAGTCACATGACTCTCCATCGGGAGTGGTTTACTTCACTCGAGCCTGTGGAGACTCCACAGTTTATGGTGACAGGAGATGACACCAAGCACAAGATCCAGCACAAGGGTAACATTCCACTTGACATTCCTGCTTCAACGTTTACTGGTATACGGAATGTCTTACATGTACCTACATTGACTAGAAACCTGCTATCTGTAGGACAGTTGATAGAGCAGGGTCTGCAAGTGCGCTTCAATAAAGATGGATGCTTTATTGAAGATTCGAATAGCACTGTCATAGCTCGAGGTATCAAGAGTGATAGGCTGTTTAAACTAGATGCATCTGCGCCTAAGTTACAGGCTGCCATGTATGGACAGAGTGGTCCAGTAGTGTCTGATATTGACATCTGGCACAAGCGAATTGGGCACATGAACTTCCAGAGGCTGAAAAGCCTTCCGAGTTCTGACCTGGTTACAGGTCTGCCCAAATTCGAATCCAGTGAGCCCATTGGAGTCTGTGCAGCATGTCAATTCGGCAAGCAAGCTAGACAGCCCTTTAAGGGATCAGGTAGTAGAGCGAACAAGCTTCTGGAGCTTGTTCACACTGATGTATGGACTGCTTCTCAGCCAAGTATGACCGGTTTCCAGTACTTCGTGTCGTTCATTGATGACCATTCGCGTTATACTTGGATCTATTTGTTGAGAAACAAGTCCTTTGCCGAAGTACTGTCAGCATTTCAGACTTTCCGCTAGTTGGTGGAGAAACAGTCTGGAGCATCTATCCTCTGTCTAAGATCTGATGGAGAAGGCGAGTTTCTTTCTGGAGAGTTCGATGCATATCTGCGTGAGCATGGCATTCGACGCCAGAAGACCTGCAGTTATAGTCCGCAGCAGAACGGGGTTGCGGAACGCAAGAATCGACATATAGCAGAAGTTGCTCGTGCGATGTTGAACGAGAAGACCATGCCTAGACCTTACTGGGCAGAAGCTGTTTCATGTGCGGTGTATCTGATGAACCGGACGCCTACAGCGGCAGTCCACAGCAAGACACCGATGGAGGTCTTCACAGGCAGTAAGCCTGATTACTCTTTCCTTAAAGTTTTCGGATGTATCTGTTATGTGCACATACCTGATGAAAGACGTAAGAAACTAGATCCGAAAGCAGATAGATGTATCTTCCTTGGTTATGCTTCTGATACGAAAGGATATAGGTGCTACAATCCTTCGTCCAAGCAGTTCTATATCAGTAGAGATGTCGTTTTTGATGAGCTACAGTCTTGGTTTGCACCTGCACTTGTGATAGCCATCCCTGTACCTACTGTAGAACCAAGGAGTCAGTCCACTGTAGTACCTCAGAGTAGTACGTTGAGTGGAGGATCTGGAGAAGTCATTGATTCCAGATCAGAATCAGTTGCACATAGAGCTGGAGTCCACGTAACACAGCCTAGTAGAACTAGTGTAGTTTCTACACAGGATGAGCGCGTGCTATTGCAGCGTATGTTTGACTCATCCAGATATGTGGATCTTCCACATCCACTGGATACTTTGTCCCAGACCTTGGCGTCTACGTCAGATCAGTTGCAAAGGGAGGTGACTAGTGCACCAATTACCTCTCGCAGATATGAGCGGCCAAAACATCCAGTGAGTAGGTATATGCATGAAGGTTTTCTTGCTGCGCACCATGCATATATGGCCAATGTTCTTCAAGAACAGGAACCGAGTTCGTTTGAGGAGGCGATGCACAAGGCCCAATGGGTAAGTGCTATGGAAGCTGAACTTGCTGCGCTTCATCACCAAACAGACTTGGGAGTTGGTAGACTTACCTCAGGATAAGAAAGCGATTGGTTGCAGGTGGGTCTTCAAGGTCAAGCCCAACTCGGATGGTACCGTGTGTCGGTACAAGGCCAGATTGGTAGCTAAGGGCTACGCACAGCAACATGGAGTGGATTTTGAGGAGACCTTTGCTCCTGTTGCGAAGATGGTGACTATTCGAACAGCAGTTGCAGTTGCAACTCAGAAAAGTTGGAAGATGCACCAGATGGACTTCAAGAACGCTTTCCTCAACGGCGATCTTGAGGAGGAGGTCTACATGCAGCAACCTCCTGGTTATGAGGATCCTATGTTCCCTTCCGTGTATGTAAGTTACAGAAGGCTCTCTATGGTCTGAAACAAGCACCAAGAGCATGGTATGCAAAGATCAATTCTTATTTGCAGTCTCTTGGTTTCCAGCTTTGTAGTTCATACTCTACCTTGTATTCATTGAGAATACGAGACCGGATTGTTGTGATCACCATCTATGTTGATGACTTGATCATTACCGGTAACTTTGAGGAGCTTATTTCCCAGATCAAGGATCACTTGAAATCCGAGTTCGAGATGATGGACTTAGGAGAACTCAAGTACTTCCTTGCTGTGGAGTTCATTAGAGATGGGAAGGATGTTTGGCTTGTACAGCGACAATATGCTCTCAGTATGCTTGAGAGATTTGATATGCTTGATTGCAAACCCATTGCTACACCATTAGAGCAAGGGGTAAAGCTAGGAGCAGAGGATGGTGAGTTGTTGGATGATCCACGCATGTACAGACAGATGGTTGGAAGTCTTATCTACTTGACCATCACCAGACCAGACTTGAGTTATGCTGTCGGTCTGATTAGTCAGTTCATGCAGTCACCACGGAGACCACATTTTGAGGCTGTCAAGCGGATCCTCCGCTACGTGAAGTTCTCAATGCAGTACGGACTTCACTATCGATACGGTGGACCATTGTTGTTACATGACTACACAGATGCTGATTGGACAGGAAGTGCTGACAAGAGATCCACGTCAGGTTACGCTTTTGGACTTGGAAGCGCTGCTATAAGCTGGGCTTCTAAGAAGCAACCCACAGTTGCTTTGTCATCCACAGAAGCAGAGTATCGAGGAGCAACAAACGCAACATGCGAATCGATTTGGCTTCGATGTCTGCTATCTGATATTGGTGTGGAGTGTACAGATCCTGTTGTTGTATATACAGACAACATTAGCAGCATGAAGTTAGCTAGTAATCCTGTTTTTCATGCTAGGACGAAGCACATTGAGGTGCACTATCACTTTATTAGAGAGAAGGTCCTTGCAGGAGAGATTGAGCTCAGTTATGTGAGCACAGGAGATCAGGTTGTCGATATCTTCACTAAGGCGTTGCCTAGAGATAAGTTTGATGCTTTCAAACATTTTCTAGGAGTACAGGATGTAGAGATGAGCTTGAAGGGGAGTGTTGATATAGTCCCAAGCTCTAGTAGATCGACGGCTACCATTAGCCGGAGTGGTTAGGGTTGTTAGAGTTAGTTAGAGGGCTAACCCACCATTAGGGTTTCCCTTGTACTCACCTCCACTATATATACAGAGAGAGGCAAAGTCTCTCTCATCTCATTCCTATTTTACTTCCTTGTCTACTCGCTCTCTCTCTTCTTGGAGTGTCCTCGAAGTATCGATCTTTCTACAATCAGGACCCATAGTAGATGAAGTTGCAGAAGCTTTTGCTGGTCGTGCTATCTACTCTATTGGAGATTTATACTCTGGGTGTGATCAGTTCCAGTTGGCAATAGAGAGCAGAGATCTCACCACCATGCGTACTCCACTTGGGCTTGTAAGGATGTGCACATTACCACAAGGAGCGACAAACTCCGTTGCTCATGTGCAGAATGCAATGAATAGGATTTTGAGAGAATTCATTCCGGAGAAGACCATACCTTTCATAGATGATATTCCTATGAAAGGATGTGCAGTCGAAGACAAGGATGAGAAGCTTATTGAGGATGGATGTCGAAGATTTGTGGTTGATCATATTCACGATGTGGAGATGATCTTAACAAGGCTTGAGGAGGTAAATCTCACTCTTTCAGCAGAGAAATCGAGCTTTGGAGTTCCGGAGATTGTTGTGGTTGGTCATCTTTGTGGAGCTTTTGGCCGACGTCCAAACCCATCAAAGGTTGATGTCATTGGGAGGATGAAAGATTGTGTCAATAGCACAGAGGTTAGGAGATTCTTGGGAGCTTGTTTGTTCTATCGAGTGTGGATTTCTCATTTTGGTCACATGTCTGAACCGTTGTATGAGTTGCTGAGTAAGCAAAGGAGGTTCACTTGGGGTGAGGAGCAGAGGGTCGCTATGGTGCGACTAAAAGAAGCGTTGAAATCACCACCAATTCTACGACAGTTAAGCTATGATTGTGGTAGACCCATAATCATTACTGTTGATACTAGTCCTATCGCTATAGGTTGGGCAATAGGGCAGGATGATGGTGAAGGAAAGAGATTTGCAACAAGATTTGGTGCTCGTATACTTACGGATCGACAAAGGAGATACCCTCAAGTCAAACGAGAGCTCTGGGCGTTGTAACTGCAATGAAAGCTGAGAAGGAGTATCTCATTTGAGCACATGTACTACTTGAAACTGATTGCTTACCTTTGTTGGGAATGATAGCAAACTGCACAACGCCTGATATTGCTATGTTACGTTGGATAGCTTACGTTAGGTCGTTGAATCCAGAGTTGAGACACATAGCAGGAAAGATGAATTCGATGGCAGACATGTTGTCTAGAGCTAGGTACTATCAAGAAGAAGATATGGAGGCAGAAGACATGGATGAAGATGATGCAGAGGAGGGGCAAGTTCTACAACTATCGAGCGAGGACCGGAGTCGCTTGGATGGTGTTCTTCCTTTCAAAGAAGAACTTTACTGTGGAAGACTCAAGGAAATCGAACGCTATCTAAGCACTCTTCAGAAATATGAAGAATGGACGGAGAAAGTCTTCAAGGAGATACGACATCAGGCCTATGATTATCTATTACGAGATGGATATCTATGGAAGAGGTCAAAGAGGAGAGATGGAGTACCCTTGAGAGTAGTGGATGATGCAGAGACCAAGAAACAAGTACTCGAACAATTTCATGATACCTTATGGGCAGGACATCGAGGTACATGGGCAACCTTTACCAAGATCAAGGAGAGATATTGGTGGAAAGGATTGTATCGAGATGTAGAGAAGTTTGTTGGGTCATGCATTGAATGTCAATTCCAATCCAAGATTCAGTATAGGGATGGATTGAGACTCACATATCCCTTGTCCATTCATTTCCAATGGGTTTTGGATTTGGTTGCCATGCCACCAGGAATTTGGGGCATGCGTCATTTAGTTTTGGCTCGGAAAGAGCTATCTAACTTTGTAGAAGGGAGAGCTCTACGCACCAAAGCTACTGAACCTGTCTGTCGATTCATATTAGAAGATATCGTTTCTAGATATGGAAGCGTGGGGAGAATCCGTGCAGATAGAGGAGAGTTGAATGCAGATGAAGCACGTGAGTTCTTCAACAGATATGGAATACGATTGAAGTTGACCACTTCGATGAACCCGAAAGCGAATGGAAAAAGTGAACGAGGGCACCCACCAATCATCCAAGCATTGGTGAAAGCGTGCAGGGGGCGTCATGGGGATTGGCCTAGACTTCTTCCTTTTGCGTTGTGGGCTGATAGAACTACTCATAGTACTGTCACTGGTTACATGCCTACAGAATTGATGACCGGGCAAAAACCTATCATGCCAGCGGAAGGAGACGTTCCTACTTGGGTATGTCTACCTTGGGAGGATGGTTCTGATAGGGAAGGACTATTGGCACTACGAATTCAGCAGCTTGAGCGACGTGAGGAGGACCTCGAAGAAGCATTGGTCAAACTCAAGGACGCGAGGTTGAAGAACAAGGAGCGGTTCGACAAGACACATCGACTGCGGAAGAAGCCAATCTGAGAAGGTGACTGGGTCATAGTATATGACAACAGTTTGGATAACCAACATAGCAATATCAAGAAGTTTGCACGACGTTGGTTTGATCTTTATGTTGTTGTTGCCGTTCACGACAACGCCACATATGATTTGCGAGAATTGGATGGTACACTCTTGAAGTTACCCATTGCTGGTAAAAGGGTCAAGGTTTTCAGAAGACGTGAAGGATTTCTTGATTTCGATGAACTTCTCGAGTCTGATTCTCATCTTTCTAGACCATATGCCAGAGAAGATGATGATGAACCTCACAATTCAGAGAATGATGAGGGCTACAATGATGACTATGGATAACAAGTTGGTACATACCGGAGAATGTGCAGGTTTGGAGGGGGTGAATGTCCTGTTATGGGATCAGTTAGTATGTAAATTATGCGTATAAGTGCATTTTGCACACAGTTGTAGAAGTTGTGGTGTAATGAGATCTAAAACTTTGCTCTTATGAGCTTAGAATGCTCTATTATCTGCTGGGGGTCTCCATGGGGCAGAAAAGGACAAGGTTGAGTCCTTTAACTTCCCATTGGTCCACCAAAAAGTGAAGATCACTTGTCATCTACCTAAGTGTGTGCTCTGGGAGGATCGAGGGACTTTCACGAGGGATTTTGGAGATCAGAGGACATGAACGGAGAGCTCTCGACGGGAGGAGCAACCTGAGCCCAAATTTCACTCGATTTGGAGGTCCAGGGCATACGTTATGACCATTTGAAGTTCATAGAGTGATGGGAGTGCATAGCTTTCTCTTCCGATTGTAAGATTAAGGAGTTTGAGTGACTGAGCCGTCAGATTGAGACCAGATTTCATGAGCTTGTAGTCTGGCAGTTGCTGAAGCTTTGACCCCAAATTTCACCACCGGATGTTCTGCGGATTGAGCGCAATGGCGATTTGCAGAAAGCTTTCAATCTGGAACAGCAAGTTTGCAGATTTATGGAGGATGATCCGAACGGTCAAATCGGCTCAAATTTCCTGAGTAGTGAGTTTACCTTCTGAATTGATAGCACAGGAAGTTTGAGTGGAAGTGGACGGTTCATTTAGACGAAGAAGCTTCTGTCCTGAATCTGAGATTGGAAGTGCGTGTTAGTTTCTGAGAATTTGTGTTAATTGTGGGAGGAGATCTAGCCGTCAGATCTTCCTGAAATTTGACCTGTAAATAGAGATTTTAGTATCCTACCTACGTGGCAGTTTGAGAGGAGACTGAGCTGTAGATCTGTACCTATCGTGTGTGAAAGTTCGCTGTTTTTCTGTCGAGTTGTATCGGCTACGATATCTAGTCTAGGTCCCGAGTCTTGTTAGCGGCAGCTGGCAGAAAAGTATCCAGTGTGACGTTTTTATTGCTTTGAAGAGTATTCTAGGCGCAGATAAGACTTTAGCGATCTATGTTGTAACCACGTCATGTGGTTGTCAGGTTCGCACTCAACGGACAAAGTGCGATCCTTGACTTGTAAAGTCGACTACCTGTCTAGCCTAGTCTCTTGTATTGGGACATGTTACGGTGCATGCATTTGAACCTTTCACCCAGACGACTTACACGTGGATGAGTATGACGGCACCAAACATGCGATGTGCATGTGTGCCATCTCATCGGCCCGTGTGGCTTGGGTTGCTCGGTTAGGGAGCTTGCACCTATTCTTGTTTTGTGTTCGAAACTTTTAAGCACAGGGGAGTGACCTGTGTGAGGACATTCGACCTTAAGAAAATTCAAAAGATTGTTCATGGAAGGATCGTGGGGATCCTATGAGATTGTATCGGTGTTCTGTGGATCGAGATACCCTTGTAGTTGGAGTGCAAATGTTGTGAGAGATGGACGAAGGACTCTATTTACCGCCCAGATTCTCTTTTCGAAACCTTTTCCAGATTAAACTGATGTACATGGAACAGTTCATTTCCAACAGTTTCTGATAGGATCCTTCGGGCATAACTTTACCGCGCAAGTCATGCTCTCGCCTGTCCCTGTGATCTTACATGTTGTCACTTACGGCCAAGAATGGGATCTTATCGTCTTTATCCTCATCTAATGAATGATGGATCTAAATCAGCTCCCTCCTGTAAACTTTAACACCGAGTGCGAGATAAGATACATCTGTCGACCCAAAGTTATGTACGAAGCCCTAGTAGTGAGAAACTTCGGAGAGGAATACTACCGAGAGATCATGTCATCGCATATCCCGTTTGTCGTGTCCATGATCATTCAATGATTATCCATGATCACCATCGTGTGGTTATCTTGACCCATTACTGATAGAAAGAAAGTGCTTAGATATCGAGAAAGTCAGAGAGAAATCTACGTGATACTAGTCGCTCTCTTGTGCATCGATCGTTGGCCATAGTCAAAAGGTACGCCCTTGCTCAAAGAAAAGGCTCTCGCTACGACAACGTAACGGACCCTCACGTCTTCTCGCGCATTCTGCCAACCTTTCCAATCTTCTAGTCTCTCTAGGAAGATGTGGATTTGAGAAGCTTGGAAGACCGAGAGGCACAGACCTAGTTCCCGTCTTCCAACTTCTCGAAATAACAAAACAACTCACCAAGCCACTCAGGATTCGTACCAAGCCTCTCTTAACACCAAAGCAAAGCAAATCCACTCTTGATACGAATTGTATACAATCGTCTTCCGAAGACAGTCAGGGTTCCGAAGCATCTTCCGAAGATGTTCAGATCTCAGAAGCGTCTTTCGAAGATGTTCCAATCTTCCTAAGCGTCTTCTGTTCAAGGTTTCGGAAGAAGAGGGATGGTAGGGTACGAAAATTGATAGCTGGGATCTCCACTTTGAGGACGATGAGTAAAGAAGCTCGAATTGCACTCGGGAATAAACAAGGAGATGGCTGTCGGAAATTGGGCAGCGCTTCCGCGCCCAATGTCTCAAAAGGAAAAACGTGGGGGGGGGGAGAATTGATCGATCGGGTTGCTTGCAAACAACTGGGGAAGCGCGGGGGATACCAAACAAAGGCGAGAAGCAGTGGGGAAGGAAAAAGAACATGGGAAGAACCTCTATAGTCTTCTGTCTTCTTCCTGGCCTTCCTTCAGTCTTCTGCGCACTTACGACTTCGACCTCAGCTCCAATGCGACTCCATTAAGCTGCTGTTGCTGCCGCTACCAATGCCTCGCCACTCCTCAATCGATCCGGACTTCCACCTTTGATTCCTCGCAGCTGCTCTTCAATGTCTGCTTCCGGGAGTCTTCGGAAGACTCCTTCAGCTCGATACGCTTATGCTCTCAGTAATTCGACCTCGCCTTCCTTCTAGCTTCGAATCAATCTTGACTTCACTCAATTTCACCTCACTGCCTTCCTCACTCAAATCAATCACTCGTGAATCGATCTTCTAACCAAAATGCGCCTTCGCTGCGAGAAGCTGAAATGTGCTAATGCGCTTCCTGTGCATCTTCTCCCGCAGTAAGGAGTTTCGACCTTCCCGACCTACTTGACCTAACTAACTTACTCGGTGTTGCCGGGTAGGTGCACCTACTCCTTACGTGGTTAAGCTTCCGCGGTTGCCGTCTTCCGGAAGATACGTGTCTTCCGTCTTCCATCTTCTGTTGTCTTCTGTCTTTGGAAGACACAACCGAGAAGACGCTTCCCGGAAGACGGTCGTCTTCTGAAGAAGTCAACTTCTTATTACAAAAAGATCGTAAGATCATCTTCCTTCTAAGGAAGCCGTAATCTTAAGTAACAAACGCTTCTTCAGTTATACAAACAAGTTATTAATCTTAAAAATTTCAAAAATTCGTGAATCCTGTAAATTGTGGGCACCACATACGCCCACCCTCACATGTTTGCGTCCCCGCAAACATCAGTGCTTCAGCACTTCTGTTCACGTCCAATACTTCTTAACACGCCACCCATTTACACGAGTGGTCATCAACGTACCGTCCAACTCTTCCAACTGCAAGGAACCATTGGTGAAGACCTCCAAGACGCGGTAAGGTCCCATCCAGCGAAGATGAAGTTTCCCAGGGAACTTAAGATGCTGATTGTCGTAGAGAAGAACCAAGTCCCCATCTACGAGGGTCACCTTCTTCAGCTTGCCATCATAGTTCACCTTACGTTGCGCTTGTACCTCGTACGTCTTCTCCAAAGCTGCATTCCTGTCTTCTTCGAACTCTACAAAGTTCAGAAGATGCTTCTCCTGGCTTTCCTCTTCTTCCATGCGTTCGGTTACGGCTAATCTGTAAGTAGGGACCTCTAACTCGATGGGCACAATAGATGTCATGCCATAAGTTAGGTAGAAGGGTGTCTTCTGGGTCGTGACTTTGGGTGAAATCCTGAAAGTCCATAACACAGATGGCAATTTCATGTCCCAATCATACGCATGGTTAACAGTTATCTTATTCAAGATATTACATAGAAGACCATTCGACTTCTTTGTCAGTCCGTTCGCTTTCGGGTTATACGGCGTCGTCTTCCGATGCTTTATCTTGAAGTATTGGGTCAGGAGGGAAATAGTCTCATTTAAGAAATGAGTACCCTTATCTGATACCAATTCCAGTGGACATCCGTATCGAGTGATAATGTTGTGCCAGAGGAACCTGGCTACCACTGCGACGTCATTTTTCCTTGTAGCTTCGCCTTCCACCATCTTGGTAGCATAGTCGGTAGCTATCAAAATATATCGTGCTCGTGTTCTTCTAGCCACCGGGGCGATAGACCCAACAAAGTCGATTATCCACTTTTCAAAAGGAGCAAGCGGAAGAATGGGAGTAAGAGGCCACCTAGTAGTAGCTGTTGGTCTTCCCACCCTCTGGCACGCATCACATTTCCTGATCTCCTGAAAAGTGTCTCTGTACATGGTCGGTCACCAGTATCCGACGTCCAACATCTTCTTCACTGTGGTCTTCAGCCCGTCGTGACCCCCAGCATCTTCGTAGTGAAGATCCGTGATCACTGGCTTAATCTCTGAAGGCTCAAGGCATCTCCTTAGCTTCTCGTCATGTCCCTTCCTAAACAAGATATCCTGGAAGATGGCATAGGGACCTGCCTTGTGTAAGAAGACAGCCTTCTACTCCGCATCCAATCCCTCGGGATACTGTTGGTCTTCCAAGAACTTCCTCAAGTCCTTGAAGATCGATTCTTCTGTGGAAGTCGCAAAGACTGGATCAGAGGACCTAGTCTCGTCTTCTTCTTCGCCCCCCCTTAGATGAAAGTGTCTATGCAAAAATTGAAAACAGCTTCTCGTCAGGGAACTCGTCTTTCACTTCATCTTCTCGTCGTACCGTCTCCAATCTGGATAGGTAGTCAGCATTAACATGCTGTCTTCCAGACCTGTACTCAACTGTGTAAGTAAATTCCTAGAGTAGAAGAATTCACCTAGCTATCCTACCAGACAAATCTGCTTTCTTCACAAGATGTTTCAAAGAAAAATGATCCACATAGAAGACAAACGGGTTGGCTAGAAGATAGTGCCTGAACTTTCTACAGGAGTAAATCATGCCAAGACACTCCCTTTCAGTTGTAGAGTACTTCTTCTCTGTATCGCTGAGTTGTCTTCCCGCATAGTAGATGGGATAATCCTTCTTCTTCTCATCTTTCTGACTCAATACCACCCCTATGGCGAAAGCAAAAACATCCACATAAATATGGAAGACTCTCTCCCATCAGGTGGCCTTAGGACAGGGGATTCTGACAGAAGCCTTTTCATTTCTTCGAATGCTTCCTGCTGCTCAGAAGACCAAATGTAAGGTTCGTCCTTCTTCAGCAACTTGGTAAGTCTTCCTGCTACCTCTGCATATCTATCAATAAACCTCCTGTAGTATCTTACGTTGCCCAGGAAGCTTCTCAACTGAGTCAGGTTAGCAGGTGGGTGAAGTTTCATGATCACTTCCACCTTAGCACAGTCGACTCCTATACCTCTTTCAGAAATCCTATGTCCTAGCAAAATTCCCTCTGACATACCAAAGAAGCACTTCTCAGGGTGAAGAGCTAAACGATGTTCTCTACACTTCAAAAAACACTTCCTTAGAAATATCAGGTGGTCTTCTTTCGATCCAAACACACAGAAATCATCCAAGAAGATCTTCATAAAAGTGCGAAGATACTCCTTGAAGATTGTAATCATCAATCTCTGGAATGTGGCGGGCACGTTGCATAAACCAAACGGCATTTGATTGTATGCATACGTGCCCCAATCAGTAGTGAAAGTGGTTTTCGACTTGTCTTCTTCTCTGATTGAAACTTGGTTGTACCCAGAATACCCATCCAGGAAGCTGTAGAACTCATGTCCTGCTACCTGGTCTAACACAAAATCGATGAACGGTAAAGGATGATGATCCTTTTTCGTGGCCAAGTTCAGCTTCCAGAAGTCCTGACACACTCGGATCTTATCTGTCTGCTTCTTTGGCACGATGACAATAGGAGCTATCCACTCACTACTAAGTACTGGGAAGATGACTCCCGCCTTCAGGTATTGGTCGATCTGATCCTTCATCAGAAGCGAGTACTTGGGATTGAGCCGATACTGCCTCTGCCGTGCAAGAACAACGCCTTCCAGCAAGTCAATGCGATGCTCTCCCAACTCTCGAGGATGCCCTTCATGTCTTCTATGGTCCATGCGAAGACATCTTGGAACTCCGTCAGAAGTTCTCTAAAGTCTTCCAATTGTTGGCTCTCGATCACTTTGGAAAGCTTCAGCTTCTTCCCAGGAGCAACCTCCATTTCTTGAAGATCATCCGGGTTTATCATTCCTTCAGTGTGACTGTACTCACTGGCACCAAAGTATTCCGGTTTGGGAGCTTCTTCTGGTTCAGATTCGTCTTCTGGAAGACCAAGTGTCGGATCTTCTGAAGAGAAGACGATATCTTCGTCTTCTGGAAGACCAACTGTCGGATCTTCCGAAGAGAAGACTGTACTTTCGTCTTCTGGAAGCTCTTCTTCCGCAACTTCGTAGCACTCAATGTATCCACAGATCACTTCCTCTGCTATGTCTGTTACTTCTGTAGTACACAAGTTATTCACCACAAACTCATTGTATCGTTCATCCATGTCAGAAGACGCAGCTGGGTCTTCTGAAGTGTACCCCTCTGTCGTAGAAGGAGTTTCACCTTGGTGTCCAATCTTGATCCAAGGAAGCGAGACCTTAGTCTTCTCACCGGGCTTGGGTGTAGGATTAGGAAATCTCAAACGATGTTTTCTCCAATCGGTATTTACATTTGCAGCATACAGCCATGATCTTTCTATCAACACCTGATATCCAACTCTAGCTACAGGCCGCAAATGATGCAAGTGAGGTAAAAAGATACTCTTCCAATTACTGTCAAGACATCTTTCAGTTGCCCCAAAGGTCATCTTCTGGTCTAGTCCGTCATTCTGAGGATTCTCAGAGTAGGCTGGAACTCAGTGAAGTCTAGGGCATGCGCAGTTTCTTCAGTCATGAAGTTAACTCCGGAGCCGGAATCAATGGGTACCTTCTTCAGAAGACAGCCATGGATCTCCATGTCAAGTTCTGGGGCTCCCAAGTCTTCATGCTCTATCCTTAGGATCGGGGTGCTCTGAGGGAGTTTAGCTGTTCTCCTCTTCCTCGATGATCGAAGCACAGATTGTAACAGCTTCCTGTAACCAGCGTTGTCATCCAAGAGCTGTTGGAAGGTTACATCTGCCTTCTGATTCCACAAATCTCGTAAGAAGTCATAAGGGGATCGCTTCAGAAGAGTGACTGGTGTTTCCAACAAAGAAGATGTAGTAGCTGCTTCCTTGGGTGGAAGACCGAAATGATGTCTTCCCTCGACTGGAGGCTGTTCCCGTGAGACAGGGGCTGCCGTAGTCGGTGGAGGAAGCTGCTGTACTATCTTCCGTCGCTTCTCCAGCTCTTCTTGCATGATCGCTTCAACTTCTTGTCTAATGTCAGGAGCAAAGTACTTCGGATCTTCTCGGTCGTAAGTAGGAGAAGAAGGCCGCTCAGGGGAAGATGACCTCTCCTTTCGCTGCTTCTTCTTCTTAATCTCCTTCTGACGGGATTCTGACTTTCCTTTGCTTCTGGTACTTACCTTGAACACCGCTTCATCCAGGACTTCTTCCGGAGGCCAACTGTCTGAATCAGGACAAGGGCTCCAAACAGTGCCATCCGCCAAAGTGAAAGAAGAAGTTGCTTCAAGTGACTTCGTCTTCTGAGTTGCAGTCGTCTTCTACAACTGAGGTTTCTTTCCTTCACGTTTCTCGGGGTCTGGTTCGTCTTCCTCGATATGGAGACAATCCGTACAATCCTCAGATCTTCTTCTTCTACCGTGATGTGCTGTACCACTGCTAACTCGAGTTTAGAAGCTGATGCAGCTTCTGCAGGAGGCGTGGTCTCTGCAAATCTAACCATTTGCCGTGGACGTAAGGTCTGAGGACAATTTCCCGTGAAATGTCCTGCTTCCTGACAGTTTCCACACAGGGGCACTTGCCCAATCTGTCTTCTCGGATGAGGACAAGTGGACCACCAGTGTCATGTCTCTCCACAATTATTGCACGCTCCAAGAAGAGGGTTTAGAGGTCGTTGTGATGAAGAAGGTTGCCAGGGCGTCTTGGTCTGTACATTACTAGCTCTGTCCCTAGGTACATAACGATTATATTGGGCGGGAGGAGTAGGAGCGAGGGTTGTATCGTCTCGATTCTATAGCAGGTTTCTCCACTGGGATCGTGTAGATATCCCTCATCGTCTTCTTCCCAGCCTGTCCAATTGACAGCTTGGTCTTGTACACTGATCTCTTGTGTGCTCAGAAGAGTTACAAAGATTGCACTAAAGGTTTGGCCGGGAAGCCGTAGGTTGCTTCCGCTTGTCCTTCTGGTTCAGAAGATGAACTTTCAGATCGGCAAACTGCTTCAGAACTTCATCGATCCGGGGATCAGGTGCAGACTGAATGATCTGAGTCTGAGGCATCTTCTGCACAACTTCCTCCCTTGATCGTGTCTTCTCCTTCTTCTTCTTCCGTGTCTTCTTCTCTTGTTCAGATTCAGATTATGAACTTTCGACAATAGACTCTTCAGAAGTAGAGTACACTTCCGAATCACTGTTATCAGTTTCAGTGGACTTTGACTTCCTCTTGGACTTCCTAGAAGGCTTCTTCGACTTCTTGGACTTCTTCGAGGTCTTCCCTCTGTCTTTCATCATATTCCGAGTGATGCTCGAGGTTTCATACTGCTCGGTATGCTTCTATACTTCTACTAAGTCATCACCTCTTCCCCTTCTGCAGTACAACTCCATATCTTGAGACAATCCTCCCAAGTACCAGTCCACGGCTTGCTGGGCACAATAACCGGGTCTTCCTTGGTTCTGAGGGATGTGATCCATGAGGTCTTCGAACCTCTCAGTGTAATCCCGCAGTGTCTTTCTCTTCTTCCGTTCGAGCCTCTGAAGTTATATGAGGGTCATTCGATCATAGCCCACTCCTCTGAACCTCTTCAGAAAAGCTGCCTTCAGAGTAGCCCAAGCGGCCATTACTAACCCATCATCCAACATTTTACTCATCCATTTCTTTCCCTTCCCTACGATCAAACTAGAAAATACACGGAGTCTGTCGACATCCGAGTCTTCCTTGTTGGAGCGAGAGATGGTCTCGAACATCGTGATGAAGTCGTCCGCGTCAGCATCATCGTCGTACGGATGGTACTTCTGCCGAGTGTGGGAAGCCATGTCGATTGCCGGCTGGTGCGACTGCCAACTTCTTCCTCCTTCAGTCCAGGTGGTGGAGATGGTCTTCTCGAAGGTCCAGGCCTGTCTGAATCACGAAGGTCATCTTCTGAGTCAGAACTACTGTCGCTGTCGCCTTCTGAGATGTCTGGAACGATCTCCTCTAGCCTTTCTTCACCTTGAGAAGCCTCTTCCGTACTTGGGAAGACGTCTTCCGAGTAACCAGTACCAAAATCTACTTTGTACACGTGATCGCCTGGTTGGCTTCTGTCTTCTCTAAAGATTATGCTCGAGATGGAAGGCTCTTCCAACTCTACTGATCGGATCTTCTTGAACTCTTCTTCTTTCCTTTGGTGTCTCAGGGATATCCGCTGCTCTCTAGAAGCGGTTCGCTGGGGTGAATGTACCCACTCAGGATCTTTACCCGTGCGTCTTCTGCTTCTTCCTCTGGTCGGAGGCATCCACCAGAGTGCTGAGAAGAGATGTCCCTCTTCTTTTAGTACTAGATCCGGCAGACTGAATGTCTAAACAATCGATCACAAGTTCGTAACGTCTTCTTCTCCTGCTTCCTGTTGTACTCACTGCAGTCTTCCAAGATCGAGTCTTCCAAGAAGCTCTTGGAAGCGGGGAAGCGGCTTCTTCCAGTTCCCCCTGATGTATCTTATCAGCTTCTGGTTGCGGTTCTTGTCTTCTAGCAAGATAGAGTCCCACAACACATTCAACTACAATCGAAGTTAGCTCGAAATGAAACTAACTACTGGCACACAGATCCAAGAAGCTTAGAACAAAAGTTACTAAGATGAAATCTTCGGCAGTGGTGTCAAAAATGATGCTCACTATATGTAGTGTCGCAGGATTACTCCTTTTGCCCATTTAGTATACAAGATATCGTTCCCACAGAAGATTTGCACAAGTAACGCTGCTCTAAGTTCTAAGATCTGTTCAAACACACAAACACACGAGTTTTGTCTAGAAATCCCGTCTTCTCACAAAACCACGCGTCTTCGAGACTCGCCAAAAGGTGCTCTTGACCTAAGCAAACAACTACTAACTAAAATATCACACAACTATTCACAGAGAAGCTCGGGAAGACGCTTCCTGCTTCCAGGTCACTTCTTCCGGTCTTCTCAGTGCCGTCTTCTCGAAGTAATTCTCGGCTTCTGGCGGTTCAACTCGGCTTCTCACACCTCCAGAAGACTGCTCCTGCTTCGCAGAAGTCGACTAGCACGGCTGTTACACCTTACTCTCTTCCACATTCCAACGGATTAGATTAATCACAGGGTGTATGCCCCCCTGTAGCCTTCTCAGGCTTTGCCTACGAAAATGGTCTTCCTGCAGCACTACAACGACATTCATCTTCACGGAAGCTCAATAGAAGTCTCGGAAGCTCACTAGAAGAAGGTAAGAAGATGGGGAAGATGGGAAGATGGGGAAAAAGGGAAAATCCAAACAAGAGAAAACAAGATGAAAAGGAGAAATTAAGATTCCGACAAGCTTCAAGTCCGGATCTTGACTAACAAGCCATCCTTGCTTGTAATAGTTTGGGGAGGAAGACAACAAACGTGCGTACAGTTGCACCGTCTTCTACTTGAGGATGTCGTCTTCTGCTGTGGGAAGAAGGCTTCTTTCTTCTTCTTTCGCTGCTCCGACTACTCTGTCTTCTGGGATCCCTTATCCATAAGACCGTCCGTACGTAGATCCGAAGTGCTCTACTGGACGAGCCAAGCTGCGAATCTGCACAACTGCTGACCGTCACCGTCACTCAAGAAAAACACTTCCCATGCACAATCGGGAGGGAATCCAAGGAAATCCACCATCTAGAGGACATGGACAAAGCTTCTGCACTCAAATCAGCAATCCATTCCCCGAGAAGAAGTCACATTGGCATTGGGAAGCTCACTCCCTCTACTTCCTGCTCCTACTCCTCGACACACTAGTCTAGCCAACAGGACTGCACGAAGATGCCGTTCCCTGCTCCTAAACTGTCCACTACCTCTATCTACATCTTCGAACCACTGCTGGTAACGAGCATGCAGACCCCTCCGGTATAATCCCAATCTATTCGTATGTCTCTAACATCGGGTGTAGTGTGTGTATGCACAGTACACAACAACGTACTTAGTGCGCCTCTCCTGTGGGTACACTCCGTCTAATGTGCACAGTGTGTAATGTGTGTGCGAAATCTTACTCTTCGATCCTACTTATACCTCTACCACGAGGAAACAGAAGGAACCACCACCAGGGAGAGAAAAGCTGCCCCTCCACATGCAAGCGGTTTTCTCTCCTTGTTCTTGCGCTTCCTACTCTGCCACATGAATGCCTAACTAAATTTACACTAAACTGCCACCTCTTGAGATAGCATGTTCGGTTCTTGCTAAGTTTGGAAATGTCAACTTGTCTTCTACGTTTGCTGCCTACTCTGATTGCTCGGAGGCAATCTCTACCTGATCTACTCCTATCGGAACTAATAGCTCGGCTTCTGATAAGCTGGGAAGCCCTGCAATTACCTCGAGTGTCACTGAGGTGGCCTCCTCCTCATCGTTCGTCGCTGGCTCTACTGCTGCTGCTTCGGCTTCTGCTTCTGCTTCGGAAGACGGAAGCGTCTTCTGGGAAGCTGGGTCGACTTGTGCTTCCTTGCAGTGTTCGAGGCACTAGTTCGACACTGGGAGCCATGGTGACCTCATAAGGGTCCGGGGAAGTCGCTTCCTCCACTCGGAATACTTGGGAAGACAACTCTTCTTCCTGTCTTCCAGAAGACATCTTGTCTTCCGGAGCTTCTTCCAGAGTCTTCTCGGCTTCCAACGCTGTCACTACCAAGTGGACAGCGAGGTCGAACTCCTCCTTCTCCAATTCGGATCCAGTCGATGGTGCTGGAGCTTAGGAAGATGCAGTTGCAAGTGGCGGACCTGCAACCTTCCTACCCGCGGTGAAGTTGAACTTCTTCCGAAACGCTTCCACCGACTGAGCTAGTATCCCCTGCGCACGAGCTTCCGCTGCTTCCCGCTGCGTCTTCTCGGCTGCAGTCTGCACTTCTGTGGCTTCTCGCAGTGTCCTCCATGTCGTCTTCTCCTCTGCAAGGGCGGTGATCTTATCCCGCATTCGCAGAACCTCCTGGTCATGCTGCTGTAAGCGCGCTTGCAACTCCTGGTTGCTCTTCTTCAGCTGCGCTGACTCCTTGGCAGAAGCAGTTGCTTCCGCCATGTACTTCACTGCGAGCTTCTCCGTGGTGCGGAGGTTGGCTTCCAGCGCTTCTACCTTCTTCTAGCCTTCTTCCTGCCGCATCAGAGTGCGCAGACCGAATCCAAGCTGTAAGGGCTTCTCCTGTACCTTCGCTCTCTTCTCGATTGTCACGTCAGTTTGGGCACCTCGGCTAGGTTGACCGAGTGCGAAGTGGCGCATCCCGGTAAGGCCGTTAGTGCCGTTAGGGCGAGTTGGGAGGAGAGTCCACTAGGGGTAAACTTCGCAGGTAGGGCTTGGAGGCCTTAGTTCTTTGAGTTGAGCCTTCAAGCTCCAGGCTATGGTGGATAGTCTAGTTGAGTGTAACCTGGATTCTCTTCGCGTTTAGAGTGGGTTTGGCTTGACCGTTTGTGAGTAATCCTTGTTGTGGTGTTGGAGATGGTAATCTCAGTATTCAGATTACTCAAAGAACTCAGTGCAGGTCGAGGCGGAGTTCAGTAAGAGCTCGCTGATCTGAAATCTGAAATCGTCCGCTGGTATCTTCGGGCGTCGTCGTTCGTGCTTGGTTGTTGAAGCTGTGATCGAGTTGTCGCTGTGATTGAGGTGATTGCTGGTCGCAGATCGATTTGCTGTTGTTGGGGTCGAGTGCAGATTTCTGTCATGCGGAAGCGCTGCAGAAATTTTGCGGAATGTTCTTGAAGTGTGTTGTTGGAGCCGGGTTGCGCATTTGGGCGTTGCAGACGGAGTACTTGGCAATGTCAGGCCGGAGTGGGCTCTTTGGAAGCGCATTGGAGAGACGGTTCTAGCGCACTAAGTTTCGTGGAGTTTGGTCGAGGATTGAAGAAGTTATGGCATGTCGAAGTTCGCTGCCGTGTGACCCGAAAGTACCAAAAGGCTAGTTACGTCAGATTTTGGTGCAATTTGTTGTGGAAACTCGAGTTTAGGAGTTTTGTTGTGTGTGTGTGCATTCGCGAATCTGTTGTGGTGGTTTTCGGGTTGGATTTGGAGGTTCTTGCTGTTTTACGTCAGATTTTGGTCACCCGTGTGCACCCGCAAGCTGTTTTCGCTGTTTTGGAGCTTCTTTTGGTGCAATCTTCTGCAATTCGAGTTGGAGCCGAGTCCCTTGGTGTGTGTTGTACCTGTTCGTCTCTACTTCAAGCGGAGCGGAGCGGAGAGTGAGCGGGAGTGTCGAGGTGTGGAGTGCGTTTAGAGGCTTCGAGGAGCAGAGGTGCGTGAGTGCGGAGGCGTGAGAGCGGAGTGCGAGAGTGCGGAGGCGGAGCGGAGCTGAGCCTGAGCCTGAGCCCGAGCCCGCGCCCGCCGCAAGCCAGCTTGCTGGCGTGCGTGAGAGAGGTATCCAAGTTCTAGTGTGTGGGAAGGGTAAAACCAGCTGGTCACCCATCCCAACACTATTTCTGGACCTGGACTCCTGACTTTTTAGTCTTAGCTTTGGCTTTACCACTAGACCAATAGCTCTTGGTGTCCTACAGGGATGCGTGCAAGTACTTATGGACTTGTTTAAGGTAGTAGGAGACCTTCTCGCACGTTCCTAGAGGAGTGGTAGGGCAACCCCATAGTATTAGGGGCAAGCTATAGTTGTGGTAGTGTTTGTCTATACCGTAGAGACGCGTATGTAGGCAGTTGGTGGCAGTTGTCTTGGGTGAGCTAGTAGAGCTACCACGTGGATGTTTTTGGAGCTACTAGAGGTGTGGACATCTAGTTAGTGACCTCCAGTGTCAGTTACGACAGTTGGTGACCATATATTGTGCATGTGGTCACCGACGAGGAGACGTCAGTCCGGGTGGGGCTGGATTTCTCTTTAGGTGAATGTTTGAGTGTGGAGGGTTATCGTTTGGACTTCTTGTGGTTGGAACCCCTCCATATTCTGCTTCCTGTTTGTGCGCCGCGTTTGCTTGTGTTGGCGCTTGATTTCCGGAGTGAGTTCACTCCAGTGTGCTGTCGGTAGTGAGGCTGGAGTTGCGGACCAGTCAGACTACCTTTGTCTCTCTCACGGTGCGGTTGGAGTGACGACCAACAGACCGTGAGAGGCTGCCTGTGGTGATGGCAGGTACAGGTTGCCCTTACCTTGACCGTCCTAGTAGGGGATAGGTGAGCTCAGTAGGAGCGGGGTTAGGCAAGTGATGGTTACGGTGGTGACGGAGATTGCGACTTCCGGTTGGGGAGTGTGCTAGCGGGATTCTCTCATCACGGAGTTCTCGGGAGGTTCTGGTGGGGACTTCTCCGACAGTGGGTATACACGGAGTGGGGTGAGGTACCGACTACCTACACCATTGCCGTCGGTTGTTCCAGAGGACGAGTCAGACGCAGACAGCGCGTTTTCTGGTGGTGAGTCTAGTGTCACCACACCGTTGTTGTGGGACATGGATGAGATCTATGGGGCCACGAAGGGGCCTCGACGTTACTCGGGTACAGTTGGTACCATTGAGCTGGATGACTTCATCCAGGAGTTCGACAGTTGGTGCGATCTGCAGCAGATGCGGAACCCACAGCTGTTTACACCCTTCATGGCGTGGAAGGGTCTGTTCCAGCACTTGGAGGGACCGCCGATGGACGATTATCATGAGTTCAGGCGAGATTACAGTGTTGAGATCGAGTTGTGGAGACAACATTGGTCTCCCAACTACGTTTCTATCACTACTGGCGCAGTTTCGGGAGGCGTAGCACCTGCGAGTTCGGGTGCCAGTAGCAGTGGTACAGCCGCAGGTGGCGGAGTACCTACTACCAGCGGTGCGTCCACAGGTAGTGGAGCGGGTGGTAGTGTGAGCGGGATACCACCAGGGTTTAACCCTGTGGTTCAGTTCTTCCAATGTTTGAGGAAGAACTATCAGGGTGTGCGGACCGACAAGTTGAGGAGTCTGCAGGAGTTCCAGCGGAAGACTGGAGAGAGCCTACGCGAGGCGTTTACTCGCATGAGGCGGTTGATCAGCGTTACCCAAGGGGTGACGGAAGCACAGGCAGTCCAGTTCTGGTATGGGATACTAGACCGGGAGCTGCGTAGGAGAGTTAGAGATGCTACTCTTCTTAGAGATACCGCTCCGACGTTGGCGGTTGTCTTTAGTCTGGCTGAGCGGATTGAGCTCAACATGGTGGAGGAGAGGGTGGTGGTTGCTGGGTTCAGCAAGGAGACACCACATGGAGCGACCACCTCTTCTCGAGGATCACAGGCTACGCAACAGCGTGGTGGTGGTGGTGGTAAGGATCGTGCAGAGCAGTCACGATCGCAGGGAGGTGTTGGAGGATCTGGTGGGCAGAAGCCCATGCCGTCCTTCTCTAGTCAGCAGCAAGCGGGTCCTTGCTGGACGTGTGATGGTCCTCATCAGCAGAGGGACTGTCCACAGAGGAGAGGTTATGAGACGTCAGGGACATCAGGGACGTC
Source organism: Asterella californica (assembly GCA_036924285.1). Taxonomy (NCBI): domain Eukaryota; kingdom Viridiplantae; phylum Streptophyta; class Marchantiopsida; order Marchantiales; family Aytoniaceae; genus Asterella; species Asterella californica. The sequence continues at coordinate 20,919,081 of JAYKYS010000011.1, read as the reverse complement.
TCAAGCAGTACCTAGGCAATGTGAGCATTGCGGACGACCTGGTCACAGTAGTGACCGTTGTTTTGATCTCCATCCCGAGTTGCGGCAAGGGAAGGCTGATCGTGGACGAGGCGGAGGAGCTCAGGGAGGCCGTGGTGGTCGAGCTGGAGGTAGAGGTCCAGCACCTGGGAGAGGACCGGTCGGTCCACCGTCTGCTACAACGTCAGAAGCAGGTATGGCTGCTCGGATTGAGCAGTTGGAGCAGAGGATAGCTAGTATGGCTATGGCTCAGCGGAGATCAGGTGGAACAGAGGCTTCCACGTCTTATGGAGGAGAAGGAGGTGACTTCGACTTCATGGCTGGTGTGGCGCAGATTGAGGCATCTGCAGCAGTGACTAGAGGTGCAGTGCGTGCCTCTGAGCCACGAGGCGCGTCAGTGGAGTTGGATCCACAACGCGGGGAGGCTGGTAGACAAGCCAGGCTTCCCCAATCGTTCACGTTATCGGAGGCGTTGAGGACCACATCTATGGTTCCTAAACGACCTACCGATGGTGCAGTAGAGTTGGAGGCATCGACATCCAGGAGTGGGTGTGATGTGAGTCCACCTTCGACGTCTGTGGATGCGACGTCGAACCCGATGTTGGGGGCGGCTACAGCAGTTTTGCGAGCCCCACTATTCTCAGCCACGGATATGAGGGCATTGGGAGTCAACTTGGCTCCAGTGTTCCAGTTGGCGGCCACGCTCAGTGAGAGCGAGGATGTAGTTACCTCTAGTGCTGAAGTAGTTCAGCGAGAGGCGGTAGACGTGTCCATGGAGTCGAGGATCAGGACAGCTACCAGTGGTACTTGGCAAGCGGCGGCTGCTAGGTTAGATGAGTTACCAGCTAGGCCGGCGATTGACCGTGCTAGTTTGGCACCAGGTGTGGTGTTGTTGGACAACAGAAGTGGTATCTTCTGTTTGGTGGCACCTTCAGGGAAAGTGTATCGACCCCAGAAGGTCTTGTTAGACTCTGGAGCCCAACCGTTAATGTTGGGAAAGGCGGCGTGTATTGGTTTGGGTCTGAAGAAGTCCGAGATAGAGAGATGTCCATTCCAGTTGCAGACATCTCTAGGGGGATCAGGAGGTACGGCTCTACACATGACACGGGAGATGTTGACGGTGAGAGTTCGGCCAGATCACCCCACGGATGGCTCTATGGTGAAGGCCAAGGCCATTGTTACAGCCGCAGAGTCTTATGATGTATTGGTGGGAGGTGCTGTGTTGTACCCTATGGGGTTCGTGATTGACTATTGGGCAGAGACAGCATCTTACAGACCAGGTTGGCAGTCCGGTGAGGGACGAGTGAGCCGCTTACCAGTGCGGTTCAGTGCTAGAGTTGGGACGACGGAGCCTACACCAGGAACGATGGCATCCGTTGCAGGGTTCAGTTCGGTCATCACTTGGCCGGGCGAGTTGTTGGAGGGTAATGCCCATGCGGAGGATACTCCGATCTATGAGGAGGTGGAAGACATGCCTAGCATGTCTACGTTAGTACCATCTGCCTTGGATGTTCCACTCTGGAGTTCGAGTGGAGAGTTGCAGCAGTATGCTGATCAGTTGGTGCAGCAGGCTTGGAGTGAAGCTTTTGTACCACCAGTAGAGGAACAAAGGGTTGTTCCTGCTACTGGCCCTGTGACCTTATCACCGTTGGATACGACTCCCATTGTGTGGCAGTATCCAGAGGAAGGTGTATGTGTGCTGGAGCTGTTTGGAGGGATCAGCACAGGTTTGGCTGCGGTATTGCAAGCAGGTATACAAGTACAGCGATACTTGTATGTGGAGAGAGATGAGATTGCGAGACGCATCTCATTGCGACATGTGGCACGTTTGGTGCAGAGATATCCTGAGTTGTTGCCCATATCAGCTGTTAGAGGATACCAGCAAGCATTACCGTCGGATATTTCGCTGCTGGGGGCGCAGGATCTCACGTTTGTGGGCACCATTCACTTGGTGATAGCCGGATGGCCATGTCAAGGTCACACGCGTGCAGGGAGAGGTCAGGGTTTACATGACCCGCGATCTAGGATGTTCTGGGAGATGTTACGGATCTTACGACATCTCCAGATGCATCAGGTGGATTCTCCAGCGTACATCTTGGAGAACGTTCCTTTGTTGGGTGATGCTCGTACACATATGATGGCGAGTGTGCACCAAGTGCGGTCTTGGGTTGGACCAGCAGTGTTGTTGGATGCAGCGAGAGTGGGATCTCGTGCACATCGTCCACGGTTGTGGTGGACGAACTTGTTACCGAGAGAGGTGCTTAAGCGCGCACACGATGGAGTGAGACGACCAGCGCACCTCACGGTTGATAGCATCTTGGATGCAGGACGACGATCTCAAGTAGTGAGAGTCGTCGATAGGTCACCCATGGCAGTGGTGAACCTAGTGGGACGGCCCATGGTAGCATTACCCACATTGGTAAGCTTTCCAGCGTCACATGCTTACAGAGATGGAGGACCTGGGCTTGTGTGGGATGCTCAATTACGGCAGTTGGTGGAGCCCAATGCCGATGAGAGAGAGCGAGCGATGGGTTTCACTACGGGTACGACGGCAGTAGCTTCGGTGTCGGAGGCTTCACGTCGTCAAGTATTGGGTCAAGCAATGGACTTGAATTGCTTGACATGGATTGTTAGCCTTGGATTGGCTGAGCAGCGTCGGATGCGATCGACGGGTGTTACTGCTCGAGCACTCTTGAGCTCTTTGCCTACCGGGTCGGTGGAGGCAAAGGCTGGGGGCGAGGCACGTGGAGTTCGTCATCCTTGGACATCATGGGATGTCATAGAAGAGAGTGTGGAGTTTGCAGCTAGAACTGCAGAAGTTTTACACACAGTAGCGGTGGAGGTTGTTGGTGGTGAGCAGAAGGAAACTGCTCCAGAGGCTGCAAGATAGCAGTCAACGACTTCGTCTTCTACCTCTAGCATGGTGACAGAGGATACTTGGGAGCCGGAGATCGGACCCAAGCTTATAGGAGAGGAGAGACGAAGAGTTCAAAGATTCCTGAAGAGCTACAGGAATTGTTTTGCCTTCAGTATGAAGGATTTGGGTACCTTGAAGGGACCTGGTATACGGATCGACTTGGCTAATGACACGCCAATCTTTCGACGTCCTTACAGGTACAGTGACATGGAGAGAGCCTTGATCCAGAGTCGGACTCAAGACTTGTTGGAGGCTGGGTTGGTGGAGATGTCGCATGGAGAGTATGCATCTGCCACAGTTATGCCAGCCAAAAAGGATATGTATGGCAACTACACAGATAGACGGATGTGTGGGGACTATCGTCCTATCAATCGGCAGACGAAGTCTGATAAGTATGCCATGCCGACACCTGAGGAGATCTTTGATGCAGTGGGGCATGTGAAGGTCTTCAGTACTTTGGATCTTCGAGCAGGGTATCACCAGTTGCCAGTGAGAGAAGAAGATAAGTCCAAGACAGCATTCTGGGGAATTGACTCTCACGGCAAGGATTGTTTGTATCAGTGGCGGTTCTTACCATTTGGGTTGAAGAACGCCCCTGCTGAGTTCCAAAGGGTGATGGACAGAATCCTAGCAGGATTGGATTTTGTCAGATGTTATATTGACGACATCTTAGTCTATAGTGCTACAGTGGAGGAGCACGAGAGACACTTACGGGATGTGTTTGAGCGGTTGAGAGCTCATGGGTTGAAGTTACACCCTGGGAAGTGTAAGTTCTTCCAGGAGTTGGTAGAGTATCTGGGCCACACCATCTATCCAGGTGGATTGGGTGTTCAACAGACGAAGGTTGAGGCTATTGCACGTATCCCGCGCCCCACAGATGTGAGTCGAGTTCGGGCATTTGTTGGTTTGGCGAACTTCTATCGTCGGTACGTGAAGGGATTTAGTGCAATTGCGAAGCCGTTGACCAAGCTGATGAAGGTGGACCAGGAGTGGCAGTGGGGAGATGAGCAGGAGCGAGCTTTTGTAGAGCTCAAGGATAGGTTGACATCTGCTCCCATCTTGAGGAGACCCGTTAGAGGGCGTCCTTTCCAACTGCACACCGATTGGAGTATGTTGGGACTTGGAGCAGTGCTGACTCAGCATGATGATGAGAAAAAGGAGTTCGTGGTGGCGTATGCCAGTCGCTCCAACAATTCAGCGGAGGCGAGGTATAGTTCGTACGAGGGAGAGTGTTTGGCGGCAGTGTGGGCTGTTGCACACTTTCGATGTTATCTGTTTGGGAACTCCTTTACTCTCATCACTGATCACCAGCCGCTCAAGTGGTTGATGGAGTCCGACAAGCTTACAGGGAAGCTTGCACGATGGGCTCTGATCTTACAGGAGTATGACTTCCAGGTAATACATAGACCTGGAGTCGCAAACCTAGATGCCGATGGGTTGAGTCGCAACCCATGCACGAGTCAGCAGGACCAGACTGGGGCTCGCTGGCATGACGAGGTTGATGAGGAGATAGTGCCAGGGTGGCATGCATCTGCCTTTCTTTGTGTGTTGGCCATGAACTCTAGTATGGAGGGCCAAGTCGTATCTTTCTCTGGTCAGAGAGTAGATGACGAGTCTCCAGATCCTGAAGGTGGAGATGGTGTTTCAGACCAGCGAGATATCCATGATGATGTGACCGTGATGGAGTATCTACGTACTGGTGTGGTAGTAGGCACAGTAAGTGCCAAGGAGCGAGATCGTGTCCTTCAACGAGCGAAGAGATTTCGACGAGAAGGACGACATGTACTTCGAGTGTGGGGTGATGAGAGGGTACGGATAGTGCCACATCCATCCCAGAGGGCACAGTTAGTACGACATGCCCATGAGGAGTTGGGACATTTTGGAGTGAAGCGTACGCATAGCTTACTCCAAGGACAGTATTGGTGGCGTGGTATGCACATCGATGTGCAACAGTTTGTCGCACGATGTGTGGTTTGTGATCGAGTACGAGCATCGTTTAATGCTCCTACTCCACAGTTACACCCCTTACCGATTATGGGGTTGGGTTACCGTTGGAGTTTGGATTTTGCGGGACCCTTACCGTTGACCGTACGTCACCACCGGTATGTGTTGGTGATGGTGGAGCACTTCTCCAAGTGGATTGAGTTGGTGGCATTACCGGACAAGGCAAGTGAAGGGACGGCGTATGCGTTCTTAGATCGAGTGCTGAGTCGTTTTGGAGCACCAGCTGAAGTGCTGACCGACCAAGGTACAGAGTTCCTTGGTGAGTTTCAGGCCTTGTGTGATCAGGCGCTGATTGATCATCGGACTACATCTCGAGATCATCCTGAGGCTGATGGTTTGGCGGAGAGGGTAGTTCAGACGGTGAAGAGAGGATTGCGCAAGTATGGCTTGCAGAAGGGCCACTTGGGAGACTGGGATGTGCAGCTACCGTGGTTGGCTATGGGCTACCGTTTCAGCCGGCAAGCGTCTTTGGCTTCCTTCTCACCGTATTTTCTATTGTATGGCCGAGATCCAGATCTACCTTCGGCCATTCGTCGTGATTCTGCTGAGGTGCTGAATCTTGATGACCCGGATATGTGGGTGAGAGCATGTTCTCAACGAGCAGAGACATTTCGGAGAGTTATGCCTATGGCTTTCGAGAACCTAGCGATTGCTCAGCATAGAGACACGTTGCGATATGCGACTATCCGAGGAGGAGGTTATCGGCCATCGATTCGCAGGTTTCATCCTGGCGATTATATCTATCTACAGCAGACTGCACCGACGACGTTGGATGTGACCGCAGGGCGCACTATTTTACGAGTGCGAGAGGTGTTACCTTCTGGAGTACTCATGTTAGAGGGCCGTGATGGTGTTGTGTGGAAGGACCATGTGCGTAATTGCGCGCCATGTCATCTTCCCAACATTGATGGTACCGTTGACCCAAGCTTAGCAGTTGTACGCGCGGGCTTGAGGTGTATGTTGTGTGGGTCTGCTGGTGGAGCAGCCCGTATGTTGGTGTGTGATGGTTGTTCGAGAGGTTGGCACATGTCATGTTTGACTCCACCTCTCAGTGTAGTTCCTACTGGACGGTGGGTTTGTCCTCGATGTATATAGCGGAGATAGTCAATTAGATCTTTGCGTGGTATGGATTGCAGACAGGCGACTAACGATGGGGCGATGTAGCACCCGGCCTCCTGATCCTTGCACCCATGAAGGTGTGTATCACGTAGTTGAGATATGGAGCTATCTGGAGTTAGAGGGACCTAACCGCCAGTTAGGGGGGCGATTGTGGTACACTTGTGTATGTGTATGACATTGTCCATGTGTTATGTGTATGTGTGGTGTTTCTCTGACAGCGATGTATGTTGTGTAGCGATGTGTATGCGCACGACAGCTGTCACGTCAGTTTGGGCACCTCGGCTAGGTTGACCGAGTGCGAAGTGGCGCATCCCGGTAAGGCCGTTAGTGCCGTTAGGGCGAGTTGGGAGGAGAGTCCACTAGGGGTAAACTTCGCAGGTAGGGCTTGGAGGCCTTAGTTCTTTGAGTTGAGCCTTCAAGCTCCAGGCTATGGTGGATAGTCTAGTTGAGTGTAACCTGGATTCTCTTCGCGTTTAGAGTGGGTTTGGCTTGACCGTTTGTGAGTAATCCTTGTTGTGGTGTTGGAGATGGTAATCTCAGTATTCAGATTATTGTGGTACACTTGTGTATGTGTATGACATTGTCCATGTGTTATGTGTATGTGTGGTGTTTCTCTGACAGCGATGTATGTTGTGTAGCGATGTGTATGCGCACGACACGATCAACTCCATAGCCGGCTGGATCTCGGAGCGGAAGAAGGCACTGAACTCCTCCAGTCTTCTTCTTGCGGAACACGTACTCATCTCCACAATCCGATCGGAGGTGTCGACCTTGTCTTCCAGAGGCAAAGATGTCTCTTCCACCACTATGGTCTTCTGCTTCTGCACACGGGAAGAAGCTACTCTTCTCATCTTTCGGGGTGGAAGATCTCTCCTCATGGTAGAAGCGGTCCTCTTTACTGCGCTTCCTCGCATCGCAGTAGGAGTATCCATCCATCCTTCGTCTTCTAGAGTCTTCGGAAGACTCCCTGGTGTTGCAGAAGCGATCTTCTGCACAGCTGGGGTACTCAAGAACTCCTCCGGTGAGTCGGACTCCGATCCAGAGTGAATGATCGGGAAGGAGGTGGTCTTCCTAGGCACGCTCCTAGGACCCATCTTCCTTGGTGGTGTCGCGTCTTCCGATCCACTGGAATCGTCTTCCCTCACCAAAAACGTCTTTTGATGAGTACCGAGCCTCATCTGCGGCATCAGAGTGGGAGGGGGAGTCATTGCTGCTGCTCGATCGTCTCCTCCTTCGCCTCCTGCTGCCCTGCTGGTCCATATCTTACCAACTGATCTGCCATGAGATCCCCCTTGGCTACGTACAGATAACAGAAGAATGGAGTAAGATGTCCTCCTGCCGGGGTACCTAAGTACACCAACTCCGTCTGTACATATACGTGGAAGAACGCACCCCAGTTGACGGGCACTCCTTCCCTAATGACTTCCAGGAACTCCACGTCCTGATCTTCAAGGTACCTCGTCTTCTGCGCTGTCGTAGTGCATGACATTCCACATGATGAAACGGAACTTCAGAAGACACTCAACCAGCATTTGTTCGGGAAGCTGCGCCCTAGCTTATCCAGCTGGGCAGGAGCTAAGCTGGGCCATACTTGACAAGCTGCCCCCTAGCTTAGACTGAAATATCACCTTGAAAGAGGTCGAAAGGCATCAGAATGCAGAGCTCGACGAGGAGAGCGACCTCATGCTTCCAGTTTTGACAGAAAGTGTTTTAAGCAATAGTTAGTACGGGTTTTAAACAGAGAAATATGCGAAAGAGAGAAATCCGTCGATTCTGGCTCGTGACTCGAACTCAAAATCTGATAGCGTGAGTGTGTAGGTGTTCACAAATACTATAGTTTTGACTCCTTGTTCATTAAAAACAGAGTTGTATAGAGAAGTTAGCGTAGGAAAGGCTAGTAAAGACTTTACAAGAAAATTTCCTCAGGAAAACATATGTACAGAAAATTTTCCCTTCTTGAACGGAACCAAAGGCCATCCCAGTGATAGGGCGCCTGCCTAGGAGGGAAGTGGTCTCAGGATCAATCCCTCCTGACCTCTGGTTCCTATTCCGGCATGTTGACCTCCTGGAAGGGAGTCTATGTTGGGTATGCAGCCACGTCCTGCATATCTAGGGGCGAGAGACCGATATCTCTCTTAATCGTGAACTTCCTGGTCTAAGCCTCCGCATGCCATCCTGAATATACTATGGGAGATACCTGGTGCGCATATGGGGGGGCTGTAAGCCTTGTGAGGCAGCCTCATAAGTGTTGGGACTTCGGCCTACATTGGATGGCTTGTAGTATATTCAGGGTGGCATCAAGATGGCATCAAGAGCACGGAAAACTTTTGCTAATTAGTTAAATAACCATCGAGTCGGCTTGCGATGGAGAATGAGGTTATGAGAACCTTTATTAGTGAAGAGGTAGTGGAGACAACTGTGAAACTTGTATTAAAAAGGGGCCAAACTTGTAAATAAAGCTTTGTACGCATAAGGACAGCAGGGGGCAGCTTAAGCTAGGGCCCTGCTTCTGATAAGTGACTGCGCTTATAAGAACAGCAGGGGGCAGCTTAAGCTAAGGCCTTAAAACTTTAGGTTAAATACTGCGGCGGCTGAAGATCGGGGGACTTTTAAAAACAGTTTTTCTGAGAGAGCGGAGGCGGAAGGAGGCGAAAGGAGGATTAGGGTTTGGGGATTCAGGACACGCATGAGAAGCTTGGAGGCAGGGAGAGAGGAATTTTCTGGACAGAACTGAGAAGGTGGACGGGGAGATCGTGACAGAGGGACAGACAAGCGTTTGGAGGTTGGAGCTTCATCTGATATACAGTTTGGGGTTTGGAGGCAGTAGAACTGAACGGATAGAGGCGGTTTATTTGAAGGAGATCGTTTTTGACAAGGCTTTGATTGTAGTGAGATCAAATTCCTTGGAATTTTCAGCTGAGAAGGACTCAGGAGAGGAGGAGAGAGATATTTTCTTAACAGTGAAGCAGTTGACACTGAAATAAAGCTATTTCTACTCCGGAGAGATCTATTTGTGTACCTGAGTGCGTGCTTGAGTGTTTGTTTTGCAATTGGTGGGCACAAGAAGCTGTGTTTTGAGATTTCATCGTCTGCAGCAACATGTTTTCCTTCCTGGTCGTTTTCTTTGATCGATCACAGTCAGGAGGTCTGCCCTCTCCAAGAAAGACTCTCGTCACGACATCTGGTGCTTCCACTGAGAGCAATTGGGGTGATCGATTTGGAGAATTGGCTAGATTGGGTGGAAAATGGATCACATTGCTGCTGTACAGGGTGCGGCTGCTTCTCAACGTGCTCTTGTCCAAGGGACTCCTGGTCAGGATGGAATTGGTCTCAAGGAGGACATATGGTGGTTCCAACAGCAGCAGCACAGCCTGCCATAGACACATATCAGATTCTTCAAGCGTTGGCTGCTTTGATTCAACAGCAGCCTGCAATTGGAGGAGCTGAGCAGAAATCCACGAAGGCGTTACAAGCAATTGTTGGTCGATGTGGACGATTTGATGGAAGAGATGTTACTAGGTACCTGCGGAAGTATGTGGGTGAAATGAAGTTGGTCAGGGCACCTGAAGTTGAGGTAATTCTAAGCTTTGAGTTGACTGTTGTTCCTGAATTGAGAGAGAAGGTTAGAATTTTACAGAGAAGACATTTAGGTGGGTGGACTCTGTTTGAACGTGCACTGAAAGAAGAATTTCTAGAAGAGGACTCTGAAAGAGTCACCAGATGAACCCTCATGGACTAGATAGAGCGTCAGCCTGGACGTTCCATGAGATTGAATGAAGTGATCCGTGAATTTGAGAAGAGGTACTCTCAGCTTTTTGGTCTAGAGAGGTTGACGTTGGATGCTAGGAAGACAGAGTTGTTCTTAGGGGCTCTGGATGAGTTCACAGCAGATAGGCTTTGTTTCATGCTGGCTGATCGAGGGACTGAAGGAGGAGTTACATCTGATTGGAGGAGAATAGAGGAAGTAGTATCCACCCTTGCTAGACAACGTCATGGTAGGATGGTTCTGCAGCTAGAGACCTTGCCAGAGCAGAGAGTAGCTCCTCATGTTCTTGTAGCTCCTCCTGCAATACCTCAAGCACCTATTGTGATTCCTCAAGCACCTATAGTGGTTCCCCAAGTGGTTCTTCAAGCGCCTGCAGTACCTATCTCAGCACAGAGAGGACCTAGACAGCAACAGCGACATGTTGAGAACCGAAATCAACATAACTTGATAGAAGAACTTACTCAACAGTTGAGAGATTTGAGGGTTGAGATGGCAGACTTGAGGAGAGATTAACAACCCGTTGCACCTGTAGGAGGAACCTTTACCAAGAGATGTATTTGGTGCGACAGCCCAGATCATCTCAGAGGAGACTGTCAAGACTTGGCGGTTGCCTTGCGAGAGGGCATAGTCAACTATCAGAACAACAGGTTGTATCTAACCGCCACTGGGCAGCCTCTGAACACATATTTTGGAAGAGGAGGAATGAGGAGTTCTCTTCCAACACTTACTGGTGCGAATACTACAGCGATGACTGCGGGTTCTGCGGAGGCTGATGTATATACTGGGAGAGTTGAGGTGCGCTCTAATCCAACTATGGTTGAGCAGGCTGTTGAGATTCCGATCGAGATGATGAAGAGAGGTGTTGAAAGCATTAGGAGAGCTACTGGATGGAGAGACCCAGTAGATGCAACTTCTATTCGAGTGTTATTAGAGACGAGTGGTGAACAAGATGCCATGATCGAAGACAAAAGAAGGCGGGACGCTGTCGTAGCGAGAGCCTTTCCTTTGAGCAAGGGCGTACCTTCTGGCTGTGGCTAGTGATCAGTGCACAGCAGAGCGACTAGTATCTCGTAGATTTTCTCTCTAACTTCCTCGATAACTAAGCACTTTCTTTCTCTCAGTAAAGGGTCAAGATAACTACACGAAAACGTTGGATGATCATGGGCACGACAAACGGGATATGTGATGACATGATCTCTCGGTAGTATTCCTCTCCAAAGTTTCTCACTACTAGGGCTTCGTACATGGCTTTGGGTCGACAGATGTGTCTTATCTCGCACTGGGTGTTAAAGTTTACAGGAGGGAGCTGATTTAGATCCATCCTTCGTTAGATGAGGATAAAGACGGTGAGATCCCATTCTTGGCCGTAAGTGACAACAGGTAAGATCACAGGGACAGGCGAGAGCATGACTTGCGCGGTAAAGTTATGCCCGAAGGATCCTATCAGGAACTGTTGAAAGTGAACTCGTTCCATATACATCAGTTTAATCGAGAAAGGGTTTCGAAAAGGGAATCTGGGCGGTAAGTAGAGTCCTTCGTCCATCTCTCACCACATGTGCACTCCAACTACAAAGGTATATCGATCCATAAACATCTGATACAATCTCATAGGATCACCACGATCTCTCCACGAACAATCTCTTGGATTTCTCAAGATTGAATCCCTCACACAAGTCACTCCCCTCTGCTTAAAGGTTTCGAACCCCCACAGAAGGATAGGTGCAAGTCCCCTAACAGAACAACCCCAGCCACACGGACCGATGAGGTGGCACACATGCACATCGCATGTTTGGTGCCGTCATACTCATCCACGTGTAGGTCGTCGGGTTGAAAGATTCTAATGCATGCACCGTAACGTGTCCTAAAACAAGAGACTAGGCTAGATAGGAAGTCGACTTTACAGATCAAGGATCGCACTTTGCCACGTTGAGTGCGAACCTGACAACCACATGACGTGGTTACAACGTAGGTCGCTAAAGTCTCATCTACGCCTAGAATACACCCCAAAGCAACACAAACGTCACACTGGACGCTTCTCTGCCAGCTGCCGTAACAAGACTCGAGACCTAGAGTAGATATCGTTGCCGATACAACGCGGCAGAGAAAACAGCGAACTTTCACACATGATAGATACAGATCTACAGTTCAGTCTCCTCTCAAACTTGCCACGTAGGTAGGATACTAAAATCTCTACTTACAGGTCAAATTTCAGGAAGATCTGACGGCTAGATCTCCTCCCACAATTAACACAAATCCACAGAAACTAACACGCACTTCCAATCTCAGATTCAGGACAGAAGCTTCTTCGACTAAATGAACCGTCCACTTCCACTCCAACTTCCTGTGCTATCAATTCAGAAGGTAAACTCACTACACAGGAAATTTGAGCCGATTTGACCGTTCTGATCGTCCTCCATAAATCTGCAAACTCGCTGCTTCAGATTGACAGCTTTCTGCACCCCGTCGCCTTCAAATCGCCATTGCGCTCAATCCGCACAACATCCGGTGGTGAAATTTGTGGTCAGAGGTTCAGCAGCTGACAGACTACAAGCCCATGAAATCTGGTCTCAATCTGACGGCTCAATCACTCAAACCCCTTAATCTTACAATCGGAAGAGAAACTCTTGTACTCTCATCACTCTATGAACTTCAAATCGCCATAACGTATGCCCTGGACCTCCAAATCGAGTGAAATTTGTGGTCAGATTGCTCCTCCCGTCGAGAGCTCTCCGCCCATGCCCCCTGATCTTCAAAATCCCTCGTCAAAGTGCCCCGATCCTTCCAGAGCGCACACTTAGGTAGAGGACAAGTTACCTTCACTTTTGGGTGGACCAATGGGAAGTTAAAGGACTCAACCTTGTCCTTTTCTGCCCCATGGAGACCCCCAGCAGATAATAGAGCATTCTAAGCTCATAAGAGCAATGTTTTAGATCCCATTACACCACAACTTCTACAATTGTGTGCAAAACGCACTTATACGGGGAATTTACATACTAACTGGTCCCACAACAGGACATTCACCCCCTCCAAACCTGCACATCCTCCGGTATGTGCCAACTTGTTATTCATAGTCATCATCGTATCCCTCATCGTGCTCTGAGCTGTCAGGTTCATCGTCATCTTCTCTGGCATAAGGTCTAGAAAGATGAGAATCAGACTCGAGAAGTTCGTCGAAATCAAGAAATCCTTCACGTCTTCGGAAAACCTTGACCCTTTTACCAGCAATGGGTAACTTCAAGAGTGTACCATCCAATTCTCGCAAACCATATGTGGCGTTGTCGTGAACGACAACAACAACATAAGGACCAAACCAACGTCGTGCAAACTTTCTGATAGTGCTGTGTTGGTTATCCAAACTGTTGTCATATACTATGACCCAATCACCTTCTCGGATCGGCTTCTTTCGCAGTCGATGTGTCTTGTCGAACCGCTCCTTGTTCTTCAACCTCGCCTCCTTCAGTTTGACCAATGCTTCTTCGAGGTCCTCCTCACGTCGCTCAAGCTGCTGAATTCGTAGTGCTAATAGTCCTTCCCTATCAGAACCATCCTCCCAAGGTAGACATACCCAAGTAGGAACGTCTCCTTCTGCTGGCATGATAGGTTTTTGACCGGTCATCAATTCTGTGGGCATGTAACCAGTGACAGTACTATGAGTAGTTCTATCAGCCCACAACGCAAAAGGAAGAAGTCTAGGCCAGTCCCCATGACGCCCCTTGCACGCTTTCACCAATGCTTGGATGATTGGTGGGTGCCCTCGTTCACTTTTCCCATTCGCTTCCGAGTTCATCGAAGTGGTCAACTTCAATCGTATTCCATACCTGTTGAAGAACTCACGTGCTTCATCTGCATTCAACTCTCCTCTATCTGCACGGATTCTCCCCACGCTTCCATATCTAGAAACGATATCTTCTAGTATGAATCGACAGACAGGTTCAGTAGCTTTGGTGCGTAGAGCCCTCCCTTCTACAAAGTTAGATAGCTCTTCCCGAGCCAAAACTAAATGACGCATGCCCCAAATTCCTGGTGGCATGGCAACCAGATCCAAAACCCATTGGAAATGAATGGACAAGGGATATGTGGGTCTCAATCCATCCCTATACCGAATCTTGGATTGGAATTGACATTCAATGCATGACCCAACAAACTTCTCTACATCTCGATACAATCCTTTCCACCAATACCTCTCCTTGATCTTGGTAAAGGTCGCCCATGTACCTCGATGACCTGCCCATAAGGTATCATGAAATTGTTCGAGTACTTGTTTCTTGGTCTCTGCATCATCCACTACTCTCAAGGGTACTCCATCTCTCCTCTTTGGCCTCTTCCACAGATATCCATCTCGTAATAGATAGCCATAGGCCTGATGTCGTATCTCCTTGAAGACTTTCTCCGTCCATTCTTCATACTTCTGAAGAGTGCTTAGATAGCGTCCGATTTCTTTGAGCCTCCCACAGTAGAGTTCTTCCCTGAAAGGAAGAACACCATCCAAGCGACTCCGGTCCTCGCTTGTTAGTTGTAGAACTTGCCCCTCCTCTGCATCATCTTCATCCATATCCTCCGCCTCCATATCTTCTTCTTGAGAGTACCTAGCTCTAGACAACATGTCTGCCATCGAGTTCATCTTCCCTGCTATGTGCCTCAACTCTGGATTCAACGACCTAATGTAAGCTATCCAACGTAACATAGCAATATCAGGCGTTGTGCAGTTTGCTATCATTCCCAACAGAGGTAAGCAATCAGTTTCAAGTAGTACATGTGCTCCAATGAGATACTCCTTCTCAGCTTTCATTGCAGTTACAACGCCCCATAGCTCTCGTTTGACTTGAGGGTATCTCCTTTGTCGATCCGAAAGTATGCGAGCACCAAATCTTGTTGCAAACCTCTTTTCCTCACCATCATCCTGCCCTATTGCCCAACCTATAGCGATAGGACTAGTATCAACAGTAACGACTACGGGTCTACCACAATCATAGCTCAACTGCCGTAGAACTGGTGGTGATTTCAACGCTTCTTTTAGTCGCACCATAGCGACCCTCTGCTCCTCACCCCAAGTGAACCTCCTTCGCTTCCTCAGCAACTCATACAACGGTTCAGACATGTGACCAAAATGAGGAATCCACACTCGATAGAACAAACAAGCTCCCAAGAATCTCCTAACCTCTGTGGTGTTGGCACAATCTTTCATCCTCCCAATAGCATCAACCTTTGATGGGTTCGGACGTCGGCCAAAAGCTCCACAAAGATGACCAACCACAACAATCTCCGGAACTCCAAAGCTCGATTTCTCCGCTGAAAGAGTGAGATTTACCTCCTCAAGCCTTGTTAAGATCATCTCCACATCGTGAATATGATCAACCACAAACCTTCGACATCCATCCTTAGTCAGCTTCTCATCTTTGTCTTCGACCGCACACCCTTTCATAGGAATATCATCTATGAAAGGTATGGTCTTCTCCGGAATGAATTCTCTCAAAATCCTATTCATTGCATTTTGCACATGAGCAACGGAGTTTGTCGCTCCTTGCGGTAATGTACACATCCTTACAAGCCCAAGTGGAGTACGCATGGTGGTGAGATCTCTGCTCTCCATTGCCAACTGGAACTGATCATACCCAGAGTATAAATCTCCAATCGAGTAGATAGCACGACCAGCAAAAGCTTCTGCAACTTCATCTACTATGGGTCCTGCTCCCATGTTTCGAATAGTCACCTTGTTAGCATGTTGCATGTCTTGGATGAACCTAAGAGCCCCTGACTTCTTAGGTACAGTAAACCACCGACTCGAGTAAGGTCCCATAGATGGCTCTAAAATACCCATGCGTATCTTCTCTTTCAACAATTCCACAAGCTTTGGCAACATAGCTCGTGGCACTGGTATAGGCTTCAAGTCCCAAGGCACATGTGGTACTGTGAAGATCACCATGGGTGCTACGACACTCGTATCTGCACATCCAATCTCTTCTGCACTGAAAGCAAAAGCCTTTCCATGCCTTCTCAACATCTCATGAAAACGCTTTCTCTCTTCCTCAGTGAGAAACTCACCCCCTCCAATCTGTAGTCGTTTGAGTGTCTCTTCTGTGAACCTGTGCCCTACTCTCTGTGAATCCCGCAGAACTGGTTCAGTCGATGCTCGTTCCACTTGCTTGTTAGAGTCTTCAGGTAGCTGAGTAGCCACCGGCTTCACTTTACGCGCCACCGTCTTGTATTTTGTATGAACCTGCGCTTCTTGGTGTTTCATGGCTCTACTCTTCTCTAACTCCAACTCATGATCTCCTTTCATCTGAAGCTGAATCTTGTAGCCGTCCTCGACGAATCTTGTAATCTCCTCATGTAACTCACGTGAACGGATCGCGACTAATCCATTAACCAAAGAATCGGTGCTTATAAACGACAAAACTTCCTCAAGAGTATCTTCAAAGCCCTCTTCTTCATACACCCCGTTAATGAACTCCCGATCTAACAGAACTCCTTGAGTTTTGAAGAGATCTTCCTGCTTCTTCACACATCGTCTTTGTAGACTATCCATCTCTTCTACCACTCGAAATCTATTTACACATGTTTCAGAAAACTGAGCAAATCCACATTTAAACATCTCTTCTTCATCTTCTGGCACTAGCGGAAGGCTCTTTCCCCTATCAACACTCCCATACTCCCGCTCTACAGGAGTGCTAACTAAAAATCCGAAAACTCTTTGTCAGTCCTTAAGGGACTGTCTCTCAGCTTCTCTCTGTTCCTTTCATGACCCGTACGTACAGTAAGAAATTGTACCGCCCTCGTACCATCTTGACTTCTGATACGAGCATAATGAGACCCATCGTCCATTACTTTCGTCTCCATCCTAGACGCAGTAATGTACGGTTGACCAAGGATCACAGGATAAGCAGCTACACTCTGAACAAAAAAGTTTTGTTCTATTTCTACATCTCCTATCCGAGTCTTGACAGCTGGACAAGCACCAAAAAGTTCACCTCTTTGGTTGTTAGCAGCACGAAGAACCCATCCATGTCCTGTGTCGATTGGCCACTTCCCCTTCTCGTAAACATTTTTGGACATGATGTTAATCTCCGAACCGTGATCCACCAACGCCACTATAGCCTCTGACAAGTTACCCAGTCGGACCCTTGTCTCTGTGGTTGCACGAGCCCAATATGCTCGAGAATAGTGACTCTCATGCTGCTTCTCGTCGCCATGTTCTGCAGCACAGTCTGAAACTCTTGCCTCTCTTCCATTCGACGCTTGTAGTACATGCTTTTGGGCAAATACGCGACCTAACTCTTCATCTTCCTCCCCAGTGATGTCAGTATCCAATGCTTTCACCATCACTGTATCTGCAGTCATCTGCCTCTTTCTCTTGATCACATCTATGATCAACTCATGAAAGTCACGTTTGGCTATTCCCAAGGCTTCTCGCAAGGAAAATTCTATCTTTGCATCCAAAATTCTTTCTTCAAGAATCTCCTTCAAGTTGGTGGTGGTCTCGATATCTGACTGTAGTCTGTAGGTCGGTGCTTTACCTTTGCCCTTCGAAGAAGCTCCTTTGCCTTTCTCCCTCATCTCCGTGTCATAAATAGGAACATCAACCATAGGTTCAGACGTAGATGCCCCTTGAGACGTCGAAGGAATATCAGACGGTGATGTCTCTTGTTGCCCTCTCCTCTTCGTGGTTCTGGCTCTCCTTGTAGCCTCCTCCGGATCAGCAACATCATCATCACGTCTCCTTTTCTCTTCCACAATCGCATCTTGCCAGCTTACATGCTTCTCTTGCACCAAGTAAGCCTTGACACACCCTGCCTCTACAGGATCATCCCATCCAGTAATGCGACGAATTGCCTCCGCACCTCGCAACATTACTTCTCGTGGAACTTCAACTACATCGCTCTTAACAGCTGCTACAACTGGTACATCTACTTCAATCGCAAACGTTTCTGGCTCTATTGTGCGTATCGCCGTAGCTATACCAACCTGACCTCTCACCAAACTCTTCATTCCTCCCTTACCAAAGTTGGTATTCAACGGCGCACCAGTTTGGGCGAGATGAATCTTTCCATCTCTAAAATTCACGACTCCGGTTCTGAGAGCTTCGGAAAACTCCTCACAATCTCGTCGTTGGTGTTCAGTACTGTCACACCAGATACATCTTCTAACAAAATTTCTGCTAGTTGAAGATGCATTGGTATCACCAGGACTTCGACTATGCTTTAGCTCTGCCATCTCTATCCTTAACTCTCTCAGACCCTTGACCAACTCATCGATTGCAGAATCTTCAATCTTGCTATTGGCAGGCTTGGGCAATGGAGCTAAAGGGACATCAGACCTCAAGGTTGCAGCTCTACCTCTTCCACGTTTCTGCTTCGTGAGAATAGTAACAGCTTCCTCTACCTTTCTCCAGTCTGTGCTCACTCCTCCTTCTTCCCCCTTGTCTGCTAGCATCAAGAAAAGCTTATCCTCTAGATTTTCATCAGCAGCTTCTAGAAAAAGTTCTGTCTTCCTTAAGTCAAGCGTTGTCCTCTCGGATGGAGACAGTTGACAGAACCGTTTCTCAAACTCACGCAGCAACTCATTTGGCGTCATCTCATTCCCCGGACGCTGCTCTATCCACTCCAAGAACGTTCTCTTGGTTACTCTATCCGCATCATCATCAAAAAATTCACTCTTCAACCTCTGCTCATACTCCTCCCAAGAACTCGTACGTGCATCCTTCAGCTTTGTCACTTGACTACGGATCTCAGGTATCACAGCCAACTCAAAACTAGAAATCATCTCTGTCTCAGGCACACGATTTACCTCCATCTCACAAATATACTCCCGAACATACTTCGTGATGTTCCTTCCATCGAACCTCCCCAACTTCTTCACCACCGCTTGCAGAGCTCTTGTAGACTTCTGCTCCCCAACATCGCCTCCTTGTTGTTGTCTCAACAACATCGTCAATGCTCGAAGCAGATCGTCCGCTCCTCCTCCACTCGTCCCCATTGCTTCGGGAAGATTCATACTTGACGCTCCTCGGCAACAACTCACTCAACCACCTCAAAGCGTGCTCTCAGTGGAAGCACCAAATATGTCGTAGCGAGAGCCTTTCCTTTGAGCAAGGGCGTACCTTCTGGCTGTGGCTAGTGATCAGTGCACAGCAGAGCGACTAGTATCTCGTAGATTTTCTCTCTAACTTCCTCGATAACTAAGCACTTTCTTTCTCTCAGTAAAGGGTCAAGATAACTACACGAAAACGTTGGATGATCATGGGCACGACAAACGGGATATGTGATGACATGATCTCTCGGTAGTATTCCTCTCCAAAGTTTCTCACTACTAGGGCTTCGTACATGGCTTTGGTTCGACAGATGTGTCTTATCTCGCACTGGGTGTTAAAGTTTACAGGAGGGAGCTGATTTAGATCCATCCTTCGTTAGATGAGGATAAAGACGG
Source organism: Asterella californica (assembly GCA_036924285.1). NCBI lineage: Eukaryota > Viridiplantae > Streptophyta > Marchantiopsida > Marchantiales > Aytoniaceae > Asterella > Asterella californica. Next base: position 20,899,834 of record JAYKYS010000011.1, on the reverse strand, counting down.
TGAGATCCCATTCTTGGCCGTAAGTGACAACAGGTAAGATCACAGGGACAGGCGAGAGCATGACTTGCGCGGTAAAGTTATGCCCGAAGGATCCTATCAGGAACTGTTGAAAGTGAACTCGTTCCATATACATCAGTTTAATCGAGAAAGGGTTTCGAAAAGGGAATCTGGGCGGTAAGTAGAGTCCTTCGTCCATCTCTCACCACATGTGCACTCCAACTACAAAGGTATATCGATCCATAAACATCTGATACAATCTCATAGGATCACCACGATCTCTCCACGAACAATCTCTTGGATTTCTCAAGATTGAATCCCTCACACAAGTCACTCCCCTCTGCTTAAAGGTTTCGAACCCCCACAGAAGGATAGGTGCAAGTCCCCTAACAGAACAACCCCAGCCACACGGACCGATGAGGTGGCACACATGCACATCGCATGTTTGGTGCCGTCATACTCATCCACGTGTAGGTCGTCGGGTTGAAAGATTCTAATGCATGCACCGTAACGTGTCCTAAAACAAGAGACTAGGCTAGATAGGAAGTCGACTTTACAGATCAAGGATCGCACTTTGCCACGTTGAGTGCGAACCTGACAACCACATGACGTGGTTACAACGTAGGTCGCTAAAGTCTCATCTACGCCTAGAATACACCCCAAAGCAACACAAACGTCACACTGGACGCTTCTCTGCCAGCTGCCGTAACAAGACTCGAGACCTAGAGTAGATATCGTTGCCGATACAACGCGGCAGAGAAAACAGCGAACTTTCACACATGATAGATACAGATCTACAGTTCAGTCTCCTCTCAAACTTGCCACGTAGGTAGGATACTAAAATCTCTACTTACAGGTCAAATTTCAGGAAGATCTGACGGCTAGATCTCCTCCCACAATTAACACAAATCCACAGAAACTAACACGCACTTCCAATCTCAGATTCAGGACAGAAGCTTCTTCGACTAAATGAACCGTCCACTTCCACTCCAACTTCCTGTGCTATCAATTCAGAAGGTAAACTCACTACACAGGAAATTTGAGCCGATTTGACCGTTCTGATCGTCCTCCATAAATCTGCAAACTCGCTGCTTCAGATTGACAGCTTTCTGCACCCCGTCGCCTTCAAATCGCCATTGCGCTCAATCCGCACAACATCCGGAGGTGAAATTTGTGGTCAGAGGTTCAGCAGCTGACAGACTACAAGCCCATGAAATCTGGTCTCAATCTGACGGCTCAATCACTCAAACCCCTTAATCTTACAATCGGAAGAGAAACTCTTGTACTCTCATCACTCTATGAACTTCAAATCGCCATAACGTATGCCCTGGACCTCCAAATCGAGTGAAATTTGTGGTCAGATTGCTCCTCCCGTCGAGAGCTCTCCGCCCATGCCCCCTGATCTTCAAAATCCCTCGTCAAAGTGCCCCGATCCTTCCAGAGCGCACACTTAGGTAGAGGACAAGTTACCTTCACTTTTGGGTGGACCAATGGGAAGTTAAAGGACTCAACCTTGTCCTTTTCTGCCCCATGGAGACCCCCAGCAGATAATAGAGCATTCTAAGCTCATAAGAGCAATGTTTTAGATCCCATTACACCACAACTTCTACAATTGTGTGCAAAACGCACTTATACGGGGAATTTACATACTAACTGGTCCCACAACAGGACAACGCTTCTGATTTAGATGCAGGAATACCAGAGGAGAGTGACCGTCGGAGGGTTACGAGGAGTAGAGCAGCGGAATCATCACCATCTGTACCAGTTGGTAGATTTCCTACTGCAGAGGATATACCTTCTACCTCTACAGCTCCACCACCTGCAGTAGATCATATGGAAGGTGTACAAGATTTACCACAAGAGACTACTGCTACAGATAGAGTACGGGGAAAGAGGTTTACAGCAGAAGAGAAGGAGAAAGCTCCAGCTTACAAGTTAGCGGCAGATATCGAAACAACAACAGACTTACGTGCTGTTCTAGAGCAACGCATTTTGGATGCTAGAGTTGAGTTTACTCTTCGTGAAGTGCTTGGTATCGCAAAGAGAGAGTTTCACGAGTTGATAATAGACATCATGAAGAGAAAGAGACAGGTATTGACTGAACAAGTAAGTAGTCAGATGGTTGGAGCAGTAGATGCTATTGGTGTTGATCAGTTCAGAGATGATAAGTATGAGGCATGGGTTGCTGATCCTGCTGTTATTGAGAATGAAGATGAAGAGTTTGAAGAGGATAGGTCAAGCACAGACAGCGATTTCAAAGAGAAGCACTGGGCGAGAGCGAAAACAGAGACGCAGGTTCGGCTTGGAGGACTTTCTGAACCAGTACCTGTACTTGTGGATCACGGGTCGGAGATCAACATCATTTCCAAGGAGGTGTATGAGAAGGGGCAGTGGCCAATTGAAAAGAATCAAGGTTGGGTACTTCGTGCTGCAAATAATCAAAAGGGTGAGTTGTACGGAGCTTGTCCCAATATGCGTGTAAGGATTGGAGATGTAGAGGTTGATCAGCATTTCTTTGTACAATCGTCTGCCTCCTATCATGTCATACTGGGCCAACCATACATCACCGCTGTTCGAATGGAAACAAAGGTGATGAATGATGGGTCTCATTATGCCAGAGTTCAGAGTCCTGATGACAGGTACTCAGTACAGTTTTTGACAGTTCGCTCAAGACATGAGCGGAACCGACAAACCCTTAGAGATTCTCAGACGAAGAGATGTAAGGGTTTTCGCAGTCCACTCCTGTAGAGCGAGAAGACAGGGGTGTAGAACCTACTGTTGAGATCCCGTCAGAGTTGGAAGCGAGACATGTACAAAGATCTGGAGACAGATGTAGTGTACAGAGTTGGCAGTCTGGATTGCTGATGTTTGAGGCAGATGGGTGGAGTCGATTTACAAGAGTTGAAGATATGAGGAAAAATACAAAAAGATGGATGGTGAAGCAGATATCAGAGTTGTGGCGTGTAGGAGTTCTACCTAAAGACGAAGTGGTTTCTGGTTTGTTTGAAGAGTTTATGTCTGTACAGTCAATTGTAGGTTGGTTAGACAATGTGAGTAGATTGGTAGAAGGAAAAAATAGTGTGGTGGTGATCTCTATCCACTCTCGACGTATATATGAGGAGATTGCTACATACGTGCAGTTCCTTCCTCATCCGATGCAGAATAATGAAGGGAGAGAAGCAAGTTGTTGGTGTGCACTCCCTTAGGAAGCAGATGTCCATGCGAAGTACAAATCTGTACTGAGAAAGGTAAGACCGGTAGCAGCTCAACTACATACTAACTCCCAGCAGCAAGTACAGTTAGTGGGGACTGAGCCTATATTGCGTGATCATAGACGAGTAGGGCACCAGTTTATTGAGGAGACATAGAAGGAGCTCCAGATAGGAGGGGGTGATTTCTTGACTGAGGTCGAGAAGACAGTGTTTGAACAGATGATAGTGAAGCATGGTAAAGCATTCTCTTTTCAGCAGAGGAGATAGGTTGTGTGGACCCAAAGGTTATAGCGCCTATGGTTATATTCACAATCCCTCATGTGCCTTGGGACCTGAAACCGATCCCAATTCCTCATGCTTTGTTGCCTAAGCTCATCGAGTTGTTGAAGGAGAAGGTACAGATGGGGATACTTGAGCCGTCTATGGGGCCATATTCTAGCAGGTGGTTCACTGTACCCAAGAAGTCAGGAGCTTTGCGTTTTATTCAAGACCTACAGCCTGCGAATAACTTAACCATTCGTAACGTTGGGACGGGTCCTGTGATCGAAGAGGTAGCAGATGCATTTGCAAGGAGAGCTATCTATTCGATAGGAGATCTATATTCTGGTTATGATCAGTTCCTGCTGGCTGTGGAGAGTAGAGATTTAACTACTATGCGTACGTCCTTGGGATTGATGCGGATGTGTACTCTTCCACAAGGAGCAATGAACTCGGTGGCCCATATGCAGAATGCGATGCATAAGGTACTAAGGGAATTTGTGCCTGATGTTACCATTCCATTTCTAGATGATATTCTTATGAAAGGTTGCGCGGTTGAAGACAAGGATGAAGCAGTACTTGCGAATGGATGTAGGAGGTTTGTTGCAGATCATATCAGGGATGTATAACGTATCTTAACTCGTTTGGAGGAGGTACATCTCACCCTGTCAGGAGCTAAGTCCAAGTTTGGTGTGTCTGAGATTTTAGTGGTTGGACATTTGTGTGGTGCTTTGGAAGACGACCAAATCCGGAGAAGATTGAAGCCATAGCTAGGATGGCAGACTGTAGGAATATCACGGAGGTTCGACGTTTTCTAGGTGCTTGTGTATTTTATCGTTTATCCATTCCTCATTATGCTCATGTTGCTGAGCCTTTGTATGCATTATTGAGGAAAGGTAAGAGGTTTGTATGGACCTCAGTCCATCGAGAAGCTATGAATAGGCTGAAAGAGGCTCTACAATCTCCACATGTTTTGAGAAGAGTAGACTATGGGTGTGGGAGACCTGTCATTGTCACAATAGATCCTAGTCCAAAGGCGATTGTTGGGCGATAGGTCAAGATGATGCGGATGGTATGCGGCTTACCTCTAGGTTTGGAGCTAGGATCTTGACGGACAGGCAACGAGATTATCCCCAGGTGAAGCGTGAGTTGTGAGGAGCGGTGACAGCGATGAAGACAGACCGTGAGTTTCTGATTGGTGCTCATGTAGTCCTAGAATGTCGTATTTGACAAATAAGCTCGGTAACGGTGTTCTTTCTAAGATTTTTTTCCACTTTGCGAAAGCTGAGTTTACAATCTTGATATTCTTTTCTTATTTGTTTTTAGACCTCTTTCGCCGTTCGCTGCTGGCCATTCACAGCATGAAGCCCCCGCCAGAGGATTCGACCGAACGTCTCGACTATGGACGGATGTGGTTCCATGAGTATTTCGGTATTAAGGGGTGTCAAAGTTAAATTCTTTTTCTGAAGATTCGAGACATGCGGGAAAGAGTTACGACTTCAGTCACATCCGTCCACAGGAAACAATTACGGACATTTCCTTTTTTAATAAATTATTATTATTATTATTATTTGTTTGTTTTTGTAACAAATTATCTATTATTTTGAGTAATATTATCAATATCAGAACAAGAGAAACACCCATTACAATAGACATGTTAGAAAGTGTCTATTGTAAAATATCTAGTGCAAGAGGATATGATCTGGAACTCTCATTAATTTGTCCATAGTGAGAGTTAGTAGAGCAGGACAGATGTGTAGTGTGTGCAGAGGTAAGGTTACAACGCTAGGACATGTGGAAGAGTAGATCGAATGGAGTCAGGGTCTTCAAACCCTATTACTCATGCAACCTAAGACACGTTGTACTACTCATTTGAGTCAGGGCTTTTAGAAGTCGATCAGCTATAGCTATAGTGGCTAGCTGATAACATTCTCTTCCAATTATGCTTGAATACATAATTATTATTGAATTATTCATATGACACTAAATTTTATTGATCTCAATTTGTGATATCCTCAATCTCGACCCTTCGCATATTGGTGATGGTAATCTTTTGCATGAATATGGTTTCAATAATGATGCACAAGCATCATTCTGTGGCTATAATGATGCAGTGGCACCATTGCACGAGGATGCAGTATCATCATTCAACGATGATACTGAAATTTCTACTCATAGAATGATGCCATAATATCATTATTTAATTTCGTGAGAAGAAATTTTTTGTTCATAACCACATGTTGGATCGCAATTCATGTATCCATGATAATGACTCGACATCATTATGGGTACATTAGGGTCTTTAGGTCTAAAGAATGGTGCTTATGCATCATTTCATGGATCATTTAAACGAGAATAAAGTATGAATGATGCACATGTATCATTCATTTTATACCGATCGATATTTATTAGAGAGTTAATAGCAAATATTCCAATTCATCAATAAGTATTTTGTTCTTTGGTATCTGATGAAAACCCTCCATCAATACACATCATATTGTGACAACCAGCAAGGAGTTCACACTCCACGGAGGACGTCACGGTGGAGCAGTAACCGTGAGACTGCCATGGAGGTCGATCAAGTAGTGTCCGAAACATCGAGAGTAACACCAAGCAAGAAATGCTTCTACGGGTGTGACCAAGTAAATTTCTTGATTTTTGCTGAGATTGATATATATATATATATATATATATATATATATTATTATTATTTTGAAAGATGAAGGATTTTTATTACACTTGGTAGATAGATACAAGACCTTACGATAAAATCGAATGATAGATGATAGACATAACATGTTGAATCGTCGTCTCCCAAAGCACACAGAAGTTCGAAGACATGGACAAGTCTGAGAATCCGACTCATGTTTGAGTTAATGGATTCCACTATCCTGAGACCAGAGAGACATACATATCAATCAAGGAGTAAGCAACACAACATTACTCAAGGTATGCAGCCGTTAGAGTATTTTGCTGGACAAGAAATCTGTATTAAAATTTCAATGAACCGGCCAAGCAGAGTAAGACAACATATTTAACTCCCAAGCACGAGATCCCAAACCCCCCTGGAAGGAGGACCGTAGTCGCACCATAGTCAAGAAGATCAAAACCGTCACTAGTACCCGTCGAGCTAATGCTCAGGGTTCCACGTGTAGTACTAAATCATAACATGGTGTTTTTTATATTATTAGCCGGTCTAAAACATATTACAAGTTTGTCATGTCTACCATTTGCTTGGAAAATAGACTTTTTTACTTTAACTTGTTTCTGTAATTGCTAGGGCAAGAAGAGGGCTAGAAACTCTGACTTCGTGTCATCTCTCACCTAACTGCATTGCAACAAATTGCTTAAGAGATGACTCAAACCACATCTAGCGATGTCCATCCGTACAAGATTTCTCATTAGGCTCACTAGTATCGATTAATGCCTTGATCAACATTCGATATTCATTGCATTTTCTTGTACTCATATAGTACATAGATATTGACTTCTTGTTCAGTTCTTGTTTCGTGCACTATCTGTTACGAACACATAATTCATCTACGTAAAAACTTGTGAGAAAATTTTCTTGCAGAAGATATGTAAAGATTATGTGAGCTCTCGAGAATTCACTATGGACCTGCAAATACTTTGAAACTAGATGAACAAACAAAGTTCAAATGACATCTTTAATCCTTATGGATAATTATGATGGAGACTTGATGATAATAGCGACAATGGTGGTAAAACATCTCAGTTATGGATGGTAGTTTTGTGTTTGCAGCTGCATGCTTGCGTGAGAGTGCTTTCATAGACACACATTGGTACACATTACGCAAGTGCAATCCACCCTCGCAACCTAATCCATCAAACAATGATTTGGAATGATAGGCAAAGTTATGCACTGATCAATGAACATCACCCATACCAACTGCACCACTAGCAATCACCACGAGAAATCAATCGAGAATTATTTTAAAATCCCAAACCGTAAAAATAATCTTGAGAAGACCATCGATCACTCACAACAAGAGACTTTGAGTTGAGTAGAACTACCAACTCCTGGTCACTAGTGAAACAAAACCTTGAGTGGGACTAATATCAACTCTGGATCCATCGTACAAGTTTTTGTTGATCAGAAACTGTGCAAAACCTTGAAAATCAATGCCTGTTAAGAAATCTCTAGGTGTCTCATGGTCTCATTTCCTCCCTCACGGCCTTGTAAGGAAGCGGAGGAAATAGCTGAATCATTTGCTGTCGGTTTAGTACATTAAGAAATAACGTGCGTGAGCACCATTAAGTCCAAGTTTAAATTTAAGTCATCATCAACTGTGAATTTATCCGTGGCAACTTTCGTACATTAAGAGTCAAAGATAAATCTTTCTCTAAATTTCAAATACTTAAATTTAAGTTACTAATTTTACATTGTTATATTTAAAAAACTAAATTTAAACACTTATGACACGAGCGAAACACATGGACCTTCAAAACAAGAAAAATCTATAATCAAAGTGAGTTCTGAGTTACCTATCCTACTATAACTGAACTCTCATTGACGAATAAAGATAAAGTCTGAAAAGTGAGTTATGGATTACCTATCCTACTATAACTGAAATCTCATTGACAGGTAAAGATAAAGTCCAAGAACTGAGTTCTACGTTATCTATCTTATCCTACTATAACTTGAACTCTCATTGACGAGTAAAGATAAAGTCGAACACATTAATTTACAGCTAACCTTTCTTACGAGAATGATTAGCAAGTAAATTACACCTCATGTACACTTGTAAGTGTACATGAGGTGAATATACAGTCTCCGTGCAGAGATGAAACAGAAATTTACAGAAATAACTCCCAAGACACCGAGGGCAGCTAAGAGATCTCCAGGTCGTTTATACGGAGGAACTCCAAAATTTGTAAAACACACACATCTAATTCTCTACATTGCATAATGACATCATCTATCATAACAGTAGAAATAAGAACTTTATGTCACTAGGTGCTCGCATATGGAGCTAGGTGTTTGCAGTTGCAACTTGCAGGCAAGTGACACATTACTGCTACTCAGATTAAACGTAGTTGAAACTTAAAGCATATGTTCAAATATTCCTCATATAACCCATCAGAAAGTGAAGTTTTCTTTCATTGATGATGATCATGCATAAAGTGCTACCATTCAATTTAGAACCGATGATACGCTGATTGCTCTGATAATCATATCACAACCGCTCATGCAGAATCAACAATAATTGCAAAGATGTGTATTTTTGCCCATACGTGTATCTAAAGAAATAAGAGTTGAATGTTCTTCGTCGTTTAATATAGTATATATCTTAAATAAAATAAATTTAGTTAAATTTTAGATTCAAATATTCGTTTAAAATTTTAAATGAAACACCCAACGTTTTACTTGCACAATGTTCACAGAAAAAGAGTTAAAAGAACAAATATTAACTCTTGAGCTATATAGTCATACTCAAGGTTTAACTTGGATAGTGATAGATGACTTCGTAATCTGTTTGGCTTAAAATCAGTTTGGCTTTAAGCCAAGCTGATTACGAACTCATCCTAACACTTTGAAACTTTTGGATCCCCACAATCTGCTGCTTTCCACCTCTACATGTACAATTGTCACCCGCTAAAGCGTCTGTTCATATACCATCCATGCTCTGGAATATTAATGTCCTGATGGCTTCTCAATCTTATTTTCTTTTTGCCTTTTCAAGAAACGACAGCACATCCACAAGAACTTTACAAGAACTTCCGTATCATTGTGAAAAGAAAGTACAGTAGGCGAGACGCCGTGGGTGTTACAGTGAACTTTGTTGAATGAACTAGGAAGTCTGACTCCCAAACTATACGCCTCTACAGAGTGGGAGACCGGTACTCATACAAGCTGGGGTGAGACCCAACAGCTTGTGTGAGGAAACTAAGGACCGATAATTATTCACGAGAATATCGCAAACTGAAGATACGAAAGAGCACAGAATAATATCCTTCCCCACGGCCTTGTACAGTGAATTTCGTTTTTTCTTATCAGAATACGCGTGTTATAAAAATTTAATTATTTCATAAATATTATATGTTAATCTCTCCTGAAGTAGCCAACTCATCAAGAAACCCATAAGTGAAGAGCGGGCCGGTGCGTTCTTGGGGTATAAGTCCGGAGCCTTAATTGTTATATCTCGTCGTTTATCGAGGACATTAATTAATATTCTCCTTCATACAGACAGCAAGTCCCACTGTTATTAGCAATCCAAGCGAAAACCTGTAGTCTTGTCTGAGATATTTGATGTAAAGTACAATTATAGTGGCTGATTATAGTTAACCTAGAACCAGAATGTCTAAATTGTCAGTGACATCGATGAACTGCACCTCCACATATAAGACAGGAAGAGCAGGTATATGCCTCGATGGGTTCGCAATCTTCGCACCATGCTGTACCTTATCACCACTCAAACAATACTAGTATGCCTAGTGTGTTGGCCAGGCTCTCGACCTGAGAACTGCAGGCAGCTCCACGGGAGATCGCAAAGGGAGATCATGGATGGCTTTTGGTGATTAAGCCAAGGTCCATGATCTTTTGGTGATCACGCCAAGTCGGCCTTGGCGTGATCACCAAAAGGCCATAGGTCACCTTGTCTATAGGAAATGCAGGAGGTGTAATAATCCGTGTAAGAGGAAAGTTCTGCGATGAAAATAGCTCTAAAGCCAACATAAGCAAAACAAAAGGAAAATAATCCGTCGCCTAAGCTCCTTATTACCAGGACTGCTAGTAGCGTCAGTATTCTCACGTTATTTTCCCGTTATTTTTTTTCTTTGTATACACGCAACACAATGAATAGCAAACGGATGGGAAGACCCCCTCAAGTCTCACAAGGGAAAGAAGGACCCGAAGAGCCAACCAACTAATGTCTCGAAGAGAAGACCACGGGTAAGTCAAAACTCTTGCATACAACAAGTGCACATGAAGTAGCATCGCCTACTATAATTGTTCTCTTGTGGACCGTGCTTGCTAAAGCTCTCTGTAGAACAATAGAAACTCGCTGTCTAAAAAACATAGTGCAAAAAGAAAGAAAAAGTGATATCTCTTGCGTCTTTCATGATAGACTTTCGCACAATCTTGAAAGAAGACGTTGAACTTCAGAGCTGTCGATCCGTATATCTCTAAGGTTAAAGAGATGAAGTGATGTTTCATCCGTATACTCTTATACTTGGTCATTTTCGCTGCTGCCGTCATGCCTGTAGACCATCTTGGGTGATATATGATCATTTGTGCCGTCATTGAGTCTAGTGTCCGATCTGTGACAACCACATCTGTCACTGAGATCTGATTCTCTCTCATCATGTACAAGTCAGCTCTCACTCACGTTATTTTCTCATTTTCTCTTGCTTAGTTTAATGTCATAGACTGCAGAGGAGACCAGAGTAGAGTTTGTGGTCCTCTCCGCTCCTTGCCAAGCAGTGAATATCCATGCAACATGAGTGTGCGAGCTAAGAGACACAAAAGCAGTTAGTTTACTTTGTTCCAAACCGTTGGAGGAAATTCTAGCCCGAAGGTGATCATGCCTCGTGGCTTCCAAATAAAGAACACCTTATCACCAGGACCAGCGCTTTGCTGAAACAGAGACATGCGTAAAGTCTATGCGCACCTGTTAAATATCTAAATGCCGATGCTCCTTTTATTTGCTGAGCTTTCCGCACTTTCCGGGAAGCTCGTCGCGTCCTCAGACGAAGTTTGCTGCAAAAACTTGATTAGAATGTACATTATGTGGCGAGTTGACACTCACACTGCAGAGTCACATCACAAGCAAAATATTCAAAGGTGGCGACCTGAAACGGTATCCGCCACTTGGGCTGTCGATGTTTGGGGCATGAAGTACATAGTATCAGATGAGGCACAGTGCAGCAGACTGGCAATATACCAGAAGCTGAACTCGAATTCCACATGGGCGGTAGTCCAACAAAGAAGTGTGGTGTATTAGTCAAACGTGTTACGTGCACGGAGTGGTACAAACGCCGTAGGTTTAGCATGCCCTATAAGAAGAAACCACGCATAAAACAGAAACTGAAGCATTAGAAAAGGATAATATCAAGCACTAGCGTAGACGTTCAACCTTAACCGCGACTGTGGGTTTCTGGAGTACTACACTACACGTAGTGGTTGCTGCAACGGGGTTTAACATTTAGACAAGAGAATTACATGCGTTGCTAATCCTCTCGAACTGCGCAGTAAGGTGAAGAGTGGGTCTAGACACGTGTGGGACAACCCCCGGAGACGGTACCGTTAGGATCCTAGCAGTTTCGCTCGAGTTATTTAAACAGCGCTCGGATACTACCGGCTCCCTTTGAGTGCCGGTTGAGAAGAAATTCTTCTGGTTTTTCCCTATGGATACCATCCGATATGGCAAAATAAGAAATTAAAATATACCCATTGTGGAGGTTTAATCTCGAAGGGGGAGGTTCAGTTGATCGGCAGCAATTATTAATTGATTCTAATTGCCACTTTATTGCACTTTATCACTGAACTGATGTTCAATCACAGTTAGTTTAAAAAATCAAAGTTTTATTTTGGACATGAACTAATGAAAATCTGCATTGCTGTCTCATAACACACGTTCTATTCTCCCTTCTACCCCTCTAAACAGTCCATAAACTGAATATAAACAAAAATAAAATTTCCTGGGGTACTCCACTTCCTTTATTCTGCAAGTGGAGCACTGCTTCTCGCAATGTTTATGGTTCTATTACCCTCTTTTGATGGGTATAAGTCAAATGTCAAAAGTTTTATAATTTTAGAAGTATAAATTAACCTATTTGTTTTTTCTCTTTGTATCATCGCCCGTCTACATATAGAGTTAATATATTTAGAATTACAAATTTAACTTGTTGTCTCTCTTTGATCTGTTACAAAATTCATGGTTCTCCTTTCAGACTTCTACGAGAAATATAAGTGTAATTGATTATTTTTATCATCACGTTATCTTTTTCTTTGAAATGCTTCAACCAATAATGAAAGTGAATTTTTACCTTAAATTCTTGCTTCTCCTCTTCCGGCTCCCGGCCGGATGTGCGCTTTGGATGCTTATTTATTTATCCACATCTAAAGTAGACAAACTGTACTTCTGCTCGGAGCTATATGTGCACGCGTAGACGGCGTCAAACGAGATCGTAAATAATCACGCGGACAAGTCGCAATGGTTCTCAATTCCTACCTGAGATGAAAGAGGAAGGCTTTTTTATTATAAGCAAAAGCAGACTCGGGATAAAAATCCGAACCAGTTTGACTTTGTATTAACCAAGTCAGGCTTGGCGACTGATTGGACTCGAGGTTGGGCAAGTTCCCACGTATAGACTTGAAGCTACGAAACCTTTTACTCCATTTCTCATTCGTCTGCTCCGCTGAACGTGGACAAATTTGAATGTCGGAACTCTACCAAGCCAGGAAATTTGGGCTTTAGGTGTGACACTGCCCGTACTTCAAGATTATGAACTCAAGTTGCCGACAACCGTGTTAGGGAAATCTGTGACATTCCAGATTTGTACCCGATCAGTTCAAGCGCACAGCTTCTGCTGCTTGTGAACAAGCACATCAAGACTACGAGCTTTTCTCGGATTTCGATAAGTTAGTGAGATCTTCTTAATGTGTTGTTTTCTGTTTGGGTGGTTTCAACCATTTCAGGTGTCCTGGGTAGGCGTTCCCAGAGATGTTTTTGGTTTGGAATCTGGAAAAGAGGCCGCCAATGTGGACTCTGGTGGACTGGATAAGGAACCATTAGTAGCTGGTTTTGCAATTTTCCTCTGAGTCAGACGACATTTCCATGCAAATCAAAGATCATGAAGTGCCTGAGTGAGCCGAAAGTTTGACAAGCAGCAGTCCGGAAATTCTGCTCACTTAAAACCTAAAGTGTCGGTAATATCCTGAATGTCAGTATCTTTGGAAAAATATTACTTTCTGATTTCTTTCCTAATCACAAACCACCAAAAGTTCCCGATTTTTTGTAAAAGGTCTCTCGAAGACTCGGCGTGAATCATGACCCATGGACGGCTATCAGGTCACTTGCATGAAAGAATCAGGATATATATCCATTCATAGCCTATGATTGCCCTTGAATCACTTGCCGAAAGTGTAACTTTCTTGACCGGTGATAGTCTTGCTGGATATATCAGCCGATGATCGAATGAACTGCACTTCGGCCCTGGATCCATTCAAGTTGCAGACCAAGCATTGATCATGAGCCCCTCAAACTTATCAAGTCAATTTGAGCTAAAGCTGTCGCACATCGAAAAGGACTTATGGGGTGGGTGCAGATGTGGACACGTGCAATGTAAAGTATATGGGATGGTCCCCTTCGTAGCAGTGCTTTGATGGACTTTAATCCGGATCTAAATCAAGCTTCTTGTTTGTTCACTGAGCTTATCAGCTTGCCCAGCAATATCGTTGCTACATACAGCTACTCGACGAAAAAGATTATCTTCCCTGTCCTGTTTTCATGCAATTTCCTAGATTGACAAGATTTCTGTATACAAGGGTTCCGCATTCCTCTGCATTTTGCCAGTTTTCTTCAGATAGAGGTGTTGAACTTCACACTCGGCAAGACACACGTGGTAACAAGGCTTCGCGTTCGAAGGCTGGCGGCTTCAGATCGCTCAAGCTATCTCACTGACAGCTTGAGATGAGACGAGAAGCACATGAAAAACATGGTTCAGAGTTCACAGTGCAGGACTGAGTTCAATTACTGAGGGCCATCTCCACCGCAACACTGGAAACGGCACTGTGAGATCCAGTTTCCAGTCTTGGGCTGCAGCGGACACCACTTTCGCGCGAGGAAAGAGTTGTGCCACACTCTCTCTTCTTACTGGTTGGAAGTATATTGTGAGTTTTTAGGGGGACGGCGTACTTTAGCGCACATCACGCCAAATATGCGACTGGCTACCGGGACGTTTAGAGTGCCCCTGGGCCGGTGAAGATGCTCATGCTCACATGCCTTGATCCGAATTTTCTTGGGTACCTGCAGTCTGAAACTTAAAAAAACCGGGCAGGAGTGTACGGTAATTGAAATGGCTTCAAACCGCGGGGAATCAGATTCTCTTCATCTTATATATAAACGAAAGTTTTGATCTGTCAGGAATAGATCAACGTCTTCTCCAAAGCTCCATCGCCTTTGGGCTCGATTTCTGTAAGCGAACGCCATAATTGTAGAAGAAGGAGGTCACTGACAGTAGTTCTTGTTCATCACATTCTCGAAGAGAGGTTTAAGGTCAAGAGACTTCCTCCCTTGGGAGAGTTCGGGACCACGTTAACGTTCAGACTGCAAACGTTGAAGAGGAACCCGAATTCAGCTGAAAAGAACGCAGGTTTCCGTGGATCTTGCTGTAGGGTTGTTCTGAGTTCTATTTGAGTGCCGAGAAAATGGATCGGGTTGATATAGTTGTTCCGCAAACAATCTGGACGGGGCAGTTTAACCTGTATACCGCAGCATTCCTTGTTGGGTTTATCTTGCTGGTGCGTCTAGTCTTGCAGAGCTCGGGATCTGGAAGTCGAAGGAAGCTTAGACTTCCACCAGGACCGCCAGGAGTGCCTTTGATTGGGCATCTTCATCTTCTTGGAAAATTGCCGCATCAGTCGCTGACAAGATTGTCAAATAAGTATGGACCAGTGATGGGTTTGAGACTGGGATCTGTGTACACGGTTGTGGTCTCCTCCCCTGACATGGCCAGAGAGGTTTTAAGGACCCATGATAACGTTTTTGCTTCACGCCCTGTGACTATCACATCAGAGGTCGTGCTGCAGAACAGTGACTTGATATGGGCACCATTGGGTGAGCGCTGGCGAACATTGAGGAAGACATGCATCATGGAACTTTTTACTCCGAGAGTCCTCGAACGATACCGGGTTTGAATCTCTAAACCACTGGATTAGAACATCTTGTGTACCTCATTCCACAGCTTATCTTGTGTGTACGCTAGAATCTTTGAGGTGAGCCCTCTTGTCTGTTCGATCTTTTGCCCTGTTGAGTACCACGGACTGAGGCCAATTATTACATGTCTGTACCACCCTGCAGCTGGCAGGATACGGTACCATCACAGTGCTTCACTTCTGACACACCTTCTTGGTTCATCAGTAGCGCTAGAATTTCTGCAACTGCAGAGTCTATTCATGCGTGTCCTGGAATGTACTTAGAAGACGAAGGGTTTAGTCAGTTTACAGTATATCTAACTGCTCTATCTTGGGATGAAACTTGCAGCAAATCAGGGCAGACGCCGCCATGAAGCTGGTGAGTGATATCGTGGAAGAAAGCGGGGGACGAACTGCTATACGACTGGAGCAAAACATACTGGAGCAGATGCACAGTAATATAACTCAGCTACTGTTCAATAAACGTTACCAAGCTAAGAAGGCATTGAGCCCTTGCTTGGATAATGAGGCAGGACAACTCGTCCATCTAGTTGAAGAAGTAATGGCTATCGGACCCCTTGTGCTCGGGGACTTCCTTCCAGCTCTCCGGAAACTGGATTTGGATGGTAAGGAGGCAAAGTTGCGGGCTGTGGGTGCCAAGTTTAACCAATTCTTCCAAGGTATCATCGACGAACGCCGTCGCCAAGGACCAAATGCTGGGAATACCGAAACTCAACCTGCAGACTTTGTAGATGTCTTGCTGTCAATCCAGAATGACAAGGGTGATATCGGGACGAAGCTTTCAGATGACCGAATTCGAGCAGTTCTTACTGTGAGTTACCTGTCATGATCTGTACAATCACACTTCAGCAAATTCTGCTCAGCTTCACGTAGATGCTGATCTAGTTAGTCGTTCACCAGCCTCTTACTAGTGCCTGTTCATGATCAGCGACGTAACTGGGACGCCATGTGCAGGATCTAATTGCTGCAGGGAGCGAGACTTCTGCACACTCAGTGGTTTGGGTGCTAGCTGAACTCATGAGGCATCCAGAGATTCGAAGGAAAGTTAAATCAGAGCTGGATCTTGTGGTAGGGACGGAGAGATTGGTGAAGGAATCAGACATTCCTGAACTCAGTTACCTCCGGGCAGTAGTTAAAGAGTCGTTCCGCTTGCACCCAGTCTCACCTTTGTTGGTCGCCCGTCAGTCAGTTTCGGCTGCAAAAGTGGGAGGATACGACATTCCCAGCAAGACCCAAGTTTTCATCAATGCGTATGCCATCACGAGAGATCCAGCAGTTTGGGACCAACCTCTGGAGTTCCTGCCGGACAGGTTCCTCACAAGTTCTGCACACATTGACACCAACGGGCAAAATTTCCAGTATCTACCTTTCGGTTCAGGTCGGAGAAGATGTGTGGCTGCAGATTTTGCCCTTCTCCTTGTTGAAGCAACTGTGGCACAACTTCTCCACACTTGTGAGTTCTCTCTTCCTGAAGGTATGAATCCTCAAGATGTAACCATGGAGGAATCGTTTGGGCACACTATGCCCAGAGCCAAGCCTTTAGAGGTACTTGTCAGTCCTAGAACTCCATGGCTGATCTATTCAAACGATCGACTAAGGTAGCATGTATGGAAAGGGCACAGTCGTAGGAGGATCAAGACTCCAACTGTACAATATAAGCAACATACTCACATCTATATCATATATATATACTCTCGTGATGACGAAGAAGAGTCCAGGAAGCTTAGTTGACAGGAACTGGGATGAGAGAAGTTTCCATCACACCTGACCATCCGCCCAAATAGCTAAATATATACCGGTGTATATTGTGACCTTCATTTTCATCCAGCACGGAAGGAGCCTTGCTGTAGATGTGCTCAATCATTACAAGAGAGCACGAGCTTGACTACCTACAGTACAATCATGCGCACAATCTTAACCGTGACACAAGTTGTCGTAGCTAAGAATTTCTGTCAGATATCATCTCTGTTAGAGTAGTTAACTATCATTTCTGATTCACGTGTTTTGACCAAAACGGGGTTCTGACTGAAACTCGAACGATTCATGGCCAGTTTTGTTGTCGGAGAATCTTTGTCCGAGGACTGCCTAGCTAGCGTCCAAGGATCATACTTTACTGACTGTCACACATAATATGAGAATGGGTCGTTAAAAGACGTTGGAGGCTGAGATTTCCTGAAAGTGCACACATTGTAGGTTCAAGTTTCAATCAGGGACCTTCTGTCACTTAGTAGGGTATCAACATCATGATCCTTGGACGCTAGCTACCATGATACCCTACTAAGTGACAGAAGGTCCCTGATTGAAACTTGAACGTACAATGTGTGCACTTTCAGGAAATCTCAGTCTCCAACGTCTTTTAACGACCCATTCTCATATTACGTGTGACAGTCAGATAAAGTATCCTGATATGATGCAGGCCCCCGTCAATTCCTCTTTACGATGTATTATCATCTTTACTTGATTGCTTCGACTATGATGATGGTCTGGAGGCAGCAACTGCAAACTTCCGAACTCAACCTGTATGTTCTCTTGGTATTTTGCGTTCTCGCCTGTCAGTGTGCGTTGATACTGTTTGGGCTCTGCAGTAGTGGAATGCTTGCGGATTTCAACAAACCTGGCATGGCACCTGTGTTGACCAACATACGGTTATTCCTCGCAAAATGGTACTCCTCAGCTGATCATGAAACGTATGGTGGAGCAAAATCAATGTACCCGGCCTGCTTAATTACGTTCTGAGAAGTTTAGTACGATTAGCTCTGGAGGTTCTACGTCCACGTCTCCCGTAGTCTGCTTCTTCAGTATGTCAGATGTTGATTAAAGTATCCAGTTGCAACCTCATAAGCTGTAACAAGACCTTCCTTCCCTTGGCTTGAATAACCTGATCAGGTTATTCAAGCCAATATAGTGCTCAGCATCTTCATGTAAAAGTACTGACAGACAGGGTAACTTCTCGTCCCGAGCAGAACTAACCCCGATTTGTACAGAGCTTCTGCATATCCATTTTGTTCCAGAACAGTTAAACAATGAACGCTATAACTCAAAGGTACTGCCTTCCGTATCAGGTCAAGAAGTTCTTTCCGACAGGAGACATATACACGTACTGTTACAAGCAGGCAAGGTTGTGGAGCCTGGTCTAGTGAGGGACATTACAGTCATGTCACACTTCTTCTGATGGTGATTAATCCATCGAACTTCGCCAAGGTCGATGAATCGCTCTGGAAAAGACTTCAAATAGCCAGCTCAGACTTCCAATTCCGCCCTCCTTGTATACACATGATCGACCTCAGCTGCTGCCAGAAATTCGATATGCTGGACCTGAAGGTTACATAGTTTCATATCCTCTTTAAATTGTAAGAGAATCGAAGTCCGGGATACCATGATGCTAGTACCAGAATTTAAAGTAACCGTTTGACTCTTTGTTAAGCATAGTGACAATGTATAAATGAATTTTAGTTCAAAAAAGTAAAATCTTCAAAATCTTTTTTTTAAAGTCAATGTATTCACTGAAACTGGACTATACTATTCAAAATGGAACTTTCAGGATTATTTTTGGATATTTTGTTTTTAAGAATTGGACTTTTATATAATTAAACTTTTGGACTTTTAGAACTGGACTTCTAAATGAATCCTTTGGAGTTTTTGGTCTTACTCTTGGAATTTTAGTTCACTAAAATTGGAAGATTCGTTTTCTTTTGTAATTGTTTTGAAAGATATTAATATTTGGACTTCGAGAAGAGGGTAGAAGAAATATTTCATTCAAAAATTATGGCTGAAAAATGCAAAAGTAGATTCAATTCTCTTAATTTTCCAGATAAGCAAATGCTTACTAGCACATCAACACGAGATTGTCAATTAAACTTGTAAATGAGAATCATCACAAGCAACACCATGTCTATATTTCTTCTTTTTGTCAAAATCTTTCTAAGACCTCTGAAGCAACATTTATGCTAGTCAGTAATTTCATCTTGTCTGACTTGGCTCTAGGTTTCCAAGTAGTATGCAAGTATTTTCGTAGACCCAATTTTTGCACTAGTCTTCCAGAAACTGAGATCTTTTTTTCATTCTTCATTTTTCATGCAATCGACGTATCGTTGTAAATTCATAGTTTTTGAAGAATGATCTTTTGGATGCCACCACTATACATGCACTTTGTTCAAATGAGATGAAAAAAATGTTGTCACAATGAACAACACTCATTGCTTCTGTCACCTACAAACAATTTTGCACTTTGAAGTTGTCAGAAGGACGGATTAGCAACATCCAATCTGACGTGATATCCAAGAGTAGAACGAAACTCTAATGCTCTCTTTCACTCGCTGCTCCAACGTAAATCTCTTGTCTTATAACAATCTTTTGCTCCAGTTCTTGTCTGACAGATCATTCTCATTTGGCAAGTCCCCTCCGGAGTGAGAGGTTTGTAATCGTAGCATGATCCATCTTCAACCAAAACCCATCAAGTAGAGATAAACTTTCCATACTATCTCAACCTTCCTCAAACAAAGTTCTGATCTATTTCCAATAGTCGATCAAACATTCATTAAATCTCTTGATATTGATACACGAGAATATTGTCCCGCATGTAAAATCGAGACCACCGGTGCAAACTGACCTTTAATGTCAATGACATAATATTTGACATGAGACTTGGAATCGACCACCTTTATGTGTCAAACGTGACATGGCTTTTTTTGACTCTACATCAAGAACCTCCGACATGAAATGTGACAATATATGCTTTTGTTGCGAACCTCGATGTATCATGGAGAAGAAAGCATCCACGTCTTCACAAGTATGACCTACATTGTGATTTGCTTGAAGGACATTCTAGCCACCAACTCGCTGAAGAATGTCATGACCATCCAGTTCTTGTTGTCCTTGGTGGAATTATCTAGTTGCATGTGCAAGTTCTCGAGAAGCTCCGTGAACTGTTCCATGTATGAACTCATTAGATGAAATTCTAAAGAATACATCCTCAGTCTTATTATGAGATTTCAAGATTGTTTTCTCAAAAACATCTTGGTCGATGATTGTCTTGAACAATGGATGGTATGGAATATCTTTGAATGCTAGATCTCTTTAAAATCTTCTGCATAGGATTCACAATCACGAAGGTATTTTGCTAAAGACGTGATTTTGTAATTTGGATCTCCCGCCCAAACTCCAGATATTGTGATGTGCATCATTTTCTCAGTACCATTTCCACCACGATTCAACATGCCGTGACTTTGAGAGACACGGCCGTTATTGCTCCTTGCAACAACTTCACGTGATTTGGAAGACTAGGTACGGCTGTTGTGATAGTATCCATTCTGTCGTGAATTGCAGATTCGTTCGATGTTGGATGTAGTATGATCAACTAGTTGTGTGAGTAGTACTCATTACATCTTGACATTTGTAGTTGAAGATGTGTCGACCTTTGTTGTTCCAACACCGGCCTCTCTGCAGAATTCATGAAAAGCTCCTTGAACTACAAACAAGTGGTGCATTTGACAAAAGCACTACTTCTATGTGGTTGGAAGTTCTCAACATTATCCGTCCACAATTTGTAGAATGTAATAGCAATCTTGGGTGCCCCTGCGGTCGTCATATTCACGGGAGCTCCTTGTAAATATCATTTTTAGAGCAACATGCTGGTAATCTAAAGTAATGATCACTCCAGTCTTTCTCATTGTAGTTGCTGTAGGACAAATGAGACATCAGTTCTCTATCTACTTAAAGAAATATCCTCAAGAATGCACGAGCCATCATGACAGATTGACATGTTTCATTCTACCCTATTGTCATTGAATTCTGTTTGCGCATCTAAACGTAGTACTGCTTGGACATCATTATAGATGTCGACTTGCTAAACACATAGAAGATGTAAAATGCAGTGTGACAAACATAAAGCAAATGTCAAAATGTAGTTTCCCATCATCTCTTCCTTTGTTTGCTTGAATTTTTTCATAGACTTGTTTTTTTCATCGATCATGAGTCATTTCATAGTACACATGTCTCTCCTTTTTCACTATCTCCTTCTTGACGATCTTGCAACACTCCTGTGGACAAGGACAATCTTTGTTGAGATCACTGATAATTGCATCATCAGATAATTTACGAACAGTCTTCTTCGGCAATTCAATCTGTTTTTTCAACAACGGATCCACCTTCTTCCTCTTAGGGTTATGATATGACCTCTTCTTCTTAAGAGGAACAAGAATGTCTTCGTCTCGTTGGCTATCAGCAACAAATTCTGCATACTCGTATGCATTATATAAATCTCTGAGTATCTAGTCATTACACACCATACGAAGTCGAAGAATAGACCATCATGTGAGCATTGTTGACCTTTCACAAACTTGCGTAGTTCTTCAGATGCAACTGTAGACTCTATTCCTGAAACCAAGTTTGTGACTATCACACCAGCGTTCTCTTCCCCTACTAACTCTCTCTAACCGATGAATCAACAAAAGACAAGAAGATTATTCCTTCTGCTAAGGACCTTGAATTCTTTGAAAGAAGCACGACATGCACCTCATTCTAACTTTTACGGAACTTGTATCGGATGAGATCTTTTGTTGAAGGCTGCTTTTTTGGTTCATCGTCACTTGAGGAAGCCTTGATATCAACACCTTCTATAAGAACAATAGCTAATGAAAGACTTTCAGGAGTAATAGTAGATGGTCCACCAATATTGTATGAAGTGGTCACGTATGCTGAGGTCAAGTCGTTGTGATCTCTTTCTTGCTCATCCCTTGTGTGTAACTGCTGTTGAGTAGAGTGTATCATGGTTGAAGAAGAGTTGGATCTCTCGGTAGTGTCATGATGACATTTGACACAGTCGTATTGTTCTTTACAACTTGTGTAGCAACTATATCTCATAACTTGTAGGATCCAATTGCTTTATCTACATCATCAACGCCCATGGAAGGGTATGATAAATTACAATCATCCGTTATGGAAGAAAGTACTTGAATTTTTATCTTGTTATGGCGAGTTAGCGTACCATGACAAAGTTCCTTGGGATCAAGAGAAGCAATCATGTCAAATGCAACAACCTTCTAGCTATCCATAAGGACAAACCTTATCTCCGACTTGTCTTTGGAAGTCCATAGTTGAAAGCAAAATCTGGACAAAAAATGCAATCTTGATAAATAAGTCAATTATGCATATTTAAGATTATAGTATTAAAATGTAGTAGATATCTTTTTCCCCAAACAACCAAGACTAATATGATATCAAAGATTCAAATACAAAGATATATCTTAAGAAAAATTTAGAAACTTTGAACCCAAGATCAACTCTAAACTTGTCCTCATAATACTATTTGAAGTACTTGAAATCGAGTTGTGGGTTTTCAAATCGAGGGTTTGGGTTTACGGTCCAGGGCTAAAGAAAGATTAAATTCGAGTTTGGAGGAACTGTTCAAAACGAAAGAACATATAAGATATATTTGGGTATGTTAAATAGAGTCAAGGGTTATCTAAATCTAGGGTTTAGGATTTAGGGTTTACTATCCAAGGTCAGAGAAGGGTTATAGTCAAGTTAATAGTTCTAAATGTAAGAATATTACGATGCAAAAACTTGTAAAAACATACCAACCGCAAACTTACACTTAACTGGAGAGCACACCTCCCTAAACATTAAACACTAAAACCTAAACTCTAAACCCTAAACGTCTGAAATAAACATATTCTGAATATAAGAGAATTCTGAAAATGGAAGGTTGTGTAA
Organism: Asterella californica; assembly: GCA_036924285.1. NCBI lineage: Eukaryota > Viridiplantae > Streptophyta > Marchantiopsida > Marchantiales > Aytoniaceae > Asterella > Asterella californica. The sequence continues at coordinate 20,876,755 of JAYKYS010000011.1, read as the reverse complement.
GAGAAATAAAAATACAGATGTGTAAGAAGGTATATCCATCTCAATGTTTTGAATGGACAGGAACCCAACATCTACCCTAAACCTGTCCTCATAGTACTATTTGAAGTATTTCAAATAGTATCAAGGGTTATCAAGATCGAAGGTTTAAGATTAAGGAAGTGTTATAGTTAAGTTTAGAGTTATAAATATAAGAATAGTACATTGTTAATGCACAAACTTGTAAAAGCATACCAACCCTAAACTATCTTTGAACTAGAGTGCTCAACTCCTTACGCCTTAAACCCTAAACCTCCGAAAAATCAAGTTCTGAATATAAGAAAGGGGAAAGTTAAGTAAAGGAGGTGAAAACAGAACTGTGCAAAAAAAATATCAAGAATAATATTTTGGATGGATAGGAACCTAACATCTGCCATGAACCTGTTTTTCGTAGTACTATTTGAATTATTTCAAATAGTATCAAGGGTTATCAAAATCAAAGGTTAGAGATAGGTTATAGTCGAGTTTAGAGTTCTAAACGAAAGAGTATTACAATGCACCTCTTCTAAAAACATACCAACCCTAAATTGAAACTGAACTGGAGTCTTATAGTTCCCCAAGTACTTGTTGTGATTCCGTAGATACCTGTAGCGTCTGTTCCAGCAACGAGAGGTTCTAGACAACAACATGTTGAGAATCAAAATCAACATAAATTGATTGAAGAGTTGACTCAACAGTTGAGAGATTTAAGAGTTGAGATGGCAGATCTGAAGAGTGATAAAAAACCAACAGCACTTGGTGCTCAACTTGTAAGGAGAACTTTTACCAGGAGATGTACTTGGTGTGATAGTCCAGATCATCTCAGAGGAGATTCTCAAGACTTAACGGTTGCTTTACCGGAGGACATGGTCAACTATCAGAACAACATGTTGCATCTAATCGCCATTGGGCAACCTCTGAGCACGCATTTTGGAAGAGATGGATGAAGAGTTTGCTTCTAGTATTTACTAGTGTGAACACAACAGCAATGATTGCTAGCTTTGCAGAAGTTGATGTGTATACAAGAAGAGTTGAAGTGCGCTCTAATCCAACTATGGTTGAGCAAGTTGTTGAAGTTTCAGTTGAAATGATGAGACGTAAAAAGTATTATGAGAGTTACATGATGGAGAGACCTTGTAGATGCAACATTTTTTCGACCGTTTTTGTATTTTCTCCCAAATCTTCAACTCGCATAAACTGACTCCATCCATCGCTCTCAAACATCAATAACTCATACTTCAGTTGTGTATACTATATTGTCTTTGAACTCCTATACATGTTTCTCATCCAGCTCTTCCAGCTCTTGTATCAATCTTGACGAGATCCCAATAGTAGGTTCTACACCCCTATCATCCCGCTATGCAGAAGTGGACTGTGAAAACCCTGACATCTCTTTGTTTGAGAATCTCTAAAGGTTTGTCGGTCTCGCTCATGGCTTGAACAAACAGCCAAAAATTGTATTGAATACTTGTTGTCAAGACTCTGAATTATGGCATAACAAGACCCATCAATCATCATTTTTATCTCCATTCGAAGAATAGTAATATAAAGTTGCCCTAGTACGACAGTATAAGAAGCAAATGACTGTACAAGAAATATTGCTCGACTTCTACGTCCCTAATGCTCACACGCATATCAAGACAAGCACCATACAACTCATCCTTCTGATTGTCAGCAACGCGGAGTATCGAACCATGGTTCCTCTCAACTGGTCACTATCTTTTCTCATGGCATTAGTATTTCATCGAGTTGGTCCAAGGTCTTGCCGTATCTCTCTACAGCTAGATACCTCGTGTATTTCTAGACCAAATTTTACGCTCTATGACATCACGCTGTCGTGATGTGAATCATTTGACATAGTAAATGATTCATTGATCACTGCTGTCGCGTTACTTGGCGCATGTTACTTCTACTCCGACACTTGATGTTTAGTAGTCTTAGAAGCTAGCTCTGTACTGTTCTTAGTCCTTTATGCTTATGTTTGACACCTTTTGCATATGGTGTTAACTCTGTCATATATTTTGGGTCCTAGTAGGTTGGTAGTGTGTTATTTATCTTGTTCAAGCATTTGTACGCTTGTGCAAGTGAATTCATACTTATCTATGATATTCAATATACATGACTTAGATTTGCCATGTAGATAGGGTTTAAGCTCATGGGTTGTACCTACGTGTTGCCCATGCATGCTTTTAACCGGTTTTAGTTTACTTTCAGGGTTGTGTGTCGTTTTAGGTAGTTTAAGTTATACGTTGGCTCTTTAGGGGACTTGACGTGGTAGCCTATGAGTTGAATTGAGTTACCATATGGTTAAGGCACAAAAGGACAACCAAATGGAGCTATGAACTCTCATTGGTTCATTTTTGTCTTTTGTGTAACTCTAAACTTAGAAACAGAGCTCTAAAGAGGATTTCAAGCAATTGGTGAGTGTACTGCAAAATCTAAGAGCACAGGGAGATAGAGCACGTCAAGCCAAGCACTGTCAGTGAAATTCTTGATCGATTTGGATCAATAAACAAGGAGTTATGTCCAATTGAAGTTTGGATTGTGCCAAAACTGCATCACTTTTGTTGATTTTGGGGTTTTCGGTGTCAATTGCAGCAGAATTGAGAAAATCGCTTCAAAACTTCATGGTTGCGTTCACTGTCAGAGGGCTACGACTGTCCAAAAATTTTCGGACCATTTGAGTGATTGAGTAATTCAGGGCGGCCGCTAAAGCAGAGGGGGTCTGAAAAGCTCTTAATCTAGAGCAGCGACTTCAGAGAAGGAGATCTGGAGTTCTGTGTACAGCCAAGAGACCCAACTTCACAGGAGTGTTCAGCAAGCTGTGTACTGCAAATCCTGTAAGAATTTTCCAAAGTGATCGAGCCAATTCTCTGTTCTAGGTCAAAATAGCTGTCTGGGCACCAGAAATTACCGTAATTTCTCTACTCAGAAAGTTTCTACTCATATCTTAGTGCTCTTAATTGATCTGAAGCTGAAACTTAGTATGTGTATCCAGTAGGACCTCATTGACATGTAGGAGGAGTTCTGAAGTCTGAACCTTCACATATTTCTCAATCTTGAGTGTCAAAGTTCACCGTCTGATCTTATCATTGCTAGTTAAGTCTGAACCTTGCTTCCTGAACATATCAGAAGAGCCAAGAGACTTGTATGAGAGATCTAGCATGACAACGTACTTCAATCCTTCCATTGTAAACATCAACTTCTACTACACTTGTTGTCATTGTTGTAATGTTCAAACTAGTAGGTGCAAGAAGTAAACTCCTCATCACTCCTCTTCCTAAATATGTATTTAAAAGTTGTACAGTAGCTGCCAGATGTAACATGTTATTCTAATAGTTGACTACATCCTCTTGCAAGGCAATTGTGAAATCTTGGCAATCCTTGTGAGATGATCTAGACTATCACATCAGATACATCTTCTGGTAAAAGTTCTCGCTACAGGTCGAGCACTTGACGCTACTGATCGTGATCTCTTTTCAGGTCTATCATCTCAACTCTTAAATCTCTCAATTGTTGAGGCATCCCTTCAATCAAGTTATATTGATTCTGATTCTCAGCAGGTCGTTGTCTAAGACCTCTCTATGCTAGAACAAGTACAACATGTGCCTCAAGAATTACAACAAGTACTTGGGGAACCACTGGATGAACTATTGAGACTTGACAAACCATTTGCTGTTATGGCAAGATCGTTGTATCTAGTTACCCAACTACTGTCATCTTGTCACAACATTGTCTCGCAAGAGTAGATATTGCTTCTTCTACTCTTCTCCAATCAGATATAACTCCTGCCTCTGAGTCCTTCTCTACCTCCTATATGCGTCGACGGCTCTCTTAAGCAACAAAAAGTACAATACTCCTAACTGTGTGATGTGCGTTTTCTAACTAAGACTTCAGCTAAGCACCTCTCCAACTAAGGTCTTTATAAGCAAACTTGCGTATCAAACAAGCAGGTCCTCTACTAAGCTAACCCTGACTTACTGAAAATTTCTCACCTCTTGATGTCATCTTGATACCACTTTTGTGATGTTAACCAATGTCACAACTATAAAGTCACCCCACAAGACTTACAGTTCTCTCATAGCTCCACCAAGTAACTCCTGACCTATAACCGAAGTGGCATGCGAAGGCTTAGGCTAGAAAATCCAAGATTAAGAGGGATATCAGTCCTCCGCCCCTAGATATGTAAGACGTAGCTACATATCCAACATAGACTCCCATCTATAAGGGAATCAACATGTCCGATAGAGAACACAGACCATGAGTATTCAATCTTGTGACCTCGTCTTCCTAAGTGGGCACCTCTATCATTGAGGATGGCATGTGTTTCATTAAATAGAGAATTAAAACTCATACATAAACCTAAATTACTTGTACATTCTACACTAACTTCCTATGCGTCATTTTTTTTGTACGACTCTATTTTTTATGAATGAAATGTCAAAACTATAGTACTCACTAACACCTACGCACTTGTACCTTCAGACTATGGATCCAGCCAGAATGGATTTCCTCCTTTCACATCTTTCATAATTTAAAAGTTGCACTAACTATTCCGTAGAATGCTACTTCTTACAACTGAAAGCACGAGGTCACTCTCCTCAACAAGCTCCGCATTCTGATACTTTCTGTGGTGCCCACAAATTACAGGATGCACGAATTTTTGAAATTTTTAAGAATAATGACTTGTTTGTATAACTGAAGAAGCGTTGTTACTTAAGGTTACGTCTTCCTTAATAGGAAGATGATCTTAAGAGCTGTTTGTAATAAGAAGTTGACTTCTTCGGAAGACTGTCTTCGGAAGTCGACTGAACACAATTCGTATCAAGAGTGGATTTGCTTGGCTTTGGTGTTTAGAGAGACTTGGTACGAATCCTGAGAGGTGTGGTGAGTTGTTTTGTTATTTCGAGAAGTTGGAAGACGGGAACTAGGCCTGTGCCTCCCGGTCTTCCAAGCTTCTCAACTCCACATCTTCCTAGAGAGACTGGAAGGCTGGAAGGCTGGCAAAATGAGCGAGAAGACGTGAGGGTCCATTCGGGTCTCTTCTGTTCGATCCATAGCAGCCATTCCTTCTTCTTCCCGAACTTAGACGAGAGTCGTGAGAGTACTTGCTGGCAGAATCTGGAGAGAATGGTCAAGGGTCATGTCTTCCCACCGAGCAGCAAGCTTCTCCTGAGTGCGTATGAGAGGTGAGAAGTCAGAAGAATAGAGTGCAATTGTCTTGAGTCTGTTGTGAGGATAGATTGCGTGTAGGAAGACGAAGACAGGTGAGACCAGTGAAGGGAAGTCTGACTTCGGGAGGTCTTCCGAGAAAGACATCAAATCGGAAGCTGTTCCGAGTGTCTTCCCAGAGGCCACTGTCACCGCAGGAGCCCGCAACCATCTTCTGAACCTGTTGTGCACTTATGTTTTGCGAATCTTGTATCTTCTGATAGGAAGTAGGATGTAATGCAAGGTGGGTTGTCTTCTGGGTGATCCATGCGAGGCCTTGCTTAGATAGAATTGTTTAGATATAGCTCGGAAGACGAGAGCTATCTAGGAAGTACTGTTAGAATCCCGGAAGACGGAGTAGCTGTCTTCTGGAAGATTAGTTTCGTCTTCTGAGAAGTAGAAGCTAGATTGTGGGCACTCGGGAAGAACTGAGCCCTCAGCTCATAGTAGGTGCTTGTGGTTTTAGTGCAACAGATCTTCCTGTATGTCGATGCATCCGCGAGGCTTGGTGTTACCAGCGGCAGAATTGGCCGAGGCCACTCCTTTCCTCAAGGAGTTGGGTCTCGACTTCTTCCTGTGGGATTGGAACCTCGCAGATCAAGGGCTTCTGGAGGAGGTGTGGGCAGCGTTACCACCGCGTAACCGTGTACCTGCGAAGGCAGGAGTAGCTCAGGGAAGACCATCTTCCTGGACAGAAGACTGGTGGCGCAAGGCTTTCCACAGGCCAGCAACCGAGAACAAGGGATATTGGTACGAGAAGAAGATCTTGCCTCGGATCGTGAGTTCATGGCATGTACCTGGGAGTACCACCTGCCTCTTCGTGGAAGACAGGCAGGGGAGGAACGGTTGGAAGATAGAATCTTACCGGGAGCCGAAGAAGCGACTTCTGGCGAAGTTGTTTCTGCATCTCTTTCCCAAGGGGAAAGCGCAGAAGACAAGGTACTTAGGAGATCAGGACGTGGAGTTCCTGGAATCAGTGTGGGATGACAGAGTGCCAATCTACTGGGGCGCGTACATCCACAACTATGTACAGACGGAGCTAGCATACTTGGGTACCCCGGCAGGAGGACACTTGACGCCCTTCTTCTGCTACTTGTATGTAGCCATGGGGATCTTAGGGAAGATCAGCTGGCAATGTATGGGCCAACGGAGCGACAGGAGGTGAAGGAGGAGACCTCAGAAGACGATGACCGAGAGGCAGCAGCAACGCCCCCTCCTACCCTGATGCCGCAGCTGAGGCCCGGCTCTCACCAGAAGACGCTCCTGGTGAGAGAAGACGAGTCTAGTGGGTCGGAAGACGTCACACCACCGAGGAAGCTGGATCCCAGGAATGTACCGAGGACACCCCTCTCCCTGATTCATTCGGGATCGGAGTCGGACTCGGAGGTAGAGCTGCTGAGTACCCGATCGGAGCAGAAGACAGCTTCTGTAACACCTGGGAGTCTTCCGAAGACTCCAGAAGACGAAGGATGGATGGACACTCCTGCTGCGATGCGGGGAAGCGCAAAGAGAAGAGCCGCTTCTGCCATGAGGAGTCTTCCACCCCGGAAGATGAGAAGAGTAGCTTCTTCTCGTGCGCAGAAGATGAAGACCGTAGTGGTGGAAGAGGCTTCCTTGCCTCTGGAAGACGAAGTCGACACCGCGGAGCGAGTGGTGGAGATGAACTTGTCTTCCGCAGGAAGACGACTGGAGGAATTCAGTGCTTACTTCCAGAAGGAGATCCAGCCAGTGATGGAGTTGCTGGAGAAGAGAGCGATGGTACAGGAGAGGCCGTTACAACCTGGATTCGGCCTGCGCACCTTGCTGCGACAGGAAGACAGCCAGCAGAAGATGGAGTCGCTGGAAGCTAGTCTTCGCACCACGGAGAAGCTTGCAGCCAGGTACAAGGCGGAAGCAGCCGCTTCTGCCAAGGAATCGATGCAGCTTCGGAAGAGCAACCAGGAGTTGCAGGCGCGAGTACAGCAGCGCGATCAGGAAGTCCTGCGGGTGCGCGAGAAGATCACCACTCTCGCGGAAGAGCGGACCACTTGGAAGACGCAGCGAGAGGCCGCAGAGGCGCGAGCTGCAGTTGAGAAGACGCAGAGGGAAGCAGCAGAGACCCGTGCACAGAAGGTGTTGGCACAGTCAGTGGAAGCACTTCGGAAGAAGTTCAACTACACCGCGGGTCGGAAGTTACTTACCTTAGCTAGGGAATGGGACAGCGAGTCCAAGGCGAGGTTGGTGGAATGCAGAGATAGCATGTTCAGGTACTTGGATCGACAGATCGAAGGAGTGAAGACACTTTATGGTCTTCCCTCGCTTCCGACACCTGTAACTGCATCTTCCCAAGCCCCAGCACCCTCGACTGGATCCGGAATGGAGAAGGAGGAGTTCGACCTCGCTGTACACTCGGTGGTGACAGCGTTGGAAGTCGAGAAGACTAAGGAAGACGTCTCGGAAGACATGATGTCTTCTGGAAGACAGGAAAACGAGCCGTCTTCTCAGGTATTCCGCGTGGAGGAAGCGACTTCCCCGGACTCCTATGAGGTCGCCATGGTCCCTAGTACTGCATCTGTGCCTCAAAAGACCGAAGACGCACCATTCGGCTCGTCTTCCCAGAAGACCATTCCATCTTCCGAAGTTGAAGCCGAGGAAGACGCAGCCGCAGAAACAGCAGGGCCAGCGAAGAGCGAGGAGACGGAAGCTACCTCAGTGGTACCCGAGGTAAGTGCAGGGCTTCCCAGCCCATCAGAAGTCGAGGTAGTAGCTCCGGTAGGAGCAGATCAGGTAGAGATTGCCTCCGTGCAATCTGAGTAGTAGTAACTCCATTTCCAAATATAGTAGAATCGAACATGCTATCTTAAGGATGGCAGTTTTTCCATGTAATATTAGTTAGGACACCATATGGCAGTATAGGTAGCGTAGGAAGGACAAGGTGGATGACCAATTCGAGCAGGAGAACCGCTTGCATGTGAGGTAGCAACCTCCTGTCAGCGCCCCTCTCTCCCTGGTGGTCGCCTCCCCTGGTTCTCACGGTGGCAACATAAGTAGGATAGCAGCGTAGGAGAAAGAGTTCTGCCTGTGCTACCAGATCTAGAGAAATCTGTAGCAACTGCACATACATCGATTCTATGGGGCAGGCAGACTAGACACATTGGAGAAGATGTCTGATAGTTCTTCGCACTACACCCGTTGTGGGAAACATACGAATAGTCTTGGAATATACAGGAGGGGTCTGCATGCTCGTACCAGCAGTGGTTCGAAGATGTAGATAGAAGTAGTGGACAGTCTAGGAACAGGGAACGGCATCCTCGTGCAGTCCTGTTAGCTAGACTGGTGTGTCGAGGAGTAGACGCAGGAAGTAGAGGGAGTGAGCTTCCCAATGCCATTGTGACTTCTTCTCGGGGAATAGATTGTGGATTTGAGTGCAGAAGCTTTGTCCATGTCTTCTGGATGGTGGGTTCATTGAATTCGCTCCCAATTGTGCATGGGAAGTGTTCTTCTTGAGTGGCGGTGAATGTCAACAGTTGTGGAGTGTAGCTTGACTCGTTCAGTAGAGCACTTGGGATCTACTTACGAACGGTCTTCTGGGTAAGGGATCCCGGAAGACAGAGCAGTCAAAGCAGCGAAGTGAAGAAGAAAGAAGCCTTCTTCCCGCAACAGAAGACGATATCCTCGAGTAGAAGACGGTGCAGCAGTACTCACGTTTGTTGTCTTCCTCCCCAAACTATTACAAGCAGGGATGGCTTGTTAGTCAGGATCCGGACTAGAAGCCTGTCGGAATCTTAATTGCCTCTTTTCATCTTGTTTCCTCTTGTTTGGATTTCTTCTTCTTCCCATCTTCTCTCATCTTCCCCATCTTCTTACCTTCTTCTAGTGAGCTTCCGAGACTTCTATTGAGCTTCCGTGAAGGTGAATGTCGTTGTAGTGCTGCAGGAAGACAACTTTCGTAGGCAGAAGCCTGGGAAGGCTACAGGGGGCATACACCCTGTGATTGATCTAACCCGTTGGAATGTGAGTGTGAGAATAAGGTGTAACGACCGTTGATAGTCGACTTCTGCGAAGCAGGATCATCTTCTGGAGGTGTGAGAAGACGAGCTGAACCCCCAGAAGACGAGAATCACTTCGGGAAGACGATATCGAGAAGACCGGAAGAAGCTACCTGGAAGCAGGAAGATCGTCTTCCCGAGCTTCTCTGTGAATAGTTGTGTGATATTTTAGTTAGTAGTTATTTGTTTAGTTCCAGAGCACCATTTGGCGTGTCTGGAAGACGTGTGGTTTTGTGTGGTTTTGCGAGAAGGGGGTTTTTAGACAAAGCCCGTGTGTTTGAACAGATCCTAGAACTTAGAGCAGCGATTACTTGCGTAAATCCTCTGTGGGAACGATATCTTGTATACTAAATGGGCAAAAGGAGTAATCCTGCGTCACTACATATAGTGAGCACCATTTTTGGCGCCGCTGCCGGGGATTTCATCTTAGTAACTACTGTTCTAAGCTTCCTGGATCTGTGTGCCAGTAGTTAGGTTCATTTCGAACTAACTTCGATTGTAGTTGAATGTGTTGTGGGATTCTATCTTGCTAGAAGACAGGAACCGCAACCAGAAGTTGAAGAGATACATCAGGGAGAGTTGGAAGAAGCCGCTTCCCTGCTTCCAAGAGCTTCTTGGAAGACTCGATCTTGGAAGATTGCAGTGAGTGCAACAAGTGGCAGGAGAAGAAGACGTTCTGAACCTGTGATCGGTTGTTCGAGCGTTCAGTCTACCGGATCTAGTGGTAGAAGAAGAGGGACATCTCTTCTCAGTACTCTGGTGGATGCCTCCGACCAGAGGTAGAAGCAGAAGACGCACGGGTAAAGATCCTGAGTGGGTAAAATTCACCCCAGCGAACCGCTTCTAGAGAGCAGCGGATATCCCTGAGACACCAAAAGAAAGAAGAAGCGCTCAGGAAGATCCGATCGGTAGAGTTGGAAGAGCCTTCCATCTCGAGCATAATCTTTGGCGAAGACAGGAACCAACCGGGTGATCACGTGTATAAAGTAGATTTTGGTACTGGTTACTCGGAAGACGTCTTCCCAAGTACGGAAGAAGCTTCTCAAGGTGAGGGAAGACTGGAGGAGATTGTTCCAAACGTCTCGGAAGGTAGCAGTGACAGTAGTTCTGACTCAGAAGACGACCTTCGTGATTCAGACAGGCCTGGACCTTCGAGAAGACCATCTCCACCACCTGGACCTGAGGGAGGAGAAGTTGGCAGTCGCACCAACCGGCAGTCGACATGGCTTCTCACACTCGACAGAAGTACCATCCGTACGACGATGATGCTGACGCGGACGACTTCATCACGATGTTCGAGATCATCTCTCGATCCAACAAGAAAGACGCTGATGTGGACAGACTCCGTGTATTTCCCAGTTTGATCGTGAGGAAGGGAAGGAAATGGATGAGTAAGATGTTGGATGATGTTGTAGTAATGGCCGCTTGGGCTACTCTAAAGGCAGCTTTTCTGAAGAGGTTCAGAGGAGTGGGCTATGATCGTATGACCCTCATAGAACTTCAGAGACTCGAACGGAAGAAGAAAGAGACACTTCGGGATTACACCGAGAGGTTTGAATATCTCTTGGATCACATCCCTCAGAACCAAGGAAGATCCGACTACTGTGCTCAGCAAGCTGTGGATTGGTACTTGAGAGGTTTGTCTCAGGATATGGAATTGTACTGCAGAAGAGGAGGAGGTGATGATTTAGCGGAGGTACAGAAGCATGCCGAGCAGTATGAAACCTCGAGCATCACTCGGAATATGACGAAAGACAGAGGGAAGACCTCGAAGAAGTCCAAGAAGTCGAAGAAGTCTTCTCGGAAGTCCAAGAGGAAGTCCAAGTCCATTGAAACTGATAACAATGATTCGGAAGTATCTTCTGCTTCTGAAGAGTCTACTGTCGAAAGTTCAGAATCGGAATCTGAACAAGAGAAGAAGACGCGGAAGAAGAAGAAGGAGAAGACGCGAGCAAGGGAGGAAGTTGTGCAGAAGATGCCTCAAACTCAGATCATACAGTCTGCACCTGACCCCCGTATCGATGAAGTTCTGAAGCAGTTTGCCGACCTGAAAGTTCATCTTCTGAACCAGAAGGATAAGCGGAAGCAACCTACGGCTTCCCGGCCAAACCTTTGGTGCAACCTTTGTAACTCTTCCGGACACACCAGAGATCAGTGTACACAGGATCAAGCTGTCAACTGGACAGGATGGGAAGAAGACGATGAAGGATATCTACACGACCCTAGTGGAGAAACCTGCTATAGGATCGAGACGATACAACCCTTCACTCCTACGCCTCCCGCCCAATATAATCGTTATGTACCTAGGGATAGAGCTAGCAATGTACAGACCAGGACGCCCTGGCAACCTTCTTCATCACAACGACCTCTCAACCCTCTTCCTGGAACGTGCAATAATTGTGGAGAAACAGGACAATGGTGGTCCATCTGTCCTCACCCGAGAAGACAGATTGGGCAAGTGCCCTTGTGTGGGAACTGTAAGGAAGCCGGTCATTTCACAGGGAATTGTCCTCAGACCTTACGACCACGACAAATGGTGAGATTTGCAGATACCACGCCTCCTGCAGAAGCTACATCAACTTCTAAACTCGAGTTAGCAGTGGTACAACACATCACGGTAGAAGAAGAAGATCCTGGGGATTGTACGGATTGTCTCCATATCGAGGAAGACGAACCGGACCCTGGGAAGCGCGAAGGAAAGGAACCTCAGCTGCAGAAGACGACTGCAGCTCAGAAGATGGAGACACTTGAAGAAGCGTCATCTTTCTCTTTGACGGATGGTACTGTTTGGAATCCTGACCCGAATTCAGATAGTTGGCCTCCGGAGGAAGTCTTGGATGAAGCTGTGTTCAAGGTAAGTACCAGAAGCAAAGGGAAGTCAGAATCTCGTCATAAGGACGTCAAGAAGAAGAAGCAGCGTAAGGAGAGGTCATCTTCTCCTGAGCGGCCGTCTTCTCCTACTTACGACCGAGAAGATCCGAAGTACTTTGCTCCTGACATTAGACAAGAGGTTGAAGCGATCATGCAAGAAGAACTGGAGAAGAGACGGAAGATAGTACAGCAGCTTCCTACACCGACTACGGCAACACCTGTCTCACGGGAACAGCCTCCAGTCGAGGGAAGACACTCATCTGGTCTTCCACCCAAGGAAGCAGCCACTACATCTTCTCTGTTGGAAACTCCAGTCACTCTTCTGAAAAGATCTCCTTACGACTTCTTGCGAGACTTGTGGAATCAGAAGGCGGATGTGACCTTCCAACAGCTGTTGGATGACAACGCTGGTTACAGGAAGTTGTTACAATCTGTGCTTCGAGGATCGAGGAAGAGGAGAATCGCTAGACTTCCCAAGAGCACCCCGATCTTAAGGGTAGAGCATGAGGACTTAGGAGCCCCAGAACTTGATATGGAAATCCATGGCTATCTTCTGAAGAAGGTACCCATTGATTCCGGCTCCGGAGTTAACATCATGACTGAAGAAACAGCGCATGCCCTAGGCTTCACTGAGTTCCAACCTACCCCGAGAATCCTCAGGATGGCGGACCAGACCAGAAGACGACCTTTGGGGCAACTGAAAGATGTCTTGACGGTAATTGGTGGAGTATCTTTTTACCTCACTTACATCATTTTGCGACCTGTAGCTAAGGTTGGATATCAGGTGTTGATAGGAAGACCATGGCTGTATGCGGCGAATGTGAATACCGACTGGAGAAGGCATCGATTGAGATTTCTCAATTCGACACCCAAGCCAGGTGAGAAGACCAAGGTCTCGCTTCCTTGGAAGAAGATTGGACACCAAGGTGAAACTCCGTCTACGACAGAGGTGTACACTTCAGAAGACTCAGCTCCGTCTTCTGACAGTGATGAACGGTATAATGAGTTTGTGGTAAATAACTTATGTACTACAGAAGCAGCAGAGAAAGAAGAAGATGTGATCTGTGGATACATTGAGTGCTACGAAGTTGCGGAAGAAGAGCTTCCAGAAGACGAAAGTATCGTCTTCCCTTCGGAAGATCCGACAATTGGTCTTCCAGAAGACGAATCTGAACCAGAAGAAGCTCCCAAACCAGAATACTTTGGTGCCAGTGAGTACAATCACACTGAAGGAATGGTAAACCCGGATGATCTCCAAGAGATGGAGGTTGCTCCTGGGAAGAAGCTGAAGCTTTCCAAGGTGATCGAGGACCAGCAGTTGGAAGACTTTCGAGAACTTCTAACGGAGTTCCAGGATGTCTTCGCATGGACCATAGAAGACATGAAGGGCATACCTCGAGAGTTGGGAGAGCATCGCATTGACTTGCTGGAGGGCGTTGTTCCTGCACGGCAGAGGCAGTATCGGCTCAACCCCAAGTACTCGCTTCTAGTGAAGGACCAGATCGACCAATACCTGAAGGCAGGAGTCATCTTCCCAGTACTTAGCAGTGAGTGGGTAGCTCCTATTGTCATCGTGCCGAAGAAGTAGACAGGGAAGATCCGAGTGTGTCAGGACTTCCGGAAGCTGAACTTGGCCACGAAGAAGGATCATCACCCCTTATCATTCACCGACTCTGTGTTAGACCAGGTGGCGGGGCACGAGTTCTACAGCTTCCTGGATGGGTATTCTGGGTACAACCAAGTTTCAATCAGAGAAGAAGACAAGTCAAAAACCACTTTCACTACTGATTGGGGCACGTACGCGTACAATCAAATGCCGTTTGGTTTATGCAATGCACCCGCCACATTCCAGAGGTTGATGATTACAATCTTCAAGGAGTACCTTTATGGAGATTTTCTTGGATGACTTCTGTGTGTTTGGATCAAGAGAAGACCACTTGATATTTCTAAGGAAGTGTTTTCTGAAGTGTAGAGAACATCATTTGGCACTTCACCCTGAGAAATGTTTATTTGGTGTGTCAGAGGGGATCTTGCTAGGACATAGGATTTCCGGAAGAGGTATAGAAGTCGACTGTGCTAAGGTGGAAGTCATCATGAAACTCCACCCACCTGCTAACCTGACTCAGTTGAGAAGCTTCCTTGGCAACGTAGGATACTACAGGAGGTTTATTGACAAGTACGCAGAGGTAGCAGGAAGACTCACTAAGTTGCTGAAGAAAGACGAACCATACATTTGGTCTTCTGAGCAGCAGGAAGCATTCGAAGAGATGAAGAGACTTCTGTCGGAATCCCCTGTCCTACGGCCACCTGATTGGAAAAGAGTCTTCCACATTTATGTGGATGTTTCTGCTTTCGCCATAGGGGTGGTGTTGAGTCAGAAAGATGAGAAGAAGAAGGATTATCCCATCTACTACGCGGGAAGACAACTCAGTGATGCAGAGAAGAAGTACTCGACAACTGAAAGGGAGTGTCTTGGCATGATTTACTCCTGTAGGAAGTTTAGACACTATCTTTTGGCAAACCCGTTTGTCTTCTATGTGGATCACTTCTCTTTGAAACATCTTGTAAAGAAAGCAGATTTGTCTGGTAGGATAGCTAGGTGGATTCTCCTACTCCAGGAATTTACTTACACAGTTGAGTACAAGCCCGGAAGACAGCATGTTAATGCTGACTACCTATCCAGATTAGAGACAGAACGACGAGAAGATGAAGTGGAAGACGAGTTTCCTGATGAGAAGTTGTTTTCAGTTTTCGCAGAGACACTTACATCTGAGGGGGGGCATACAGCCTACTTCCCAGAAGACGAGACTAGATCTTCTGATCTAGTCTTTGCGACTTCCACAGAAGAGTCGATCTTCAAGGACTTGAGGAAGATCTTGGAAGACCAACAGTATCCCGAGGGATTGGATGCGGAGCAGAAGGCTGTCTTCTTACACAAGGCAGGACCTTACGCCATCTTCCAAGGTATCCTGTTTCGAAAGGGACATGACGAGAAGCTGAGAAGATGTCTCGAGCCGTCAGAGATAAAATCAATGATCACAGGTCTTCACTACGAAGATGCTGGGGGTCACTACGGGCTGAAAACCACAGTGAAGAAGATGTTAGACGCCGGATATTGGTGGCCAACCATGTATCGAGACACTTTTCAGGAGATCAGGAAGTGCGACGCATGTCAGAGGGTGGGAAGACCGACAGCTACGACAAGGTGGTCTCTTACTCCCATTCTTCCGCTCGCTCCGTTCGAAAAGTGGGGGATTGACTTTGTGGGTCCTATCGTCCCGGTGGCGAGAAGAACACGAGCAAGGTACATCTTAATAGCCACCGACTATGCCACCAAGATGGTGGAAGGCGAGGCCACACGGAAGAACGATGCCGCAGTGGTAGCAAGGTTCCTTTGGCATAACATCATTACTAGGTACGGATGTCCGCTGGAATTGGTGTCAGATAAGGACACTCATTTCTTAAATGAGACTATCTCCCTCCTGACCCAATACTTCAGGATTAAGCACAGGAAGACGACGCCATACAACCCGAAAGCGAATGGACTGACGGAGAAGTCGAACGGTCTTCTGTGTAACATCCTGAACAAGGTAACTGTTAACCATGCGTATGATTGGGACACGAAACTACCATCTGTGTTGTGGACTTTCAGGATTTCACCTAAGGTCACAACCTAGAAGACACCCTTCTACCTAACTTACGGCATGACACCGATTGTGCCCATTGAGTTAGAGGTCCCGACATACCGATTAGCCGTATTCGAACGCATGGGAGAAGAAGAAAGCCAGGAGCAGCGTCTTCTAAATTTCGTAGAATTTGAAGAAGACAGGAATGCAACTTTGGAAAAGACGTACGAGGTGCAAGCGCAACGTAAGGTAAACTACGATAGCAAGTTGAGGAAGGTGACCGTTGTGGATGGGGACTTGGTTCTTCTCTACGACAACCGACATCTTAAGTTTCCCGGGAAACTGCATCTTCGCTGGATGGGTCCTTACCGCGTCTTGGAAGTCTTTGACAATGGCTCCTTGCAGTTGGAAGAGTTGGACGGTACACTGATGACCACTCGTGTTAATGGGTGGCGTGTCAAGAAGTACTGGACGTAAACAGAAGTGCAGAAGACAATGATGTTTGCGGGGACGCAAACATGTGAGGGTGGGCGTATGTGGTGCCCACAAATTCCAGGATGCACGAATTTTTGAAATTTTTAAGAATAATGACTTGTTTGTATAACTGAAGAAGCGTTGTTACTTAAGGTTACGTCTTCCTTAACAGGAAGATGATCTTAAGAGCTGTTTGTAATAAGAAGTTGACTTCTTCGGAAGACTGTCTTCGGAAGTCGACTGAACACAATTCGTATCAAGAGTGGATTTGCTTAGCTTTGGTGTTTAGAGAGACTTGGTACGAATCCTGAGAGGTGTGATGAGTTGTTTTGTTATTTCGAGAAGTTGGAAGACGGGAACTAGGCCTGTGCCTCCCGATCTTCCAAGCTTCTCAACTCCACATCTTCCTAGAGAGACTAGAAGACTGGAAGGCTGGCAAAATGAGCGAGAAGACGTGAGGGTCCATTCGGGTCTCTTCTGTTCGATCCATAGCAGCCATTCCTTCTTCTTCCCGAACTTAGACGAGAGTCGTGAGAGTACTTGCTGGCAGAATCTGGAGAGAATGGTCAAGGGTCATGTCTTCCCACCGAGCAGCAAGCTTCTCCTGAGTGCGTATGAGAGGTGAGAAGTCAGAAGAACAGAGTGCAATTGTCTTGAGTCTGTTGTGAGGATAGATTGCGTGTAGGAAGACGAAGACAGGTGAGACCAGTGAAGGGAAGTCTGACTTCGGGAGGTCTTCCGAGAAAGACATCGAATCGGAAGCTGTCCCGAGTGTCTTCCCAGAGGCCACTGTCACCGCAGGAGCCCGCAACCATCTTCTGAACCTGTTGTGCACTTATGTTTTGCGAATCTTGTATCTTCTGATAGGAAGTAGGATGTAATGCAAGGTGGGTTGTCTTCTGGGTGATCCATGCGAGGCCTTGCTTAGATAGAATTGTTTAGATATAGCTCGGAAGACGAGAGCTATCTAGGAAGTACTGTTAGAATCCCGGAAGACGGAGTAGCTGTCTTCTGGAAGATTAGTTTCGTCTTCTGAGAAGTAGAAGCTAGATTGTGAGCACTCGGGAAGAACTGAGCCCTCAGCTCATAGTACGTGCTTGTGGTTTTAGTGCAACAGATCTTCCTGTATGTCGATGCATCCGCGAGGCTTGGTGTTACCAGCGGCAGAATTGGCCGAGGCCACTCCTTTCCTCAAGGAGTTGGATCTCGACTTCTTCCTGTGGGATTAGAACCTCGCAGATCAAGGGCTTCTGGAGGAGGTGTGGGCAGCGTTACCACCGCGTAACCGTGTACCTGCGAAGGCAGGAGTAGCTCAGGGAAGACCATCTTCCTGGACAGAAGATTGGTGGCGCAAGGCTTTCCACAGGCCAGCAACCGAGAACAAGGGATATTGGTACGAGAAGAAGATCTTGCCTCGGATCGTGAGTTCATGGCATGTACCTGGGAGTACCACCTGCCTCTTCGTGGAAGACAGGCAGGGGAGGAACGGTTGGAAGATAGAATCTTACCGGGAGCCGAAGAAGCGACTTCTGGCGAAGTTGTTTCTGCATCTCTTTCCCAAGGGGAAAGCGCAGAAGACAAGGTACTTAGGAGATCAGGACGTGGAGTTCCTGGAATCAGTGTGGGATGACAGAGTGCCAATCTACTGGGGCGCGTACATCCACAACTATGTACAGACGGAGCTAGCATACTTGGGTACCCCGGCAAGAGGACACTTGACGCCCTTCTTCTGCTACTTGTATGTAGCCATGGGGGATCTTAGGGAAGATCAGCTGGCAGTGTATGGGCCAACGGAGCGACAGGAGGTGAAGGAAGAGACCTCAGAAGACGATGACCGAGAGGCAGCAGCAACGCCCCCTCCTACCCTGATGCCGCAGCTGAGGCCCGGCTCTCACCAGAAGACGTTCCTGGTGAGAGAAGACGAGTCTAGTGGGTCGGAAGACGCCACATCACCGAGGAAGATGGGTCCGAGGAGTGTACCGAGGACACCCATCTCCCTCATTCATTCGGGATCGGAGTCGGACTCGGAGGTAGAGCTGCTGAGTACCCGATCGGAGCAGAAGACAGCTTCTGTAACACCTGGGAGTCTTCCGAAGACTCCAGAAGACGAAGGATGGATGGGCACTCCTACTACGATGCGGAATGGGGAAGATGAGGAAAGATGGGAAGAAGAAGAAATCCAAACAAGAGGAAACAAGATGAAAAGAGGCAATTAAGATTCTGACAGGCTTCTAGTCCGGATCCTGACTAACAAGCCATCCCTGCTTGTAATAGTTTGGGGAGGAAGACAACAAACGTGAGTACTGCTGCACCGTCTTCTACTCGAGGATGTCGTCTTCTGTTGCGGGAAGAATGCTTCTTTCTTCTTCACTTCGCTGCTCTGTCTTCCGGGATCTCTTACCCAGAAAACCGTTTGTACGTAGATCCCAAGTGCTCTACTGAACGAGTCAAGCTACACTCCACAACTGTTGACATTCACCGCCACTCAAGAAGAACACTTCCCATGCACAATTGGGAGCGAATTCAATGAACCCACCATCCAGAAGACATGGACAAAGCTTCTGCACTCAAATCCACAATCTATTCCCCGAGAAGAAGTCACAATGGCATTGGGAAGCTCACTCCCTCTACTTCCTGCGTCTACTCCTCGACACACCAGTCTAGCTAACAGGACTGCACGAGGATGCCGTTCCCTGTTCCTAGACTGTCCACTACTTCTATCTACATCTTCGAACCACTGCTGGTACGAGCATGCAGACCCCTCCTGTATATTCCAAGACTATTCGTATGTTTCCCACAACGGGTGTAGTGCGAAGAACTATCAGACATCTTCTCCAATGTGTCTAGTCTGCCTGCCCCATAGAATCGATGTATGTGCAGTTGCTACAGATTTCTCTAGATCTGGTAGCACAGGCAGAACTCTTTCTCCTACGCTGCTATCCTACTTATGTTGCCACCGTGAGAACCAGGGGAGGCGACCACCAGGGAGAGAGGGGCGCTGACAGGAGGTTGCTACCTCACATGCAAGCGGTTCTCCTGCTCGAATTGGTCATCCACCTTGTCCTTCCTACGCTACCTATGCTGCCACATGGTGTCCTAACTAATATTACATGGAAAAACTGCCATCCTTAAGATAGCATGTTCGATTCTACTATATTTGGAAATGGAGTTACTACTACTCAGATTGCACGGAGGCAATCTCTACCTGATCTGCTCCTACCGGAGCTACTACCTCGACTTCTGATGGGCTGGGAAGCCCTGCACTTACCTCGGGTACCACTGAGGTAGCTTCCGTCTCCTCGCTCTTCGCTGGCCCTGCTGTTTCTGCGACTGCGTCTTCCTCGGCTTCGACTTCGGAAGATGGAATGGTCTTCTGGGAAGAGGAGTCGAATGGTGCGTCTTCGGTCTTTTGAGGCACAGATGTAGTACTAGGGACCATGGCGACCTCATAGGGGTCCGGAGAAGTCGCTTCCTCCACGCGGAATACCTGGGAAGACGGCTCGTCTTCCTGTCTTCCAGAAGATATCATGTCTTCCGAGGCGTCTTCCTGAGTCTTCTCGACTTCCAACGCTGTCACCACCGAGTGTACAGCGAGGTCGAACTCCTCCTTCTCCATTCCGGATCCAGTCGAGGGTGCTGGGGCTTGGGAAGATGCAGTTACATGTGTCGGAAGCGAGAGAAGACCATAAAGTGTCTTCACTCCTTCGATCTGTCGATCCAAGTACCTGAACATGCTATCTCTGCATTCCACCAACCTCGCCTTGGACTCGCTGTCCCATTCCCTAGCTAAGGTAAGTAACTTCTGACCCGCGGTGTAGTTGAACTTCTTCCGAAGTGCTTCCACCGACTATGCCAACACCTTCTGTGCACGGGTCTCTGCTGCTTCCCTCTGCGTCTTCTCAACTGCAGCTCGCGCCTCTGCGGCCTCTCGCTGCGTCTTCCAAGTGGTCCGCTCTTCCGCGAGAGTGGTGATCTTCTCGCGCACCCGCAGGACTTCCTGATCGCGCTGCTGTACTCGCGCCTGCAACTCCTGGTTGCTCTTCCGAAGCTGCATCGATTCCTTGGCAAAAGCGGCTGCTTCCGCCTTGTACCTGGCTGCAAGCTTCTCCGTGGTGCGGAGACTAGCTTCCAGCGACTCTGTCTTCTGCTGGCTGTCTTCCTGTCGCAGCAAGGTGCGTAGGCCGAATCCAGGTTGTAACGGCCTCTCCTGTACCATCGCTCTCTTCTCCAGCAACTCCATCGCTGGCTGGATCTCCTTCTGGAAGTAGGCACTGAATTCCTCCAGTCGTCTTCCGCAGGAAGACGAGTTCATCTCCACCACTCGCTCCGCGGTGTCGACTTCGTCTTCCAGAGGCAAGGAAGCCTCTTCCACCACTACGGTCTTCATCTTCTGCGCACGAGAAAAAGCTACTCTTCTCATCTTCTGGGGTGGAAGACTCCTCATGGCAGAAGCGGCTCTCCTCTTTGCGCTACCTTCTTCTAGTGAGCTTCCGAGACTTCTATTGAGCTTCCGTGAAGGTGAATGTCGTTGTAGTGCTGCAGGAAGACAACTTCCGTAGGCAGAAGCTTGGGAAGGCTACAGAGGGCATACACCCTGTGATTGATCTAACCCGTTGGAATGTGAGTGTGAGAATAAGGTGTAACGACTGTTGATAGTCGACTTCTGCGAAGCAAGATCATCTTCTGGAGGTGTGAGAAGACGAGCTGAACCCCCAGAAGACGAGAATCACTTCGGGAAGACGGTATCGAGAAGACTGGAAGAAGCTACCTGGAAGCAGGAAGATCGTCTTCCCGAGCTTCTCTGTGAATAGTTGTGTGATATTTTAGTTAGTAGTTATTTGTTTAGTTCCAGAGCACCATTTGGCGTGTCTGGAAGACGTGTGGTTTTGTGTGGTTTTGCGAGAAGACGGGATTTTTAGGCAAAGCCCGTGTGTTTGTGTGTTTGAACATATCCTAGAACTTAGAGCAGCGATTACTTGCGTAAATCCTCTGTGGGAACGATATCTTGTATACTAAATGGGCAAAAGGAGTAATCCTGCGTCACTACACTTTCACTCTTCTTCAAGTGATAGTTTAACTCAAGCTATGGGGCAACTTGTCTAGCTTAGCTCTAGTTTAACTTTTGCTCAACTTGATAAGCTCGAGTGTAGCTTCTTCGAGAAATGACATCCGAGATGTCTCTTAGAGATCTATGTCACTGTATGAGACATTAGGTAGCACGACACCGTTGGCGCAGCCAAAATACATGACTCTCCTTGATCGATAGCGATCAAAGGTCGTACTTCATCGTGCCCTCCATCCATCATTCTCGCATGTGGTTTGTCCTCGATCATGAGCACTGAAGATTATTGACCTAGATCTAGCAGATCTCCCTCCTCTCGCTCTTCGAACGTTGTCCTTATGCTCTCTAGAGTATACTCTCTTGTGAACTCACTCGGAGCTCATTCTCACTTGTCTTTTCTTGCACAATCATGCAACTATAGTCCTCATGTCTCCTCGCTGTCCTTGAATACGTGAGTTCTCGAGGTCTGTCCTCTGGCGCTTCATAGGTTATTTTGCATATGCTTTGCTAATTGTTCTTAGCACTTCGTACACTACTGATTCATTCTTTGTGTTGCACATTTTCAGCATGCATATGTCTTGCATGCATCTTTCTAACACAGGTGATATATCCATGCAAGCTGAACTGTCGACTTGAGTAGGTCTTAACGCCTCCTTTTTTCTCTATTCTTATCTATTTTGTTCAGTTGCTAATATATCTACTTTTGTCGCACATTTTCACGTTCTTGCTCTTTTTCTTCTTGTCGCACTGAAATCACAGCTTAGGGCTTTTTGGTCCTCCGTTCTTGATCTTGCTTATTTCTTGAGGCTTTTCCGCTGTCTCGGTTTGACGTTGAGGACTAACACCATAAGCGAAAAGCCTCCATAAGAGAAAAGTCTCATTCGTCATGTAGTCTTGATGGTCTTAAGCGCGACTGCTGTCTGAAGAGAAAAGCCTCTATGGATGTTGCCGTATCGTACGACACGGAAGACATATCTAGGAATACACGGAGTATCTGGATGTGGAAAGCGTTAAGGATCGAGAAACACAGACGACAACGTACGAGTATAAACTTTCAATCCAAAACTCTACTTTTTATTGTAGCCAATTATACACAATGTTTACAAACAGATCCAATGGTCTGTGGCCTTGAAACAAATTCCTAAAATCCTATTTCAACATTATAGTTGCGTAGCCCTCGGAACATGAAACCAATGGTACTCAGTTTGTCTTCAAAAGCAAACCCTCGTGAAACATGTTACGTTTAGAGCCGTAACCCTAAACCCTAAACTCTTAAAACCTAAACTCTTTCTCTAGATCCGTAACCCTAACCTAAACTTGTAACCCTAACAACCCTAAACTCTTTCTCTAGATTAAAACTGCACGAGCCTTCCAGCAAATTTGTGAACTTTATCTTAAAAGTCTCAATTAATTTCAAAATGATGTAGTTCCCTCTTATATGACCCAACATGCCGTTCTGGATGTCCTTGGAAAACCCTCTGTTCAGTGCCAACTGGAGCCTACAACTCGAGTTATAGTCAGTCAAAGCAGTCAGACCTCTTTCTCATTGCGAATATGTGCGAGCCCTCACAAACATATGCTCTATGACCTTCATACTCTTCTCCCAACTGTAAAATCTACGCAAATCCTCACATAATTTGAAGTACCAATAAACTAACTTCAAACGTCAATAACTTCTTTCATGTTGTTCAGAATCGGTGTTCTTGGTGCCATCAAGAAGTCCTGAAAAACCCTATCCAATAATACCAATTTCATCTCAAACTGATCTTTGTAAACTGAATTACGGCCACTTAAAGTTTTCTAACCCCTCCTTAAAGAAATCTAAGCAAACCTTCATGCAGATTACCTCTAGTCCCTAAACCCACAAGTCCACTTAAATTTGTGCGGGACCTGGCACAAATCTGACATATTGCTTTAAGATACCTTATCAACTTCAAACCCTTGTAACTTCCACCTCGAACCACAGAATTTGATGTTCTTGGTATGCCAAAAAGCTCTTGAAAAACCCTATTGAACAATAACAATTTGGCCCCATGTAGCCTGATGTAATGTCTCAAGATTTCTCCTTTACACCATTGTAGCATAAAAGATTTTGTTCCCCAAGAAGATTTACACTAGTTACACTGTTTTAAGTTCTAAGATCTATTCGAACTCATAAACACATCGGTTTTGCCCGGAAGTTCCTTCTAATGCACATAACCACGCAGCTTCCATACCCTCAAAAAAATGCTCTAGAACATATCACACAACTACTACTCCCAATACAACACAAATGTACACTGAGAAGACAGTGAAGACAATTACTGATCCCTTGCTAGGCTTCCAGACTTCTCACGTCGACTTCCAGAAAGTAAATCTTGTCTTCTGGTGGTGCAACTTGACTTTTGACACCCTTAGAACACTACCACTACTCGGTAGATGTCCACTACTACTACACACAACAAATTATCCTTGCGGATGCTCAACTGATTAGATCAATCACACGGTGTATACCTCTTGTAGCGTTCCCAAGCTTCTGCTTACTGAAATGGTCTTCTGGAAGCACTACAATCACACTCACATCCACTAGTACTCACGCAAGGCTTCTATAACTGGGTAGGAGATAAAATGAAGACAGGAAGATAAGAAATGTGGTGCTCCTAGTTTGCAGGATTGGAGATTTTTTCAAAAATTTTAAGATAATGACTTGTCTATATAATTGAAGTAACCTTATTTCTTAAGACTGCGCTGTCGAGGCGAGAGTTTCCTGGGAAGGGCGAACCTTCTAGCTGTGATACGATCGTGAAGAGGAAGGCGAAAACCACACACGGAATACGGATCGCAAGAGAACACACAACCACGTTCTCGATCTGGCCAAGATAAAACACACGGCGTGCAAGTAGATCTTCAACTCCAAATCATGCAGATTGAAAAGCTCACGCTCAAGGACTCAGAATATCAGAAAACTGCTCCTGTGAAGCACCAGTGCGTTCACCTAGAAGCTTCCCGTTTTCTTTTCAGAAAAGTATGCGTACAAGTTGTAGGTCTCCTCCCTACTCGATTCAGTCTACTAATCTCAATCTCTCGATGTCAAAACTCTGATCAGTCAGAAAATCTCTTCAAACGTAACCTCTGTGTAAAATTTCACTCCTCAGCTCTACTGTTTCTCTCTACTCGACAGTCTCCGCACGGTAAACTCTACACTGCTCGATGATCGACAAACTGCGATAATGCGATAATGGACTGAGAATTCTCTCTCTCCGGAGTACACCCCTCTCGGTTTTCCTCCACCCTACGTAACCTTCAGTGTCACCTGGCAGGGGTAAAAGACGCCCTAAACAGATGACAGCAGAAAAATAAATCACTGATAATAAATCTACACGTAAGAAGACTATTTCACTAAGCTTCGCAGATTCATCTGTACGGACGGTCACCGACTTGGCTGTACAGTCAGCATCTGACACCTCCACTCGAAGTAACTTCACCATGGCTACCTCTGACCACCGGAATCATCTCGTTCTGACACGTGGAGTCCGAGTTATTACCATTGTCGTTTTCCGGCCCCCTTAAACTTCAAAGTGCCGTAAGTATGGCCTCAGGTATCTGTTTCACTTGATTTTTCGACCCAAATGAATAATATTTCGAACTCTACATTTTTCCACAAAAGAATTGGTACTGACTTGGAGTATCTTTGATGCCATCTCGCTACCCCAGGACTTAGAAGGCCGCAACCGAATTCGTACTAATTACCCCGACAACTCGAAGGTGCGAGGTCTATTTCGAAACCCGGTGGTAATATCCCTCTAGCATCCACACTAGGTGACTGCACTAGTGCAGGGGTAGACGGAGGCGTCCCTTGCACTAGTGATTTGATCCGGAGACCTCCTCCCTACAAGTTTCTCAGCTACACCACGGAAGTTGATCTCACAATTGGTTTTGAAGACCAGTTTCTAAGCTAATATGCTAGAAAGTTGCGGTATTTCGTCTTTCCTTTGCTAACATGAAGTGCCATAACTTTCTCTAGAAATGCTCTTTTTGTACATTTCGAATTTTTAACAAATACTACATACTACAATCTACATGAGAAAAATCTAAAAAGTATTTTTCGAACTCACTCAGATTTTTGGTAAATTTCCCGGTATCAGAAATCTTGTAGAAGAACCCCAAGTAACTTTTCGCCTGCAACTCCGTTTGTAACTTTTGAACATACCACGGTGATCAGCGTGACGAGACCTACGCCGTGGTGTTTTCAGATTTTTGAATGCTCACTTTCTCCAGAATCGACTTCTCTTAGGTTTTAACTTCGCTCAGAGAGACTAACTTCTAACTGAGAGGTGAATTATTCACTATGTGAAACAATTCACATCACGACAGCGCCCTGATTAGCCGGAAGATGATCTTAAGGGACTTTGTGAAGAGAAGTCAACTTCTTCTGAAGCCGAAGACGGACGTCTTCTGGACAGTGTCTTCTAGAAGCCAGAAGCCGGAAGCTGGAAGTCGGAAGATAGTGACTGCGACCGCATGGGTACCAACCGCACACCACCTGGGTAAAGGATAGGTGTATCCACCAACTAGTCACCATGGTAGTAGGTATGTCGGGATAATCAAGCCCATTTCCTAATCGTGCAAGAGAAGATACAAGCTAGAGGTGCATTAACACAGAGCTCTCTCACTACCTCTCGCTTCAGAGATTTACTTCGATTTAGGAATTGAGAGTCGAGATTGGAAGCGCACAAGATCGAATTGAAGGGACTGAATAGGAGAAGGTATCTTCCAACCAGGAAGTGCACTCGAGGTGGAAGAGTGAGGAATCCTTGAGGGTTCAGAAGATTAGAAATTGAGGGTCGAGTAGGAAATTGGGAGAGAAGCTTCGGAGCGCAGCAAGTCGAGATCGATTGTAAAAACAGTTATGCGCAACTCAAAATTGAAGACAGGAGCAGGATCGTGGTACAACATTGAAGGCGGAATTGAAGTGCTGAAGCGCACAGAAGACTAAAGGAGCAACCAGAAGCAGCTGGAGGTTCTTCTCATGTTCTTTTCTCCTTTTCCATTGCTTCCGTCTTATGTTTCGATGTCTCCCACGCTTCCCCAATTGCTTGCAAGAAGCCCATTTATCGTTCTCACTACCCTGAATTTCCCTTGAGAAAATTGCACACGGAAGCGTTGTCCAAATTTTGTCAGCCATCTTCTCACTTCTTCCCGAGTTGAAGTTGAGCTTCTCTTCTTCTCATTCCCAAATTCTATAGTCTGACTATCAATTTCTCTACCCTACTGCGCTTCTGTCTTAGAATTTGTGGACAGAAGACGCTTCTAAATGTCTGAATATCTTCGAAAGACGACTGTTTGTAATTCGTATTAAGTGATTGGATTGGATTGGAATTTGTGTTACGAGAAGCTTGAGACGAATCCAGAGTGAGCTTATGATGGACAAGGGAGGAATAGATGACAAACAAGGGAGGAACAAATGGGAGGTGAAAGCTTACCGGGAGCTGAGGAAGCGTCTTCTGGAGAAGTTGTACCTTCACCTTTTCTCCAAGGGAAAGACCCAGAACGTGAGATATCTTGGAGAACAGGACGTGGAGTTTCTGGAAGCTATCTGGGAAGGACATGTCATCAACTAGGGCGCCTTCTTCCATATCTACATCCAAATCGAGCTAGTGTACTTGGGCACCTCAGCAAGAGGGCATCTTACTCCCTTCTTCTCTTATATGTACGTGTCTAAGAGAGATTTGACAGAGAATCAGTTGGTCAAGTATGGGCCAACAAGACAGCGAGAGGTGAAGGAAGAGACCCCGGAGGAAGAAGACTAGACAGTTGTCATGTCTTCCCCCCCCCCCACTCTAGCACCTCAGGCGAGACCAAGCACTCAGCAGAAGTCGACTACGGTGAGAGAAAATGACTCCAGTGATACAAAAGACGCGTCGTCACTGAGGAAGATGGGACCTAGGAGTGTACCTCGGAAGAGCACATCCTTTCCTACCATCCACTCTGGATCCGAGTCAGATTCACAGGATGACACGCCTAGTATCAAGATCGCACGGAAGACAGCTTCTGCGACTACATGGAGTCTTCCGAAGACTCCAGAAGCGAACATATGCGTTGATGTACCGACTGCGACTAGAGAAAGTGCAGCAAAGAGGACTGCTTCTGGTGGGAAGAGAGCTTCCGTCCCAGAAGATGTTGAGAGTAACGTCTTCTCGTGCGCAGAAGGAGAAGACCACGGTGGTAGAAGAGGCATCCATGCCTCTGGAAGACAAAGAAGACGTCTCAGATCGATTCGTGGAGATGAACTTGTATTCTGTGGCTGGAAGAGTTCAGCGTCTTCTTTACTTTGGAGATCCAGTGTAGTGACGCAGGATTACTCCTTTTGCCCATTTAGTATACAAGATATCGTTCCCACAGAGGATTTACGCAAGTAACGCTGCTCTAAGTTCTAAGATCTGTTCAAACACACAAACACCCAGGTTTTGCCTAGAAATCCCGTCTTCTCACAAAACCACACAAAACCACACGTCTTCCAGACACGCCAAATGGTGCTCTGGAACTAAACAAACAACTACTAACTAAAATATCACACAACTATTCACAGAGAAGTTCGGGAAGACGATCTTCCTGCTTCCAGGTCACTTCTTCCGGTCTTCTCGATACCGTCTTCCCGAAGCGCTTCTCGTCTTCTGGGGGTTCAGCTCGTCTTCTCACACCTCCAGAAGGCTGTCCTGCTTCGCACAAGTCGACTAGCACGGCTGTTACACCTTGCTCTCACACTCACATTACAATGGGTTAGATTAATCACAGGGTGTATGCCCCCTGTAGCCTTCCCAAGCTTCTGCCTACGGAAATGGTCTTCCTGCAGCACTATAACGACATTCACCTTCACGGAAGCTCAATAGAAGACTCGGAAGCTCACTAGAAGAAGGTAAGAAGATGGGGAAGAGGGGAGAAGATGGGGAAGATAAGAAAATCCAAACAAGAGAAAACAAGATGAAAAGAGGCAATTAAGATTTCGACAGGCTTCTAGTCCGGATCTTGACTAACAAGCTATCCCTGCTTGTAATAGTTTGGGGAGGAAGACAACAAACGTGGGTACTGTTGCACCGTCTTCTACTCGAGGATGTCGTCTTCTGTTGCGGGAAGAAGGCTTCTTTCTTCTTCACTTCGTTGCTCTGACTACTCTGTCTTCTAGGATCCCTTATCCATAAGACCGTTCGTACGCAGATCCCAAGTGCTCTACTGAACGAGTCAAGCTACACTTCCACAACTGTTGACATTCACCGCCACTCAAGAAGAACACTTCCCATGCACAATTGGGAGCGAATTCAAGGAAACCCACCACCCAAAAGACATGAACAAAGCTTCTGCACTCAAATCCACAATCTATTCCCCGAGAAGAAGTCACAATGGCATTGGGAAGCTCACTCCCTCTACTTCATGCGTCTACTCCTCGACACATCAGTCTAACCAGCAGGACTGCACGAGGATGCCGTTCCCTGCTCTAGACTGTCCACTACTCATCTACATCTCCGAATCGCTGCTGGTGGTAAGAGAATGCAGACTTCTTCCTGCGTTATCTCCTTATTCCAACATCGAGTGTAGTGTACACTGTGTACCTCTAGTGTCTAATCTGTCTCCTGCACCGTAAGATTGGTATGTGCGTGCAGAATTGCAGAACTCTATCTCCTACTCTTCGATCCTACTTATGTCACTGCCATGAGAACCAGGGGAGACGACCACCAGGGAGAGAGAGGCGCTGACAGGAGGTTGTCACCCCACATGCAAACGGTTCCCCTTCCTAATTAGCCATCCACCTTGTTGCTCCTACGCTACCTATGCTGCCACATGGTGTCCTAACTAATTTTACACTGAAAACTGCCACCCTTAAGATAGCATGTTTTGGTCCTACTAAATTTGGAATAGTCAATTGGATTACTATCTACTCTGATTGCTCGGAGGCAACCTCTACCTGATCTGCTCCTATCGGAGCTCCTAACGCGGCTTCTGATAAGCTAGAAAGCCCTACAGTTACCTCGGGTGTCACTGAGGGTGGCTTCCTCCTCATCGTCCTTTGCTGGCCCTGCTGTCGCTGCTGCTGCGTCTTCCTCGGCTTCGGCTTCTGCTTCGGAAGACAGAAGCGTCTTTTGGGAAGCGGAGTCGACCGGTGCTTCTTCCATCTTCTGAGATACTGGTGCGGGACTAGGGATCATGGCGACCTCATAGGGGCCCGGGGAAGTCGCTTCCTCCACGCGGAATACCTGGAAGACGGCTCGTCTTCCTGTCTTCCAGAAGACATCTTGTCTTTCGGGGCGTCTTGCGGTGTCTTCCCGGCTTCCAACGCTGTCACTACCAAGTGCACAGCGAGGTCGAACTCCTCCTTCTCCATTCCGGATCCAGTCGATGGTGCTGGAGCGTGGGAAGATGCGGTTGCAGGTGTCGGAAGCGAGGGAAGACCATAAAGTGTCTTCACTCCTTCGATCTGTCGATCCAAGTACCTGAACATGCTCTCCCTGCATTCCACCAACATTGCCTTGGACTCGCTGTCCCATCCTCTAGCCAAGGTAAGTAACTTCCTACCCGCGGTGAAGTTGAACTTCTTCCGAAGGGCTTCCACCGACTGTGCTAGCATCTCCTGTGCACGAGCCTCCGCTGCTTCCCGCTGCGTCTTCTCAACTGCAACTCGCGCTTCTGCGGCCTCCTGCTGCTTCGCCCATGTCATCTTCTCTTCTGCGAGGGCGGTGATCTTCTCCCGCACTCGAAAGACCTCCTGATCGCGCTGCTGTACACGCGCCTGCATCTCCTGGTTGTTCTTCCGAAGCTGTACCAGCTCCTTGGCAGAAGCGGCTGCTTCCGCCTTGTACCTGAATGCGAGCTCTCCGTGGTGCGGAGACTAGCTTCTCGCGACTCCGTCTTCTTCTGGTCTTCTCCCTGTCGCAATCGCAGCAAGGTGTGCAGGCCGAATCCAGGTTGCAAGGGCCTCTCCTGAGCCTTCGCTCTCTTCTCCAGCAACTCCATAGCTGGCTGGATCTCCTTGTGGAAGTAGGCGCTGAATTCCTCCAGTCGTCTTCCTGCGGAAGACAAGTTCATCTCCACCACTCGCTCTGAGGTGTCGACGTCGTCTTCCAGAGACAAGGAAGCCTCTTCCACCACAATGGCCTTCATCTTCTATGCACGAGAAGAAGCTACTCTTCTCATCTTCCGGGATGGAAGATCCCTCATGGCAGGAGCGGATCTCTTCACTACGCTTCCTCGCATTGCAGTAGGAGTATCCCTTCTTCTCTTGTCTTCTGGAGTCTTCGGAAGACTCCCAGGTGTTGCAGAAGCGGTCTTCTGCTCCGATCGGGTACTCAGCAGTTCTTCCTCCGAGTCGGACTCCGATCCTGAATGAATGAGGGAAATGGGTGTCCTAGGTACACTTCTGGGACCCATCTTCCTCAGTGGCGTGGCGTCTACCGACTCACTAGACTCGTCTTCCCTCACCAAAAGCGTCTTCTGGTGAGAACCGGGTCTCAGCTGTGGCATCAGAGTGGGAGGGGGCGTTGCGGCTGCCGCTCGATCGTCGACTTCCGAGGTCTCCTCCTTCACCTCCGGTCGTTCCGTTGGTCCATACTCTGCCAGCTCATCTTCCCTAAGATCCCCCATGGCTACATACAAGTAGCAGAGGAAGGGTGTCAAGTGTCCTCCCGCCGGGGTACCCAAGTACGCTAGCTCCGTCTGTACATAGTTGTGGATGTACGTGCTGTCGTGGCGAGAGTCTTTCTTGGGGAGGGCGGACCTCCTGACTGTAATTGATCAGAGAAACGACTTAAAGAGAAAAATAGGTTGCTGCTGGCGATGAGATCTCAGAACCTTGCTTCCTGCCGCCACCAATTTCAAAACAAACACTCAAACAGACACCCAGTAGACACTCAAGTGCATAGGTAGATCTTTCACGATTCAGAATAACTTTATTTCAGTGCCGGCTGCACCCTCAGTCTCTTCAATTGTAAAGAAAATCTCTCTCTCTTTCTCTCTTGTGCGTCTCTTTCTCCGTCTATCACTTTTCTGCCAACGATCTACCAAGTTAACTTCAATCTCAATCAAGTAGATGAAATTCAGACCCCTGACTCTTATTCCTCTCCTTGCGTCAACCTCCCAGCTGCAAACTCTCAGAAATTTTTCTCCAGCGACAGATCAAAACGATCTCTCTCAACAAAACTGCCTCCTGAGAGTAATTTCTCCTCCGAACTCTTTATTAGACAACGTCCAAGCTTAAAACTCCTGCCCCTCTCCCCTACGATGATCTCTCAATTCAATCTATCAGTAATTTCCTCTCCCCCCAGCGTCCAAGCTTCTCCTGCGTGTCCTCAACTCCCAATCCCTAATCCTCCTCTTTCCGCTTCAGCTCTCTCCGAAAAATCTTTTGAAAAACTGTCCCCGATCCCAAGTCACCGCAGGTATTTTACCTAAAAGTTAAGGCCTCAGCTTAAGCTGCCCCCCTGCTGTCCTTATAAGCGCAGTCACTTATCAGAAGCAGGGCCCTAGCTAAGCTGCCCCCCTGCTGTCCTTGTCGATGACCTCCTCTTAAACTCTAATTCTCCTCCTTCCGCCTCCGCTGTAATCTTCCGCTTCAAGCTTCCGTTGTAATACCACTTCCGCTGTAATCTTCCGCTCCAGTTTTCCATTGTAATCTTCCGCTTCCGCTGTAATCTTCCGCTTCAGTTTTCCGTTGTAATCTTCCGCTGCCGCTGTAATATTCCGCTTCCGCTGTAATCTTCCGCTTCAGTTTTCCGTTGTAATCTTCCGCTTCCGCTGTAATTTTCCGCTTCAGTTTTCCGTTGTAATCTTCCGCTGCCGCTGAAATATTCCGCTTCAGTTTTCCGTTGTAATCTTCCGCTTCCGCTGTAATTTTCCGCTTTCGCTGTAATCTTCCGCTTCAGTTTTCCGTTGTAATCTTCCGCTGCCGCTGAAATATTCCGCTTCCGCTGTAATCTTCCGCTTCAGTTTTCCGTTGTAATCTTCCGCTTCCGCTGTAATTTTCCGCTTTCGCTGTAATTTTCCGCTTTCGCTGTAATCTTCCGCTTCAGTTTTCCGTTGTAATCTTCCGCTTCCGCTGTAATTTTCCGCTTCAGTTTTCCGTTGTAATCTTCCGCTTCTGCTGTAATATTCCGCTTCCGCTGTAATCTTCCGCTTCAGTTTTCCGTTGTAATCTTCCGCTTCTGCTGTAATCTTCTGCTTCAGTTTTCCGTTGTAATCTTCCGCTTCCGCTGTAATCTTTCGCTTTAATTTTTAGGACTCATCTTAAACTGTTCCCCTGCTGTCCTTATGCGTACATAATAATTAGCAAAAGTTTCCCGTGCCCTCGATGCCATCTTGATGCCACCTTGAATATACTACAAGCCATCCAATGTAGGCCGAAGCCCCAACACTTACGAGGCTGCCCCACAGGGCTTACAGCCCCCCCATATGCGCACCAGGTATCTCTCATAATATATTCAGGATGGCATGCGGAGGTTTAGGCCAGGAAGCCCACGATTAAGGGAGATACCGGTCTCTCGCCTCTAGATATGCAGGACGTTTAGGGTTAGGGTTTAACCCTAAACCCTAAACCCTAACCCTAAACCCTAAACCCTAAACCCTAAACATATCCAACATAGACTCCCTTCCAGGAGGCCAACATGCCGGAATAGGAACCAGAGGCCAGGAGGGATTGATCCTGAGACCACTTCCCTCCTAGGCAGGCGCCCTATCACTGAGATGGCCTTTGGTTCCGTTCAAGAAAGTAAAAACCTTTGTACATATGTTTACCTGAAGAAATTTTTCTGTAATATCTTTACTAGGCTTTCCTACACTAACTTCTCTATACAACTCTATTTTTAATGAACAAGGAGTCAAAACTATAGTATTCCCGAACACCTACACGCTCACGCTGTCCGATTCTGAGTTCGAGTCATGAGTCAGAATCGACGGATTTCCCTCTTTCACATATTTCACAGCCTAAAACTCGTACTAACTATTGCTTAAAACACTTTCTGTCAAAACTAGAAGCATGAGGTCGCTCTCCTCGTCGAGCTTTGCATTCTAGTGTCTTTCGGCTTCTTTAGGGGTGATATTCCAACCCAAGCTAGGGGGCAGCTTGTCAAGCATAGCCCCAGCTTGGCTCCTGCCTAGCTTGTTAAGCTGCAGGGCAGCTTCCTTTACACAATATAGAAAAAAAATCTCTCTGCAATACTTTTCACTGTACAGACCTAAATACAATACGACAGCGCTCCAGTAGATGGGCGTTCTGTCATCCCACACCGATTCCATGAACTCCACGTCCTGATCTCCCAAGTACCTCGTCTTCTGCGCTTTCCTCTTGGGAAAGAGATGCAGAAACAGCTTCGTCAGAAGTCGCTTCTTCGGCTCCCGGTAAGATTCTATCTTCCAACCGTTCCTCCCCTGCCTATCTTCCACGAAAAGGCAGGTAGTGCTCCCAGGCACATGCCACGAACTCACGATCCAGGGCAAGATCTTCTTCTCGAACCAATACCCTCGGTTCTCAGATTCTGGCCTGTGGAAAGCCCTGCGCCATCAATCTTCAGTCCAGGAAGATGGTCTTCCTCGAGTTACTCCTGCCTTCGCAGGTACACGGTTGCGAGGTGGCAACGCTGCCCACACCTCCTCCAGAAGTCCCTGGTCTGCGAGGTTTCAATCCCATAGGAAGAAATCGAGACCCAACTCCTTGAGGAAGGGCGTGGCCTCTGCCAACTCTGCTGCTGGTAGCACCAACCCTCGAGGATGCATCGACATACTGGAAGATCTGTTGCACTAAGCCACAAGCACTTACTATGAGCTGAAGGCTCAGTCCTTCCCAGGTGCCCACAGTCTAGCTTCTACTTCTCAGAAGACGAAACTAGTCTTCCAGAAGACAGCTACTCCGTCTTCCGAGATTCTAACAGTACTTCCTAGATAGCTCTCGTCTTCCGAGCTATATCTAACAATCCTATCTAAGCAAGGCCTCGCATGGATTACCCAGAAGACAACCCACCTTGCATTACATCCTACTTCTTATCAGAAGATACAAGATTCGCGAAACATAAAGTGCATAACAGGTTCGGAAGATGGTTGCGGGCTCCTGCGGTGACAGTGGCCTCTGGGAAGACACTTGGGACAGTTTCTGATTCAATGTCTTTCTCGGAAGACCTCCCGAAGTCAGACTTCTCTTCACTGGTCTCACCTGTCTTCGTCTTCCTACCCGCAATCTATCCTCACAACAGACTCAAGACAATTGCACTCTGTTCTTCTGACTTCTCATCTCTCATACGCACTCAGAAGAAGCTTGCTGCTCGGTGGGAAGACATGACCCTCGACCATTCTCTCCAGATTCTGCCAGCAAGTCTTCTCATGACTCTCTTCTAAGTTTGGGAAGAAGAAGAAACGGCTGCTATGGGTCGGACAGAAGAGATCCGAAATGGACCCTCACGTCTTCTCGCTCATTTTGCCAGCCTTTCAGTCTTCTAGTCTCTCTAGGAAGATGTGGAGTTGAGAAGCTTGGAAGACCGGGAGGCACAGGCCTAGTTCCCGACTTCCAACTTCTCGAAATAACAAAAGAACTCACCACACCACTCAGGATTCGTACCAAGCCTCTCTTAACACAAAAGCAACACAAATCCACTCTTGATACGAATTGGTTATAGTCGACTTCCGAAGACAGTCTTCCGAAGACAGTCAAGTTTAAGAAGCGTCTTCCGAAGATGTTCCCATCTTCCGAAGCGTCTTCTATTCAAGGTTTCGGGGTAGAGGGGTAGTAGGGTAGGGAAATTGATGACTGGGATCATCAATTTGGGGACGAGGTGTAGGGAAGCTCGAATTGAACTTTAGGAAGAAGTAGGAAGGTGTCTGACGGAAATTGGACAGCGCTTCCGCACCCAATGTCACAATAGAAAGAATGGGAGGTGGAGTAATCGTTCAGGCTGCCTGCAACCAACCGGAGAAGCGCGGGGAACACGAAACAGAGGTGAGAAGTAGTGGGAATGGAGAAGAACATGGGAAGAACCTCTATAGTCTTCTGTCTTCGACCTCCCGCGCGCTTCTGGCTCTGGTTCTAGCTCCAATGCGACTCCACACGACTGATTTCGCTGTCAGTTTCTGGCCACGCCTCGATTCCACCTTCGATTCTACTCAGCTACTCTCCAATGTCAGCTTCCCGGGAGCTCATAGAAACGCCTTCGCTCTCTGCCTTTTGTGCTTCAGCAATTCGGTCTCGCCCTTCGCCTAGATGTCAACTGGTCCTCACCTCGCTCGATTTCCTCGCTCGATTCCTCACTCGATCTCCTCTCGCGAAGCTCACTCTCGGAATTCGATCTTCTTGAGCGTGCTATGCTACGGGAAGTTGGAATGCGCTAATGCGCTTCCTGCGCATCTTCCCCGCATATTAAGGGTTTCGACCCTAGGTGTCTTTCTTGACCTACCTACCACCTGGGTGTTACCTAGTAGGTACACCTACTCTTTTACCTGGAAACTCGTGGTTAGGCCTTCGCGGTCGCTGTCTTCCGGAAGATAGGTGTCTTCCTCCGTCTTCTCATCTTTCGAAGACGCAACTGAGAAGACGCTTCCCGGAAGACGGTCGTCTTCCAAAGAAGTCAACTTCTTATTAAAAAGCTCATAAGATCATCTTCCCTCTAAGGAAGCAGTAATCTTAAGTAACAACGCTTCTTCAGTTATACAAACAAGTTATTAATCTTAAAAATTTAAAAATTCATGATTCCTGTAATTTGTGGGCACCACATCCAGCCAGCCATGGTGTTGGTGGAGAAGCGCGCAATGGCTCAGGAGAAGTCACTGCAGCATGGATTCAGTCTTCCAATCTTGATGCAGCAGGAGGAGGTCCAGAAGCAGAAGCTGGAAGCGCTGGAAGTCAACCTCCGCACCCCAGAAACGATCGCAACAAAGTATAAGGCGGAAGCTTCTGCTTCTGCTAAGGAGTTGGCACAGCTGCGGGAGAGCAATCAGGAGTTGCAGACACGACTTCAGCAGCGAGAGCAGGAAGTTCTGTGGATCACGGGTAAGCCCACTAGTCTCGCAGAAGAGAAGACGACTTGGAGTGCACTGCGGGAAGCCGTGGAAGCTCAAGCCGCAGTAGAGAAGAAGCAGCGGGAAGAAGCCAGAGCCCGAGCCAGGGAGATCATGGCACAGACGGGAAAAACGCTTCAGAAGAAGTTCAACTTCACTGCAGGAAGAAAGGAGGAGTTCGACCTCGCTGTCCACTTGGTGATGACAGCACTGGAAGCCGAGAAGACGACAGAAGAAGCCCCGGAAGACAAGACATCTTCTAGAAAATAGGAAGCAGAGGTGTCTTCCCAAGTGTTTAGAGTGGAGGAGGTGACTACCTCTCACCACTGTGAGATCACCCCAGCTTCCCAGCATCAAATAGGTGGAGGAGAAGAGTCAGGAAGCGCAGGTGGACTCAGCTTCCTAGAAGCCTCTTCTGTCTTTCGAAGCCATAGTAGAAGCCCACATCACGAACATCGAAAAGGAAGCCACCTCAGCCGTACCAGAGGTACCAGCAGGGCTTCTCACTTTATCAGAAGCTGAATTAAGAGATCAGGTAGGTGAGAATCCAGTGGAGATCACACTAGACGATCAGGAGTAGGCAATAGAGGTAAGTAGTCAGTTGACATGGCTAATTTTGATAGGAATCGGAATCTGTTATTTTAAGATGGGCAGCTCTCTCTTTATTTTTAGGTGACTGTCCATGTGATAAGAGAAGCAACGGTAGGAGTAGGAAGTAGTTCCAAACTGAGAAGGGAATCAAATGCTTGGGAGGTGATGGTCTTCTGACAGCGCCGTATTTTCCTTAGCTGTAAGTTGTGATTGGAAGGGAGGGGTCTCCCTCCTATGACTCAAGGTGATTGTATAAGGTGGATGCCTAGGTAGGATTTCATACACATTATGCGCACATTTCTACACACATGTGGGCACAAATCTACAAACAGGAGTAGAGTTTTAGAGTAGGTCTGCACCTCCGCTCCCAACAAGGGATCGAAGGATGTAGACAGCAGAGATAGACAGCATAGAATAGAGAACGGCATCATCGTGCAGTCCTGCGTCTAAGCTGGTGTGTCGAGGAGTAGGGACAGGAAGTGGATGGAGTGAGCTTCCAGAAGTCAATGTACCTTTTTCTCGGAGAATTGATTCGGATTTGATTGCATAAGCTTTGTCTGTGTCTTCTGGTTAGTGGATTTTCTCGAATTCCTATCGAATTGTGCATGGGAAGCCTTCTTCTTGAGTGGCGGTGACTGTTAGAAGCTGTGCAGAGTCCAAGCTTGTCTCATCTAGTGGATCACTTCGGATCCACGTATGGACTGATCTATGGGAGAATGGTCCTTGAAGTCAGAGTAGTCGGAGCAACCACAGAAGAAGAAAGAAGCCTTCTTTAACAACAGAAGACGACATCCTCGATTGGATGACTGTGTATTGTAAGTAGATTTGTGATCTTCTTCCTCAAATTACTACAAGCAGGGATGACTTGTTAGTCAGGATGCGGACTAGAAGCTTGTCAGAATCTTAATTTCTCCTTTTTCTCTTGTTTCTTCTTGTTTGGATTTTCCCTTCTTCCCCTTCTTCTCTCGTCTTCCCATCTTCTTATCTTCTTCTCTTGGACTTTCGAGACTTCTATTGAGCTTCCGTGAAGGTGAATGTCGTTGTAGTGTTGAAGGGAGACCGCTTCCGTAGACAAAAGTCTGGGAAGGCTACAGGGGGCATACACCCTGTGATTAATATAACCCCGTTGGAAATTGGAAGAGCAATGTGTGATGGGCATTGATAAATTGACATCTATGAAGTAGGGACAGACTTATGGAGGTGTGAGAAATCGAGTTGAATCCCCGGAAGCTGAGAATTGCTTCGAGAAGATCCTCGTGGAAAGATTGGAAGCTGTGATCTGGAAGCAGAAAGCGTCTTCTCGGACTTCTCAGTGGTTAATTGCGTGATATTTTAGATAGTAGTTGTATAATTGGGTCCAGGGCACCTTTTGAAGGGTCTAGAAGCCGTGTGATTTTGTGAAAAGAAGGGATTTCTAGACAAATCCCTTGTGTTTGTGAGTTTAGACAGATCTTAAAACTTAGAGCAGCGATACTAATGTAAATCTTCTTGGAGAACAAAATCTTTTATGCTACAATGGGCTAAAGGAGAAATCCTGGGACACTACAAGAGAAAAAAGAAGAGAAAAATAATAAAATGAAGGAGAAGGTGAGAAATAAATCTTCCGACCGACTTCTAGTCCGGATCCTGACTAACAAGCCATCCCTACTTGTAGTAATATGAGGGAAGAAGACTAAACACATACTTACAGTCCCATTGTCTTCTTGTTGAGGACGACGTCTTCTGATGAGATAAGAAGCGATCCGTCAACTTCTGTGTCTCTTAGGTTTTCCTCTCGAGACAACCCTAGGGTTAATTACCACTCATTGTCTTTTTTACCAAATGAGCTTTTACAGAAGTTCAGACATGTGTCGACACTCTCATCACCTAACTCCTCGGTTTCTTGCTTGGTATTCAGTCAAAGTATTACGGATTTTTGCGCACCTACCGCCTTGTTGCGTCAGCGGAAGCTCTAGCTCAGTAGGTCGTAAACTTAACATCGCTAACCTGTAAACACAATCACAAGTTAGCGTCCATGCACCACTTACCTTATCTCAGTTTGGTCCGGTATCGTATAACGTGTTTTTCTGTCTAGGAATACACGGGGTATATGGCTGTGCAGAGGTATGTGGATTGACAAGGTTGGATCTAGATCTGGATGTTTCCACTCAAATGTTTCACTATCTACTCTTCTAGCTCGAGTGACCTTGTATCCTCTCGGCTCAAGTTTAAAGCTTGCTACGATCCAAGGTTACGTATAGGTTGCATAAACTTGTGTTACAAACAGATCTTTTGTACTCTAACTAAAATACTCAGATCTGTATTATCTAACTGAAGTTATTCATCTATATCACTGGAAGCCTGACTTCTGAATAGCTCTCCAGCGACGCTAACTGACCATCAATCCAACTATCACAACTTCATAGTACAACTAGAAGATACTATAAGATCAC
The DNA here is from genome assembly GCA_036924285.1 of Asterella californica. NCBI lineage: Eukaryota > Viridiplantae > Streptophyta > Marchantiopsida > Marchantiales > Aytoniaceae > Asterella > Asterella californica. The sequence goes on along the minus strand of JAYKYS010000011.1, from coordinate 20,837,442 downwards.
TCAATCAACTTGATAGAGTATCGATACAACTTACTTTACACCCTGGTCTACCAAGCATTCCAGCAAGGTAAAACATGCATACTCCAAAACACTATTCAGATCCCAATATAGCACCAACGGCGGTAGTACCTGGCAGCTCCGAGAATCCAAACAGCGGCTTAAGACTCATGGTGACTCCGTTCTCCTTCATCATCAAGAGCTGAAATCAGCCCCACACCTTCCAATGTCGAGTTGTATGCAGGTATGGCAGTTTCAGCAACAAACTCCTCTCCAAATTGCTCGAAAATGATCAAACTGACAATAGATGATACCGAAAAACCCGAAACTGCTAATAACAGAAGTATTTTTGAACTTTGAGACCTCAGTCCTCCCAAACCAGTCGACCAATGATGATCAAACTTCACAGGAAGCTTGATTGGACCCTTCACTCCTACCCTGAACAATTTTCAGGTCGAAATCTCAAACCAATTCTCAGATATGGATCAAACCGTAATCTGTGCTAACTTCAGAGCTTTACAGACCCAGGTACATTTGATCCAAGATTCTGAACAAACTACTCGACCATTTGAGGTGAAACTTCCCAAGTATCTTACTGATAAGACATTCTTCAATCCTGGAAAGTTTCACTCAGAAATTCGACTCAAATCTTAAGCAATAGCAAACTATCCATGGCTATCACAGTTCGCTGTCCCCGCCTTATCTCATCTGCACTTCTCAACTTCAATCAGTCGGTTCAGAATCCAAATCGATCAAGAATCTGATGAAACTGATATCAAAACGACCAGCACGTCGTCAGCTCTCCAACCCAACAGACAGCTCCTCAAAACTCCTCGTGAGTCTCTCGGAATAACCAGAAACGTAGCAGTAGGTACGAATTTCACCCCCCTCCACTCAATCGATCATAACGCGCTCATCCTTCCATGAAATCGACCGATTCTTCGGCCCAGATTGTAGCCCCGGCCGAGAGCTCTCCAACCATATCCTTCGTTTTGCGAATGGATCTCTGAAGCCTACAGAAACCACAGAAACGTTGCGAGGATCAGCTAGAACACCATTGGTCCAAAAGTGGACCAATAAGAGCAAAAAGATCTTTACTTTTGTCTTTTCTCCACTCAACTTTTTCCCCTAGAACGAATTTTTACTCTCCAAGGAGACACAAGACATCAACAACACTCTAAGACCTCAAAAAATCCTTCAGATATGTCGATGGATTCTTCGCGGTCCGTAACTACACAAAAACGCTCAACCAGAATGAAACCAGTGAACCGTGGACTAATACAACGTCAATATTACAACTTGGAAACGTTCTACAATAAAAGGTACAACAAAAGGAAACGGTGAAGCTATCACTCGATTGTAATATTCTTGCCCGAAGTTTCTCACAATCCAAGCCCCATGATTGATCTTCGGTCTGCAATGGCACCGGACATCGACCCAAAGATTGAAAGGAACGTTCGATGGATAGTTGAGATCCATTGTTCCTCACAACAAAATGTACACCGTCATATCCCAAGTCTCTCCGTATGTTACAATCGGAAGGATCACCGGAAGTTGTAACTCCATCACTCTCCCCATGAATTCATCACCAAAGTACGCAACTAACCATTATCGAAAGTGATCGCGGTGGACGCAATGAAGCTTGATGTGAAACGGATTCGGGAAAGGAAGATCCGGAGCCGGTAACAAACCTCCGTCCATAACCACCACTCCTGTAGTTCTTCACTCCTCCATGCAGACCACCGAGAACCCTCACAAATCACCCGCTGAGAGAGAATGTCGTATGAACCATCGACTCGTCATTTTATACACAAACGTGGCGACAAGGACCACTGAAGTGAACGCGCACAGATCGATGACTTGGCACGTTTCTCTATCGTGCGATCACTTAAATAGATAATCACAAACGTGGCACTCATCACACCGTTCGACGAGTTACGCGATACGATTCACGAAACACAGAAAAGAAACACAACATAGGTTACACAGGAATTTCACATAGGAGCCGAACCACAACACGACACCGGACCGGAGCCGGACCGTCTCCCTAATCCTCAAACTCAGCTGTTCCTAAGTCCCCACCTAGTCCCGCCTAGATTGGTCCCAAACATGAGCAAGTCACAAGATGACTTGGGGCGGACTTCCCATAAAGTCTAGGGTCCTAAACGGTGCCTCCAACACACCTAGCGGTCCAACCGCCCGTGATGTCCGTCTGGGTCTAGGCTCCCGAACAGTGGTCTAACCCGCCGACTCGTTCCCTAGTCTTGCCCCAGCCCTTACAACGTTCCTAAGTCCAGACGTCCAAGTCTGGACGGGAACGTGCCTTGGAATCGGCCCAGCCATCACCTCATGCCCCCAGAGTCTGCCCGCCGAACCCTGGGGTCGAGTGACTCGTCCTGGCCCACCCAGGCATCGAGCCCCCCTCATATATACTTCTAGGGATCGACGGCCCCGTCCTCCTCTTTGGTCCCTGAAAATTATACACAACCTGATCGTGGTTCGGCCATAATTTCCAGCTCGGAGGTAAGATCGAGGAGTGTTATATATCACTGGAAAGATCTCGACGAGACCTTTCTAATGATACCTCACTCGCCTCGAGATCTTACATGGAGCTCCGTCCATGACCTAAAACGTCCCTAGAGCTCCAACACTTAGTCATTTTTCGGAAACCTGTGGTCCAGACCCAGACTCAAACCCTGGAGTTCGGACCAGCGTCCGAACCACGGTTCGTCTGCATCTCGGACTCACGTCTCGGACCTATGTCTCAGACTTATGTTTCGGTCCGTTCTCAGACTCGCCCCCTTAGGTCAGCGTTTGTCCGGGGTCCTCTTGGAGTAGGCCCTTAGGTCCTAACCCAAGGTTCCAACCTTGGTTCAGAGAACCACTTAGGGTTCATCTGATCTTGACTTCCCGGTCAAGCCGTTAAGTCTTACTCGCAACGCTCACAACGTAGCGCAAGTCCGCTAGGGTTCTGTTGTCCGCGTTTGCACTCGATCTTGAGAATGAGGGTCGTGACACTCACCCCCACTTTGGAGGTTGATGCCCTCATCAACAATGATCCTTTAAGTTAACACCAAGTTCAAAATGGGTAGTCAACCCCTTGGCGTCAGAATTGCGTTCTGGTAGCTAACCCGCAATTCCCTTCGTGGCTTGAGTCTTAAGTTGTCGCTAGAACACTTAGAAAATTTCAACTAGCCTCAGGAAAAGCCTTACCTTTTTGGCTTACCCTAAACAAAACTAGTTGACAATTTCTTAACATTCTACTTAAGACTCTAACTTGCTAACTATAAGTATTCACACCTACTTACAAGGTCCATCGAAACTCACTTTCCGGTCGCAATCTGATTTGACTTAGACGCGCGTTTAAGTTTACTTTGCAGTTAGAAAACCGTAAAGCAAGATCACCCAAAGCCCCAAGACAAGTATGAAATTTCATACTTGCTTTGCCAACGCTACGGCAAACCTAAGTCTTGACATCAAAACTTAGTCTTGATTTAGATGCTTATCCAAACCAGCTCGCTTCCTTTGAGTGTGCTTCGTTCCTCCTCTTGACAACATCCTAGGCATTTGATAAGAACTAGTCATAGCCATGCACTACCAATACACTTAGACAAAATTTCCAGAAACAAAATCTTTATTTCCAAATACAAGACAAAGTTACAAAGTCCATCGGCCCAAATCGCCTCAAGTTGCTACTCGTATGGTTCAACGTTCCTTCACTCCTCGCTGGAAGGAGATGTCCTCATCTTGCTAACGTCCTTGTTGTCCTTGTCGCCGTTTGAAGAGGTCTAATACTTCGCTCGCATGTGCGAGATCTTCCTCTCGCATCCAAGTTGCTTCCTTCAAATGGTAACCACGCCATTTGACCAAGTACTCCATCTGGTTTGATTTGCACCGAGATCGCAAAATGGACTCCACCTCATATTCTGCTTCGTCTTGCACGACTTCAGGTTGAGGACTAGGTACCTGTTTGCGCTCCGGTCGCAAATCGTCCTTGAAGTATTTCTTTAATAAAGAAACATGGAAAGTCGGATGCAACTGCCACTCGTGAGAAAGGTCTAATGTATAGACGTCTTCGTGCGGATTCTTGACAATGACAAAAGGTCCCGCGAACTTTGATGAAAACTTTGCCAATATTTCCTTCGAAAGTGTGAAGTTTTTCATACTTAACCATACTTCTTCACTCACTTGAAACTTCACTTGCCGCCGATGCTTGTTTACCTACTTCGTGTATCGTTGCTGCGTCTTCTCGAGGTTCTTCTTTACTTACTCCTCGCGCCGCTGCATTGCCAACACCAACTCTTCAGCTGATATTTACCGTGTTCTTGGTCGTGCCGATGTAGAACACCCTCCAAGAGTCAAGTCAAGAGGCCCTTCTGGCTCACGTCCGTAAGTCAGCAAGAAGGGCGATTCGCCGGTTGCCGAATGCCTCGTGGAATTGTAGCAATACTCCGCAAGACTGAGCCACTCTGCCCAATCACTTTGGTCCGCACTCACATAATTTCTCAAGTATTGATTCAGAACCGAGTTAACTCGTTCCGTTTGCCCATCTGTTTCCGGATGAAAGGCGGTACTAAATTTTTACTTAGTCCTCAATTTTTGGAACAAGTGTTTCTAAAAGGCACTTGTGAACTTAGAGTCTCGGTCTGAAATAATACTTCGAGGTAATCCATGTGAACGCCACCAAGTATCTAGGAACAACCGAGAAGTCGTGAACGCTGTTGCAGTGTCCAAGGTCGGAACAAACTTCGCTAGTTTGCTAAACCGATCAACTATCACAAAAATCGCGTTGTATCCATTCGAGTCAGGCAGAGAGGTAATGAAGTCCATGCTAATGCTTTCCCAAGGTCTGGCTGGAATCGGCAGAGGATGAAGCAACCCTTGTTTCTTCTGATAAGAAACGTGGTTAGCTTGACAAGTTACACATGTTTTCACAAAGTGGGCAACATCGTCTTTCATGTGGGGCCAATAAAACTTTTTAGCTATCACTGCTAAGGTGGATTTTTCTCCTTTATGGCATGATAAGGGCGCATCGTGACATTCTTTTAACAACTTGGTCCTAAGTTTTCCTTGTCCCACATAAACCCGACTTTGCTTGAACATGAGTTAACCGTGTCTTAGTTGCATATTCTGCAACTTCACTCCTCGCTTGAGTTGTTCCAGGTACTCCTTCGCTTGGTCATCGCCTATGTAATCTTCACGTATTCGTCTCTCCAAGTCTGACTCCTTAAGATACATGGATCGCAAAATCTGTGTTGACGATGGAAGATATTCCTCCTTGCGACTCAAGGCGTCAGGAATCACATTGTCCTTTCTCGCTTTGTGGATTAATTCCACATTCATGAGCGCCAAGGTATCATGCCACCGTAGTTGCTTTGGCGTCACCCGATCTTGTGTCTCAAAGTACTTGAGCGAAATATTGTCAGTATACACTTGGGTTTTGTGGAGTCCCAAGTAATGCCGCCATTTCTGCAAGCAATGAACCACCGCAAACAGTTCCTTCTCGTGAATCGACCATCGACTCTCTGTCCCAAATAAATGGAATGGAACCAGAGGAGAGGTGATATGTCGCCGAAACTCTGGGGACTCTTCAACGAAGACTTGCAGGATCGGGTGTTAGCGTGGCTGCCATTTCATTCGATTGCTCGGGCTCGTACGGTGTGCAAATGATGGAGTACCTTGCTCAAAAGTAGTAGTTTCCTCGAAACATACTCACGTGTACCCTCCAGAACAACCCCGACAATTCTCATGTTTGATTCTAACAACTAGAGCACGTGCTGGCTCTATAATCCCTTCGTAAATCATTGGCACTTGTTCCCAGTCCAGTTTGAACCTGGAGAGTCAAAATTTCCCTGTGCTGCAGCGGGCGGGCTTGTATGTTTTTGTGGAGTTGGTCTACTCGCGACTCTCTACGTCTGCAATCTCCTGACCAAGCAGTGGCGAGAACTGCGTCTCATGATCAAAGATCGCCTTCCTTATGTTGTTGGCATGGTTGTGGATGAAAGCTCCAAATCCTACAGAGTTGTGGTTGCAGGAGATTATAATGAACAGTATGCTCGAAGTACTGAAGTTTTCGATTCCAGGTTCAACTGTTGGACGCTCATGCAGGGTGATATTCCTGGTGAAAGTCTTATTCCCAGGAGTGCCTGCTGCATGGGGTACATGTTCTGCTTCACTGGAGATCCTTTCGGGCTGGTAGCTTTTGATATCCAGCGAGGAACTTGGAGTGAGATCAAAGCACCTATGCCAGCTTTTCTCACATCACCCCATCTTGTCGGATGCCCTGAACGCCTTTTGATGGTCGGAGGACTGACGAAGCATATCATCCCAGAGAGTATTCGAATTTGGCAGCTTGATTTACAAGCCTTGGAATGGGAAGAGGTGGTAGCCATGCCCGATATTCTGTGCAGGAACTTTTATAACGAGTCTTTCTTCGAGGGTTTCATGTGTGTATGGCAGGACAACTTTATCTGTTTCACGCGCAGATAAGGAGATGGCATCTGGTGGAGTACCTTAAGACGATTCAACCCGACTCCACTCGGAATTCACCGCAAAGTCGTCAATTTTCCGCGCCTTCCGGATGAGCCTCACTCCCAGCTTCCGCCCTTTAACTCTAACGTTTAACCTTAAAGGTTTCCGCCTAAGTTCCACTTCAAACCTGTCCAAGAAAGTGTTCCCCAAAACCGCATGGATATCATCCATCTCGCACACCGTGAAGTTCTCTGTGAACTCCAACTTCTCACACACAAATCGTACGTCCAAGGCTACTTCAGAAGTTTGATACGTCTTGCCCTTGGCAAAGCGCACCTGAATAGGCTTGTCTGCCTTGGAGGTAGACAAGCCCAACTTCTTCACCAACTTTGGACTTATGAAGGAGTGAGTCGCTCTGTGTCCACAAGAAAAGTAACATGACGGTTAGCAACCTTGGCTTGTAGAAACATCAATCCCGGTGTCTTCTTCGTGGTTCTCAAGGTCACAGTCATCTGACTTTCCAACAAGTCCTTTGCAACAAATGCATTCATGCTACAGTTACTAACCTTAGGTTTTGTACACCCCTTAGCAATATGACCCGCCTCGCCACTGTTGTAGCAAGTAAACTTAGCGCCATTGCCCTTCTGAGGTGTTTGCCCCTTACGTTTTACTCCTGTTTGCTGCCGCTTTGCTGCCGGGGCAGAAGAATCCTTCCGATCCTTCTCATCTCCATCCCACTGTCGCTTGAAGCCCTTGTTCTTCTTCTGGAACTTGTCTGTGCTGCGTGGTTCAAAAGGTTTCTGTTGCTGGACTTCGTCGTCCCCAATTCGCTCCGCTAGCTTCAAAAGTTTGGCACATGTCTCAAGCAGCTTCGGCATCCGAAAGAGAGCCTTCTCCGAGCTAGACTTGAGTCCCCCAATGAATATACATATCTTGGTCTCCTCAGTCCACTTGGAGAATGAGTCCAACTTGGCACTGAACTCGCGTACATAAGCACTTAGCGTCCCTGTCTGCTTCAGTCTCATCAACTCAACACCGTCCCGAATCCTTTGATACTCCGGATTGAATCGTCCTGCAAGCAACTCCTTGAACTCCTTCCAACCAAGCGCCGAGACGGTCAAGGCATGCTCATCCTTGTATGCAGTCCACCAGAGAAGCGCATGGTCCTTCAGGAACGTAACCGCCGCTCTCACTTTGTCAGACTCCTTAGCTTGTTGCGCCTCAAAGTATAGGTCCAACTCAGTTAAGAAATCCTTAACCTTACGAGCCCGTCCTATACCTGAAAACGGGGTCGGCAAATTCATCTTACAAAGCTTCTTGGTAGACGAGGAACTTCCTTGGCCTGTCTCAAGCTCAGCGATACGTTTATCCCTGGAGGCCATACCCTCCTGCATGGTCTTCATCATCTTGATGAGTTCCGCATACAAAGCTCCTTGACTTCCCGCACCTGAATCGTTGAGCACCGCTGGCAAGACTCCGTCTTGCTGCACTAGTGCCGCAGCTGGTACTGGGCTTCCTTGACGTTGGGGCGAAGGTTGTCGGTTATTGTCTCCTGACTATGCCTCGGGGCTAGCTCGAGTCGATCTGCTCCCGTTAGCCGCTCCTCGTTTCTTGATCTTCCTCTTGGAACTCTGTTCGTCGTCGGCCATCGCTCCAAGTGTTCCCTACAAATGTTGATCTGCTTCGTGTCTTGTGTCCAGCCTTCAACCGCTACCTCAAGTTCTCGCTTACCGAAGCGTCGGCGCTCTGATACCACTTTTTGCGCACCTACCGCCTTGTTGCGCCAGCGGAAGCTCTAGCTTAGTAGGTCACAAACTTTACACCGCTAACCTGCAAACACAATCACAAGTTAGCGTCCATGCACCACTTACCTTATCTCAGTTTGGTCCGGACCGGAGCCGGACCGTCTCCCTAATCATCAAACTCAGCTGTTCCTAAGTCCTCACCTAGTCCCGCCTAGATCGGTCCCAAACATGAGCAAGTCACAAGATGACTTGGGGCGGACTTCTCATAAAGTCCAAGGTCCTAAACGGTGCCTCCAGCACACCTAGCGGCCCAACCGCCCGTGATGTCCGTCTGGGTCTAGGCTCCCGAACAGTGGTCTAACCCGCCGACTCGTTCCCTAGTCTTGCCCTAGCCCTTACAGCGTTCCTAAGTCAAGACGTCCAAGTCTGGACTGGAACGTGTCTTGGAACCGGTCCAACCATCACCTCATGCCCCCAGAGTTCGTCCGCCAAACCCTGGGGTCGGGTGACTCGTCCTGGCCCACCCAGGCATCGAGCCCCCCTCATATATACTTCTAGGGATCGGCGGCCCACCCTCCTCTTTGGTCCGTGAAAATTATACCACAACCCGATCGTGGTTCGGCCATAACTTCCAGCTCGGAGGTAAGATCGAGGAGTGTTATATATCACTGGAAAGCTCTCGACGAGACCTTTCCAATGATACCTCACTCGCCTCGAGATCTTATGTGGAGCTCCGTCCACGACCTAAAACGTCCCTAGAGCTCCAACACTTAGTCATTTTTCGGAAACCTATGGTCCAGACCCAGACTCGAACCCTGGGGTTCGGACCAGCGTCCGAACCATGGTTCGTCTGCGTCTCGGACTCACGTCTCATACCTATGTCTCAGACTTATGTTTCGGTCCGTTCCCAGACTCGCCCCCTTAGGTCAGCGTTTGTCCGGGGTCCTCTTGGGATAGACCCTTAGGTCCTAACCCAAGGTTCCAACCTTGGTTCAGAGAACCACTTAGGGTTCATCTGATCCTGACTTCCCGGCCAAGCCGTTAAGTCCTACTCGTAGCACTCACAACCTAGCACAAGTCCGCTAGGATTCTGTTGTCCGCGTCTGCGCCCGATCTTGAGAATGAGGGTCGCGACACGGATACAACTTCTGACTTCTTCTTTCGACTACTCTGTCTCAAGGAATCTATACCCCACAACCACTCCGTATGTGGATGTGAAGTGTCCACTAACGAGATGAGACGAATTTGGAACTACACAGTTCTGACAAACATCGCCACTCAACAGGAAAACTTCCCATGCACAATTGGGTATGAAGCCGATGAAACCCAATCCTCACAAGACATAGATAAAGTTTGAGTAAACAAATAGTCCATCAAATCCATGAGAAGAAGTTACATTAGCTTCCGATAGCTACTCCTTAAGCCTCATGTCCCTACTCCTCGACACACTAGATTAAACAAGACTATGCTAGGATGCCATTCTCTGACTTCCGAGCAGGTACTCGTAAGTTAAGGTTGCTCAACCTTAAAGCAGAACAATTCCCCACACGCAGTCACAGATGCAGATTCAATGCGAAGGCTATGAAGACCAAAACTGCAAGCACAAAACTTCTCTGCCGACATCTGTCAGAAAACCTGTGACTGCGTCACTTCTCAACCGCTATGCATGGTACACTGCACGGTAGATATTCTACATGAGCTGTTCAACATGTACAACACGAGCTTCAAATATGAACGCGGTCGACGAAAGGACTATACACAAGCATGAACAGTCAAAACTATCATGATTGAATTTGCCTAATTCGCGCCTAGACAACAAACAGCAAACTCTTCATCATTTCTACTTGTCCATGATTCTCTGTGCCTCTTCCAAAGCTTCGTCTGTGCTTTTAGGTTTACCAGATCCGTATCAAAGGTGCTGCTAGAAGAACTGCGGCCCTCACCTTCTGTTACAAAAAAAAACTTTTGCAGCCTCACGTCGGTGCTCAATTTGATGGAGGACTATGACGCTTACGAAAATGGTCTGATCGACGAGGAGGAAGAGGACGAGTGCGACGGAGGAAGAGGACGGTGCCTCACCTCTTCTGCCTGTTCTCCACCGTCGCACTCGTCCTCTTCCTCCTCGTCGATCAGACCATTTTCGTAAGCGTCATAGTCCTCCATCAAATTGAGCACCGACGTGAGGCTGCGAAAGTTTTTTTTTGTAACAGAAGGTGAGGGCCGCAGTTCTTCTGGCAGCACCTTTGATACGGATCTGGTAAACCTAAAAGCACAGACGAAGCTTTGGAAGAGGCACATAGAATCATGGACAAGTAGAAATGATGAAGAGTTTGCTGTTTGTTGTCTAGGCGCGAATTAGACAAATTCAATCATGATAGTTTTGACTGTTCAGGCTTGTGTATAGTCCTTTCGTCGACCGCGTTCATATTTGAAGCTCGTGTTGTACATGTTGAACAGCTCATGTAGAATATCTACCGTGCAGTGTACCATGCATAGCGGTTGAGAAGTGACGCAGTCACAGGTTTTCTGACAGATGTCGGCAGAGAAGTTTTGTGCTTGCAGTTTTGGTCTTCATAGCCTTCGCATTGAATCTGCATCTGTGACTGCGTGTGGGGAATTGTTCTACTTTAAGGTTGAATCGTCTTAAGGAACTTCACCAGATGCCAACCAAGGTAAGAGGACATTTAAGAGATAATCATCTCTGTCCATGTCACCAGCGTCAGGAAGAAAAGAAAGAGGTTGATAACATTAAACAAATGATTTGTGCTATTCTTTTGTGGGGAATCATCAATCATCAATCAATCTGGAGTACATAAATTTGAAGAAGTACAACCAAGAGAAATCCTTCAGATATAAAAAATTACCAGTGGCGGCTTCTCTGTGCGTCTTGAATCGCACACACATGTTCTGTGCAAAGATCTTGCAAAGTTGTGAAATATGCACATACTTACAAGACTTAGTGTTAAACACAATTATCCGAAACAGAATCTGAAGACAAGTGAGAACACCAGAAGTATTTTGATCTATGAAGCTTGGAACAAATTTCAACCAAACATGATTAGAAGAAAATAGATTAGTGAAAACTTATTTTATTTGATGTAATCTGCGTTGGCAAGTACTTCTTATTTCTTATGGATCGAAGGATGAGATTATAGTTGTTCAATGTGCGGGGTGTCCAGATCAAAACATATAACTCTTTGCAACATGTTTCCATAAACTCTCGCACTCCTTTTCAAACCACGTAAAAATATTTTCCCCTTGACATCTTTTGATCTTGTATCATCTTTCTTTGGCACCTTGAAGTTCCCTCTCATTGCAGTCAATCTTCATTAACACTCCATTCAGATTCAAAGAGCATTTTCCTCCTAACAATACTAGGATCGACTAGTCGAGAGTAGAAACTCTAGGAAGAACAAAGGCGATCAAGTTTGACTTTCAATCTTTACTTGCGAACGATTGTATTTTCTTGTCTCTGCACCCGCTCATTAATTTCTTCTTCCTTCTGCTCTGCTACAGAAATTCTCTTGTTTATCTCTTCTTCTTCTAGCCTCTTATTCTTGAACCACTTGTCAAGTTCTTCTTCTTCCTTCATTTTGATTGCAACGCGTAGGTAAAGAGCTAGCTGGCTGGATGATCCACCTAATTTAGAGAAAAACACATTGTGAAATTAAGAAATAAGTCACTATGACCTGATGTATTTCACACAAAAGCTAGTACGACCATCCTCCATGAATATGAATCTCGAGTGTTAGGAAGATATTCACTATGAATATCTTCCTAACACTCGAGATTCATAGTGACATTCTTTCCGGATGAAATTCTGAAATTACTAGATCTCAGACATAAGCTAGTTTACAAATCTCTCTCCACGAAGCAAAAAAGAAGAGGTTCAGATTGGTTCTGAACCTCCTCGTTTCTTCGGATACACAGACTGCAAAGGGCAGCTGTACTGTAGGAGGAATTCCGAGTTGCCGGGTCAAGGTTAATACTCTCAATTAACTTAGTTAATAAAGTTAACTCCGAGCGAAGATTGTCGGTTAAAGTACTGGAGCATCTGGTGAAGTTCCTTAAGACAGCATCCACCAGGATAGGTTTGACTCTGAATCATCATGCGCTGTCTTTCTGTCGGAGTCTCGTATATATATATCTGACTGAAAGATTCCACTAAAAATTTACACCTCCACGCATCATATAATGTCTTCGTGTCCATGGCTCTGATGTTGCTCTGTTGCTTCGAGGCTCTCAGAAAAGGTTCACCGACGGATAACACGTTATCGGTTGCAGGAATATGCTACACATACTATAAATTCTACCAAGCTCGGTTGACACTTATGAGGGGGAAGAACCAGTTGGCTATATCTATGTTTGAAGAAGCGATGAAGAATGCTCTAAAGCTGAGAATGGTGTAAGCAAATACCATCCTCACTTTCTGATTCTTGTAGAAGACAATCTCACATCAAAGCCGGAGTTTCGACGACGGTCAAGAAGATTGACTGGTTTTCTGAAATGCTTGCTTTCTGAAAAGCTAAAGCTAGCATTTCAGAAAACCAGAAACTCATGTAGCAGAAATGTGATAGAGTTTAACTCTTCTATTGGTTCGGGGAATAACTACTTTAGCCTAAACTTTGGACTTTTACCTCTTTAGATGGGAGTACTTGTCTCAAGTCCCACTCCTGCCCTCCTCTTTCCCTTCCCATCTGTGAGCTGTTTCGATCTCGATGAATGTTTAAAAGAGTCCTTCCCCCGCCACCTGTGATCCGCACAACTTTGCGGCTGTCTTCTCCCTTGGTGCGGTTCCCCAGGAACAAGTTCTCGGGGTTTTACTCGTGTCACGAGAAGAGAAGACATGCAGCCACTTATATACTACTACTAGGAAAACATGATCACAACCTTGAAACAGCACAACGCTTTCAAAGGACTGTCGAGGTATCTAATTATTTGAATCCTAGAGATTTCGTCAATAATTAAGATATAATAAAAGATCCTGGAGATTTCTTTGGTCCTTTCTATATTCCATTAGAGCATGTTTCGGCAGTGGAGCTTTGTCGTGCCGCTAGCATTGGCTCGACCCACGACCAGCTCCCTAGGATAGTGTGGGGCGACCACCACGCCAAGGACTGGTGGCCCGTTTTTTCCTTTGTTTCGTGCAAAGACGTCTAGTGGTCGTTGGAACTGTATAGATAAACTCGTAAGAGACCAGAGTCCAGTTGCCGGGTTCTGGCGACTGGGTGGGTAGTAATCCAAGTGTAAATATGAGGCGCTTTCTCCTGTGGCTGGGTTTCAACGGAGTCTTCCAAGTTTAACTGTGACAGAGATTGACATGGGATGTGCAGGGGTCATGCCACTACTGCCGGCGACTGGTTTGAGACGTGCAGCAAGCATCCAGGTAGCAGTCCCGGTTTCGTATACTCCCGACTGAAAACGAGTTATACAGAGCCTTTTGTACAGTCCGAACAGACTCAACTTGACATTTAAGGCTGAAGATAGTTCCTTCAGTGATCCCCTGGCTGCTCTGCTGCTACATAAAGCAGTGCTTGCTATTCTGCACCTCCTCGAGCAGTGAGAGCAAACTTCCACGACTCAAGCGCCACCGCAAGCATGGGATCCTTACAAAACCTTGGTTTGCGATACAGCAACTCCACATGAAGTGGGAGCAAACTTCTTCCCAACTCTAACACCCTGAACAGAATTACTGACAGTAGGATTGCTACTGTCAGTGTGTCCACCCCCTTGTGCAGGTTGAGTTCGAGTCTTCATGCAACTGTCAGCAGATGCCATGTTTTACCCAACAGTACATTCGCTACTCTGCACCTGCTCCTGTACTGGGAGCAACTTAAAACTGTCCAAACAGTTTCTTCAGAGGCACAGGCTTTACCAGACTAGGATTGCTATCATGCACCTAATGTGTACGTGTGTGGGGGGGGGACAAAACACACGGCCAAGTGTCACCATGTTGCCGTATACTGTAAACTCGAAGATTGTAAACTCTCAAAACGTTGTTGGTCAGGTATCGTTCTTGTTCAGACGATTGACGTGCTTGCATCTGGACTCGGCCCTTATATGCACAGCTACTTTCTGCTCTTTTGTATCAGTCACCTCATGGCGTGGACTTCCTTTTGGCGTAGTCGTGATCGTACACTGGTGGAGAACAGTAGCGTCTGCACGCAAACTAGACCAGCCCATTAGCTGAATCATGGAACTTCCAGGTAAAATCATGTCAAACGAATGGCGGCTAGTTCGCAAGTTTATGGACGAAATGGTTGCGTAATGTGAACCAGGGTTAGACTTTTGCTTTTACCGGGTCCCTCAATGAAGCCACGCGCTCTGGCTCTTAGTCATAAGTAAACCGTCCTACCATCAGCATCATCTACCATATAAGTCTATAAAGTATCGATCTTGCTTCAACTATTATTGCCCCTCTTCTTAATTTTTTGAAAACCGTGTACCCCCTGAATGTCTCTGATCATTACCACAGCGATTCCACAACCGCAAGTCTGGTTGCAGTTGCGGTTACTATGAGCCAACATTAAACTCTCATGTCAGGGTTGTCATAGTTTTGCATTTCTCTATATTAGGCAGTTAAGTGCGTTTATAATTGCTAGGTACGATAACATCATATGCTTTCATTCCCTTGGATGCTTCCAGGTATAATTGGAGTGATAGAAAGATCAAGATCATATAGTATGCCATATAGGTATACTTGATTATTTAATTCAATAGTGTTTGAGTGTCTTGCTGCTAGCACAACGAAGTGTTGGAGTAATCGCCATGATTATCACTTTAGCATTGCATGGACAATTTCTTCTCCCTTTACATGTTGTACTAAAATTCTATCATATACAACTTCCATGCATTTCTTAGTCACAACAATACTAACATTATCAAGTTTCATTGCGCAAACAAGAAAATGAAGTTCACTGAAAATCAGGTTGGATACTCAAACCGTCAGAATGGAAGTTCGATACACTAAGGTTAAGGTTAAATTTTAATAGAATACAGTAGACGAATAACAAGAGAAAAACAAAAAGTAATAAGCTCAATCCACATATTAGTACGTACATTCTTTGACGTTTAATAAAACATGTTCCTCGCGATAAGCCAAACATAATCATCTTCTTCAAGATGGATGAAAACTGAAGTTCGAGGAGCTTGAGGAAGAGTTTATATGTGGATTCTTAAAAAAGATTTCAAAGTACTACCTCACCAAGATCAGTGATGTCTTCATTTGTCAGGTGAACTTCGACCTAAACAATGGGCACCATGGGCGGGAAGAGTGGAGTTAGCATTGTCACTTGCAATTAATTTTGCGATTAGACCCAATTCGCATGGGATCCACTACACATGCAAACTTAATGTACACCTATATCTGGACTTGGTCCTTATATGCAATTTCATACCACTCTGACGTTAATAATGAAAGGAACCATCATGTTCCTCAAGCTTCTCTACCGCAATAGAAAAGATTTCTGTATTTTAAAAATAAAAAGATAATAAATGTTATTATCTGTTCTTTGATGATCATGGGAGTGTCCATGTGAGTCCATCACAACGAGACTCGGACCAGAAATTTTATTTATAATTCGCGGACCATGAGAATATCCATGTGAGTCCACCACAACAGAACTCGGACCAGAAGCTTCATTTACAGTTTACATTAACATGCAAATCCAACAGTACCCCCAAAGGATTGAACCCACAACCTTTCTCTTTTAAGAAGGTAAGCTAAACCACTTGGGACATCGGTCTTCGGTTAGACTACATCTAATAAAAACAGAGTACATGTTACCACGACCCATCTAAGTTTGGATTTCAGAGCCAAATCCGCTTTGGAAAGTTTTGCAGGGGAAAGACACATCATACAACAGCTGAACGGACAATTTCTAACATGTATCTTATGTGGTGTGAATATTAGTGCAGCACTATTCAAAAATGTTCATTTAGAGTTTAGAGTTAGCATGCTTTGCATTAAAATAAAATTTCTTTCTTGTCTCTGGTGGAACATCTTTACGTGTTCTAACGATGTAATAATGCGTGTCAAAGTTAAAATCTTTGGGAAATATTAGTAAGTCTGGAACCTGAGTGTTACGATGTTTTATTCAATTCGGTGGTGAGTTTCGGGAATAAGGAAGTTCAAATTTGAAATATTAATTTTAAAATGTTAAAAATAAAATAATTATATCAATTTACAGATACGATCGTTAGCCATCCATAGATCTATACAAAGCTGTAGTTTGATAAATTACGAAATATTTCCTTCGAGAATCTTATCTCTTGGTAGTGACACGCACTAATAGCGTTAGAATATGTATCAAAAGTACCGGTGATCACGTATAGAGTCACTTAAGGAGGTAATGGAGAGAAGCCCTTAGTGTCTCTCCGGTGGAGATATCCTAAGTATGGTATTCTCCTCAAGCTGTGCACCGTGTGAGCCCGTAAAGACGACCTGCGCCGCCGCCTGAAAGTCTTAACTTTAACCGAGCCTTCTTATTGCACGGCGCCGGTAGCGACGCACACTTACAAAAACATGCACATATGAATGGTCGATCCCACCGACTCCCTTCTCCCGTCGCTCGTTCCATTTCTCGTCACCGTCGGTGCACAGGTGTTTCGCTCCACCCTCCAGCCTTGAAACCGGGAGCATTTTCCGGAAAATTGACGTCCTAGTCAGTGTTTGATTTCTTGAGGATAGTTTCACGTCTGCCAGATCGAGAATCAGAGTGAGAAACGATTTCTTTGATCTCGGATCGAGCTCTCTGCGGAGTAGCGGTCCCGTGGTGGTGAAGAGCATCGTCTAGTCACATGAGTACATGATCCCGACTGGGATCTCGGATCTCGGATCTCGGATTCGTGTAGTGTGACAAGAACAGCATCTTTTAGTGTTTAGGTGATGGGAGATTTGGGAGTGTGTTGTTCAGTTGGGCAAAAGCTTGTTGATTTTCGGTTCAGCACCTGTTTCATTGGCGACTTCATACGAGATTGACGTTACGGCTGGGTGAATTGGGGCACTTTCTTCCTGGTTGATATTTCACGAACATTTTACTCGTCCACTACATATTTTTCTCGCCAGGATTGACTCAGTGTCCTGGGTACATGGTTGGTCCGCACGATCATCCGAATAGAAGATTGAACGCCATGAGTAGCAGCGAAAGCGGGAATGTTCAAGTGGACTTGGAGGTAGATGAAGGAACGAGAGTGGTCATGACAAAGGAAACAAAACGGAATTTTCAAGCGGACTTGGAGGGAGACGAGGTAAAGATGATCGTTCATGGCAAAAGAAATGGAATGGAACCAGAGGAGAGGTGATATGTCGCCGAAACTCTGGGGACTCTTCAACGAAGACTTGCAGGATCGGGTGTTAGCGTGGCTGCCATTTCATTCGATTGCTCGGGCTCGTACGGTGTGCAAACGATGGAGTACCTTGCTCAAAAGTAGTAGTTTCCTCGAAACGTACTCACGTGTACCCTCCAGAACAACCCCGACAATTCTCATGTTTGATTCTAACAACTGGAGCACGTGCTGGCTCTATAATCCCTTCGTAAATCATTGGCACTTGTTCCCAGTCCAGTTTGAACCTGGAGAGTCAAAATTTCCCTCTGCTGCAGCGGGCGGGCTTGTATGTTTTTGTGGAGTTGGTCTACTCGCGACTCTCTACGTCTGCAATCTCCTGACCAAGCAGTGGCGAGAACTGCGTCCCATGATCAAAGATCGCCTTCCTTATGTTGTTGGCATGGTTGTGGATGAAAGCTCCAAATCCTACAGAGTTGTGGTTGCAGGAGATTATAATGAACAGTATGCTCGAAGTACTGAAGTTTTCGATTCCAGGTTCAACTGTTGGACGCTCATGCAGGGTGATATTCCTGGTGAAAGTCTTATTCCCAGGAGTGCCTGCTGCATGGGGTACATGTTCTGCTTCACTGGAGATCCTTTCGGGCTGGTAGCTTTTGATATCCAGCGAGGAACTTGGAGTGAGATCAAAGCACCTATGCCAGCTTTTCTCACATCACCCCATCTTGTCGGATGCCCTGAACGCCTTTTGATGGTCGGAGGACTGACGAAGCATATCATCCCAGAGAGTATTCGAATTTGGCAGCTTGATTTACAGGCCTTGGAATGGGAAGAGGTGGTAGCCATGCCCGATATTCTGTGCAGGAACTTTTATAACGAGTCTTTCTTCGGGGGTTTCATGTGTGTAGGGCAGGACAACTTTATCTGTTTCACGCGCAGATAAGGAGATGGCATCTGGTGGAGTACCTTAAGACGATTCAACCCGACTCCACTCGGAATTCACCGCAAAGTCGTCAATTTTCCGCGCCTTCCGGATGAGCCTCACTCCCAGCTTCCGCCCTTTAACTCTAACGTTTAACCTTAAAGATTTCCGCCTAAGTTCCACTTCAAACCTGTCCAAGAAAGTGTTCCCCAAAACCGCATGGATATCATCCATCTCGCACACCGTGAAGTTCTCTGTGAATTCCAACTTCCCACACACAAATCGTACATCCAAGGCTACTTCAAAAGTTTGGTACGTCTTGCCCTTGGCAAAGCGCACTTGAATAAGCTTGTCTGCCTTGGAGGTAGACAAGCCCAACTTCTTCACCAACTTTGGACTTATGAAGGAGTGAGTCGCTCTGTGTCCACAAGAAAAGTAACATGACGGTTAGCAACCTTGGCTTGTAGAAACATCAATCCCGGTGTCTTCTTCGTGGTTCTCAAGGTCACAGTCATCTGACTTTCCAACAAGTCCTTTGCAACAAATGCATTCATGCTACAGTTACTAACCTTAGGTTTTGTACACCCCTTAGCAATATGACCCGCCTCGCCACTGTTGTAGCAAGTAAACTTAGCGCCATTGCCCTTCTGAGGTGTTTGCCCCTTACGTTTTACTCCTGTTTGCTGCCGCTTTGCTGCCGGGGCAGAAGAATCCTTCCGATCCTTCTCATCTCCATCCCACTGTCGCTTGAAGCCCTTGTTCTTCTTCTGGAACTTGTCCGTGCTGCGTGGTTCAAAAGGTTTCTGTTGCTGGACTTCGTCGTCCCCAATTCGCTCCGCTAGCTTCAAAAGTTTGGCACATGTCTCAGGCAGCTTCGGCATCCGAAAGAGAGCCTTCTCCGAGCTAGACTTGAGTCCCCCAATGAATATACATATCTTGGTCTCCTCAGTCCACTTGGAGAATGAGTCCAGCTTGGCACTGAACTTGCTCAATTTCCTACTCTTCGATCCTACTTATGCGCTGCCATGAGAAACAGAGGAGACGACCACCAGGGAGAGATGGGCGTTGTCAGAAGGCTGCCACCCCACATGCAAGCAGTTCCCCTTCCTAATTAGCCATCCACCTTGTTGCTCCTACGCTACCTATGCTGCCACATGATATCCTAACTAATTTTACACTGAAAAACTGCCACCCTTTAGATAGCATGTTCGGTCCTACTAATTTTGGAGATGTCAACTAATTTTGGAGATGTTACTATCTACTCTGATTGCTCTTAGGCAACCTCTACCTGATCTGCTCCTATCAGAGCTCCTAACGCGGCTTCTGATAAGCTAGAAAGCCCTGTAGTTACCTCGGGTGTCACTGAGGTGGCTTCCTCCTCATCGTTCTTCGCTGGCCCTACTGTAGTTGCTGCTGCGTCTTCCTCGGCTTCGGCTTCGGCTTCTGCTTCCGCTACGGAAGACAGAAACGTCTTCTGGGAAGCGGAGTCGACCGGTGCTTCCTCGCTCTTCTAGAGCATTAGCTCGGTACTAGGGACCATGGCGATCTCATAGGGGTCCGGGGAAGTCGCTTCCTCCATGCGGAATACCTGGGAAGACGGCTCGTCTTCCTGTCTTCCAGAAGACATCTTGTCTTCCGAGACGTCTTCCGGAGTCTTCTCGGCTTCCAACGCTGTTATTACCAAGTGCACAACGAGGTCGAACTCCTCCTTCTCCATTTCGGATCCAGTCGATGGTGCTGGAGCTTGAGAAGATGCAGTTGCGGGTGTCGGAAGCGAGGGAAGACCATAGAGTGTCTTCACTCCCTCTATCTGCCGATCCAAATACCTGAACATGCTCTCCCGGCATTCCACCAACATCGTCTTGGACTCGCTGTCTCATCCTCTAGCCAAGGTAAGTAACTTCCTACCCGCGGTGAAGTTAAACTTCTTCCGAAGTGCTTCCACCGACTGTGCTAGCATCTCCTGCGCACGAGCTTCCGCTGCTTCCCGCTGCGTCTTCTCAGCTGCAACTCGCGCTTCTGCGGCTTCTTGCTGCGTCGTCCATGTCATCTTCTCCTCTGCGAGGGCGGTGATCTTCTCCCGCACTCGGAGGACCTCCTGATCGCACTGCTGTACACGCGCCTGCATCTCCTGGTTGTTCTTCCGAAGCTGCACCAGCTCCTTGGTAGAAGCGGCTGCTTCCGCCTTGTATCTTGCTGCGAGCTTCTCCGTGGTGCGGAGACTAGCTTCCAGCGCCTTTGTCTTCTTCTGGTCTTCTTCCTGTCGCAGCAAGGTGCGCAGACCGAATCCAGGTTGCAAAGGCTCCTGAGCCTTCGCTCTCTTCTCCCGAAACTCCATAGCGGGCTGGATCTCGGATCGGAAGAAGGCGTTGAACTCCTCCAGTCGTCTTCCTGCGGAAGACAAGCTCATCTCCACAACTTGGTCGAAGGTCTCTACCTTGTCTTCCAGAGGCAAGGAGGCCTCTTCCACCACTATGGTCTTCATCTTCTGCGCACGAGAAGAAGCTACTCTTCTCATCTTCTGGGGTGGAAGATCCCTCCCCATGGCAGAAGCGGTCTTCTTCACTACGCTTCCCCGCATCGCAATAGGAGTATCCCTCCTTCTCTTGTCTTCTGGAGTCTTCGGAAGATTCCTTGGTGTGACAAAAGCGATCTTCTGCTCCGGTCGTGTACTCATGTGGTGCCCACAAATTACAGGATTCACGAATTTTTTAAATTTTTAAGATTAATAACTTGTTTGTATAACTGAAGAAGCGTTGTTACTTAAGATTACTGCATCCTTAGAAGGAAGATGATCTTATGAGCTTTTTGTAATAAGAAATTGACTTCTTCGGAAGACGACCGTCTTCCGGGAAGCGTCTTCTCAGTTGCGTCTTCGGAAGACGGGAAGACGGCGGAAGACACCCATCTTCCGGAAGACAGCGGTCGCGAAGGCCTAACCATGAATTTCTAGGTAAAGGAGTAGGTGTACCTACTAGGTAACACCAAGGTGGTAGGTAGGTCGGGTAAGCCATCTAGGGTCAAAATCCCTAATCTGCGGGGAAGATGCACAG
Organism: Asterella californica; assembly: GCA_036924285.1. Classification (NCBI taxonomy): domain Eukaryota; kingdom Viridiplantae; phylum Streptophyta; class Marchantiopsida; order Marchantiales; family Aytoniaceae; genus Asterella; species Asterella californica. The sequence continues at coordinate 20,815,969 of JAYKYS010000011.1, read as the reverse complement.
GAAGCGCATTAGCGCATTCCAGCTTCCCGCAGCAAGCACGCTTCTTGAGAAGATTGATTTCAGAGGGTGAGCTTCGAGTAAGGAGGCAGCGAGGTGAAATTGAGTGAGGATAGGATCGATTAGAAGCTAGAGGAAGGCGGGGTCGAATTGCTGAAGCGCAGGAAGCGTACTGAGTGAAAAGCGTTTCTTGTGAAACTCCCGGAAGCTGACATTGGAAGCAGCTGAGTGGAATCGGAGGTGGACGGCTTAATCGATTGAGGCGTAGACAGAAGTTGACATTGGAAGCAGCTCAGTGAGGTCGCATTGGAGCTCGGACTAGAGCCAGAAGCGCGCAGAAGGTCGAAGACAACTCAAGAAGCAGACAAAAGACTGTAGAGGTTCTTCCCATGTTCTTTTCCCTTCCCACTGCTTCTCGCCTTTGTTTGGTATCCCCCGCGCTTCCCCAGTTGTTTGCAGGCAGCCTGATCGATTACCCCCCATCCCTATTTTTCCTATTGTGACATTGGGTGCGGAAGCGCTGCCCAATTTCCGTCAGACATCTTCCTACTTCTTCCTGAGTTCAATTCGAGCTTCCCTACCCATCGTCCTCAAATTGACGATCCCAGCTATCAATTTCCCTACCCTACCCTCTCTCTACTCCCGAAACCTTGAATAGAAGACGCTTCGGAAGATTGGAACATCTTCGGAAGACCGTCTTCGGAAGACTGTCTTCGGAAGTCGACTCTACACAATTCGTATCAAGAGTGGATTTGCTTTGCTTTTGTGTTACGAGAGGCTTGGTACTGTAAGCCGGCCTGTCTCTCACCCAGGGTACCTCAGATGACTAGGATTACTAGTGCACCTTAATTACAAAGATTCTATCATACCCATGCTCACTTCACTCAACACTCTGACCCGTATGGTCATATCGGTCCCTCTAATAGCGTTCCTGCAAACAAGTTCTAACCCCGCCCTCCAGATTGCATCACATAGTACTCAAGGACTCCCAAGGTCTCCAATGCTCACTTTACTTATAGACAGGAAAAATGAGAGTGTCTTCCACCTTCTCAACTCCTCCTTATATACTCTACAACTTCTTACCGTGGTAACTTTCACTAAGTTATGTTACCTCATGGTAAGTGCGCAATCCAAAATAGTAAAACTTCTAAAGGCTACTAAGCCTTTAAGAATAGCACACACATTACTTGTTCTACTTTACAAAAGTAAGAGATTCTCCTACTTTAGCTTTTGTAAAGTGTTAACTTTCCACCCTATCCAATCGGAAGGCGACAACAAACTAATACGTCTTTTGAGGAGCATCTTTAGATCTTTGTGCATGACTTTCCATCATGCATCCAATCAGCGATGGTCAACAAAGTTACATACTTTTGAGAAGCATATTTAGAGCTCCGCACTTGTCACATAGTGCCATAGTGGAACCTCTAATAGTTTCCTCAACTTAGTTATAACTATCTCCGCTAGTTATGGCTAGTTGTGATCACTCTAGATTTAGATCTTCGAACTAGAGTAACCTATAAGATAGTCATACCTAATGAAACTTATATATACATGCACACAAATAATGGGATACTTGTGACATGACATTTACCCCTAGACTTAATTTTTACTCCGTCCTCGGAGTGAAGTATCACGTTGATGAAACTTCTTCAGCTTGTCGTGGTTCACTCGATCGAAGAACGTACCACTTCTCTCTTGAAGATCATAGGTGTTATTACTCCACACTTTGGAGATGATGAAAGGCCCAAAATATCGACGTAAGAACTTCTTTTGAACTCGCTTGTGTCTAATAGCATCCCATAGCATCACCCACTCACCCTTTTGAAATGGCTGTAACTTCGTTTTGTTCTTCGCCAAGCGCTTGTCGTAGCTCTTCTTCTGTTGTAGCTGGGTCATCTCAATTCGTTGAGCTGCATCGTCTCTATTCTCCTCCAACTCCAACAAAGTTTCTCTCCTCTCTTTCTCAGCTATTTGACCACCCTTTCTCTTCAATCCATCTTGTAAGGTCTGAAAGGTGGTTAGGTCGAACTGGATTGGTAATCTGGATTCCAACCCATACACCATCTTGAGAGATGAATATCCCATAGATGTCTTCACTGTTGTTCGATACTCCCATAGAACCGCATGAAGACGCTTGTCTCAGTTGTGTTTGACCCCTTCCATGTCAGCATCCTTTGCTAACATCTGACACAAGGTAAAGTTTGTCCTCTCTACCAAACCGTTTGAACTAGGTTTATATGAAGAAGTAACCCTCTGAGAAATGGAGAAGTGGGTGCACATAGCAGTAGTCATACCACTCACAAATTCTCGACCCCTATCAGAAACTAACTCCAAAGGACATCCAAACCTAGTTATGATCCGTTCGTACAGAAATCTACCCACCTCAACTTCTCCAATAGTTACAAGAGGTCTAGCTTCTACCACTTCGTAAGATAATCTGTGGCTACAACAATATACTTATTGTTGCGAGGGGTGCGATTCAAAGGCCCAACAAAATCTATTCCCCATTTCTCAAAAGGTCCAAGAACCGGAATAGATCTAAGAGGAGTGGAAACATTAGATTTGATAGCGAAAGCTTGACAAACATCACAGGTTTTACAATACTTCAAGCAATCTCTAAACATCCCCCTCCAGTGATATCCTACGTCGAGTATCTTATGAGCCGTCAACTTGCCTGCGAAATGTCCTCTACATACTGGACCGTCATGGAATTCTTCCATGAGTCGTAGAGACTCCTCCTTGCTCGCAGCTCTTCTCAGGACCCCATCAACTCCTTCACGGAATAACACACCTTCCACCACCGAGTAAGGTTGACTTCGTTTTACCAATGCCTTCTTCTCTCTGGTTCGCATCCCATCTGGATAGACACCTTCCGTAACAAAATCTCAAATTTCTTGATATTCTATTGGGATAATAGAGTTGCTCAAGACCATCAAATCTTCGTCAGGAAAGGTGTCATCCACCGGCTCCTCTCCATCGCCATCGTAAGCTCTAGATAACAAATTTGCATTCGCGTGTTTCTTCCCTGGTCGATCACAGATCTCATAGTCGTACTCTGACAATAAGAGCTTCCACCTTGCTAATCGTCCTTCGACCATAGGTTTATTGAAGATGTACTTCAATGCCTTATGATATGTAATGATAGTGAACTTGCCTCCTATGAGATAATGTCGAAATTTTCTCAAAGCATAGATCACTGCTAATCCTTCTCTCTCTGTCACAGAATAATTTCTCTCTGCCTTGACCATTTGCCGACTAGCATATGCGATAGGATGATCTCTACCTTCAACATCATACTGACTTAAAGTACATCCTACTGCTATATTTGAAGCATACGTATATAGAATAAACTGTTTATTCCAATCGAGCTTAACTAAGATCGGAGCTGAAGTAAGAGCTTTCTTCAGTTCCTCAAAGGCGGCTAGAGCTTCTTCATCTCTTAAAATCAACACGTAATCTACTCCCTTCTTCAGATATACAGTCAAAGCATACGCTTTATGTGAGAACGAGAGTATAAACCTTCGATAATACCCCACCATACCTAAAAACTGTCGTAGCTTAGTGAGAATACTAGGAAAAGGGAGCTCTAAGATCTTCTGCACCTTCTCTAGATCAACGGCAATGCCGTCCTTGGATATGATATGACCCAAGAGTAACCCTTCCTCACACCCAAAAATACATTTCTCCGGATTGAGAGATGCATTTGCTACATCTAAACATTCTAAGACCTTCACAAGGTGCTCAAAATGTTTCTCCTTACTCCCGTAAACACAAAAATCATCTATAAAATCTCTCACAAACTTTCCTAAGAAAGGTTCGAACAATTTGTTCATAAACCTTTGAAACGTCACAGGAGCATTACACAGACCAAATGGCATGACTCGAAATGCAAACGTACCCCACGGAGTAGTGAAAGTGGTCAAATGTTGATGCTCTGGTGCAATTTTGATCTGGTTATATCCGCTATAACCATCTCCAAAGCTGTACCATTCGTTTCCCGCCACTTCTTCCAAGATCTCATCGATGAAAGATAGAGGATAATAATCCTTCTTTGTGACCGCATTGAGCTTTTTGTAATCAACACACACCCTCAATTTGCCATTTTTCTTCTTTACGATCACAATGGGTGATACCCATTCAGAATGCTCCACCTCGTAAATGAACCCAGCAGTGTGCAGCTTCTCGATCTCTTCTTTCACCAGATCCGCAATTGGAGGACTCACTCTTCGTTGCTTCTGTGGCGCTGGTTTGACCTCCTTCTCCAACTCGATACGGTGTTGCTCCAGTGTGACGTCCCTCAGATCCTTGTAACTAAATGCAAATACATGAATGTATTTGCGAAAGATCTCTTCGAAACAACTCTTCTCCTCTTTAGTAACCTTCGATCCATAACGTAAGGTGGCAATTCTTCTCTCCACCTCCTTGGGAGTCAACAGTTCTTTGTCTCGATCTCTTTGCACTTCCGGAGAGAGGAAAAGATCCACTACATTCACACCCACATTTCGTTCTTCTCTCTCCTCCTCTGACGATGTATTTTCAGATTCTGAATCTGAAGAATTGGTACCCACATCAGAAGTGGTATCGACAACTTCTGACTCCCAGTAGTCCGATGTGGGTCGATCCGATTCCGACGTCCCAACTTGATCTCCGAGCAATGGAACTTTGATCCGGTGGTGATTCGGTCCGATGCGTAAATAACCTTTGTGCCAGTTATCTGTTGCATGTACTGCTCGAAGCCAAGGTCTTCCGAGTAACATTTCATAACTTGACTCTTTCAAGATTTGAAATGTCATGTTTACTTGCACTCCCATTACTTACACGCAAACTCTCTCCAACACTCCCAATGGCCTAACTCGCTGTCTGTTAGCCATGCCAACCGTGATACTAGAAGGATGCGTTGGTACTAGATCCAACTTCCTCATGAGTCGTTCTGAGATGGCGTTTACTGCCGATCCTCCATCGACAAAAACATCTACGACATCTCTCTCATTGATACGAGCCTCTACTTTTGATGCCTTGTTGCACACCTCTCCTTCACTAGCATCTAAAGCACTCACGCCGACAGTAGAAGGATTTATCTTCTTCTTCTGACCTCGTCGAGAGCTTAGACCGCTACGAAGTTCTTTCCTCACCGAAGGATTCAGAGCAATCAACTGTCCCACAGTAATGTTTGCTCGTTGCTTACCCACGTCCTCCACCACATTGTATTTTGATTGCTCCATTGAAATTGTGAAATCAGTATTTCCCAATTTCTTCCGCCGCTCTTTGGTTTTTGAAGAAGATTTGCTACTCTGAGTATTTTGACTTGGAGAATCTTCCATCACGACAGGTTCTCCCTCGTCGAAATGCGTCCTCATCCTCTTCCTCTCTTGAGCCAACAGCTCTACAGATTGAAAACCTTCTCGTACATCTCGTGGCTCCAAGATGTCAATGCATGCCACACCCTTGTCCTTGCTTTGTGAAGTTGAAGCTCCATCCGCCGTTCCACCATTACGACTTGGACAATTACGTTGGAAGTGTGATCCTCCACATGTAAAACATCCTTGGCTCATGTAGTTACTTGATGATCCTTGCGGTGGTCCACCTCTAGACTGATAGTTCCCATAACCTCGTGAGCCCCCTCCCACATTTGGACTCCGGTGTTGCAACAAATTCACCATGTTGATCTTCAAATCTGCCAGAGACTCTGTCAGACTCTGTCAGACTTTTCAACTCATCACGAAAGTCGGGAGTAACATATCTGGATGGAACAATGGCTGTAACTGCACTAGTAGGAGCTATCGGAGTCAGATTCTGAAATCGAACAGTTGGAACACTCGCAGTCGACAGAGTTGACATGCTCGGCACTTGCACATCTCCACATGATGCCCCACCAGTCATTGGTTGCAAGTCGTCTCCATCCAGACTCTCTTCCATCCTGGTTGCGATCTTCACTGCATCAGCCTTCGAAGTTGATCTCTCATACCGCTCTTGTGTTCGAATCTCCGGTCTCAATCCTCCAATAAAATTCTTTGTGAGCATTGCTCCAGTGCCCACCATCGTTGGCTCTACTACATCTCCACTCTTTCGTAAAACCACCCGAAACTTCTGTTCTAATTTCTCCACCCTCTCGGCATAAGTCCTTACTTTCTCTTTCTCTCCTTGTTTGAGGTAAGTTACCTCTACCATTAACTTCTCGTAACTTTCATCAGGAAGAAAAGTTTCAATTAATGCCTCCGTCAATACTTCCCAAGTATCATCTGGAGTCCCCACTACTCTTCTCTTCTTCCTATCCTCGTATCATGTCAATGCAGAACTCTCAAGAAATTCAGGTATCAACCCTACCTACTCGCTCTTCTTTCGATCTCCATTGCCAATGCATGCTCGTTTGAAGTCCCTCACAAATCCTTCCACGTCTTCTCCATCTTTTCCGTAAAACACCGGAAGTTTCTCCATTCTTCTTTTCTTTTCTTCTTCTTACTCAAGGTACTGCTTGTGGATGTGAAGATCGTACTTCACCGCAATCCACAATTTCCCCGTTGAGTTCTCTCCTCTCCAAAGGGTAGAATAAGCTTGACCCTCATGATCATCTTATCTAACGTGTGACAAACTATCTCCATCCTCACTAGAAGTCTTCACTCGTTCTGTTTCTACACTCAACCTTCTCTCGAGATCTTCCGCTACAGTTTTGAGCAAAGCAACCACTGCGCTACACTCGTGCTCAACTGGAATCCCGTCCACTCCACATCTAGGACAAAAGGTTGTAAGGTCAATGACGCCTTGTCTAAGGGAAGAAGGACCTATGTGTAAGCTTAAGTCGACCAACCCTCTTCGCTCACGCAAAAGTCTATTCTTCGTAGGACACTTGCTCACTTTATGTCCTTCTTCTCCACACAAAAAGCACCTCGAGTTTTTCTCCTGGTTCTTACGACTACTCTCTGCTTCTTCCTCAAATTCTAGTCAAAATTCTCCTTTCGCCAGATCAGCGGTAACTATCACCGCATAGCCTTGAGGGATCTTGCTCAACCTCAATTTCCACTCTTGCTGTCCTTCCATGACGATGATCCGTCATACATCTCTCTCGCTCTATAGTTTGTTTGACACTTTTGATCACTCGACTATCTTCTCGATTAGCAATCTCTCACATTACTAAGTAGAAGCTTAACTTGTCAACCCTGAGCCTCAGAGATCGAACATAACCCTCTCACGAATTCTGAAATTCTTTCACTCTTTTACTTCAGCAAGCGATATAACAGATTTGACCCCCCTTCGCTTCGAATGCCATAACTCCAGTTCTACTCGAACAATTCACGCATGATTTGGGTGCCTAGATAGCTTATCTTGCAAGCTATCAGCATGGAAGATTTCAAGGTCTAACTCTAAAAACTGAAAATATGAAAATGACTGTAAACTCCTTCCCGAGAGCTCACTATTTGATATCGAAAAACCTCCTTAACTTCCGAAAGACATAACTCTCTCCTTACAATTGATCTCTCGGAGATATCAAGCTTATTGGAAAGCTTATCTTGCCCTCTATAACATGGTGTATGTACAAAGGTTTTGAACTCATGCTCAAAAACAGACATGAACTGTACTAACAACTAAATACGAATCTTTGTATCGAGGTCTTGGCAACGGAACCAAAATGTAAGCCGGCCTGTCTCTCACCCAGGGGTACCTCAGATGACTAGGATTACTAGTGCACCTTAATTACAAAGATTCTATCATACCCATGCTCACTTCACTCAACACTCTGACCCGTATGGTCATATCGATCCCTCTAATAGCGTTCCTGCAAACAAGTTCTAACCCCGCTCTCCACATTGCATCACATAGTACTCAAGGACTCCCAAGGTCTCCAATGCTCACTTTACTTATAGACAGGAAAAATGAGAGTGTCTTCCACCTTCTCAACTCCTCCTTATATACTCTACAACTTCTTACCGTGGTAACTTTCACTAAGTTACGTTACCTCATGGTAAGTGCGCAATCCAAAATAGTTAAACTTCTAAAGGCTACTAAGCCTTTAAGAATAGCACACACATTACTTGTTCTACTTTACAAAAGTAAGAGATTCTCCTACTTTAGCTTTTGTAAAGTGTTAACTTTCCACCCTATCCAATCGGAAGGCGACAACAAACTAATACGTCTTTTGAGGAGCATCTTTAGATCTTTGTGCATGACTTTTCATCATGCATCCAATCAGCGATGGTCAACAAAGTTACATACTTTTGAGAAGCATATTTAGAGCTCCGCACTTGTCACATAGTGCCATAGTGGAACCTCTAATAGTTTCCTCAACTTAGTTATAACTATCTCCGCTAGTTATGGCTAGTTGTGATCACTCTAGATTTAGATCTTCGAACTAGAGTAACCTATAAGATAGTCATACCCAATGAAACTTATATAAACATGTACACAAATAATGGGATACTTGTGACGTGACAGTACGCTACAGGTTTTCCATCCTGCACCAACACTCCGTCAATCGTATAGTTGCTCGCGTCGTTGTGCACCTTGAATGGTTTGTCGAACTTCGGCAGCTTCAAAACTGATCGCCTTTGACAAAATAGCTTTGATCGTATGAAACGCATCATCCACCTCTTTGGTCCAACTTACTTGTGCGTCTTTGCCCGTCCAGTTCGTCAGCGACTTCGCTATCTTTGAAAACCCCTTCACATACTTGCGGTAGAACAGCGCCAATCCTAAGAATCGCCGCATCCCCTTCACTGTAGTCGGAGGCTCTCAAGTCACAATCGTGTCCACCTTCTGCATATCCGGGCCGACTCCTTCTGCACTAATGACATGTCCAAGAAGTTAATGTGCTCCAAACCAAACTCACTCTTGTCAATGTTGGCAAACAGCTTATGCTCCCGTAGCTTCGTCAACACCACCCTTAGCTGCTCTGCATGCGACTCCAAGGTTTTGGAGTAGATCAAGATGTCGTCGATGTAGACAATGACAAACTCATCCATCTCCTCGCGAAAAATTGTGTTCATCAATGTAGTGAATGTCGAAGGGGCGTTGCAGAGTCCAAATGGCATCATCACGAATTCAAATGATCCGTATCTGGTTCGACAAGCGGTCTTCTCAACATCTGGATCAGCTATCCGGATCTGGTAATATCCTGACTTCAAGTCTATCCTGCTGAAGTACTTTGCGCCCGCTAACCTATCAAAGAGGTCGTCTATCCTTGGCAAAGGATAATTATTCTTCACCGTCACCTTATTGAGTGCACGATAATCTACGCAGAGTCGTAACTTCCCATCTTTCTTCTTTGCAAAAAGAACTGGGGCTCCATAAGATGACTTGCTGGTTCAAATATATCCCCGCGCTAATAGCTCACCGAGTTGTCTTTTCTACTCAAGGAGTTCCACCTGATTGAGTCGGTAAGGGGCTTTGGAAGGTGGTTCTGATCCTGGCAAGACCTCGATCTTCTGAACCACCACCCGCCTTGGAGGTAACTCAGCAGGTAACTCATCTGTCAAGACATCCTCAAACTCCTTAATCACCTCACGAAGCACGTCTGGAAGTTTAGTCGCATCTCCTGATGTTTCCTCTTGTCTGCAACCCGCATCAAACACATGACTACGTTGTTGAAGTCCATCTGTTTGCCTTTGATCAAATTCACCGCAAAATCGTCAATTTTCTGCGCCTTTCGGATCAGCCTCACTTCCAGCTTCTGCCCTTTAACTCTGACGTTCAACCTCAAAGATCTCCGCCTAAGTTCCACGTCGAACCTATCTAAGAAAGTGTTCTCCAAAACAGCATGGATATCATCCATCTCGCATACCGTGAAGTTCTCTATGAACTCCAACTTCCCATACGCAAATCGTACGTCCATGGCTACTTCAGAAGTTTGGTACGTCTTGCCCTTGGCAAAGCGCACCTGAATAGGCTTGTCTGCCTTGGAGGTAGACAAGCCCAACTTCTTCACCAACTTTGGACTTATGAAGGAGTGAGTCGCTCTTGTGTCCACAAGAAAAGTAACATCACGGTTAGCAACCTTGGCTTGTAGAAATATCAATCCCGGCGTCTTCTTCGTGGTTCTCAAGGTCACAGTCATCTGGTTCTCCAACAAGTCCTTTGCAACAAATGCATTCATGCTACATCCCATAAAGTCCAGGGTCTTAAACGGTGCCTCCAGCGCACCTAGCGGCCCAACCGTCCGTGATGTCCGCTTGGGTCTAGGCTCCCGAACGGTGGTCTAACCCGCCGACTCGTTCCCTAGTCTTGCCCCAGCCCTTACATCGTTCCTAAGTCCAAACGTCCAAGTCTGGATCGAAACGTGCCTTGGAACCGGCCCAGTCATCACCTCATGCCCCCTGAGTCCGCTCGCCGAACCCTGAGGTCGGGTGACTCGTCGTGGCCCACCCAGGCATCGAGCCCCCCTCATATATACTTCTGGGGATCGACGGCCCCGCCCTCCTCTTTGGTCTCTGAAAATTATACCACAACCCTATTGTGGTTTGGCCATAACGTCCAGCTTGGAGGTCAGATCGAGGAGTGTTATATATCACTGGAAAGCTCTTGACGAGACATTTCCAATGATACCTCAATCGCCTCGGGATCTTACGTGGAGCTCCGTCCACGACCTAAAACGTCCCTGGAGCTCCAACACTTAGTCATTTTTCGGAAACCTGTGGTCCAGACCCAGACTCGAACCCTGTGGTTCGGACCAGCGTCCGAACCACGGTTTGTTTGCGTCTCGGACCCACGTCTCGGATCCACGTCTCAGACCTATGTCTCAGACTCGTCCCCTTAGGTCAGCGTTTGTCCGGAGTAGTGTTGGGATAGGCCCTTAGGTCCTAGCCCAATGTTCCAACCTTGGTTCAGAGAACCACTTAGGGTTCTTCTGATCCCGACTTCCCGGTCAAGTCATTCAGTCCCACTCGCAGCGTTCGCAACCTAGCGCAAGTCCACTAGGGTTCCGTTGCTCGCGTCTGCGCTCGATCTTGAGACTGAGGATCGCCACATTGGGCAAATGATACTAAGTTATGGTAGTGATGGTGAGCAAGCGTTTTTCTTTTCAGCAGAGGAGATAGGATTTGTGCACCCAAAGGTAATAGCACTTATAGTCATCTTCACAATTCCTCACGTGTCCTAGGATTTGAAATTGATTCTGGTCCCTCGTGCTTTGTTGCCTAAGCTCATTGAGTTACTAAAGGAGAAAGTACAGATGAGGATCCTAAGCCATCTACATGTCTATACTCTAGCAGATGGTTCGTTGTATCCAAAAATAAAGAGCTTTATGCTTCATCCTGAGGATAGTTGCGTTGCTTGTCAGTCAAGATCTTAACTCCAAAACTAGAAGTAAATCGCACTCCTTCCACATCATCTTAGTCAACTACCTAGGTCAATTGTCCTCAGATTAGTATCAACTGTGATAGCGATATGTCTCTCACTTTCATTGTCTACTTTTTTCAACATAGACGGAGATTCCAATATCTCTTTCAAACTCTCCTTAGCCTCATGATGCTACAAGGTCCAAGTAAACCTCTTAGCTTTCATCAATAATGCATATAAAATTTTTGCAACGTGTGCATCGTGAGGAATGGATAAGCAGTAAAATACACAAGCTCAGAGAAACACTGAACCTCTATGATATTTGTACAGTCAGCTATCATGGCTATAACATCCACCTTCTTTGGATTTAGTCTTCTCCCAAGTTTGCGTCCCCGCAAACATCAGCGCTTCAGCACTTCTGTTCACGTCCAGTACTTCTTGAGACGCCACCCATTTACACGAGTGGTCATCAATGTACCGTCCAACTCTTCCAACTGCAAAGAGCCATTGTCGAAGACCTCCAAGACGCGGTAAGGACCCATCCAGCGAAGATGAAGTTTCCCGGGGAACTTAAGATGTCGATGGTCGTAGAGAAGAACCAAGTCCCCATGTACGACGGTCACCTTCCTCAGCTTGCCATCGTAGTTCACCTTACGTTGCGCTTGTACCTCGTACATCTTCTCCAAAGCTGCATTCCTGTCTTCTTCAAACTCTACAAAATTCAGAAGACGCTGCTCCTGGCTTTCTTCTTCTCCCATGCGTTCGGATACGGCTAACCTGTAAGTTGGGACCTCTAACTCAATGGGCACAATAGGTGTCATGCCATAAGTTAGGTAGAAAGGTGTCTTCTGGGTCGTGACTTTAGGTGAAATCCTGAAAGCCCATAACACAGATGGCAATTTCGTGTCTCAGTCATACGTATGGTTAACAGTTACCTTATTCAGGATGTTACACAGAAGACCGTTCGACTTCTCCGTCAGTCCGTTCGCTTTCGGGTTGTATGACGTCGTCTTCCGATGCTTAATCCTGAAGTATTGGGTCAGGAGGGAGATAGTCTCATTTAAGAAATGAGTACCCCTATCTGATACCAATTCCAGCGGACATCCGTACCGAGTGATAATGTTATGTCAGAGGAACCTGGCTACTACGGCGGCGTCGTTCTTCCTGGTTGCTTCGCCTTCCACCATCTTGGTAGCATAGTTGGTAGCTATCAGAATATACCGTGCTCGTGTTCTTCTAGCCACCGGGGCGATAGGCCCAACAAAGTCGATTCCCCACTTTTCAAAAGGAGCAAGCGGAAGAATGGGAGTAAGAGGCCACCTAGTAGTAGTTGTTGGTCTTTCCACCCTCAGGCACGCATCGCATTTCCTGATCTCATGAAAAGTGTCTCGGTACATGGTCGATCATCAGTATCCGGCGTCTAACATCTTCTTCACTGTGGTTTTCAGCCCGTAGTGACCCCCAACATCTTCGTAGTGAAGGCATGTGATCACTGGTTTAATCTCTGAAGGCTCAAGACATCTCCTTAGCTTCTCGTCATGTCTCTTCCGAAATAGGATACCCTGGAAGATGGCATAAGGACCTGCCTTGTGTAAGAAGGCAGCCTTCTGCTCCGTATCCAATCCCTCGGGATACTATTGGTCTTCCAAGAACTTCCTCAAGTCCTTGAAGATCGACTCTTCTGTGGAAGTCGTAAAGACTGGATCAGAAGATCTAGTCTCGTCTTCTGGGAAGCAGACGGTACGCCCCCCCTCAGATGAAAGTGTCTCTGTGAAAACTGAAAACAGCTTCTCGTCAGAGAACTCGTCTTCCACTTCATCTTCTCGTCGTTCCGTCTCTAATCTGGATAGGTAGTCAGTATTAACATGATGTCTTCCAGGCCTGTACTCAACTGTGTAAGTAAATTCCTGGAGTAGAAGAATCTACCTAGCTATCCTACCAGACAAATCTGCTTTCTTCACAAGATGTTTCAAAGAAAAATGATCCACATAGAAGACAAACGGGTTGGCTAGAAGATAGTGTCTAAACTTCCTACAGGAGTAAATCATGCCAAGACACTCCCTTTCAGTTGTCGAGTACTTCTTCTCTGCATCACTGAGTTGTCTTCCCGCATAGTAGATGGGATAATCCTTCTTCTTCTCATCTTTCTGACTCAACACCACCCCTATGGCGAATGCAGAAACATCCACATAAATGTGGAAGACTCTCTCCCAATCAAGTGGTCTTAGGACAGGGGATTCTAACAGAAGCCTCTTCATTTCTTCGAATGCTTCCTGCTGCTCAGAAGACCAAATGTATGGTTCGTCCTTCTTCAGCAACTTGGTGAGTCTTCTTGCTACCTCTGTGTACCTGTCAATAAACCTCCTGTAGTATCCTACGTTGCTCAAGAAGCTTCTCAACTGAGTCAGGTTAGCAGGTGGGTGAAGTTTCATGATGACTTCCACCTTAGCACAGTCGACTTCTATACCTCTTCCGGAAATCCTATGTCCTAGCAAAATTCCCTCTGACATACCAAAGAAGCACTTCTCAGGGTGAAGAGCCAAACGATGTTCTCTACACTTCAAAAAACACTTCCTCAGAAATATCAGGTGATCTTCTTTCGATCCAAACACACAGAAGTCATCCAAGAATATCTCCATGAAGGTACGAAGATACTCCTTGAAGATTGTAATCATCAATCTCTAGAATGTGGCGGGTGCGTTGCATAAACCAAACGGCATTTGATTGTACGCGTACGTGCCCCAATCAGTAGTGAAAGTGATTTTCGACTTGTCTTCTTCTCTGATTGAAACTTGGTTGTACCCAGAATACCCATCCAGGAAGCTGTAGAACTCATGTCTTGCTACCTGGTCTAACACATAGTCGGTGAATGGTAAAGGATGATGATCCTTCTTCGTGGCCAAGTTCAGCTTCCGAAAGTCCTGACACACTCGGATCTTCCCTGTCTGCTTTTTCGGCACGATGACAATAGGAGCTACCCACTCACTACTGAGTCTTGGAAAGATGACTCATGCCTTCAGATATTGGTCAATCTGGTCCTTCACCAGAAGCGAGTACTTGGGGTTGAGCCGATACTGCCTCTGCCATGCAGGAACAACGCCCTCCAGCAAGTCAATGCGATGCTCTCCCAACTCTCGAGGTATGCCCTTCATGTCTTCTATGGTCCATGCGAAGACATCCTGGAACTCCGTCAGAAGTTCTCGAAAGTCTTCCAACTGTTGGCCCTTGATCACCTTGGAAAGCTTCAGCTTCTTCCCGGGAGCAACCTCCATTTCTTGAAGATCATCCGGGTTTACCATTCCTTCAGTGTGACTGTACTCACTGGCACCAAAGTATTCCGGTTTGGGAGCTTCTTTTGGTTCAGATTCGTCTTCTGGAAGACCAACTGTCGGATCTTTCGAAGGGAAGACGATACTTTCGTCTTCTGGAAGCTCTTCTTCCACAATCTTGTAGCACTCAATGTATCCACAGATCACGTCTTCTGCTATCTCCGCTACTTCTGTAGTACACAAGTTATTCACCACAAACTCATTATATCGTTCATCATTGTCAGAAGACGCAGCTGAGTCTTCTGAAGTGTACCCCTCTGTTGTAGAAGGTGTTTCACCTTGGTGTCCAATCTTGATCCAAGGAAGCGAGACCTTAGTCTTCTCAACTGGCTTGGGTGCAGGATTGAGAAATCTCAAACGATGTCTTCTCCAGTCGGTATTTACATTTGCAGCATACAGCCATGGTCTTCCTATCAACACCTGATATCCAACCTTAGCTACAGGTCGCAAAATGATGTAAGTGAGGTAAAAAGATACTCCACCAATTACCGTCAAGACATCTTTCAGTTGCCCCAAAGGTCTTCTTTTGGTCTGGTCCGCCATTCTGAGGATTCTTGGAGTAGACTGGAACTCAGTGAAGCCTAGGGCATGCACCGTCTCTTCAGTCATGATGTTAACTCCGGAGCCGGAATCAATGGGTACCTTCTTCAGAAGACAGCCATGGATCTCCATATCAAGTTCTGGGGCTCCCAAGTCCTCATGCTCTATCCTTAGGATCGGGGTACTCTTGGGAAGTTTAGCTGTCCTCCTCTTCCTCAATCCTCGAAGCACGGATTGTAACAGTTTCTTGTAACCAGCATTGTCATCCAACAGCTGTTGGAAGGTTACATCCGTCTTCTGATTCCACAAGTCTCGTAAGAAGTCGTAAGGGGATCGCTTCAGAAGAGTGACTGGGGTTTCCAACAGAGAAGATGTAGTAGCTGCTTCTTTGGGTGGAAGACCAGAAGAGTGTCTTCCCTCGACTGGAGGCTGTTCTCGTGAGACAGGGGCTGCCGTAGTCGGTGTAGGAAGCTGCTGTACTATCTTCCGTCTCTTCTCCAGCTCTTCTTGCATGATCGCTTCAACTTCTTGTCTAATGTCAGGAGCAAAGTACTTCGGATCTTCTCGGTCGTAAGTAGGAGAAGAAGGTCGCTCAGGAGAAGATGACCTCTCCTTTCGCTGCGTCTTCTTCTTAATCTCCTTCTGACGAGATTCTAACTTCCCTTTGCTTCTGGTACTTACCTTGAACACCGCTTCATCCAAGACTTCTTACGGAGGCCAACTGTCTGAATCCGGACTAGGGCTCCAAACAGTACCATCTGCCAAAGTGAAGGAAGAAGCTGCCCCAAGTGACTTCGTCTTCTGAGCTGCAGTCGTCTTCTACAGCTGACGTTCCTTTCCTTCGCGCTTCCCGAGGTCTGGTTCGTCTTCCTCGATATGGAGACAATCCGTACAATCTTCAAGATCTTCTTCTTCTACCGTGATGTGCTGTACCACTGCTAACTCGAGTTTAGAAGCTGATGCGGCTTCTGCAGGAGGCGTGGTCTCTGCAAATCTAACCATTTGTCGTGGCCGTAAGGTTTGAGGACAATTTCCTGTGAAATGACCGGCTTCCTTACAGTTCCCACACAAGGGCACTTGCCCAATCTGTCTTCTCGGATGAGGACAGGTGGACCATCAATGTCCTGCCTCTCCACAATTATTGCATGCTCCAGGAAGAGGGTTGAGAGGTCGTTGTGATGAAGAAGGGGTGTCCTGGTCTGTACATTGCTAGCTCTATCCCTAGGTACATAACGATTATATTGGGCGGGAGGCGTAGGAGTGAAGGGTTGTATCGTCTCGATCCTATAGCAGGTTTCTCCACTAGGATCGTGTAGATATCCTCATCGTCTTCTTCCCATCCTGCCCAGTTGACAGCTTGGTCCTGCGTACACTAATCTCTGGTGTGCCCGGAAGAGTTACAAAGGTTGCACCAAAGGTTTGGCCGGGAAGCCGTAGGTTGCTTCCGCTTGTCCTTCTGGTTCAGAAGATGAACTTTCAAGTCGGCAAACTGCTTCAGAACTTCATCGATACGAGGATCAGGTGCAGACTGAATGATCTGAGTTTGAGGCATCTTCTGCACAACTTCTTCCCTTGCTCGTGTCTTCTCCTTCTTCTTCTTCCGTGTCTTCTTCTCTGGTTCAGATTTTGATTCTGAACTTTCGACCGTAGACTCTTCAGAAGCAGAGGATGCTTCCGAATCACTGTTATCAGTTTCAGTGGACTTGGACTTCCTCTTGGACTTCCGAGAAGACTTCTTCGACTTCTTGGACTTCTTCGAGGTCTTCCCTCTGTCTTTCGTCATATTCCGAGTGATGCTCGAGGTTTCATACTGCTCGGCATGCTTCTGTACTTCTACTAAATCATCACCTCTTCCTCTTCTGCAGTACAATTCCATATCCTGAGACAATCCTCCCAAGTACCAGTCCAAGGCTTGCTGAGCACAGTAACCGGGTCTTCCTTGGTTCTGAGGGATGTGATTCAGGAGATCTTCAAACCTCTCGGTGTAATCCCGTAGTGTCTCTTTCTTCTTCCGTTCGAGCCTCTGAAGTTCTATGAGAGTCATCCGATCATAGCCCATTCCTCTAAACCTCTTCAGAAAAGCTGCCTTCAGAGTAGCCCAAGCGGCCATTACTATCCCATCATCCATTTCCTCCCCTTCCCTACGATCAAACTAGGAAATACACAGAGTCTCTCAGCATCAGAGTCTTCCTTGTTGGATCGAGAGATGGTCTCTAACATCGTGATGAAGTCGTCCGCGTCAGCATCATCGTCGTACGGATGGTACTTCTGCCGAGTGTGGGAAGCCATGTCGACTGCCGACTGGTGCGACTGCCTACTTCTTCCTTCCTCAGGTCCAGGTGGTGGAGTGTAGTGACGCAGGATTACTCCTTTTGTCCATTTAGTATACAAGATATCGTTCCCACAGAGGATTTACGCAAGTAATCGCTGCTCTAAGTTCTAGGATCTGTTCAAACACACAAACGCACGGGTTTTGCCTAAAAATCCCGTCTTCTCGCAAAACCACACAAAACCACACGTCTTCCAGACACGCCAAATGGTGCTCTGGAACTAAACAAACAACTACTAACTGAAATATCACACAACTATTCACAGAGAAGCTCGGGAAGACGATCTTCCTGCTTCCAGGTTGCTTCTTCCGGTCTTCTCGATACCGTCTTCCCGAAACGATTCTCGTCTTCTGGGGGTTCAGCTCGTCTTCTCATACCTCCAGAAGGTTGTCCTGCTTCGCAGAAGTCGACTATCAACGGTCGTTACATCTTATTCTCATACTCACATTCCAACGGGTTAGATTAATCATAGGGTGTATGCCCCCTGTAGCCTTCTCAGGCTTCTGCCTACGGAAGTTGTCTTCCTGCAGCACTACAACGACATTCACCTTCACGGAAGCTCAATAGAAGTCTCGGAAGCTCACTAGAAGAAGGTAAGAAGATGGGGAAGATGAGGGAAGATGGGAAGAAGAAGAAATCCAAACAAGAGGAAACAAGATGAAAAGAGGCAATTAAGATTCCGACAGGCTTCTAGTCCGGATCCTGACTAACAAGCCATCCTTGCTTGTAATAGTTTGGGGAGGAAGACAACAAACGTGAGTACTGTTGCACCGTCTTCTACTCGAGGATGTCGTCTTCCGCTGTGGGAAGAAGGCTTCTTTCTTCTTCACTTCGCTGCTCTGACTGCTCTGTCTTCTGGGATCCCTTACCCAGAAGACCGTTCGTACGTAGATCCCAAGTGCTCTACTGAACGAGTCAAGCTACACTCCACAACTGTTGACATTCACCGCCACTCAAGAAGAACACTTCCCATGCACAATTGGGAGCGAATTCAAGGAACCCACCATCCAGAAGACATGAGCAAAGTTTCTACACTCAAATCCACAATCTATTCCCCGAGAAGAAGTCACAATGGCATTGGGAAGCTCACTCCCTCTACTTCCTGCGTCTACTCCTCGACACACCAGTCTAGCTAACAGGACTGCACGAGGATGTCGTTCCCTGTTCCTAGACTGTCCACTACTTCTATCTACATCCTCGAACCACTGCTGGTACGAGCATGCAGACCCCTCCTGTATATTCCAAGACTATTCGTATGTTTCCCACAACGGGTGTAGTGCGAAGAACTATCAGACATCTTCTCTAATGTGTCTAGTCTGCCTGCCCCATAGAATCGATGTGTATGTGCAGTTGCTACAGAATTCTCTAGATCTGGTAGCACAGGCAAAACTCTATCTCCTACTCTACGATCCTACTTAATCATCTGCCTCGAGAGCCAGGGGAGGCGACCACCAGGGAGAGAGAGGTGCTGACAAGAGGTTGTCACCTCACATGCATGCGATCCCTCTTCCCAATTAGCCCTCCACTGCGTTACTCCTACGCTACCTATGCTGCCACATGGTGTCCTAACTATTTTTACATGGAAAACTGCCACCCTTAAGATAGCATGTTCGATCTTACTAAATCTGGAAGTGTCAATTGAGTTGTTAACTACTCTGATTGCTCGGTGGCAATCTCTACATGATCTGCTCCTACCGGAGCTACTACCTCGACTTCTGATGGGCAGGGAAGCCTTGCACTTACCTCGGGTACCACTGAGGTAGCTTCCCTCTCCTCGCTCTTCGCTGGCCCTGCTGTTTCTGCGGCTGCGTCTTCCTCGGCTTCGACTTCGGAAGACGGAATTGTCTTGTGGGAAGACGAGTCGAATGGTGCGTCTTCGGTCTTCTGAGGTACAGATGCAGTACTAGGGACCGTGGCGACCTCATAGGGGTCCGGGGAAGTCGCTTCCTCCACACGGAATACCTGGGAAGACGGCTCGTCTTCCAGTCTTCCAGAAGACATCATGTCTTCCGGGGCGTCTTCTGGAGTCTTCTCGTCTTCCAACGCTGTCACCACCAAGTGTACAGCGAGATCGAACTCCTCCTTCTCCATTCCGGATCCAGTCGAGGATGCTGGGGCTTGGGAAGATGCAGTTGCAGGTGTCGGAAGCGAGGGAAGACCATAAAGTGTCTTCACTCCTTTTATCTGTCTATCCAAGTACCTGAATTCTACCGACTGTGCTAGCATCTTCTACGCACGAGCCTCCGCTGCTTCCCGCTGCATCTTCTCAACTGCAGCTCGCGCCTCTGCGGCCTCTCGCTGCGTCTTCCAAGTGGTCCGCTCTTCTGCGAGGACAGTGATCTTCTCCCGCACTCGGAGAACTTCCTGATCGCGCTGCTGTACTCGCGCTTGCAACTCCTGGTTGCTCTTTTGAAGTTGTATCGACTCCTTGACAGAAGCGGCTGCTTTCGCCTTGTACCTGGCTGCAAGCTTCTCCGTGGTGCGGAGACTAGCTTCCAGCGACTCCGTCTTCTTCTGGTCTTCCCCCTGTCGCAGCAAGGTGCGCAGGCCGAATCCAGGTTGTAAGGGCTTCTCCTGTGCCCTCGCCCTCTTCTCCAGCAACTCCATCGCTGGCTGGATCTCCTTCTGGAAGTAGGCGCTGAACTCCTCCAGTCGTCTTCCTGCGGAAGACAAGTTCATCTCCACCACTCGCTCCGCGGTGTCGACTTCGTCTTCCAGAGGCAAGGATGCCTCTTCCACCACGATGGCCTTCATCTTCTGCGCACGAGAAGAAGCTACTCTTCTCATCTTCCGGGGTGGAAGACTCCTCATGGCAGGAGCGGCTCTCCTCTTTGCGCTTCCTCGCATCGCAGCCGGAGTGCCCATCCATCCTTCGTCTTCTGGAGTCTTTGGAAGACTCCCAGGTGTTACAGAAGCTGTCTTCTGCTCCGATCGGGTACTCAGCAGCTCTACCTCCGAGTCCGACTCCGATCCTGAATGAATGAGGGAGAGGGGTGTCCTCGGTACACTACTGGGATCCATCTTCCTCGGTGCTGTGGCGTCTTCCGACCCACTAGACTCGTCTTCTCTCACCAGGAGCGTCTTCTGGTGAGAGCCGGGCCTCAGCTGTGGCATCAGGGTAGGAGGGGGCGTTGCTGCTGCCGCTCGGTCATCGTCTTCCGAGGTCTCCTCCTTCACCTCCTGTCGCTCCGTTGGTCCATACACTGCCAGCTGATCTTCCCTAAGATCCCCCATGGCTACATACAAGTAGCAGAAGAAGGGCGTCAAGTGTCCTCCCGCCGGGGTACCCAAGTATGCTAGCTCCGTCTGTACATAGTTGTGGATGTACACGCCCCAATAGATTGGCACTCTGTCATCCCACACTGATTCCAGGAACTCCACGTCCTGATCTCCTAAGTACCTCGTCTTCTGCGCTTTCCCCTTGGGAAAGAGATGCAGAAACAACTTCGCCAGAAGTCGCTTCTTCGGCTCCCGGTAAGACTCTATCTTCCAACCGTTCCTCCCCTTCCTGTCTTCCACGAAAAGGCAGGTGGTACTTCCAGGTACATGCCATGAACTCACGATCCTAGGCAAGATCTTCTTCTCGTACCAATATCCTTTGTTCTCGGTTCCTGGCCTGTGGAAAGCCTTGTGCCACCAATCTTCAGTCCAGGAAGACGGTCTTCCTCGAGCTACTCCTGCCTTCGCAAGTACACGGTAACGAGGAGGCAACGCTGCCCATACCTCCTCCAGAAGTCCCTGATCGGCGAGGTTCCAATCCCACAGGAAGAAGTCGAGACCCAACTCCTTGAGGAAAGGAGTGGCCTCGGCCAATTCTGCCGCTGGTAACACCAAACCTCGCGGATGCATCGACATACCGGAAGATCTGTTGCACTAATCCACAAGCACCTACTATGAGCTGAAGGCTCAGTTCTTCCCGAGCGCCCACAATCTAGCTTCTACCTCTCAGAAGACGAAACTAGTCTTCCAGAAGACAGCTACTCCGTCTTCCGGGATTCTAACAGTACTTCCTAGATAGCTCTCGTCTTCCGAGCTATATCTAAACAATTCTATCTAAGCAAGGCCTCGCATGGATCACCCATAAGACAACCCACCTTGCATTACATCCTACTTCCTATCAGAAGATACAAGATTCGTGAAACATCAAGTGCACAACAGGTTCAGAAGATGGTTGCGGGCTCCTACGGTGACAATGGCCTCTGGGAAGACACTCGGGACACCTTTCGATTCGATGTCTTTCTCGGAAGACCTCCCGAAGTCAGACTTCCCTTCACTGGTCTCACCTGTCTTCGTCTTCCTACGCGCAATCTATCCTCACAACAGACTCAAGACAATTGCACTCTGTTCTTCTGACTTCTCACCTCTCATACGCACTCAGAAGAAGCTTGTTGCTCGTTGGGAAGACATGACCCTCGACCATTCTCTCCAGATTCTGCCAGCAAGTCTTCTCACGACTCTCTTCTAAGTTCGGGAAGAAGAAGGAATGGCTGCTATGGGTCGGACAGAAGAGACCCGAAATGGACCCTCACGTCTTCTCGCTCATTTTGCCAGCCTTCCAGTCTTCTAGTCTCTCTAGGAAGATGTGGAGCTGAGAAGCTTGGAAGATCGGGAGGCGCATGCCTAGTTCCCGTCTTCCGAGTTCTCGAAGTAACAACACAACTCACCACACCACTCAGGATTCGTACCAAGCCTCTCTGAACACCAAAGCAAAGCAAATCCACTCTTGATACGAATTGTGTTTAGTCGACTTCCGAAGACAGTCTTCCGAAGACAGCCAAGTTCAAGAAGCGTCTTCCGAAGATGTTCCCATCTTCCGAAGTGTCTTCTGTTCCAGGTTTCGAGGGTAGAGAGGTAGTAGGGTAGGGAAATTGCTGGCTGGGATCGTCAATTTGGGAACGAGGTGTAGGGAAGCTCGAATTGAACTGTGGGAAGAAGTAGGCAAATGTCTGATGGAAATTGGGCAGCGCTTCCGCGCCCAATGTCTCAATAGAAAGAATGGGGGGGTGGGATAATCGATCAGGCTGCCTGCACACAACGAGAGAAGCGCGGGGAATACCAGACAAAGGCGAGAAGAAGTGGGAAGGGGAAAGAACGTGGGGAAGAACCTCTACAGTCTTCGTCTGCTCCCCGAGTTGCCTTCGACCTCCGCACGCTTCTGACTCTCATCCGAGCTCCAATGCGGCTCCTCACGACTGCGCCTGCTGTCAACTTCTGGCTACGCCTCGATTCCATCTTCGATTCTACTTGCTACTCTCCAATGTCAGCTTCTCGGGAGCTCACAGAAACGCCTTCGCTTTCTGCCGTTTGTGCTCCAGCAATTCGGTCTCGTCCTTCGCCTAGCTGCCAACTGATTCTCTCCTACCTATTCGGTGCGCCCCAGTCGGTACATCTACTGTCTTACCCAAAAACTCGTGGTCAGACCTTCGCGGTCGCTGTCTTCCGGAAGACAGGTGTCTTCCGCCGTCTTCCCGTCTTCTGAAGACGCAACTGAGAAGACTCTCTTCCGAAGATGGTCGTCTTCCGAAGAAGTCAACTTCTTATTACAAACAGCTCTTAAGATCATCTTCCTGTTAAGGGAGACGTAACCTTAAGTAACAACGCTTCTTCAGTTATACAAACAAGTTATTATTCTTAAAAATTTCAAAAATTCGTGCATCCTGTAATTTGTGGGCACCACATGGAGATGGTCTTCTCGAAGGTCCAGGCTTGTCTGAATCACGAAGGTCGTCTTCTGAGTCAGAACTACTGTCACTGCTATCTTCCGAGACGTCTGGAACAATCTGCTCCAATCTTCCCTCACCTTGAAAAGCTTCTTCCGCACTTGGGAAGACGTCTTCCGAGTAACCAGTACCAAAATTTACTTTATACACGTGATCACCCGGTTGGCTTCTGTCTTCGCTAAAGATTATGCTCGAGATGGAAGGCTCTTCCAACTCTACTGATCGGATTTTCCTGAGCTCTTCTTCTTTCTTTTGGTGTCTCAGGGATATCCGCTGCTCTCTAGAAGCGGTTTGCTGGGGTGAATTACCCACTCAGGATCTTTATCCGTGCGTCTTTTGCTTCTTCCTCTGGTCGGAGGCATCCATCAGAATACTGAGAAGAGATGTCTCTCTTCTTCTAACACTAGATCCGGCAGACTGAATGTCTAAACAACCGATCACAGGTTCAGAACGTCTTCTTCTTCTGCTTCTTGTTGCACTCGCTGCAATCTTCTCATATCGAGTCTTCCAAGAAACTCTTGGAAGCAGGGAAGCGGCTTCTTCCAACTCTCCCTGATGTATCTCTTCAGCTTCTGGTTGCGGTTCCTGTCTTCTAGCAAGATAGAATCCCACAACACATTCAACTACAATCGAAGTTAGTTCGAAATGAAACTAACTACTGGCACACAGATCCAAGAAGCTTGGAACAGAAGTTACTAAGATGAAATCCCCGGCAGCGGCACCAAAAATGATGCTCACTATATGTAGTGACGCAAGATTACTCCTTTTGTCCATTTAGTATACAAGATATCGTTCCCACAGAGGATTTGCACAAGTAACGCTGCTCTAAGTTCTAAGATCTGTTCAAACACACACACACACGGATTTTGCCTAGAAATCCCGTCTTCTCACAAAACCACGCGTCTTCCAGATACGCCAAAAGGTGCTCTGGACCCAAACAAACAACTACTAACTAAAATATCACACAACTATTCACAGAGAAGCTCGGGAAGACGCTCTTCCTGCTTCCAGGTTGCTTCTTCCGGTCTTCTCAGTATCGTCTTCCCGAAGCAATTCTCGGCTTCTGGGGGTTCAACTCGGCTTCTCATACCTCCAGAAGACTGTCCTGCTTCGCAAAAGTCGACTAGCACGGCTGTTACACCTTACTCTCACACTCACATTCCAACGGGTTAGATCAATCATAGGGTGTATGCCCCTTGTAGCCTTCCCAAGCTTCTGCCTACAGAAATAGTCTTCCTGCAGCACTACAACGACATTCATCTTCACGGAAGCTCAATAGAAGTCTCGGAAGCTCACTAGAAGAAGGTAAGAAGATTGGGAAGATGAGAGAAGATGGGGAAGAAGAGAAAATCCAAACAAGAGAAAACAAGATGAAAAGGAGAAATTAAGATTCCGACAGGCTTCTGGTCTGGATCCTGACTAACAAGCCATCCTTGCTTGTAATAGTTTGGGGAAGAAGACAACAAACATGTGTACAGTTGCACCGTCTTCTTCTTGAGGATGTCGTCTTCTGCTGTAGGAAAAAGGCTTCTTTCTTCTTCACTTCGCTACTCTGACTACTCTGTCTTGTCACGTCACAAGTATCCCATTATTTGTGTGCATGTTTATATAAGTTTCATTAGGTATGACTATCTTATAGGTTACTCTAGTTCAAAGATCTAAATCTAGAGTGATCACAACTAGCCATAACTAGCGGAGATAGTTATAACTAAGTTGAGGAAACTATTAGAGGTTCCACTATGGCACTATGTGACAAGTGCGGAGCTCTAAATGTGCTTCTCAAAAGTATGTAACTTTGTTGACCATCGCTGATTGGATGCATGATGGAAAGTCATGCACAAAGATCTAAAGATGCTCCTCAAAAAGACGTATTAGTTTGTTGTCGCCTTCCGATTGAATAGGGTGGAAAGTTAACACTTTACAAAAGCTAAAGTAGGAGAATCTCTTACTTTTGTAAAGTAGAACAAGTAATGTGTGTGCTATTCTTAAAGGCTTAGTAGCCTTTAGAAGTTTTACTATTTTGGATTGCGCACTTACCATGAGGTAACGTAACTTAGTGAAAGTTACCACAGTAAGAAGTTGTAGAGTATATAAGGAGGAGTTGAGAAGGTGGAAGACACTCTCATTTTTCCTGTCTATAAGTAAAGTGAGCATTGGAGACCTTGGGAGTCCTTGAGTACTATGTGATGCAATGTGGAGGGCGGGGTTAGAACTTGTTTGCAAGAACGCTATTAGAGGGACCGATGTGACCATACGGGTCAGAGTGTTGAGTGTAGTGAGCATGGGTATGATAGAATCTTTGTAGTTAAGGTGCACTAGTAATCCTAGTCATTTGAGGTACCCCTGGGTGAGAGACAGGCCGGCTTACAGTCTTCTGGGATCTCTTATCCATAAGACCGTCCGTACGCAGATCCTAAGTGCTCTACTGGATGAGTCAAGCTACAATGCCACACCTGCTGACAGTCACCGCCACTCAAGAAGAACACTTCCCATGCACAATTAGGAGCGAATTCAAAGAAATCCACCACCCAGAAGACACGGATTAAGCTTCTGCACTCAAATCAGCAATCCATTCCCTGAGAAGAAGTCACATTGGCATTGGGAAGTTCACTTTCTCTACTTCCTGCGCCTACTCCTCGACACATCAGTCTAGACAACAGGATTGCACGAGGATGCCGTTCCCTGGTCCTAAACTGTCCACTACTCCTATCTACATCCTCGAAACACTGCTGGTAACGAGCATGCAGACCCCTCCGGTATAATCCTAATCTCTTCGTATGTCTCTAACATCGGGTGTAGTGTGTGTGACTACCCAACTCATGTGTCTCTGGCTGCACTGAAAGATGTGTATGAGCATGTGGTAGCAGCCCGAATTCCTACTCTTCGATCCTACTTATACCTTCACCACGAGAACACAGAGGAACCACCACCGGGGAGAGAAAAGCTGCCTCTCCACATGCAAACGGTTTCCCCTGCCTATTCTTGCGCTTCCTACTCTGCTACATGACTGTCTACTAATTTTTACACTAAAAACTGCCACCCTTAAGATAGCATGTTTGATCCTACTAAATCAAGAATTGTCAACTTCGGTTACTAGCTACTCTGATTGCTCGGTGGCAACCTCTACCTGATCTGCTCCTATCGGAACTCCTAACGCGGCTTCTGATAAGCTAGAAAGCCCTACAGTTACCTCAGGTGTCACTGAGGTGGCTTCCTCCTCATCGTTCTTCGCTGACCCTGCTGTCGCTGCTGCTGCGTTTTCCTTGGCTTCGGCTTATGCTTCGGAAGACAGAAGCGTCTTCTGGGAAGCTGGGTCGACAGGTGCTTCCTCGCTCTTCTGGAGCATCAACTCGGTACTAGGGACCATGGCGACCTCATAGGGGTCCGAGGAAGTCGCTTCCTCCATGCAGAATACCTGGAAAGACGGCTCGTCTTCCTGTCTTCCAGAAGACATCTTGTCTTCCGAGGCGTCTTCCGGAGTCTTCTCGGCTTCCAATGCTGTCAGTACCAAGTGCACAGCGAGGTCGAACTCCTCCTTCTCCATTCCGGATCCAGTCGATGGTGCTGAGGCTTGAGAAGATGCAGTTGCGGGTGTCGGAAGCGAAGGAAGATCATAGAGTGTCTTCACTCCCTCTATCTGCCGATCCAAATACCTGAACATGCTCTCCCGGCATTCCACCAACATTGTCTTGGACTCGCTGTCCCATCCTCTAGCCAAGGTAAGTAACTTCCTACCCGCGGTGAAGTTAAACTTCTTCCGAAGCGCTTCCACCGACTGTGCTAACATCTCCTGCGCACGAGCTTCCGCTGCTACCCGTTGCGTCTTCTCAGCTGCAACTCGCGCTTCTGCGGCTTCCTGCTGCTTCGCCCATGTCATCTTCTTCTCTGCGAGGGCGATGATCTTCTCTCGCACTCGGAGGACCTCCTGATCGCGCTGTTGTACACGTGCCTGCATCTCCTGGTTGCTCTTCCGAAGCTGCACCAGCTCCTTGGCAGAAGCGGCTGCTTCCGCCTTGTACTTTGCTGCGAGCTTCTCCGTGGTGCGGAGACTAGCTTCCAGCGACTCTGTCTTCTTCTGGTCTTCTTCCTATCGCAGCAAAGTGCGCAGACCGAACCCAGGTTGTAAAGGCCTCTCCTGAGCCTTCGCTCTCTTCTCCAGAAACTCCATAGCGGGCAGGATCTCGGATCGGAAGAAGGCATTGAACTCCTCCAATCGTCTTCCTGCGGAAGACAGGCTCATCTCCACGACTTGGTCGTCGGTCTCTACCTTGTCTTCCATAGGTAAGGGTGCCTCTTCCACCACTATGATCTTCATCTTCTGCGCACGAGAAGAAACTACTCTTCTCATCTTCCGGGGTGGAAGATCCCTCCCCATGACAGAAGCGGTCCTCTTCACTGCACTTCCCCGCATCGCAGTAGGAGTATCCCTTCTTCTCTTGTCTTCTAGAGTCTTCGGAAGACTCCCTAGTGTGACAGAAGTGATCTTCTGCTTTGGTCGGGTACTCAGCAGTTCTTCCTCCGAGTCAGACTCCGATCCCGAACGAATGAGGGAGGTGGTCCTCCTAGGTATACTTCTAGGACCCATCTTCCTCGGAGGCGTGGCGTCTTCCGACCCACTAGACTCGTCTTCTCGCACCAAAAGTGTCTTCTGGTGAGAGCCGGGCCTCAGCTGCGACATCAGAGTGGGAGGGGGAGTTGCGGTTGCTGCTCGGTCATCTTTTTCCGATGTCTCCTCCTTCTCTTCTTGTTGCCCTGTTGGTCCATACTCCGCCAACTGATCTCTCCTAAGATCCCCCATGGCTACGTACAAGTAACAGAGAAAAGGTGTCAAGTGTCCTCCCGCCGGGGTACCCAAGTATGCTAGCTCCGCCTGTACATAATTGTGGAAGAATGCGCCCCAATTGATGGGCACTCCTTCATCCCACACTGCTCCCAGGAACTCCACGTCCTGATCTCCCAGGTATCTCGTCTTCTGCGCTTTCTCCTTGGGAAAGAGATGCAGAAACAACTTCGCCAGAAGTCGCTTCTTCGGCTCCCGGTAGATCTTCCACCCATTTCTACCCTGCCTGTCCTCCACGAAGAGGCAAGTTGTGCTTCCAGGCACATGCCACGCACTCACGATCCTGGGCAAGATCTTCTTCTCGAGCCAATAATCTCGATCCTCGGATTCTGGCCTGTGGAAAGCCCTGCGCCACCAATCTTCAGTCCAGGAAGATGGTCTTCCTCGAGCTACTCCTGCCTTCGCAGGTACACGGTTGCGGGGTGGTAACGCTGCCCACACCTCCTCCAGAAGTCCCTGGTCTGCGAGGTTCCAATCCCATAGGAAGAAGTCGAGACCCAACTCCTTGAGGAATGAGTGGCCTCGGCCAACTCCGCTGCGGGTAATACCAACCCTCGCGGATGCATCGACATACTGGAAGATCTGTTGCACTAAGCCACACACACTTACTGTGAGCTGAAGGCTCAGTCTTCCCAAGTGCCCACAGTCTAGCTTCTACTCTCAGAAGACGAAACTAGTCTTCCAGAAGACAGCTACTCCGTCTTCTGGGATTCTAACAGTACTTCCTAGATAGCTCTCGTCTTTCGAGCTATATCTAAACAATCCTATCTAAGCAAGGCCTCGTATGGATTACCAAGAAGACAACCCACCTTGCATTACATCCTACTTCCTAACAGAAGATACAAGATTCGTGAAACGTAAAGTGCATAACAGATTCAGAAGATGGTTGCGGGCTCCTGCGGTGACAGTGACCTCTGGGAAGACACCCGGGACAGTTTCCGATTCAATGTCTTTCTCGGAAGACCTCCCGAAGTTAGACTTCCATTCACTAGTCTCACCTGTCTTCGTCTTCCTACGCGCAATCTATCCTCACAACAGACTCAAGACAATTGCACTCTGTTCTTCTGACTTCTCACCTCTCATACACACTCAGAAGAAGCTTGCTGCTCGGTGGGAAGACATGACCCTCGACCATTCTCTCCAGATTCTGCCAGCAAGTCTTCTCACGACTCTCTCCTGAGTTTGGGAAGAAGAAGGAATGACTGCTATGGGTCGGACAGAAGAGACCCGATATGGACCCTCACGTCTTCTCGCGACGTGAAGGGTCCATATCGGGTCTCACGTCGTGAGGGGTCTTAGACGCTCACGGGTGTTGATAAGAAGACCATGGCTGTATGCTGCAAATGTAAATACCGACTGGAGAAGACATCGTTTGAGATTTCCCAATCCTACACCCAAGCCAGGTGAGAAGACTAAGGTCTCGCTCCCTTGGATCAAGATTGGACACCAAGGTGAAACTCCTTCTACAACAAAGGGGTACACTTCAGAAAACTCAGCTGCGTCTTCTGACAGTGATGAACGGTATAATGAGTTTGTGGTGAATAACTTGTGTACTACATAAGTAGCAGAGAGAGCAGAAGATGTGATCTGTGGATACATTGAGTGCTACGAAGTTGCGGAAGAAGAGCTCCCAGAAGACGAAAGTATGGTCTTTCCTTCGGAAGATCCGACAGTTGGTCTTCCAGAAGACGAGAATACCGTCTTCCCTTTGGAAGATCCGACAGTTGGTCTTCCGGAAGACGAATCTGAACCGGAAGAAGCTCCCAAACCAGAATACTTTGGTGCCAGTGAGTACAGTCACACTGAAGGAATGGTAAACCCGGATGATCTTCAAGAAATGGAGGTTGCTCCCGGGAAGAAGCTGAAGCTTTCCAAGGTGATCGAGGGCCAGCAGTTGGAAGACTTTCGAGAACTTCTGACGGAGTTCCAGGATGTCTTCGCATGGACCATAGAAGACATGAAGGGCATACCTCGAGAGTTGGGAGAGCATCACATTGACTTGCTGGAGGGCGTTGTTCCTGCACGGCAGAGGCAGTATCGGCTCAACCCCAAGTACTCGCTTCTGATGAAGGACCAGATCGACCAATACCTGAAGACGGGAGTCATCTTCCCAGTACTTAGCAGTGAGTGGGTAGCTCCTATTGTCATCGTGTCGAAAAAACAGACAGGGAAGATCCGAGTGTGTCAGGACTTCCGGAAGCTGAACTTGGCCACGAAGAAGGATCATCATCCTTTACCCTTCACCGACTCTGTGTTAGACTAGGTAGCAGGACATGAGTTCTACAGCTTCCTGGATGGGTATTCTGGGTACAACCAAGTTTCAATCAGAGAAGAAGACAAGTCAAAACCACTTTCACTACTGATTCGGATACGTACGCGTACAATCAAATGCCGTTTGGTTTGTGCAACGCGCCCGTCACATTCCAGAGATTGATGATTACAATCTTCAAGGAGTATCTTTGTACTTTTATGGAGATATTCTTGGATGACTTCTGTGTGTTTGGATCGAAAGAAGATCATCTGATATTTCTGAGGAAGTGTTTTCTGAAGTGTAGAGAACATCGTTTGGCTCTTCACCTTGAGAAATGCTTCTTTGGTATGTCAGAGGGAATTTTGCTAGGACATAGGATTTCTGGAAGAGGTATAGAAGTTGATTGTGCTAAGGTGGAAGTCATCATGAAACTCTATCCACCTGCTAACCTGACTCAGTTGAGAAGCTTCCTAGGCAACGTAGGATACTACAGGAGGTTTATTGACAAGTACGCAGAGGTAGCAGGAAGACTTACCAAGTTGCTGAAGAAGGACGAACCGTACATTTGGTCTTCTGAGCAGAAGGATGCATTCGAAGAAATGAAGAGGTTTCTGTCGGAATCCCCTGTCCTAAGACCACCTGATTGGGAGAGAGTCTTCCACATTTATGTGGATGTTTCTGCTTTCGCCATAGGGGTGGTGTTGAGTCTGAAAGATGAGAAGAAGAAGGATTATCTCATCTACTATGCGGGAAGACAACTCAGTGACGCAGAGAAGAAGTACTCGACAACTGAAAGGCAGTGTCTTGGCATGATTTACTCCTGTAGGAAGTTTAGACATTATCTTCTAGCCAACCCGTTTGTCTTCTATGTGGATCATTTTTCTTTGAAACATCTTGTGAAGAAATCAGATTTGTCTGGTAGGATAGCTAGGTGGATTCTTCTACTCCAAGAGTTTACTTACACAGTTGAGTACAGGCCTGGAAGACAACATGTTAATGCTGACTACCTATCCCAATTAGAGACGGAACGACGAGAAGATGAAGTGGAAGACGAGTTCCCTGACGAGAAGCTGTTTTCAGTTTTCGCAGAGACACTTTCATCTGAGGGGGGGGTGTACCGCCTGTTTCCCAGAAGACGAGACTAGATCTTCTGATCCAGTCTTTGCGACTTCCACAGAAGAGTCGATCTTCAAGGACTTGAGGAAGTTCTTGGAAGACCAACAATATCCCGAGGGATTGGATGCGGAGCAGAAGGCTGTCTTCTTACACAAGGCAGGTCCTTACGCCATCTTCCAGGGTATCCTGTTTCGAAAGGGACATGACGAGAAGCTAAGGAGATGCCTTGAGCCTTAAGAGATTAAACCAATGATCACAAGTCCTCACTACGAAGATGCTAGGGGTCACTACGGGCTGAAGACCACAGTGAAAAAGATGTTAGACGCCGGATACTGGTGGTCGACCATGTACAGAGACACTTTTCAGGAGATCAGAAAATGCGATGCGTGCTAGAGGGTGAGAAGACCCACAGCTACTACTAGGTGGTCTCTTACTCTCATTCTTCCGCTTGCTCCTTTTGAAAAGTGAGGAATCGACTTTGTTGGGCCTATCGCCCCGGTGGCTAGAAGAACACGAGCACGATATATTCTGATAGCAACCGACTATGCTACCAAGATGGTGGAAGGCGAAGCAACAAGGAAGAACGACGCCGCCATAGTAGCCAAGTTTCTCTGGCATAACATTATCACTCGGTACGGATGTCCGCTGGAATTGGTATCAGATAGGGGTACTCATTTCTTAAATGAGACTATCTCCCTCTTGACCCAATACTTCAGGATTAAGCATAGGAAGATGACGCCATACAATCCGAAAGCGAATGGACTGACGGAGAAGTCAAATGGTCTTCTGTGTAACATCCTAAATAAGGTAACTGTTAACCATGCGTATGATTGGGACACGAAATTGCCATCTGTGTTATGGACTTTCAGGATTTCACCCAAAGTCACAACCCAGAAGACACCCTTCTACCTTACTTATGGCATGACACCTATTGTGCCCATTGAGTTAGAGGTCCCAACATACAGGTTAGCCGTATCCGAACGCATGGGAGAAGAAGAAAGCCATGAGCAGCGTCTTCTAAGACCCGTCACGTGAACTGAAACGTCGTGACCCTCACGTCTTCTCGCGCATTTTGCCAGCCTTTCTAGTCTTCTAGTCTCTCTAGGAAGATGTGGATTTGAGAAGCTTGGAAGACCGGGAGGCACAGGCCTAGTTCTCGACTTCCAACTTCTCGAAATAACAAAACAACTCACCAAGCCACTCAAGATTCGTACTCTCACGTCACAAGTATCCCATTATTTGTGTGCATGTTTATATAACTTTCATTAGATATGACTATCTTATAGGTTACTCTAGTTCGAAGATCTAAATCTAGAGTGATCACAACTAGCCATAACTAGCGGAGATAGTTATAACTAAGTTGAGGAACTATTAGAGGTTCCACTATGGCACTATGTGACAAGTGCGGAGCTCTAAAATATGCTTCTCAAAAGTATATAACTTTGTTGACCATCGCTGATTGGATGCATGATGGAAAGTCATGCACAAAGATCTAAAGATGCTCCTCAAAAGACGTATTAGTTTATTGTCGTCTTCCGATTAGATAGGGTGGAAAGTTAACACTTTACAAAAGCTAAAGTAGGAGAATCTCTTACTTTTGTAAAGTAGAACAAGTAATGTGTGTGCTATTCTTAAAGGCTTAGTAGCCTTTAGAAGTTTTATTATTTTGGATTGCGCACTTATCATGAGGTAATGTAACTTAGTGAAAGTTACCACGGTAAGAAGTTGTAGAGTATATAAGGAGGAGTTGAGAAGGTGGAAGACACTCTCATTTTTCCTGTCTATAAGTAAAGTGAGCATTGGAGACCTTGGGAGTCCTTGAGTACTATGTGATGTAATGTGGAGGGCGGGGTTAGAACTTGTTTGCAGGAACGCTATTAGAGGGACCGATGTGACCATACGGGTCAGAGTGTTGAGTGAAGTGAGCATGGGTATGATAGAATCTTTGTAATTAAGGTGCACTAGTAATCCTAGTCATCTGAGGTACCCCTGGGTGACAGACAGGCCGGCTTACATTTTGGTTCCGTTGCCAGGACCTCGATACAAAGATTCGTATTTAGTTGTTAGTACAGTTCATGTCTGTTTTTGAGCATGAGTTCAGAACCTTTGTACATACACCATGTTATAGATGGCAAGATAAGCTTACCAATAAGCTTGATATCTCCGAGAGATCAATTGTAAGGAGAGAGTTATGTCTTTCGGAAGTTAAGGAGGTTTTTCGGTATCGAATAGTGAGCTCTCGGGAAGGAGTTTACAGTCATTTTCATATTTTCAGTTTTTAGAGTTAGACCTTGAAATCTTCCATGCTGATAGCTTGCAAGATAAGCTATCTAGGCACCCAAATCATGCGTGAATTGATCGAGTAGAACTGGAGTTATGGCATTCGAAGCGAAGGGGGGTCAAATCTGTTATATCGCTTGCTGAAGTAAAAGAGTGAAAGAATTTCAGAATTCTTGAGAGGATTATGTTCGATCTCTGAGGCTCAGGGTTGACAAGTTAAGCTTCTACTTAGTTATGTGAGAGATTGCTAAGCGAGAAGATAGTCGAGTGATCAAAAGTGTCAAACAAACTATAGAGCGAGAGAGATGTATGACGGATCATCGTCATGGAAGGACAGCAAGAGTGGAAATTGAGGTTGAGCAAGATCCCTCAAGGCTATGCGGTGATAGTTACCGCTGATCTGGCGAAAGGAGAATTTCGACTAGAATTTGAGGAAGAAGCAGAGAGTAGTCGTAAGAACCAGGAGAAGAACTCGAGGTGGTTTTTGTGTGGAGAAGAAGGACATAAAGTGAGCAAGTGTCCTACGAAGAATAGACTTTTGCGTGAGCGAAGAGGGTTGGTCGACTTAAGCTTACACATAGGTCCTTCTTCCCCTAGACAAGGTGTCATTGACCCTGCAACCTTTTGTCTTAGATGTGGAGTGGACGGAATTCCAGTTGAGCACGAGTGTAGCGCAGTGGTTGCTTTGCTCGAAACTTTAGCGGAAGATCTCGAGAGAAGGTTGAGTGTAGAAACAGAACGAGTGAAGACTTCTAGTGAGGATGGAGATAGTTTGTCACACGTTAGATAAGATGATCATGAGGGTCAAGCTTATTCTAACCTTTGGAGAGGAGAGAACTCAATGGAGAAATTGTGGATTGCGGTGAAGTACGATCTTCACATCCACAAGCATTACCTTGAGTAAGAAGAAGAAAAGAAAAGAAGAATGGGGAAACTTCAGGTGTTTTACGGAAAAGATGGAGAAGACGTGGAAGGATTTGTGAGGGACTTCAAACGAGCATGCATTGGCAATGGAGATCGAAAGAAGAGCGAGCGGGTAGGGTTGATACTTGAATTTCTTGAGAGTTCTGCATTGACATGGTACGAGGATAGGAAGAAGAGAAGAGTAGTGGGGACTCTAGATGATACTTGGGAAGTATTGACGGAGGCATTAATTGAAACTTTTCTTCCTGATGAAAGTTACGAGAAGTTAATGGTAGAGGTAACTTACCTCAAACAAAGAGAGAAAGAGAAAGTAAAGACTTATGCCGAGAGGGTGGAGAAATTAGAACAGAAGTTTCGGGTGGTTTTACGAAAGAGTGGAGATGTAGTAGAGCCAGCGATGGTGGGCATTGGAGCAATGCTCACAAAGAATTTTATTGGAGGATTGAGACCGGAGATTCGAACACAAGAGCGGTATGAGAGACCAACTTCAAAGGCTGATGCAGTGAAGATCACAACCAGGATGGAAGAGAGTCTGGATGGAGACGACTTGCAACCAATGACTGTTGGGGCATCATGTAGGGATGTGCAAGTGCCGAGCATGCCAACTCTGACGACTGCGAGAGTTCCGACTGTTCGATTTCAGAATCTGACTCCGATAGCTCCTACTAGTGCAGTTACAGCCATTGTACCATCCATACTCCCGACTTTCATGATGAGTTGAAAAGTCTGACAGAGTCTCTGGCAGATTTGAAGATCAACATGGTGAATTTGTTGCAACACCGGAGTCCAAATGTGGGAGGGGGCTCACGAGGTTATGGGAACTATTAGTCCAGAGGTGGACCACCGCAAGGATCACCAAGTAACTACATGAACCAAGGATGTTTTACGTGTAGAGGATCACACTTCCAACGTAATTGTCCAAGTCGTAATGGTGGAACGGCGGATGGAGCTTCAACTTCACAAAGCAAGGACAAGGGTGTGACATGCATTGACATCTTGGAGCCACGAGATGTACGAGAAGGTTTTCAATCTGTAGAGTTGTTGGCTCAAGAGAGGAAGAGGATGAGGACGCATTTCGACGAGGGAGAACCTGTCGTGATGGAAGATTCTCCAAGTCAAAATACTCGGAGTAGCAAATCTTCTTCAAAAACCAAAGAGCGGCGGAAGAAATTGGGAAATACTGATTTCACAATTTCAATGGAGCAATCAAAATACAATGTGGTGGAGGACGTGGGTAAGCAACGAGCAAACATTACTATGGGACAGTTGATTGCTCTGAATCCTTCGGTGAGGAAAGAACTTCGTAGCGGTCTAAGCTCTCGACGAGGTCGGAAGAAGAAGATAAATCCTTCTACTGTCGGCGTGAGTGCTTTAGATGCTAGTGAAGGAGAGGTGTGTAACAAGGCATCAAAAGTAGAGGCTCGTATCAATGGGAGAGATGTCGCAGATGTTCTTGTCGATGGAGGATCGGCAGTAAACGCCATCTCAGAATGACTCATGAGGAAGTTGGATCTAGTACCAACGCGTCCTTCTAGTATCACGGTTGGCATGGCTAACAGATAGCGAGTTAGGCCATTGGGAGTGTTGGAGAGAGTTTGCGTGTCAGTAATGGGAGTGCAAGTAAACATGACATTTCAAATCTTGAAAGAGTCAAGTTATGAAATGTTACTCGGAAGACCTTGGCTTCGAGCAGTACATGCAACAGATAACTGGCACAAAGGTTATTTACGCATCGGACCGAATCACCACCGGATCAAAGTTCCATTGCTCGGAGATCAAGTTGGGACGTCGGAATCGGATCGACCCACATCGGACTACTGGGAGTCGGAAGTTATCGATACTACTTTTGATGTGGGTACCAATTCTTCAGATTCAGAATCTGAAAATACATCGTCAGAGGAGGAGAGAGAAGAACGAAATGTGGGTGTGAATGTAGTGGATCTTTTCCTCTCTCCGGAAGTGCAAAGAGATCGAGACAAAGAACCATTGACTCCCGAGGAGGTGGAGAGAAGAATTGCCACCTTACGTTATGGATCGAAGGTTACTAAAGAGGAGAAGAGTTGTTTCGAAGAGATCTTTCGCAAATACATTCATGTATTTGCATTTAGTTACAAGGATCAGAGGGAGGTCACACTGGAGCAACACCGTATCGAGTTGGAGAAGGATGTCAAACCGGTGCGACAGAAGCAACGAAGAGTGAGTCCTCCAATTGCGGATCTGGTGAAAGAAGAGATCGAGAAGCTACACACTGCTAGGTTCATTTACGAGGTGGAGCATTCGGAATGGGTATCACCCATTGTGATCGTAAAGAAGAAAAATGGCAAATTGAGGGTGTGTGTTGATTACAAAAAGCTCAATGCTGTCACAAAGAAGGATTATTATCCTCTACCTTTATCGATGAGATCTTGGAAGAAGTGGCGGGAAACGAATGGTACAGCTTTGGAGATGGTTATAGCGGATATAACCAGATCAAAATTGCACCAGAACTTCAACATTTGACCACTTTTACTACTCCGTGGGGTACGTTTGCATTTCGAGTCATGCCATTTGGTCTGTGTAATGCTCCTGCGACGTTTAAAAGGTTTATGAACAAAGTGTTCGAACCTTTCTTAGGAAAGTTTGTGAGAGATTTTATAGATGATTTTTGTGTTTACGGGAGTAAGGAGAAACATTTTGAGCACCTTGTGAAGGTCTTAGAATGTTTAGATGTAGCAAATGCATCTCTCAATCCGGAGAAATGTATTTTTAGGTGTGAGGAAGGGTTACTCTTGGGTCATATCATATCCAAGGACGGCATTGCCGTTGATCCAGAGAAGGTGCAGAAGATCTTAGAGCTCCCTTTTCCTAGTACTCTCACTAAGCTACGACAGTTTTTAGGTATGGTGGGGTATTATCGAAGGTTTATACTCTCGTTCTCACATAAAGCGTATGCTTTGACTGTATATCTGAAGAAGGGAGTAGATTACGTGTTGATTTTAGGAGATGAAGAAGCTCTAGCCGCCTTTGAGGAACTGAAGAAAGCTCTTACTTCAGCTCCGATCTTGGTTAAGCCCGATTGGAATAAACAGTTTATTCTATATACGGATGCTTCAAATATAGCAGTAGGATGTACTTTAAGTCAGTATGATGTTGAAGGTAGAGATCATCCTATCGCATATGCTAGTCGGCAAATGGTCAAGGCAGAGAGAAATTATTCTGTGACAGAGAGAGAAGGATTAGCAGTGATTTATGCTTTGAGAAAATTTTACATTATTTCATAGGAGGCAAGTTCACTATTGTTACAGATCATAAGGCATTGAAGTACATCTTCAATAAACCTATGGTCGAAGGACGATTAGCAAGGTGGAAGCTCTTATTGTCAGAGTACGACTATGAGATCTGTGATCGATCAGGGAAGAAACACGCGAATGCAGATTTGTTATCTAGAGCTTACGATGGCGATGGAGAGGAGCCGGTGGATGACACCTTTCCTGACGAAGATTGATGGTCTTGAGCAACTCTATTATCCCAATAGAATATCAAGAAATTTGGGATTTTGTTACGGAAGGTGTCTATCCAGATGGGATGCGGACCAGAGAGAAGAAGGCATTGGTAAAACGAAGTCAACCTTACTCGGTGGTGGAAGGTGTGTTATTCCGTGAAGGAGTTGATGGGGTCCTGAGAAGAGCTGTGAGCAAGGAGGAGTCTCTACGATTCATGGAAGAATTCCATGACGGTCCAGTATGTGGAGGACATTTCGCAGGCAAGTTGACCGCTCATAAGATACTCGACGCATGATATCAGTGGAGGGGGATGTTTGGAGATTGCTTGAAGTATTGTAAAACTTGTGATGTTTGTCAAGCTTTCGCTATCAAATCTAGTGTTTCCACTCCTCTTAGATCTATTCCGGTTCTTGGACCTTTCGAGAAATGGGGAATAGATTTTGTTGGGCCTTTGAATCGCACCCCTCGCAACAATAAGTATATTGTTGTAGCCACAGATTATCTTACGAAGTGGGTAGAAGCTAGACCTCTTGTAACTATTGGAGAAGTTGAGGTGGGTAGATTTCTGTACGAACGGATCATAACTAGGTTTGGATGTCCTTTGGAGTTAGTTTCTGATAGGGGTCGAGAATTTATGAGTGGTATGACTACCGCTACTTCTCCATTTCTCAGAGGGTTACTACTTCATATAAACCTAGTTCAAACGGTTTGGTAGAGAGG
Source organism: Asterella californica (assembly GCA_036924285.1). Taxonomy (NCBI): domain Eukaryota; kingdom Viridiplantae; phylum Streptophyta; class Marchantiopsida; order Marchantiales; family Aytoniaceae; genus Asterella; species Asterella californica. Next base: position 20,777,175 of record JAYKYS010000011.1, on the reverse strand, counting down.
ACAAACTTTACCTTGTGTCAGATGTTAGCAAAGGATGCTGACATGGAAGGGGCCAAACACAACTGGGACAAGCGTCTTCATGCGGTACTATGGGAGTATCGAACAACAGTGAAGACATCTACGGGATATTCACCTTTCAAGATGGTGTATGGGTTGGAATCCAGATTACCAATCCAGTTCAACCTAACCACCTTTCAGACCTTACAAGCTGGATTTAGAGAAAGGGTGGTCAAATAGCTGAGAAAGAGAGGAGAGAAACTTTGTTGGAGCTGGAGGAGAATAGAGACGATGCAGCTCAACGAATTGAGATGGCCCAGCTACAACAGAAGAAGAGCTACGACAAGCGCTTGGCGAAGAACAAAACGAAGTTACAGCCATTTCAAAAGGGTGAGTGGGTGATGCTATGGGATGCTATTAGGCACAAGCGAGTTCAAAAGAAGTTCTTACGTCGATATTTTGGGCCTTTCATCATCTCCAAAGTGTGGAGTAATAACACCTATGATCTTCAAGAGAGAAGTGGTACGTTCTTCGATCGAGTGAACCATGACAAGCTGAAGAAGTTTCATCAACGTGATACATCATTCCAAGGACGGAGTGAAAATTAAGTCTGGGGGTAAATGTCACGTCAAAAGTATCCCATTATTTGTGTGCATGTTTATATAAGTTTCATTAGGTATGACTATCTTATAGGTTACTCTAGTTCGAAGATCTAAATCTAGAGTGATCACAACTAGCCATAACTAGCGGAGATAGTTATAACTAAGTTGAGGAAACTATTAGAGGTTCCACTATGGCACTATGTGACAAGTGCGGAGCTCTAAATATGCTTCTCAAAAGTATGTAACTTTGTTGACCATCGCTGATTGGATGCATGATGAAAAGTCATGCACAAAGATCTAAAGATGCTCCTCAAAAGACGTATTAGTTTGTTGTCGCCTTCCGATTGGATATGGTGGAAAGTTAACACTTTACAAAAGCTAAAGTGGGAGAATCTCTTACTTTTGTAAAGTAGAACAAGTAATGTGTGTGCTATTCTTAAAGGCTTAGTAGCCTTTAGAAGTTTTACTATTTTGGATTACGCACTTACCATGAGGTAACGTAACTTAGTGAAAGTTACCACGGTAAGAAGTTGTAGAGTATATAAGGAGGAGTTGAGAAGATGGAAGACACTCTCATTTTTCCTGTCTATAAATAAAGTGAGCATTGGAGACCTTGGGAGTCCTTGAGTACTATGTGATGCAATGTGGAGGGCGGATTTAGAACTTGTTTGCAGGAACGCTATTAGAGGAACCGATGTGACCATACGGGTCAGAGTGTTGAGTGAAGTGAGCATGGGTATGATAAAATCTTTGTAATTAAGGTGCACTAGTAATCCTAGTCATTTGAGGTACCCCTGGGTGAGAGACAGGCCGGCTTACAGTACGAAAGTAAGAAGTTATCTGGGACGGAGAGTCGATGGCCGACTCATGAGAAGGAACTGTTTGCGGTGGTTCATTGCTTGAGGAAATGGCGGCATTACTTGAGACTTCACAAAACCCAAGTGTATACTGATAATATTTCGCTCAAGTACTTTGAGACACAAGATCGGGTGACGCCAAAGCAACTGCGGTGGCATGATACCTTGGCGCTCATGAACGTAGAATTAATCCACAAAGCGGGAAAGGACAATGTGGTTCCTGACGCCTTGAGTCGCAAGGAGGAATATCTTCCATCGTCAACACAGATTTTGCGAGCTATGTATCCTAAGGAGTCAGACTTGAAGAGGTGAATACGTGAAGATTACATGGGCGATGACCAAGCGAAAGAGTACCTGGAACAATTCAAGCGAGGAGTGAAGTTGTAGAACATGGCTTACTCATGTTCAAACAAAGTCGGGTTTATGTGGGACAAGGAAAACTTAGGACCAAGTTGTTAAAAGAATCTCACGATGCGCCCTTATCAAGCCATAAAGGAGAAAAGTCCACTTTAGCAGTGATAGCTAAAAAGTTTTATTGGCCCCACATGAAAGACGATGTTGCCCACTTTGTGAAAACATGTGTAACCTGTCAAGCGAACCGCGTTTCTTATGAGAAGATGTGAAGCCTTGGATTTCCAGTTTGCTAGAAAATTTTTGTTTTTGTTAGACAAAACAGTAGATTAGTTAGTATAAATGATAGAGAAGATAAGTTTAGTGTAGTATAGAACTTTCTTAGCCGAAGGATGATGCTGAACCAGAATACGGAACCTGTGAAGTGTATTTCTTTGGATTAATAATCTAGCTACATTCTCCAGACGAAGAGCTTTCCAGGGATACCTCACTTGTTGGGAACGGACATCGGACGACGAAGTTATGACTCAAAGAAGAAAAAGGATCAAAACAGGAAAGAAGCAATCCTTCGCGGTCAGAACCTTACACGTGAGGAGGCGAGAAGTAGAAAACTATAAGAAGGGTAAAAAGGTAAATCATTTTACTTTTTCCGCTCGCGAATTCACTGTAACGCTCCGCATCGGTTGATCGAAAGTGGACGAAGACAGACATCGGCGAAGAGTCTCTTCTAGGGTTTGGGCAGCGGAAGGCGAGTTCAATTTGGCGAAGTCAGAAGTTGTCGATTAAGTGACGAGTGAGGAGTGTTGTGGTCGCAAGCAAGCGAAGGAACTCTGAACTTTGGCGAAGATGAGAGGAATGTAGACAGCAAAGAAGCTGAAGTTGAAGACCATTGCGATGAAGTGGCCGGACTTCAGTCCGTATCGAAAACGACTCGAAGAGATGGGGATGGCGTTCCTACTCGAAAACTGGGGAGTGATCTCTTCAGAGCTGTTACAGGAGATACTCATTTGTAAGGGACACCCTCTGAAGACCTTCGGGCGAGGTCGAACAATTGGACTTTGAATCATTAGAATTACGCCCTGGGAATCGATGATTCAAGAAAGCCAGGCGACTTGATGTACGATAGCACCTGCAAGCCGTCTTCGGACGAAGTGGCGAAGTACGAAGAACTTTTCTCAACATCGCCGATAGGATCGAATGGGTTCAAGGTGCACAGTTATATCGATCCTTTCAAGAGGGATGTCGCGATCGCCCTCAACAATATCTTCAAACCGCAACGTACTTCTTATCTGGCCAATTGGCAGATTAATTTCATCGAGAAGATCTTCGAAGGAAAGAAAGCGTATTGGACGAAGATCTTCCACGACCATGTTCAGAAGATGTATGTCAACTTTGAGGATGGTGGATCTACCTACTTCGTAGCGTTTGCAGTGTTCTTCTATCGAGGAATGAAATTGTTATCTCCAGAAGAAGAGGAGAAGTTCGACCGAAGAACGATATCGGAAGATGAGCGTGTGATGGAGCCAACTCCTCAAAGAGAAGAAATGGCAACTCCGGTAACTTCGGCGGGACCTAGTACTCGAGCGAAGAGGAAGATGACGGAGGCGGGGACTTCAGGAAGAGCGACTTCTCGACAGAAGAAGAAGACGAAAAGGACAACTACGACTTCAGACGAATGAGCCGAAGATGTGCAGACTGCGGAACGATCGTCTTCAATGGAGATTTTAAGAGAGACGGGTCCAAGAGCGAGTCAGCCGAGTAGGGACCAGGGAGAGTTTGTGATACGAAGAGTACCTTCGGGTGCTACACTTCGGGAACCTCTTTCGGAAGCCCCTCGACCTTCATCCTGTCCCAATGATGCTACGACTTCGGCATCAAAAGATCCAAGCATAGGGAAGGAGTTGCAGATGTTCGAGAAGACGCTGGAGTTTCTAAGCGGCACGGCACTACTTATTTTGGCAGAGTTGGACATGCAGCATTAGGAATACGAAAATGAGACGAAGGTACATTTATCCCTTAGTGATCTTCTCAGTGCAGTACACTTCGGACGACAGGGATGGCTTACGGAGAAGGACAAGCTAATGAAGAAGATCGATGACTCTTCGGCCGAGATTGCGAAGTTGACTGCGGAGTGAGACACCTTGGTGGTTGCTAGATCGGAGGACCAGGTGAATGCTTCGAAGGAGATACAGGATTGGTAGGTGAAGCTCAACCTGATGACTGCGCGCTTTCATGACATGAGATCAGAGAGGGACGCTGTTCTGGAGCAGTTGGCTACCAAAGATGAAGAGCTAGCCAAGGCAGAGAAAGCGAAGGAGATTGTTGAAGTGAAGACCAAAGAGCTTCGGGCGAAGGTGGATGAGATCACGACGACATACTTCGCCACCAAACTTAACGGGACAGAGCTAGAGCTTCTCCAGCGACTTCGGGCAGAATTAACGATAGCGCCAGATCCTTCGGCGAAGAGTAGGATAGTTAGGCTAGGGGAGAGAATCATACGAGATTTGAAGGAGGTAAAATCTTAGGAACGCCATCCCCATCTCTTCCCTAGCATCCGTCATCTTAGGGCGAAGGGCTATATAATCGATGCGACTCTTTGTCATTTCACCTTTTTCATATTTTCAGTTTTTGTTTCTTAATTTTCGATTGCGCAAGATTGCAGAGTGAGAGTGTGAGAAAAGTGGGCGAAGGCGATTTATCTACGAAGGACGTAGTTTGCTGTCGCAGGTGTAAATCTGATTGATGCAGATGAGCGAAGTTATCCTTCGGCGAAGATAACCTTCGGACTATTTGAGCGAAGAACATTTCGAAAATCTGAGAACATATTAGTTACTGTGAAGTGAAAGAGTATAAGTTAAATTATAAGAAGAGTTCGGATGATGGTGGCTTCGTCTTAAGTCTGCCTTCTTCAAATAAGTGGGATTCTTAAGAGTGAGGATTTAGTTGGAAGAACACTTCTTAGGAAGAGTAGGGGCTTATTCTTTGAACCTTGATGTGAAGTCTGTATTCTTCTGTCTTTTCAGAAGAACACTAGTAACATTTCAGCAGTATTTTGCTATCTCATTTGCTCACACATCTGTCTTCTCGAATCTTCTATTTGTGTTGTTGGAAGGGTCCCTGATCAAAGAACTATTTCATTGTTGTTTGTATTCGATTTATCAGGTTTTGCTTGGGTTTGGTTTCTTATCAGACTTAAACTCTCATCCGGATATTATTCCATTCCGTGAGAATAACAGAAAACTATCTGAATTATCATGTGACGTTGTAGTATTGTGTTTTGTGTAATTGTTAACTGTATCTTCGTGGGAACGATCCTCAATTTACTATTTCCGATACTTTGTGTTTCTCTGGGTTGTTACATATAGAAACATTAAAACTTTTGGCGCCGCTGCCGGGGATACATATTTAACTTTTACTTTGAAACCAGTAAGTTGTAACCGTCGACATGTATGTCGGGGGGAGCACGAGCGCCTTCTGAAGAAGATCAGAGGACGGGAAGGACTAGGTGAGCGCTGAAAAGAAGATTGGTCCGTGAACAATTGTTGGAAGAAGTCCAACGTCAGAAGGAGGCAACGAGGGAGCGAAGACGTCAAGCGGCTCAAAAGTGGCAAGAAGTGAAAAATCTCTCTGAAGGAACTTCATCTTCGCTTGAAAGAAGTTCAGTACCTATTTCACCACGAACGCGTTACGAGAAAGACGAGCGTACATACTGAAAGAAGAAGGAGGATATCGAATCTCCATACTCGAGCGTATGGAGTGGAGAGAGTTCACCTAAAGACGCATCATGGTTACCATTTCCTTCAAGGACCACAAAATTACATGAATCTCTGTTTGAATCAACGAGAAAAGAAGAGGGTATTCAAGCTAAAGAAGAGAATACAGATAGAGAAGAATCACCTTCACTTCGAAGAGTGGAGTTGTTCCAATCTTCATCTTCATCTTCATCTTCAGATTCAGCACAGTCAGAATCCAACATTTTGACAACTCTTGCAGAAGATCCAAATCCGAAAGCGGAAGCGGCCTTGGAGCTGATCGTCAGACATGGACCAGAGATCACCAGTTTTGTAGAACTCTTGAAGAAACAAAGAGGACAAGAATTAATTCGAGAATTATTACCATTGGGATCACCTGCCCATCAAATCCCAAATCTTAGACCTCAGGGTACTCCAGGAGTATCGCTCTTTAAGATACGAAGTCAAGTGGCCTCTACCTCGTCTTCACCCAAGAAGGAACATGAAATAAGACGAGGAAATATTCACTCAGTTGAAGACACTTCGGCCGAAGTAACTTTGCCGGAGTGAACCTCCCGAATATCCGAGTGGGAACTGCAGTTGTGGATGCTCCTGCCAAGCTGACTCTTCGACCATTAAGTAATTTGTCGAATGTAAGATCAGTGAGGATTTCAAACTTGACGGTACCAACAAGACAGAGTCAAGGACAACAGACAACAGTTCCATCTTCTACACTATCGCATACGATGACATGAGTACCACTTCCGTCAGGGGCGCCACCCTTCACTCGCCAGAATTATCTAAAATTTGGTGGGGAAGATTCTAACAGTGATAGAGATGGAGAGAGTGCCGACTCATTTGTCAAACAATTTGAAGCGGTATCTCACGCGAATAAAGAAGACAATGACCCTGATCGTACGAGGATTTTTCCCAGCTTGTTGAAACACGCAGCCGGAAAATGGTATAGTCATGCCAATCTAACTCCCGCAATCTTATCTACTTGGGATCTAATGAAAAACGAATTCCTAAAGAGATTCCGGGAACTGAATTATAACAGGCATGTGTTACATAAAGTAAATAGCGTCAAACGTAAGAGAAAAGAGTCCTTGAAAAGCTACGTCTAAAGATTCTATGGAATTTTGGATAGATTACCTGCCAATAGAACACACCCAGCCTACACTCCGGCACAGGCAGTAGAATGGTTTGTGAAGGGGTTGCCTTCAAAGCAACAAACGTGGGTAAGACGGTTTGATACGTCAACCTTGGAGCGAGCCATTGATTCTGCTGAGAATTACGAATCCTCCAATATCCTTAGCAGAGACCATGAAAAGACCTCGGAGTCGAGAAAGAAGAAGAATTTCAGAAAGTCCAAGAACAGCCGTGAAGAAGAGAAGAAGAAGAAGAAGAAGAAGTTACAACGGAAACATAGAAAATTCTCATCTTCGGAAGAATCCTCAGAAGAGTCTTCAGACGAAAGCTCAACATCAGAAGACGAAGATACTTCATTTTCGGACGAAGATACTTCATCTTCGGACGAAGAGGAAAAGCGTAAGAAGCGGAAAAGAATGACGAAGTCCAGACCTCCGATGGTGAAGAGAACTCCACCACCTAAAGATCACGCACTTGATGATCTTCTCAAGAAATTCGAAGACCTTAAGGTGCGGTTAGTAAGAACGCCGGAAAGACGTAAGTCACCGACTAGTTCTCGTCCTAATTTGTGGTGTACTAATTGTGGGAAGCCAGGACATGCCAACACGGAATGTTTTAACAGCAAACCATCTTACAATACACATTCATTGGAATGGGCGCCACTGTATGAGCCCAACTACTTTGTGGAATGTGAAGATGGGGTCTATGGAGTTCAAACCCAAGAGGGTGCCCTGGTGCCCACTCAATCCCAACAATTTACTCCTATTCCTCCGGTACACATTCAACGTTTTGTACCTCGACAAATGGCAACCAACGTTACCCAACGAAAGTTTGCCCCTGGAGGTTACCAACCACCACCATCTCTTGGAACATCATGCTTTAATTGTGGCGCTAATGGTCATTGGGCTCCTTCTTGTCCTTATCCAAAGAAATAGGTAGAAAATATGCCACTGTGTGGGAAGTGTGGTAAGCCCGGTCATGGAGCCACAGATTGTACGAACGAACCAGTTCAGAAGACCGGAGTGCGATTTCAACCACCTCCAAATCAACAACGACCAGATGCAGGAGTAAACATGGTCGAATTGGTCGATGATCTGAAGGCTTGTACTCTGTCGAACGAAGATGGAAATGGTTGACCAGAAGTTAAAGAGATTCTGGTGAATAAAGTGGAGACTCGAAGTGGGAAGAGACTACTTCGAAAGGGAGAGACCCTAGCAGAAGCTGCAGCTCAGGAGGCGAAGGACCTTAAAAAGACTGAGAGGAAGCAACTGAAGAAAGAGAAGAAGGTGCACAAAACTTTGAGAGAACAAGTGCGCGAAGTTGTAGAGAAACAGACGACATCGGCACAGACGGATGATCGTAAAGAAGATCAGAGAAAGAAGAAGACCTCAGGAATGCTACCTGCGGATATCTCTGAAGAAGTGAGAGCACTACTCAATAGAGAACTAGGTACGCAAGCCAAGGAGGTAGAACCTAGCAGAGAGGAGTCTGGGAAGATTCGAGCCGAAGTCTCTTCGTCCGAAGTTGATCGACCATCCGAATTGCGGAAGTTAGTGGCAGACCAACCTAAGAGGACTGTTCCAGTGATGAGCCCTCATTACAACGTAGTAGAAGATTTGTTGAACCAACAAGCTAACATAACTATCAAGCAGTTGGTTGAAGACAATAAGCTGTACAGGAAGTTGTTATTGGCAGCCTTGAGAAAACCAACGAAGGCTAAATCGAAGAATCTGCCTTCATTATTTCAAGTTGGATTGGAGGACTTAGGATCCCCAGAAGAAGACATCGAAATAGATGGATGTCTAATAAAGCATGTGCTTATAGACTCCGGTTCTAGTGTGAACATTATTACAGAAGAGACGGCGCATGGTTTGGGTTACCATAAGTTCGAATCAACACCAAGAGTGTTGAGGATGGCGGATCAGAGTAGAAGAAGACCCTTGGGAGTACTGTGAGATATCCCTACAACCACTGGTGGGATAATCTTCAAACTTACCTATATTGTACTAAGACCCTTGGTTAAGTCTGGCTACGGAGTGCTCATAGGTCGACCTTGGCTGTATGGTGCTAAGGTGATTACTGATTGGTATAAACAGAAGTTGTCCTTTAATGATCCTATGAAACCAACAGATAAGAGTGTCTCTGTAAGTTGGAAGAAGATGACACACCAAGGCGAGACATCTTCGACAGATTCAAGGTACACTTCGGAAGAAGACTCTTCGTCTTCAAGCAATAGTTCGGAGAATGAAAGATCAGGACCCTACATAGTTGTGAACTATTTGCAATGCTATGAGATAGAAGAGGAAGAAGAGTGCGAAGGACCTGAGGATGAATAGCAATCACAGTTGGGACAGGGAAGCTCAGAAGTAAGCCACACCGAAGGAATGGTACTGAAGTCAGCAACAGTGGATTTGGTCCTTGAAGAAGGGAAGGTCTTGAAGATCACAGCGAAGTTACAGGGCGAAGAATTGGAGGCGTACCACGACATGTTAACTTACTACCAGGATGTCTTCGCCTGGAAGATAGAAGACATGAAGGGTATTCTTGCAAAGTGGGGTCAACATCGAATTGACCTATTGGAAAACTCTGTACCTGTAAGACAAAGACAGTATAGACTGAACCCAAAGTACTCTCTTTTAGTCAAGGATGAAATTGACAAGTACTTGAGTGTTGGTATTATTTTTCCTGTCCTTAGCAGTGAATGGGTATCACCTATAGTGATAGTATCTAAGAAGAAAACTGATAAAATAAGAGTATGTCAAGATTTTCGAAAACTGAATGCATCAACTAGGAAGGACCATCACCCTTTACCTTTTACAGATTCTATTTTGGACAGGATAGCTGGCCATGAGTGCTATAGTTTTCTCGATGGATTTTCAGGGTATAATCAGGTATCCATCAGAGAAGAAGATAAAGACAAGACTACTTTTACCACTGACTGGGGTACTTTTGCTTATCATAAGATGCCCTTTGGTTTATGTAATGCTCCTGCTACATTTCAGAGAATGATGACAAACATTTTCCAGGAGTATCTTAGGAAGTTCTTAGAAATTTGTATAGATGATTTTTGCATTTTTGGTCCAAGGGAAGAACACATAAATTCCTTGGCAGTAGTTTTTCAGCGTTGTAGAGATGCTCAGTTGGCATTGCATCCAGAAAAGTGTTTCTTCGTCATGTCAGAAGGCCTTTTATTAGGACATAGAGTCTCGCAGCGAGGCATTGAAGTAGACGTAGACAAGGTTCAAGTTATAATAGCTTTGGAACCTCCCTCAAATGTTAGCGAGTTGCGGGGATTTTTAAGACATGTGGGTTACTATCGGAGGTTTATCAAAAACTATGCAACCCTGGCAGCACCACTAACCGAATTGTTGAAGAAGACTACTGAGTACATCTGGCAGGAACAGAGACAGAAAATCTTTGAAACGCTGAAAACGAAGTTGATTGAAGCTCCAGTCATGAAGGCACCAGATTGGAATCTACCGTTTCAAGTGTATGTGAATACTTCAGCATTCGCTATTGGAGTGGTGTTGAGTCAGAAAGACTATGAAAAGAGGGACCATCCGATTTACTATGCGAGTAGACAGCTATCTGCTGCAGAGAAGAACTACTCCACTACAGAGCGGGAAGCACTAGGGATGGTGTATTCGGTCAGAAAATTTCGACACTACTTGTTGGGATGCGAATTTGTTTTCTATGTGGATCACTATGCTTTAAAACATCTGGTGCAAAAATCTGATCTGTCGGGAAGAATAGCGAGATGGATGTTGTTATTACAGGAGTTCAAATTCACAGTTCAAACCCGAGCAGGAAAGCATCATGAGAATGCAGACTACTTGTCTCGGCTGAGGACGGGAGAGCGTCAAGATAATGTAGCAGACGACTTCCCAGACGAAGAACTTTTCCAGCTCACAGTTATTCCCACAAGTAGGTACCATGAGATATACAGATATTTGTATACGTTGCAGTGTCCTGAAGGAATGGATGTGGAACAGCATACGGTGTTCATACACAAGGTTGGACCGTACGAGCTGAAGAGCGATATTCTGTTCAAACGAGGGACCGATGATGAACTACGAAGATGTCTAGAAGAAGAAGAAGTAGGAAGAGTGGTGGATGCCATGCATTCCGAATCTGCAGGAGGACATTATGCCCGTCGCAACACAATGAAGAAGATTTTGAATGCAGGATACTGGTGGCCCACCATGTACAAGGATGTACACGCGATCATTAAGAGATGTGACAGTTGCCAGCGAGTGGGTAAGCCTACTCGAACTACTCAGTGACCACTTCATCCTATCTTACCTCTTGCACCAATCGAGAAGTGGGGAATTGACTTTGTGGGACCTATTCAGCCAGCAACGAAGAAGACACGCAGAAGATACATCTTGGTGGCTACAAATTATGCAACCAAGTGGGTGGAAGCAGAAGCAACGAAGAAAGATGATGCGATAACAGTGGCAGCGTTTCTGCACAAGAATATCATCACCAGATTTGGATGTCCATTGGAATTGGTGAGTGATAGGGGCACACACTTTTTGAACAATATCATAGAGGCACTGACAGAGTACTTTCAGATCAAGCATCGAAAGACTACTCCGTATAATCCTAAGGCGAATGGACTTACTGAGAAAAGCAATAGATTACTGTGCAAGATTCTGAACAAAGTGACTGTCAATCATGCTTATGATTGGGACACCAAGTTGGATGCAGCGCTTTGGGCATTCAGAAATACAGAGAAGATAACAACACGACAGACGCCGTTCTTCTTAGCGTATGGAATGCATCCCATTATGCCTATTGAGTTTGAAACCCCTACTTACAGAATTCTATCACAGGATAAACTGTCTGCAGAAGATAGTCAGCTCATCAGATTGCAAAGTTTGATGGCTCTAGAAGAAGACCGCGAAGCATCTCTAGAGTTAACTAAGGACATACAAGAGAAGCGGAAGGAGGTATATGATAAGAGGTTGAGAAAGGTGGATGTGAACGACAGAGACTTAGTCTTACTATATGATAGTAGACATATTAAGTTTCCAGGGAAGTTACAGCTGCGATGGATGGGACCATACATAGTCTCACAATGTTATGGCAATGGTTCAGTCCAACTCAAAGACTTGGAAGGAAACCTCTTTGCTACCCGAGTAAATGGAGGAAGAATCAAGCGGTACTACATGTAGTGACGCAGGATTACTCCTTTTGCCCATTTAGTATACAAGATATCGTTCCCACAGAGGATTTACGCAAGTAATCGCTGCTCTAAGTTCTAGGATCTGTTCAAACACACAAACGCACGGGTTTTGCCTAAAAATCCCGTCTTCTCGCAAAACCACACAAAACCACACGTCTTCCAGACACGCCAAATGGTGCTCTGGAACTAAACAAACAACTACTAACTAAAATATCACACAACTATTCACAGAGAAGCTCGGGAAGACGATCTTCCTGCTTCCAGGTTGCTTCTTCCGATCTTCTCGATACCGTCTTCCCGAAGCGATTCTCGTCTTCTGGGGGTTCAGCTCGTCTTCTCACACCTCCAGAAGGTTGTCCAGCTTCGCAGAAGTCGACTATCAACGGTCGTTACACCTTATTCTCATACTCACATTCCAACGGGTTAGATTAATCACAGGGTGTATGCCCCCTGTAGCCTTCCCAGGCTTCTGCCTACGGAAGTTGTCTTCCTGCAGCACTACAACGACATTCACCTTCACGAAAGCTCAATAGAAGTCTCGGAAGCTCACTAGAAGAAGGTAAGAAGATGGGGAAGATGAGGGAAGATGGGAAGAAGAAGAAATCCAAACAAGAGGAAACAAGATGAAAAGAGGCAATTAAGATTCCGACAGGCTTCTAGTCCGGATCCTGACTAACAAGCCATCCCTGCTTGTAATAGTTTGGGGAGGAAGACAACAAACGTGAGTACTGTTGCATCATCTTCTACTCGAGGATGTCGTCTTCCGCTGTGGGAAGAAGGCTTCTTTCTTCTTCACTTCGCTGCTCTGACTGCTCTGTCTTCTGGGATCTCTTACCCACAAGACAGTTCGTACATAGATCCCAAGTGCTCTACTGAACGAGTCAAGTTACACTCCACAACTGTTGACATTCACTGCCACTCAAGAAGAACACTTCCCATGCACAATTGGGAACGAATTCAAGGAACCCACCATCCAGAAGACATGAGCAAAGTTGCTGCACTCAAATCCACAATCTATTCCCCGAGAAGAAGTCACAATGGCATTGGGAAGCTCACTCCCTCTACTTCCTGCGTCTACCCCTTGACACACCAGTCTAGCTAACAGGACTGCACGAGGATGCCGTTCCCTGTTCCTAGACTGTCCACTACTTCTATCTACATCCTCGAACCACTGCTGGTACGAGCATGCAGACCCCTCCTGTATATTCCAAGACTATTCGTATGTTTCCCACAACGGGTGTAGTGCGAAGAACTATCAGACATCTTCTCTAATGTGTCTAGTCTGCCTACCCCATAGAATCGATGTGTATGTGCAGCTGCTACAGAATTCTCTAGATCTGGTAGCACAAGCAGAACTCTATCTCCTACTCTACGATCCTACTTAATCATCTGCCTCGAGAGCCAGGGGAGGCGACCACCAGGGAGAAAGAGGTGCTGACAGGAGGTTGTCACCTCACATGCATGCGGTCCCTCTTCCCAATTAGCCCTCCACTGCGTTACTCCTACGCTACCTATGCTGCCACATGGTATCCTAACTATTTTTACATGGAAAACTGCCACCCTTAAGATAGCATGTTCGATCCTACTAAATCTGGAAGTTGAGTTGCTAACTACTCTGATTGCTCGATGGCAATCTCTACATGATCTGCTCCAATCGGAGCTAGTACCTGGACTTCTGATGGGCTGGGAAGCCCTGCACTTATCTCGGGTACCACTGAGGTAGCTTCCCTCTCCTCGCTCTTCGCTGGCCCTGCTGTTTCTGCGGCTGCGTCTTCCTCGGCTTTGACTTCGGAAGACGAGTCGAATGGTGCGTCTTCGGTCTTTTGAGGTACAGATGCAGTACTAGGGATCGTGGCGACCTCATAGGGGTCCGGAGAAGTCGTTTCCTCCACACGGAATACCTGGGAAGACGGCTCGTCTTCCTGTCTTCCAGAAGACATCATGTCTTCCGGGGCGTCTTCTGGAGTCTTCTCGTCTTCCAACGCTGTCACCACCAAGTGTACAGCGAGATCGAACTCCTCCTTCTCCATTCCGGATCCAGTCGAGGGTGCTGGGGCTTGGGAAGATGCAGTTGCAGGTGTCGGAAGCGAAGGAAGACCATAAAGTGTCTTCACTCCTTCTATCTGTCTATCCAAGTACCTGAACATGCTATCTCTGCATTCCACCAACCTCGTCTTGGACTCGCTGTCCCATTCCCTAGCTAAGGTAACTAACTTCTTACCCGCGGTGAAGTTGAACTTCTTCCGAAGCGTTTCTACCGACTGTGGTAGCATCTTCTGCGCACGAGCTTCCGCTGCTTCCCGCTGCATCTTCTCAACTGTAGCTCGCGCCTCTGCGGCCTCTCGCTGCGTCTTCCAAGTGGTCCGCTCTTCTGCGAGGGCAGTGATCTTCTCCCACACTCGGAGAACTTCCTGATCGCGCTGCTGTACTCGCGCCTGCAACTCTTGGTTGCTCTTTCGAAGTTGTATCGACTCCTTGGCAGAAGCGGCTGCTTCCGTCTTGTACCTGGCTGCAAGCTTCTCCGTGGTGCGGAGACTAGCTTCCAGCGACTCCGTCTTCTTCTGGTCTTCCCCCTGTCGCAGCAAGGTGCGCAGGCCGAATCCAGGTTGTAAGGGCGTCTCCTGTGCCCTCGCCCTCTTCTCCAGCAACTCCATCGCTGTCTCGATCTCCTTCTGGAAGTAGGTGCTGAACTCCTCCAATCGTCTTCCTGCGGAAGACAAGTTCATCTCTACCACTCGCTCCGCGGTGTCGACTTCGTCTTCCAGAGGCAAGGATGCCTCTTCTATCACGATGGCCTTCATCTTCTGCGCACGAGAAGAAGCTACTCTTCTCATCTTCCAGGGTGGAAGACTCCTCATGGCAGGAGCGGCTCTCCTCTTTGCGCTTCCTCGCATCGCAGCCGGAGTGCCTATCCATCCTTCGTCTCCTGGAGTCTTCGGAAGACTCCCAGGTGTTACAGAAGCTATCTTCTGCTCCGATCGGGTACTCAGCAGCTCTACCTCCGAGTCCGACTCCGATCCTGAATGAATGAGGGAGAGGGGTGTCCTCGGTACACTCCTGGGATCTGTAACGACCTATGTTACACATAAGAAGTTTGTCTATTAGTAAGGTGTTTAGTTCTAACTAAGTGTTGAGAATGTTTATTTGCTGCCAAAGTACTTTTAGGAGGTATCAAGTTAGTCATGACTAGCTAAAAGTTAGTTATGGTTAAACTTAGCTGTACTTTTGGCAGAATTCAGATATTTGCCAAAGAGTGAGCACTACTATCTTGTCATCTTGTCTAAAAGGTAGAAAGGAGGTGGAAAGTATCCCTTATCTCCTTTTTGACTTGATATTAGTGGTTGGATTAAAGTTGTGGACTTTGTGAGCATTAAAAACAAGAAGAGATTTCACATGTTTCCTTTTTAGTGGGTCCTAGTGTAGAGGGGGGGTGGAAATTCGAGATTCCTTGAGAATATTCCAGAATCCTTCTAGAAGTTGTTGACTTTGAAGGAATAAGCCCATGTGAAAAGGTAAAAAGCCCATGTGATCAATGCTTTTACCTTAAGTAATATCTTAGTAAAACCCGGTAAAAATAGTTACGGCTGAGTTACCGGAGGGTACCAAAGTAAAAACCTAGAATGTATAAATAGAGGAGTAGAGAAGAGCTCCTCATCCTTGTTTTCACATCGTCGTAATGACAACTTGAGTAATATAGAGAGTGTGGGACATTTTTAGCATGTGAGAACTTGAGAGACGTCGTTAGAATGGAGGATTTTAGTGGATGAGATTATGGAGATTTTAGTTGATAAGTTTGTGGGTGTATGAATGAGAGTGAACTTAGCATTTTTCCCTTCAAGATTCATGGTGTGCTTCCATCAAAGCCATCAGAGGTGACCCCTGAGTGAGAGACAGACCCGACAGTTGCAGATTCGTGGATGACGATCGTGGAGGTTGAGAGATCGGGGGGTAGTTGATCGTTAGGACCGCGGAGGGTTTACATTTTTGGTTCCGTTGCCGGGACCTCATTTGAAGGGATCATTGAAAATGTTTAGAGTTCAGTTCTATATTCGACAAAAAGAGATTATGAGAGAGCACATGGAGAGAACGTTGGGAGGAGAGAGAGCTAACGCGATGTTAGCAACGCTAGAACCTTTCGTGTATCCCGTAGTGATATATGACGCGTTCGAAGTCATTCTTTACATCTTGTTCACTTAGAAAGGGCTTGAGGAGAGTTGAAAGAAGGTGCAACAAGAGTTGTAGAGAAAGGAGGAGAGAAAAGTTATTAGAGGAAAGAAATTTGTGAGTTTAGAAATTCTGCTCTGTGGAAAATTTGTACAGTCGCTGTCAACTTTTCTGTGAATTTTATTTTCCTGAGAAACTTTCCAGTGTTTTAGATTGGCTGATAAGCTATCTAGGACAAAAGAAATCATAGGAAAAGATGGTCTAGAGAGTGAGCAATGATTTTTCAAAGTTGAGGAGATCTATTCGTGAGAGTTGAGGAATTCTGTTCTCTGGAAAAAGTTTACAGTCATTGTCAGATTTTCTGTGAATTTTATTTTCCTGAGAAACTTTCCAGTGTTTTAGATTGGCTGATAACCTATCTAAGACAAAAGAAATCATAGGAAAAGATGGTCTAGAGAGTGAGCAATGATTTTTCAAAGTTGAGGAGGTCTATTCGTGAGAGTTGAGGAATTCTGTTCTCTGGAAAAAGTTTACAGTCAGTGTCAGATTTTCTGTGAATTTTATTTTCCTGAGAAACTTTCCAGTGTTTTAGAGTGGCTGATAAGCTATCCAGGACAAAAGAAATCATGAGAAGATGAGGTCTGAAGAGGGAGAAAGAATTTTTCAAAGTGGAGGGGGTTGACAACCATGAGAGAAGTGAAAATATACAAATTTCAGTCTCTGAAAATTTGTTCAATCATCACCATCTCTTCTGATTAGGGAAGTTTCTGTTGAAACTTCATGATTTAGTAGCTTGGAGGTTGAGCTACTGGAGACCACAAAAATCTTGGAGAGATCTCTTACCAACTAAGAGATATACGTTTCGGCATACAAGGAGATCTTGGAGATACTTCATGGGGAATCCAGTTCGAATGACGAGGTGGAAGAAGAGACGTTTAGGAGTTCGAACAGAGACGGAGAAGCCCAAGTTAAGTATAGATGAGTTACGAACACGCATCTATAGCACTTGGGGTGCCCTCTTTACCCTATACGAAGAAGCTTCCGCGACCATTGGCACAGATTTGAAGAAAGCCGAGTTTAAAGCATCATTCAGTGTGGAGGCCACGAATGCTCCTGGTGAACTAGAGTTGGATCCTTACAAGAGTGAGTTCAAGATGTCTGTTGTGATTAGTACAAACGATGGTGAGGAGGATCATATCTTCGATAGTTAATTTTAGATTAGATTTTATTTCGTGTATAGCATGTATAATACACGATTTCTCGATAAAGCTCGGAAGAGTTAAGAAAGTGATGTAGAATTATTTTCCTCTATGATATTTTGTCCACTTAATGGTTGAGAAGGTGCAACATGAGTGGAAATTCAAAAGATTGGAAAGTTAGACTTAGAAACCTTCCTCAAGGTTTAGATGTCATAGTAAGTGTCGGAGAAAGTTCGAGAGAGATTATCGTCGAGTTTGAAAACCCTAGTATTAAACCTCAAGTAGAATCTCCGAGGAGAAGAGTAGAAACCGACTTGTGGTGTTATTTCTGTAGAGGGTTGGGACACAAAGTACTGAATTGTCCAACTAGAATCAGAACCGAGAGAGCTAAAGGGAAGCGGGAGTTTACTGATTTAAGTCTTCGAGTGGGTCCATCGTCACCAGCGCCAATTCATCTTCTAGGCGAAGATCCTTGTCCAAGTTGTGGAGTGGGTGATCTATCAAGAGGACACAAGTGCGTCGATGTGGCCGCCCTACTTACGTCAGTAGTCGAGAAGTTGGACGAGACTCAAAGAGCTGAGACGGAGAAGTTGTCGACTTCAAAGGACGACTCGGTTGAGTTGTGATGGAGATCGTCATTCGGATGATGGAGAAGACGGTGATGCGACTCAGGCTCATGATTACCTTGGGAGAAGAGATGGCACAAGAGGTGTTGTTACAACCATTTCCTTTCATTTTACCTATGGTAGATTATTCGCGAATGGAATTGGTGATGTTCGTACTCTTTTAAGCGAGTAGTTATTGCACAAAAATTAGAAGAGTAGAAAGAGTAGTTACAAGATGGGAAAGCTACCCGTGTTTCATGGGAAGGACAATGAAGATGTAGAACCATTTGTTCGAGACTTCAAAAGGGGTTGCATCGGAAACAATGTGAGAAGGAAGGAAGAATGGGTGTTGTTACTGCCAGAGTTTTTAGAAGATTTTGCTCTTACGTGGTATGAAGACCGAGTGAAGAGCCAGACTCCTGGTGCAATTGAGGACACATGGGAGACGTTGAGTAATGCACTCATCGAAGAATTTCTTCCAGAAGAGAGTTATGAGAAGCTCATGGTGGAGCTTACTCATTTGAAGCAACGTGACGACGAGAAAGTTCGGCAATATGCCGAAAGGGTGGATAAGTTGGAGCAGCGGTTTCGGACGGTCCTACGGAAGAGTGGAGACAATGTGGAGCTAACGATGACGGGGATTGGAGCAGTGCTGACCAAGAACTTGGTGGGAGGGCTGAGACCTTCAATTCGAACCCAAGTGAGGTACGAGAAGCCAGCAACCAAAGCGGAGGCCATCAAGATTGCGACAAATATGGAAGAGAGTTTGGATGAAGGAGATATCATCCAACCTCATCATGCTGCTCTGGTGTCGACTTCGACTCCTGGTGTAGTCACAACGATCGCACCTGCATCATCACAATTGGTGATTGCTTCAACGTCAGCTACTACTCCAACGGTGGTGCCAAGACCATTTGTCCCAACAACGATGTCTACTGCCACCTCGGATTTTCATGCTGAGCTGAAGAGCATCACCGATACTCTTGCGGATCTCAAGATAAACGTGGTGCAGTTACGAGAATGGAGGAACAAAGGTGGAGGAGGAGGTCAAAGAGGTTATGACAACAATCCCAACCGAGGAAATCAAGGTAACTTTGGAGGCAACCAAGGTAACTTTGGAGGAATCACTTGTTGGACGTGTGGAGGTTCTCATTTCCAGCGAAATTGTCCTAACAACGGAGTAAGAAGTGCCGAAGTTGTCAAAATGAATGTGGGTGGAGGAAATCCATCACAAGGACGAGACAAGGGGGTGGCTACTATCGATGTCGTGCGAGATCCCATCTACGAGAAAGGAGAGAGTTCAAACTCTTCTCATGCACCGGTGGAGCTTTTATCTCAAGAAAGGAAAAGAACTCGATTTTCTGATGAACCGGTTTTCATGGAGGAGTCAACAAGTAGAAGTACTCGTTCGAGTAATGTTTCGAGTACACCAAGGGAGCCAAGAAGGAAGCTGGGGATGGCGGATTTCACCATTTCATCTTCCCAAGCGGGATATGATGTGGTTGAAGATGTGGGTGCTCAGAAAGCCAACATCACTGTTGGACAACTGATCGCACTTAATCCTAGCTTACGAAGGGAACTCAGAGGAGGACTGAGTTCTAAGAGAAGCAAGAAGAAGAAACCCAAGAGCAAGACATCAAAGTCAGTGGGAGTGGGTGTGGTGGATGTGCATGCTTCAGAGGTATGCACTAGGGCTTCAAAGATTGAAGTCCGGTTGAATGGTCACTACGTCTCTGACGTATTGGTGGATGGAGGGTCGGCTGTAAATGCCATATCGGAGAGGTTGATGAAGAAGTTGGGGATGGAACCAACTCGCTCGGCTAGCATTGTCGTGGGGATGGCTAACAAGCAACGGGTAAGACCTCTGGGTGTGTTAGAGAAGGTGGTCGTGTCTGTGATGGGAGTTCAAACATTGATGTCTTTTCAAGTGTTAAAGGACTCTAGTTATGATTTGCTCCTAGGTAGGCCTTGGTTGAGAGCTGTGCGCACCACTGATAGGTGGCACAAGGGATATTTACGGATTGGGCCTAGAGATCATAGAGTGATAGTTCCTCTCTCGGGTGTTGGAGTTGTGACTTCTGACTCTGATAGACCCACTAGTGACTACTGGGAATCTGATACGGAGGACGATCAGAGTGTCTCAGAAGTAGATACCGGAGATTCTTACGATCAAGAATCCTCGTCTGAGGACGAAGGATTTGGTCGAGATGAATCATTACATCAGCTTAGTGCTATTGACTTGTTGCCTCGACCAGCAGTGGAGAAAGATCCTGACAAAGAAGAATTGAGTGAGACAGAGATTGTGAGAAGACTCTCTACCCTGAAGTTTGGTATCAATGTCACTCAAGAGGAGAAAAGTAGATTCCTAGATATATTTCGAAAATATATCCATGTGTTTGCTTTCAGCTACAAGGATTTGAAGGAGGTGACTCTCGAGACTCATCGAATCGAATTGGAGGAGAACGTAAGACCAGTTCGACAGAAGCAGAGAAGAGTCAATCCTACAACAGCAATGATGGTCAAGGAGGAGATAGACAAGTTGAAGGAGGCGAGTTTCATCTATGAGGTGGAGAACTCAGAATGGGTTTCACCCATTGTGATTGTCAAGAAGAAGAATGGTAAGCTGCGAGTGTGCATAGACTATAAAAAGCTGAATGCAGTTACCAAGAAGGATTATTATCCTCTACCATTTATAGATGAGATTTTGGAGGAAGTTGCTGGTCATGAGTGGTACAGCTTTGGTGATGGTTATAGTGGGTATAACCAGATCAAGATAGCACAGGAGTACCAACAGTTGACTACTTTCACTACTCCTTGGGGAACATTTGCATTTCGAGTGATGCCATTCGGACTGTGTAATGCTCCGGCCACGTTTCAAAGGTTCATGAACAAGGTGTTTGAACCATTCATAGGGAAGTTTGTTGGGGATTTCATTGACGATTTCTGTGTGTACGGAAGAAAGGAGGACCACTTTGATCATGTGATCAAAGTTTTGCAGCGGTTGGAGCAAGCCAACGCTTCTCTAAATCCAGAGAAGTGCATCTTTGGCTGCGAAGAAGGTATGCTGTTAGGGCACATCATTTCCAAGAATGGGATTGCGGTAGATCCTGAGAAGGTGAAGAAGATTGTGGATCTTCCATTTCCGATCAACTTGACAAAGTTGAGGCAATTTCTTGGCATGGTTGGATATTATCGTAGGTTTGTGTTTTCCTTCTCAAACAAAGCAATAGCTTTGACTATGTACATGAAGAAGGGAGTTGATTTTGACTTGATAGTGCATGATCAGAAGGCAAAGGAAGCATTTGAGGAGCTGAAAAAGGCATTAGTGACAGCTCCTATACTTGCTAAACCTGAGTGGAGTAAAGCATTTATTCTGTATACGGATGCCTCCAATGTAGCTATCGGGTGTACATTAAGTCAGTTAGATGAAGATGGGCATGATCATCCTATAGCTTATGCTAGTAGGCAGATGGTGTCAGCGGAGAAGAATTACTCCGTGACTGAACGAGAAGGATTAGCGGTGATCTTTGGATTGAAGAAATTCCGACATTACTTGCTAGGAGGGAAATTTTCCATAGTCACAGATCACAAGGCTTTAAAGTATATCTTTAATAAGCCTAATGCCGAAGGTCGTATTGCCCGTTGGAAGATCCTTCTAACAGAATACGATTACGTGATCGAAGATAGACCAGGGAAAAAGCATGCGAATGCTGATCTTTTGTCGAGGGCTTATGATGATGAGGGAGAAGAACCGTTTGATGATTCATTTCTAGACGAGCATCTGATGACCATCACAAGCATCGAGGAGATACCGGATGAGTACAAGGAAATCTGGAGTTTCCTTGCAGATGGCTCTTTTCTAGAAGGTATGCATACCCGAGAACGTAACGCGTTGATCAAGAGATGCAAACCTTACACCATGGTGGAGGGAATTCTATTTCATCAAGGAGCAGATGGGTTACTAAGGAGAGCAGTTGGTCAGAAGGAGACGTTCAAGCTGATGCACGAGTTTCACGATGGCACTATTTGTGGAGGTCACTTTGCTGGTAAGATAACAGCTTTCAAGATTTTGGATGCGGGTTATCACTGGAGAGGGATTTTCAAGGAGTGTTTAGACTATTGCAAAACTTGCGACATATGTCAAGCATTTGCTCTGAAGTCTACTAGAACACCGCCGTTAAGATCAATTCCAATATTAGGACCATTTGAGAAGTGGGGTATTGACTTTGTAGGTCCTCTTAATAAGACACCTCGAGGCAATAGATACATTGTAGTTGCCACTGACTATTGTACCAAGTGGGTAGAGGCTAGACCTTTGAGAGAGACCAATGAAACAGAAGTCGGTAGATTCCTATGGGAGAGGATCATCACCAGATTTGGATGTCCGTTAGAGTTGGTCTCGGATAGAGGAGGAGAGTTTGTAGGGAGCATGACTACTGCTATGCTACAACACTTTTCTATCAAGCCACGAGTAACGACCTCATACAAACCAAATGCTAATGGTCTTGCGGAGAAGACCAACCTTACACTTTGTATGATGCTCGTCAAAGATGCTGGTGTTGAAACTGCGAAACATACTTGGGATAAGAGGCTACATGCCATCTTATGGGAGTACCGAACGACTACAAAGACTTCTACTGGATACTCCCCATTTCGACTGGTTTATGGAGTGGAGTCCAAGTTGCCGATCCAATTCGAATTGGATACTTTTCAAACTATTCAACGAAAGTTGAAGAGGTCGAGAGGAGAAGACGTGGTCAGATCAAGAAGGGAGCAACTCATGGAGTTGGAAGAAACCCGAGCGGTAGCAATGATCCGGATGGAACGAGCTCAGGCGTATCAAAAGAAGAGTTACGACAAACGGTTGGGCAAGAGGGAGGTAAAACCTTTTCAAGTCGGAGATTGGGTTATGTTGTATGATGCTATCAGATTCAAGAGGGCTAGGAAGAAGTTTCTTCCGAGATATTTTGGTCCTTTTGTTGTAGATAAGGTGTGGAGCAACTTCACATATGACCTTCAGGAGTTGGGAGGAAGGAGATTCGATCGGGTCAACCATGACAAGTTGAAGTTGTTTCATCGACGAAAGTTCTCTCTTCACTCCGAGGACGGAGCGAAAATTTAGTCCGGGGGTAAATGTAACGACCTATGTTACACATAGGAAGTTTGTCTATTAGTAAGGTGTTTAGTTCTAACTAAGTGTTGAGAATGTTTATTTGCTGCCAAAGTACTTTTAGGAGGTATCAAGTTAGTCATGACTAGCTAAAAGTTAGTTATGGTTAAACTTAGCTGTACTTTTGGCAGAATTCAGATATTTGCCAAAGAGTGAGCACTACTATCTTGTCATCTTGTCTAAAAGGTAGAAAGGAGGTGGAAAGTATCCCTTATCTCCTTTTTGACTTGATATTAGTGGTTGGATTAAAGTTGTGGACTTTGTGAGCATTAAAAACAAGAAGAGATTTCACATGTTTCCTTTTTAGTGGGTCCTAGTGTAGAGGGGGGGTGGAAATTCGAGATTCCTTGAGAATATTCCAGAATCCTTCTAGAAGTTGTTGACTTTGAAGGAATAAGCCCATGTGAAAAGGTAAAAAGCCCATGTGATCAATGCTTTTACCTTAAGTAATATCTTAGTAAAACCCGGTAAAAATAGTTACGGCTGAGTTACCGGAGGGTACCAAAGTAAAAACCTAGAATGTATAAATAGAGGAGTAGAGAAGAGCTCCTCATCCTTGTTTTCACATCGTCGTAATGACAACTTGAGTAATATAGAGAGTGTGGGACATTTTTAGCATGTGAGAACTTGAGAGACGTCGTTAGAATGGAGGATTTTAGTGGATGAGATTATGGAGATTTTAGTTGATAAGTTTGTGGGTGTATGAATGAGAGTGAACTTAGCATTTTTCCCTTCAAGATTCATGGTGTGCTTCCATCAAAGCCATCAGAGGTGACCCCTGAGTGAGAGACAGGCCCGACAGTTGCAGATTCTTGGATGACGATCGTGGAGGTTGAGAGATCGGGGGGTAGTTGATCGTTAGGTCCGCGGAGGGTTTACAGATCCATCTTCCTCGGTGGCGTGGCGTCTTCCGACCCACTAGACTCGTCTTCTCTCACCAAGAGCGTCTTCTGGTGAGAGCCGGGCCTCAGCTGTGGCATCAGGGTAGGAGGGGGCGTTGCTGCTGCCGCTCGGTCATCGTATTTCGAGGTCTCCTCCTTCACCTCCTGTCGCTCCGTTGGTCCATACACTGCCAGCTGATCTTTCCTAAGATCCCCCATGGCTACATACAAGTAGCAGAAGAAGGGCGTCAAGTGTCCTCCCGCCGGGGTACCCAAGTATGCTAGCTCCGTCTGTACATAGTTGTGGATGTACGCGCCCCAGTAGATTGACACTCTGTCATCCCACACTGATTCCAGGAACTCCACGTCCTGATCTCCTAAGTATCTCGTCTTCTGCGCTTTCCCCTTGAGAAAGAGATGTAGAAACAACTTCGTCAGAAGTCGCTTCTTCGGCTCCCGGTAAGACTCTATCTTCCAACCGTTCCTCCCCTGCATGTCTTCCACGAAAAGGCAGGTGGTACTCCCAGGTACATGCCATGAACTCAAGATCCTAGGCAAGATCTTCTTCTCGTACCAATATCCTTTGTTCTCGGTTGCTGGCCTGTGGAAAGCCTTGCGCCACCAATCTTCAGTCCAGGAAGACGGTCTTCCTCGAGCTACTCCTGCCTTCGCAGGTACACGGTTACAAGGAGGCAACGCTGCCCATACCTCCTCCAGAAGTCCCTGATCGGCGAGGTTCCAATCCCACAGGAAGAAGTCGAGACCCAACTCCTTGAGGAAAGGAGTGGCCTCGGCCAATTCTGCCGCTGGTAACACCAAGCCTCGCGGATGCATCGACATACCGGAAGATCTGTTGCACTAATCCACAAGCACCTACTATGAGCTGAAGGCTCAGTTCTTCCCGAGCGCCCACAATCTAGCTTCTACCTCTTAGAAGACGAAACTAGTCTTCCAGAAGACAGCTACTCCGTCTTTCGGGATTCTAACAGTACTTCCTAGATAGCTCTCGTCTTCCGAGCTATATCTAAACAATTCTATCTAAGCAAGGCCTCGCATGGATCACCCAGAAGACAACCCACCTTGCATTACATCCTACTCCCTATCAGAAGATACAAGATTCATGAAACATCAAGTGCACAACAGGTTCAGAAGATGGTTGCGGGCTCCTACGGTGACAGTGGCCTCTGGGAAGACACTCGGGACAGCTTCTGATTCGATGTCTTTCTCGGAAGACCTCCCGAAGTCAGACTTCCTTTCACTGGTCTCACCTGTCTTCGTCTTCCTACGCGCAATCTATCCTCACAACAGACTCAAGACAATTGCACTCTGTTCTTCTGACTTCTCACCTCTCATACGCACTCAGAAGAAGCTTGCTGCTCGGTGGGAAGACATGACCCTCGACCATTCTCTCCAGATTCTGCCAGCAAGTCTTCTCACGACTCTCTTCTAAGTTCGGGAAGAAGAAGGAATGGCTGCTATGGGTCGGACAGAAGAGACCCGAAATGGACCC
Organism: Asterella californica; assembly: GCA_036924285.1. NCBI lineage: Eukaryota > Viridiplantae > Streptophyta > Marchantiopsida > Marchantiales > Aytoniaceae > Asterella > Asterella californica. The sequence goes on along the minus strand of JAYKYS010000011.1, from coordinate 20,751,771 downwards.
TCACGTCTTCTCGCTCATTTTGCCAGCCTTCCAGTCTTCTAGTCTCTCTAGGAAGATGTGGAGTTGAGAAGCTTGGAAGATCAGGAGGTGCATGCCTAGTTCCCGTCTTCCGAGTTCTCGAAGTAACAACACAACTCACCACACCACTCAGGATTCGTACCAAGCCTCTCTGAACACCAAAGCAAAGCAAATCCACTCTTGATACGAATTGTGTTCAGTCGACTTCCGAAGACAGTCTTCCGAAGACAGCCAAGTTCAAGAAGCGTCTTTCGAAGATGTTCCCATCGTCTGAAGTGTCTTCTGTTCCAGGTTTCGAGGGTAGAGAGGTAGTAGGGTAGGGAAATTACTGGCTGGGATCGTCAATTTGGGAACGAGGTGTAAGGAAGCTCGAATTGAACTGTGGGAAGAAGTAGGTAAATGTCTGGTGGAAATTGGGCAGCGCTTCCGTGCCCAATGTCTCAATAGAAAGAATGGAGGTGGGATAATTGATCAGGCTGCCTGCACACAACGAGGGAAGCGCGGGGAATACCAGACAAAGGCGAGAAGAAGTGGGAAGGAGAAAGAACGTGGGGAAGAACCTCTACAGTCTTCGTCTGCTCCCCGAGTTGCCTTCGACCTCCGTACGCTTCTGACTCTCGTCCGAGCTCCAATGCGGCTCCTCATGACTGCGTCTGCTGTCAACTTCTGGCTACGCCTCGATTCCACCTTCGATTCTACTTGCTACTCTCCAATGTCAGCTTCTGGGGAGCTCACAGAAACGCCTTCACTTTCTGCCGTTTGTGCTCCAGCAATTCGATCTCGTCCTTCGCCTAGCTGCCAACTGATTCTCTCCTACCTCGATGTCCTCACTCGATTCCTCTCTCAAAGCTAACTCGCGAAGCTCACTCTCTCAAATCGATCTTCTCAAGCGCTGGGCTGCGGGAAGTTGGAATGTGCCTAATGTGCTTCCTGCGCATCTTCCCCGCAGATTAGGGGTTTTTGACCTTAGGTGTCTTCCCCGACCTACCTACCTATTCGGTGCACCCCAGTCGGTACATCTACTGTCTTACCCAAAAACTCGTGGTCAGGCCTTCGCGGTCGCTGTCTTCCAGAAGACAGGTGTCTTCCGTCGTCTTCTCATCTTCCGCCGTCTTCCCGTCTTCTGAATACGCAACTGAGAAGACGCTCTTCCGAAGACGGTCGTCTTCCGAAGAAGTCAACTTCTTATTACGAACAGCTCTTAAGATCATCTTCCTGTTAAGGGAGACGTAACCTTAAGTAACAACGCTTCTTCAGTTATACAAACAAGTTATTATTCTTAAAATTTTCAAAAATTCGTGCATCCTCTGATTTGTGGGCACCACACTACAGCTGATGTGTTCACGAGGACGCTTCAGAATTGAGAGGGGGAGTATGTGAAGCCTTGGATTTCCAGTTTGCTAGAAAATTTTTGTTTTTGTTAGACAAAACAGTAGATAAGTTAGTTTAAATGATAGAGAAGATAAGTTTAGTGTAGTATAGAACTTTCTTAGCCGAAGGATGATGCTGAACCAGAATACTGAACCTGTGAAGTGTATTTCTTTGGATTAATAATCTAGCTACATTCTCCAGACGAAGAGCTTTCCAGGGATACCTCACTTGTTGGGAACGGACATCGGACGACGAAGTTATGACTCAAAGAAGAAGAAGGATCAAAACAGGAAAGAAGCAGTCCTTCGCGGTCAGAACCTTACACGTGAGGAGGCGAGAAGTAGAAAACTATAAGAAGGGTAAAAAGGTAAATCATTTTACTTTTTCCGCTCGCGACTTCACTGTAGCGCTCCGCATCGGTCGATCGAAAGTGGACGAAGACAGACATCGGCGAAGAGTCTCTTCTAGGGTTTGGGCAGCGGAAGGCGAGTTCAATTTGGCGAAGTCAGAAGTTGTCGATTAAGTGACGAGTGAGGAGTGTTGTGGTCGCAAGCAGGCGAAGGAACTCTGAACTTCGGCGAAGATGAGAGGAATGCAGACAGCAAAGAAGCCGAAGTTGAAGACCATTGCGACAAAGTGGTCGGACTTCAGTCTGTATCGAGAACGACTCGAAGAGATGGGGATGGCGTTCCTACTCGAAAACTGGGGAGTGATCTCTTCAGAGCTGTTACAGGAGATACTCATTTGTAAGGGATACCTCTCTGAAGACCTTCGGGCGAGCCGAACAACAGGACTTTGAATCATTGGAATTACGCCCTGGGAATCAATGATTCAGGAAAGCCAGACGACTTGATGTACGATAGCACCTGCAAGCCGTCTTCGGACGAAGTGGTGAAGTACGAAGAACTTTTCTCAACATCGCCGATAGGATCGAATGGGTTCAAGATGCACAGTTATATCGATCCTTTCAAGAGGGATGTCGCGATCGCCCTCAACACTATCTTCAAACCGCAACGTACTTCTTATCTGGCCAATTGGCAGATTAATTTCATCGAGAAGATCTTCGAAGGAAGGAAAGCGTATTGGGCGAAGATCTTCCATGACCATGTTCAGAAGATGTATGCCAACTTTGAGGATGGTGGATCTATCTACTTCGCAGCGTTTGCAGTGTTCTTCTATCGAGGAATGAAATTGTTATCTCCAGAAGAAGAGGAGAAGTTCGACCGAAGAACGATATCGGAAGATGAGCGTGTGATGGAGCCAACTCCTCAAAGAGAAGAAATGGCAACTCCGGTAACTTCGGCGGGACCTAGTACTCGGGCGAAGAGGAAGATGACGGAGGCGGGGACTTCAGGAAGAGCGACTTCTCGACAGAAGAAGAAGACGAAAAGGACAACTACGACTTCAGACGAAGGAGCCGAAGATGTGCAGACTGCGGAACGATCGTCTTCAATGGAGATTTTAAGAGAGACGGGTCCAAGAGCGAGTCAGCCGAGTAGGGACCAGGGAGAGTTTGTGATATGAAGAGTACCTTCGGGTGCTACACTTCGGGAACCTCCTTCGGAAGCCCCTCGACCTTCATCCTGTCCCAATGATGCTACGACTTCGGCATCAAAAGATCCAAGCATAGGGAAGGAGTTGCAGATGTTCGACAAGATGCTGGAGTTTCTAAGCGGCACGGCACTACCTATTTTGGCAGAGTTGGACATGCAGCGTCAGGAATATGAAAATGAGACGAAGTTACCTTTATCCCTTAGTGATCTTCTCAGTGCAGTACACTTCGGACGACAGGGATGGCTTACGGAGAAGGACAAGCTAATGAAGAAGATCGATGACTCTTCGGCCGAGATTGCGAAGTTGACTGCGGAGCGAGACACCTTGGTGGTTGCTAGATCGAAGGACCAGGTGAATGCTTCGAAGGAGATACAGAATTGGTAGGCGAAGCTCAACCTGATGATTGTGCGCTTTCATGACATGAGATCAGAGAGGGACGCTGTTCTGGAGCAGTTGGCTACCAAAGATGAAGAGCTAGCCAAGGCAGAGAAAGCGAAGGAGATTGTTGAAGTGAAGACCGAAGAGCTTCGGGCGAAGGTGGATGAGATCACGACGACATACTTCGCCACCGAACTTAACGGGACAGAGCTAGAGCTTCTCCAGCGACTTCGGGCAGAGTTAACGATAGCGCCAGATCCTTCGGCGAAGAGTAGGATAGTTAGGCTAGGGGAGAGAATCATACGAGATTTGAAGGAGGTAAAATCTTAGGAACGCCATCCCCATCTCTTCCCTAGCATCCGTCATCTTAGGGCGAAGGGCTATATAAGCGATGCGACTCTCTGTCATTTCACCTTTTCCATGTTTTCAGTTTTTGTTTCTTAATTTTTGATTGCGCAAGATTGCGGAGTGAGAGTGTGAGAAAAGTGGGCGAAGGCGATTTACCTACGAAGGACGTAGTTTGCTGTCGCAGGTGTAAATCTGATTGATGCAGATGAGCGAAGTTATCCTTCGGCGAAGATAACCTTCGGACTATTTGAGCGAAGAACATTTCGAAAATCTGAGAACATATTAGTTACTGTGAAGTGAAAGAGTATAAGTTAAATTGTAAGAAGAGTTCGGATGATGGTGGCTTCGTCTTAAGTCTGCCTTCTTCAAATAAGTGAGGATTTAGTTGGAAGAACACTTCTTAGGAAGAGTAGGGGCTTATTCTTTGAACCTTGATGTGAAGTCTGTATTCTTCTGTCTTTTCAGAAGAACACTAGTAACGTTTCAGCAGTATTTTGCTATCTCATTTGCTCACACATCTGTCTTCTCGAATCTTCTATTTGTGTTGTTGGAAGAGTCCCTGATCAAAGAACTATTTCATTGTTGTTTTTATTCGATTTATCAGGTTTTGCTTGGATTTGGTTTCTTATCAGACTTAAACTCTCATCCGGATATTATTCCATTCTGTGAGAATAACAGAAAACTATCTGAATTATCATTGTGACGTTGTAGTACTGTGTTTTGTGTAATTGTTAACTATATCTTCGTGGGAACGATCCTCAATTTACTATTTCCGATACTTTGTGTTTCTCTGGATTGTTACAGAAGAAACAAGGGTTGCTTCATCCTCTGCCGATTCCAACCAGACCTTGGGAAAGCATTAGCATGGACTTCATTACCTCTCTGCCTGCATCGAATAGATACAACGCGATTTTTGTGATAGTTGATCGGTTTAGCAAACTAGCGAAGTTTACTTCGACCTTGGACACTGCAACAGCGTTCACGACTTCTCGGTTGTTCCTAGATACTTGGTGACATTCACATGGATTACCTCAGAGTATTATTTCAGATAGAGACTCTAAGTTCACAAGTGTCTTTTGGAAACACTTGTTCCAAAAATTGAGGACTAAGTTAAAATTTAGTACTGCCTTTCATCCAGAAACAGATAGGCAAACGAAACGAGTTAACTCGGTTCTAAATCAATTATTGAGGAATTACGTGAGCGCGGACCAAAGTGATTGGGCGGAGTGGCTCAGTCTTGCAGAATAGCGCTACAATTCCACGAAGCATTCAGCAACCGGTGAATCGCCCTTCTTGCTGACTTACGGACGTGAGCCATGTGGTGCCCACAAATTACAAGATTCACGAATTTTTGTAAAATTTAAGATTAATAATTTGTTTGTATAACTGAAGAAGCGTTGTTACTTAAGATTTCTACTTCCTTAGAGGGAAGATGATCTTATGAGCTTTTTAATAAGAAGTTGACTTCTTCGGAAGACGATCGTCTTCCGGGAAGCGTCTTCTCAGTTGCGTCTTTGGAAGACGAGAAGACGGCGGAAGATGAGAAGACGGCGGAAGACACCTGTCTTCTAGAAGACAGCGACCGCGAAGACCTGACCACGAGTTTTTGGGTAAAACAGTAGGTGTACCTACTGAGTAACACACAGGTGGTAGGTAGATCGAAGAAGACACCTAAGGTCGAAACCCCTAATCTGCGGGGAAGATGCGCAGGAAGCGCATTAGCGCATTCCAACTTCCCGTAGCACAGTGCGCTTGAGAAGATCGATTGGCGAGAGTGAACTTCGCAAGTGAGCTTTGAGAGAGGAATCGAGTGAAGACATCGAGGTAGGAGAGAACTAGTTGGCAGCTAGGCGAAGAGTGAGAGCGAATTGCTGGAGCGCAGAAGGCAGAAAGCAAAAGGCATTTTCTGTGAGCTCCCGAGAAGCTGACATTGGAGAGTAGCAAGTAGAATCGAAGGTGGAATCGAGGCGTGGCCAGAAATTGACAGCAAGCGCAGTCGTGTGGAGTCGCATTGGAGTTAAGACCAGAGCCAGAAGCGCGCGGAGGTCGAAGGCAACTCGGGAAGCAGAAGAAGACTGTAGAGGTTCTTCCTCACGTTCTTTCCCCTTCCCACTTCTTCTTGTTCTTGTCTGTGATTCCCCGCGCTTCCCTGGTTGTGTGCAGGCAGCCTGATCGATTACCCCCACCCCCATTCTTTTTGTTGTGACATTGGGTGCGGAAGCGCTGCCCAATTTCTGTCAGACATTTGCCTACTTCTTCCCAAAGTTCAATTCGAGCTTCCCTACACCTCGTTCCCAAATTGACGATCCCAGCCATCAATTTCCTTACCCTACTACCTCCCTACCCTCGAAACCTGGAACAGAAGACACTTCGGAAGATGGAAACATCTTCGAAAGATGCTTCTTGAACTTGACTGTCTTCGGAAGACTGTCTTCGGAAGTCGACTGTACACAATTCGTATCAAGAGTGGATTTGCTTTGCTTTGGTGTTCAGAGAGGCTTGGTACGAATCCCGAGTGGTGTGATGAGTTGTTTTGTTATTTCGAGAACTCGGAAGACGAGAACTAGGCCTGTGCCTCCCGATCTTCCAAGCTTCTCAACTCCACATCTTCCTAGAGAGACTAGAAGACTGAAAGGCTGGTAAAATGAGCGAGAAGACGTGAGGGTCCATTTCGGGTCTCTTCTGTCCGACCCATAGCAACCATTCCTTCTTCTTCCTAAACTTAGAAGAGAGTCGTGAGAAGACTTGCTGGCAGAATCTGAAGAGAATGGTTGAGGGTCATGTCTTCCCACCGAGCAGTAAGCTTCTTCTGAGTGCGTATGAGAGGTGAGAAGTCAGAAGAACAGAGTGCAATTGTCTTGAGTCTGTTGTGAGGATAGATTACGCGTAGGAAGACGAAGACAGGTGAGACCAGTGAAGGGAAGTCTGACTTCAGGAGGTCTTCCAAGAAAGACATCGAATCGGAAGCTGTCTCGAGTGTCTTCCCAGAGGCCACTGTCACCGCAGGAGCCCACAACCATCTTCCAGACTTGTTGTGCACTTGATGTTTCACGAATCTTGTATCTTCTGATAGGAAGTAGGATGTAATGCAAGGTGGGTTGTCTTCTGGGTGATCCATGCGAGGCCTTGCTTAGGTAGGATTGTTTAGATATAGCTCGGAAGACGAGAGCTATCTAGGAAGTACTGTTAGAATCCCGGAAGACGGAGTAGCTGTCTTCTGGAAGACTAGTTTCGTCTTCTGAGAAGTAGAAGCTAAACTGTGGGCACTTGGGAAGAACTGAGCCTTCTGCTCATAGTGAGTGCTTGTGGCTTAGTGCAACAGATTTTCCAGCATGACGATGCATCCGCGAGGCTTGGTGTTACCAGCGGCAGAATTGGCCGAGGCCACTCCTTTCCTCAAGGAGTTGGGTCTCGACTTCTTCTTGTGGGATTGGAACCTCGCAGATCAGGGCCTTCTGGAGGAGGTGTGGGCAGCGTTGCCATCTCATAATCGTGTACCTGCGAAGGCAGGAGTAGCTCGAGGAAGACCATCTTCCTGGACTGAATATTGGTGGCGCAAGGCTTTCCACAGGCCAGAATCCGAGAACAGAGGATATTGGTTCGAGAAGAAGATCTTGCCTCGGATCGTGAGTTCATGGCATGTACCTGGGAGTACCACCTGCCTTTTCGTGGAAGACAGGCAGGGGAGGAACGGTTGGAAGATAGAGTCTTACCGGGAGCCGAAGAAACGACTTCTGGCGAAGTTGTTTCTGCACCTCTTTCCCAAGGGGAAAGCGCAGAAGACAAGGTACTTAGGAGATCACGTAGTGGACTTCCTGGAATCAGTGTGGGATGACAGAGTGTCAATCTACTGGGGCGCGTACATCCACAACTATGTACAGACGGAGCTAGCATACTTGGGTACCCCGGCGGAGGACACTTGACGCCCTTCTTCTGCTACTTGTATGTAGCCATGGGGGATCTTAGGGAAGATCAGCTGGCAGTGTATGGGCCAACGGAGCGACAGGAGGTGAAGGAGGAGACCTCGGAAGACGATGACCGAGCGGCAGCAGCAACGCTGTCGTGTCGTGGACCGGCTCCTACTTGAAATTCAAACTTCGATGCTTGTCGCTCCAAAGACACTCATGAGAAGACAAGCTAGGCCCCAGCTTACGGGTTTTTGGCACCACTTCGGATCTTCGTCTTATCGCACCAGTGGATAGAGTTCCTTGTCAGCTTTCCAGAGGCACTTCATCTACTTCGTTTGGACGCCTAGTGGAAAAGTTACAAGACTCGAAAGATGGAGAAAACAAGCTAGGCCCTAGCTTACGGGCTTTTGACGCAACTTCGGATCTTCACTTTCATCACATAGATGGGTAGAGCTCGTTGGCAGCTTTCCATGGGCATCTTGTTTACTTCGTTTGGACATCCAGAGAAAAAGTTATGCGATTCGAAAGAAGGTAAAATCAAGCTAGGCCCCTAGTTACTTGCTGACTGGATATTTAGGGTTCCAGGCATTATATCAAAGACGCAAGGGGCCTGCTTCTTATTATTGAGAGTTGAACTTCGTACGTACAGACTGTTGCAAGGGGGCTGCTTAAGGGGCTTGCTTGTTCCTGCGACCTATCGGTGGATGTTTTGGAGAATTGGGAAGTCCAATACACGCGCGCAAGGTGTCATCGGGTTCAGATCTGTGCAGGCTACGCACAGGTTAAGACGGTTCTTGAAGAGACGGATCGGGGGTTGTGTTCTGGGGGAAATTGAGACGCAGGAAGCAGATTTGGAGTTTTCAGTTATCTGTGAAGGAGAGTTGGACCGTTCGGGCCGTTCCGGAGTCCAAACTTGCTGTCCTTGGATCCATCGGGATCAGAACAACGAGTTCTTCAGGAAGTTGAAGACGATACAAAGTTTTATCGGGCGGTTTGAGAGTTGTGAGAGAAATTGGCTCGCATGGAAGCGCTTGCGTCAGGGTTTCATCGCCTGCGACCTGAGATTGGATTGTTCTTCGCGATCGGTGAGCCAAGCTCTTCGTTCTTGGTGCCTACGCGATCAGGGAGTCCTCATGTACGCATAGGAGAAGACTGTAAGTGAATTGGATTGTTGGTTTGGGTGTGGTGGGCAAATTTGAGCCGCATGGAGCTGATTTACGTCAGTTTTTTGTAGCCTGCGACCAAATTTCTCGAGTAGTTTTGCAAGGGGAACTCCAAACGGCTTGTTTGGAGTCTTGTTGGGTTCAGGATAGCCAGATCTACCTACCAGCGAAGACGGATATCAGTTTAGACGATCCGTTTGTGCGGTGTGAGCGGTTTTAAGCCACAGGGAGGAGTTTTAGAAGATTCGATCACCTGCGACCGAAAATTGGCGATATCTCGACTATCGGGAGTCGGATCTGAAGGTTTCTTGGGCCAACGGAGTCAGGGAAGGAGACCATATCAACATTTGAAGATCGTTTGGCGAAAGGAGAAAGTTCCCAGATAGGTCTTTTTCGGTTCCTTCGCTACAGGTTTCGTCCTTTTGAGTTCGTTAAGAACTTAGTTGGTTGTGTATGGCTTGTAGTAGCTAGCTTTAGCCAAGAGCTAGTGTGTGGATGTGGTTTGGACATGGGTTTGGATCGCGTGATACTGTTGTGGCTCTGGTTGTTAGCAAAGAGAAGTTTCTCTTGCTTTGAGCTACGCTTTGGCGATTTCAGGCTAGGGTTGCGATTCAGGGGTTTGTTTTAGGGCTTCTGAAGTAGGTTACAGACCGCTCTGGTCTGTTCCTCAGTTTTGTGCTGTTAGGAGAAAGAATCGACAGTGTACATACTTTCAGAGTGGTATATATCGCAACATTCCTTTTTGTGGTTGTTCTTCTCTGTCTTGTCTCTATTTGGCACACAACATCTCCACAGCCAGGAACCTCGCGTTTTCCTGGACATCCTTCACGCACAAAATATCCGACACGATACGGTGGTGAACTCGACGTGAAAGTCTGGGGTGGAGATTTCTTCTGTGTGTGAACTTTGAAGAAGAGATTGGCAGTCATGAGTGGGGATGGGAAAGGTGATGGAGATGAAGCTAGTGGTTCAAGTGGGTTACCGAAGGTGCAGTTGGATCCGGCGACTGCATCGATGTTCCAAGCTTTCACTATGTTCTTACGGCAGCAACAGTCTGATGAGCGGAAGGAAGCTTTGGCAACAAAGGCGCTACAAGCGGTGGTCAGCAAGATTGACCAGTTTGATGGAAGAGATGTCTCAAGGTATCTGAGACATTATGTGAAGGAGATGGAGCTAAACCGGGTCTCAGAAGATGAGATGATTGAGACGTTTGAGTTGGCAGCAGCTCCAGAGATTAGGGATCATGTAAAAATGCTAACGAAGCATTTTAACAAGGATTGGGAGACTTTTGCTCGTGCCTTGATGGATGAGTACTTCTTGGAGGACTCTGATCGAGTCACCAAGAAGTCATTCTTGGAGTGGGTTGAGCAACCAAGGAAGGGTTTACAAGCTACTGAGTTGCTCAGAGAGTTTGAGAAGCAATTTTCACGGCCCAGGATGGAGAAGTTGACGTTGCAGTCCAACAAGACAGAGCTATTTCTTCGGGCTGCAAATGAGAAGTTGCAGGAGAAGCTAGAGGTACTTCTGGAAGACCGGGAGGAGGACGATGGATTGACCAGCAGCTGGAAGAAGGTTGAAGAAGCTGTTGGTCTGCTTACCAAGAGGGAGCGGAGACGAGAGAAAGTTCCTGTTAGGAGACTGGCACCAACACCTACAGCTGTAACACCGGTTCCTGTAGTCCGACCAGTTCCTGTTGCTAGACAAGTAGTACCAGTTGCTCCAGCTGTTCCTGTTGTTCCAGTTGTTCAGGCACCCATGGTATCTCCGAAGAAGGATGACTCAAACCTTGAGGAGATATTGCGTGGAATGCGAGATCTGCAGATCAAGCTCACCAAATTGGAAGAGAAGGGATCTACAAGCGAGGTAAGACCGGTTGAGAAGCAAGGCTGGATCCAGCGGTGTATCTGGTGCGATGGTACTGATCATCCGCGTAGAGATTGCAAGGAGTTCACAGATATTCTGCAGCAAGGAGTGATCTTCTGGAAGGATGGGAAGGTAGCGTTGAGGGATACTGGTGCACTTCTTCAAACCAACTTTGGTAGAGGAGGGATGAAGAAGTTGGTTGAGGACCACCTATCAGCGCAAGCAGTCACAATCGTGGAAGCTGGAACTTATGGCACAAGGGTAGAGGATCAGGCTGAGAGGAGTTTCAACAAGGAGGTTGAGCCAAGTGGATTGTGGTCATCCGCCATCTCCATGAAACAGAAAGGGAAGATGGCGCGTGAAACATTGATGAGGACAGCTGCTACGATCAGAAGGGATACTGGATGGGAAGATCCGATAGAAGCTCTATCAGTGCATGCGTGCATCGCCAAGAACCAACACGAAGCGTTGTTGGAAGAGAAGAGAAGGCGAGATTCAGAGGATGCAGTGGAAGGAACTTCTTCCAAGAGACAGACTCGAGGGGAGAAGGTTCGCCAAGAGCTTCGGGATGTAGGAGCTCAAGACCTACCGATGGACGATGCTCCTTCTTCATCGAAGGAGAAATCTCAGAAGGAGAAGGATAAGCCGGCTGCGTACAAGCTACAGTCGGATATCGAGGCTTCAACAGACTTGAAGGGAGTCTTGGAAGATCGCATTCTGAATGCGAAGGTGGAGTTTACTTTGAGAGAAGTGTTAGGCATCGCCAAGCGTGAGTTTCATGATGTCATCATCGACGTCATCAAACGGAAACGACAAATTACGGGTGAGACTGGTTTATCACATGCTTTGGACACTAGGATGTCAATGGATGAGGAGAGAGAGCTTGCAAGGTGCAGTGTCTATTCTCCAGAGGAAGAAAGAGATCGAAGGCGCAGGGTGCATTTCGAGGATGAAGAGGAGGATGGGAAGCGGAGCTCAAGTCATTACAGCCACAGTCACTGAGCTCGAGCTACGACAGAGACGTTGGTGAGGATCGAGGACTTGGATGAGCCGGTGGTTGCTCTGATCGATCATGGATCAGAAATCAACATCATGTCGAAGGAGCTGTACAAGAGGAAGAAGTGGCCGATCGACACAGAGCATGGATGGGTCATAAGAGCAGCCAACAACACGAGAGGAGACTTGTATGGAGCTTGTCCAGACATCAGAGTGCGCGTAGGTGATGTTGCTATTGAGCAAAACTTCTTTGTTCAGGAAGCAACATCATACCCACTCATTCTGGGTCAACCTTTCATCATAGCAACCCGGATGGAGACAAAGGTACTGGACGACGGATCTACGTATGCTAGGATCCGAAGTCAAGATGGGAAGAGAGCGGTACAGTTCCTGACTGTACCGTCCAACCACGAGCGCAACCGAGATCGTTTGAGAGAGAAGCCGCTTCCAAGGGTGAGTGAAGAGTTCAAGGATTTTCGTTGAGTACCACTATAGAGCGGGATTGTGGTGGTGCGCAAGAGAAGGTACTCTCGCTTGATGGAGATAGTGCCTTTTATACAGGGTTTATTGGATTTTCAGAGTGTGGGATTGCTGTCTACAAGAAGATAGAAGAGCTGAGAAGAAAAGAACAAAAACATTTGCGTGGTGTTGAGTTGATGTTGAAAGAGTTTGGTGAGCTAGAAGGGGATGAATGGATTTCTGGTGTTTATGAAGAGGATGGGTTGGAAGATCCCTTGCGAGAGATCATGTCTATTGGATGGGAGGATATGGATAAGGTCGTGCAGATTCATTCAAGGGAGGTCTATTCGGTGATCGAATCATTCCGTGCGCCGGAGGTTCGAGTTGAGACAAGGTACAAGACAGTGGATAGGAAAGTAAAGCCAGTTGCTGGTCCTTTGCCGGAAGACACCAACCAACAGATGGATCGAGCTTCAAAGGAGAAGAGTTTGAGAGATCCTGCAATGATAGGACACAAGTTCACGGAGAAGACCCTTGAAGAGCTGAAGATTGGATCTGATGGGTCTCTTCTACCAGAAGAGAGGATGTGCTTCAAGGAGATGCTTTCAAGACATGGGAAAGCATTTGCTTTTGAGCCACTTGAGATTGGATGTGTAGATCCGTACGTTGTTACCCCGATGGTTATCTTCACGGTACCGCATGTGCCATGGAACCTGAGACCAATTCCAGTACCGCGGGCTCACTTGCCCAAACTAGTGGAGTTGCTGAAGGAGAAGATGCGGATGAAGATCTTGGAGCCGTCGTTTGCACCATATTCAAGCAGATGGTTTACAGTACCAAAGAAGAATGGGTCGCTGCGGTTCATCCAAGACATGCAGCCAGTGAACGCAGTAACAATCAGAAATGCTGGGGTGGGACCGATTGTGGATGAGTTTGCAGAAGCGTTTGCAGGAAGAGCGATTTACTCAATGGGAGATCTTTACTCGGGGTATGATCAGTTTCAACTAGCGGAGGAGAGCAGAAGCTTCACGACAATGAGGACACCTTTGGGGTTGGTTAGGATGTGTATCTTACCACAGGGAGCTACCAACTCGGTAGCACACATGATGAACGGGATGAATCGAGTTCTAAGGGACTTCATCCCCAAAAAGACGATGCCGTTCTTGGATGACATCCCCATCAAAGGATGTGTGGAAGATGAGAAGGATGAAGCATTAGATCAGAGGGGGTGTCGGCGATACGTCACTGATCACATCGCAGACTGTGAGAAGATCTTATCTCGACTTGAGGAAGTTCATCTTACGCTGTCAGGTGCGAAGTCTACATTTGGAGTTAGAGAGGTTTTGATCGTTGGTCATTTGTGTGGATCGTTTGGTCGGAAGCCAGATCCGAACAAGGTGGATGCGATTGGAAGGATGAAGGAGGTTTGCAACTCGCTGACAGAAGTAAGAAGATTTTTGGGTGTTTGTGTATTCTACCACATTTGGATTCCTCGTTATGCGCATGTGGCGGATCCGTTGTATGGATTGTTGCGTAAGGGTCATAAATTCAGATGGGAAGAAGAGCATACTGATGCGGTAAGGAAGCTGAAGTCTTTACTATCATCTCCTCCAGTTCTGGGAAGGATTGATTACAAGGGTGCTAGGCCGGTGGTTCTTACTGTGGATACAAGTCCAGTTGCAATTGGATGGGCAGTCGGACAGGATGATGAGGATGGAGACAGGTTTGCGGTTAGGTTCGGAGCGAAGGTGTTAAGTGCTCGACAACGTGCTTACCCGCAAGTGAAGAGAGAATTGTGGGGTATTGTTTCAGCTATGAAAACTGAGAAAGAGTATTTGATTGGAGCAGTAGTGGTGGTTGAAACTGATTGCTTGCCGTTGTTAGGGATGATCATGAATTGTTCAACTCCTGATATTGCGATGTTACGATGGATCGCATATATCAAGTCGTTGAACCCGGAGTTTAGACATATGGCAGGGAAGGATAATCTGATGGCGGATATGTTATCTCGGGCTCGATATGATGGGGAAGATGAGATGGTAGAAGACATTGACGACGTGGGTACAGAGTTCTATTCGATTGCACAGACAGGAAGAGAAGATGAGTTATTTGTTGAAGGGTTGTATGATGGTGATTTGCTTGATATCGGAAGGTACCTTAGTACGATGGTTAAGCAGACAGGTTGGACGGATGAGAGGTTTCGGAGAGTTCGAAGGAAGGCCTACAACTTCATGTTGCAGGATGGGTTTCTTTGGAAGCGACCGAAGCAGAAAGGTGGGGTACCGCTACGGGTGATTTGCAACAAGGAAGATCAGCAGAAGTTGCTCAAGGCGTTCCATGAGAGTCTTTGGGCTGGACATCGAGGGATTTGGGCCACTTTTACAAAGATGAAAGAGCGGTATTGGTGGAAAAACATGTACAAGGATGTTGTGTCTTTTGTGGAGTCTTGTTTGACATGTCAGATGTATTCGAACATCCGACATCGTGACGGATTACACCCGACTTATCCGTTGGCAATCCACTTCAAGTGGGTGGTAGACTTGGTGATTATGCCGGTTGGATTGTGGCAGATGAGATACTTGGTACTTGCTAGAGAAGATCTTTCAAATCAAGTCGAGGGTAGGGCGCTTCGGACGAAGACAACTGAAGGGGTATGTAGATTTCTCTTGGAAGAGGTTGTTTGTCGGTATGGATGTGTGGGAAAGATCACTGCAGATCGGGGAGAGCTAGATGCACATGAGGCTCGTGAATTCTTTGCAAGGTGTGGGGTCAAGTTGTCACTGACAACTGCTTACAACCCCGAAGGGAATGCCAAGAGTGAACGTGGTCATCCACCCATTGTAAAGGCTTTGGTGAAGGCTTGCAACGGAAGGGTGCGCGAGTGGCCTCGACTCTTACCATTTGCGTTATGGGCAGATAGAACGACGCACAGCTCGGTGACAGGTTACATGCCGGTGGAACTCATCACAGGTCAGAAGCCTATCATGCCGATTGAAGAACACGTTCTGACATGGAGTGTGTTACCTTGGGAGGACAATTTGACTAGAGAAGAGCTTTTTGTTATTCGAATTAGGCAGTTAGAGAGAAGACCAGAGGATATCCAAATTGCTTTGGATAGGCTGCGAGAAGCACGGTTGAAGAACAAGGTCAGATTTGATCAGCGACATCGTTTGAGACCCAGGGAAATCAAGGAAGGTGATTGGGTGTTAGTCTATGACAACAGTCTAGACAACCAGCATAGTGCACTCCGGAAGTTTTCTAGAAGATGGTTTGGTCCGTATGTGGTAAAGAAGGTTCATGACAACGCAACTTACGCCCTGCAAGAGTTGGATGGGACGAGCTTGAAGATATCAGTGGCAGGTAAACGTGTCAAGATTTTCAAAAAGAGAGATGAGGAGGTCGATCTAGCAGATATCTTGACGGAGTTTCAGTTTGAGGATGAGGATTATGTAGAAGATCTTGAAGGTGAGGTTGGTTACGATGGGAAGTAGGACGATAAGCCGGTCCACTCCTTGGTTGGTATCTCTGGTGCATACCGGAGGATGCACAAGTTCAGAGGGAGTGGATGTCGTGTCGTGGACCGGCTCCTACTTGAAATTCAAACTTCGATGCTTGTCGCTCCAAAGACACTCATGAGAAGACAAGCTAGGCCCCAGCTTACGGGTTTTTGGCACCACTTCGGATCTTCGTCTTATCGCACCAGTGGATAGAGTTCCTTGTCAGCTTTCCAGAGGCACTTCATCTACTTCGTTTGGACGCCTAGTGGAAAAGTTACAAGACTCGAAAGATGGAGAAAACAAGCTAGGCCCTAGCTTACAGGCTTTTGACGCAACTTCGGATCTTCACTTTCATCACATAGATGGGTAGAGCTCGTTGGCAGCTTTCCATGGGCATCTTGTTTACTTCGTTTGGACATCCAGAGAAAAAGGTAAAATCAAGCTAGGCCCCTAGTTACTTGCTGACTGGATATTTAGGGTTCCAGGCGTTATATCAAAGACGCAAGGGGCCTGCTTCTTATTATTGAGAGTTGAACTTCGTACGTACAGACTGTTGCAAGGGGGCTGCTTAAGGGGCTTGCTTGTTCCTGCGACCTATCGATGGATGTTTTGGAGAATTGGGAAGTCCAATACACGCACGCAAGGTGTCATTGGGTTCAGATCTGTGCAGGCTACGCACATGTTAAGACGGTTCTTGAAGAGACGGATCGGGGGTTGTGTTCTGGGGGAAATTGAGACGCAGGAAGCAGATTTGGAGTTTTCAGTTATCTGTGAAGGAGAGTTGGACCGTTCGGGCCGTTCCGGAGTCCAAACTTGCTGTCCTTGGATCCATCGGGATCAGAACAACGAGTTCTTCAGGAAATTGAAGACGATACAAAGTTTTATCGGGCGGTTTGAGAGTTGTGAGAGAAATTGGCTCGCAGGGAAGCGCTTGCGTCAGGGTTTCATCGCCTGCGACCTGAGATTGGATTGTTCTTCGCGATCGGTGAGCCAAGCTCTTCGTTCTTGGTGCCTACGCGATCAGGCAGTCCTCATGTACGCATAAGAGAAGACTGTAAGTGAATTGGATTGTTGGTTTGGGTGTGGTGGGCAAATTTGAGTCGCAGGGAGCCGATTTACGTCAGTTTTTTGTAGCCTGCGACCAAATTTCTCGAGTAGTTTTGCAAGGGGAACTCCAAACGGCTTGTTTGGAGTCTTGTTGGGTTCAGGGTAGCCAGATCTACCTACCAGCGAAGACTGATATCAGTTTAGACGATCCGTTTGTGCGGTGTGAGCGGTTTTAAGCCGCAGGGAGGAGTTTTAGAAGATTCGGTCACATGCGACCGAAAATTGGCGATATCTCGACTATCGGGAGTCGGATCTGAAGGTTTCTTGGGCCAATGGAGTCAGGGAAGGAGACCCTATCAACATTTGAAGATCGTTTGGCGAAAGGAGAAAGTTCCCAGATAGGTCTTTTTCGGTTCCTTCGCTACAGGTTTCGTCCTTTTGAGTTCGTTAAAAACTTAGTTGGTTGTGTATGGCTTGTAGTAGCTAGCTTTAGCCAAGAGCTAGTGTGTGGATGTGGTTTGGACTTGGGTTTGGATCGCGTGATACTGTTGTGGCTCTAGTTGTTAGCAAAGAGAAGTTTCTCTTGCTTTGAGCTACGCTTTGGCGATTTCAGGCTAGGGTTGCGATTCAGGGGTTTGTTTTAGGGCTTCTGAAGTAGGTTATAGACCGCTCTGGTCTGTTCCTCAGTTTTGTGCTGTTAGGAGAAAGAATCGGCAGTGTACATACTTTCAGAGTGGTATATATCGCAACATTCCTTTTTGTGGTTGTTCTTCTCTGTCTTGTCTCTATTTGGCACACAACATCTCCACAGCCAGGAACCTCGCGTTTTCCTGGACATCCTTCACGCACAAAATATCCGACACGATAACGCCCCCTCCTACGCTGATGCCACAGCTGAGGCCCGGCTCTCACCAGAAGACGCTCCTGGTGAGAGAAGACGAGTCTAGTGGGTCGGAAGACGTCACGCCACCGAGGAAGATGGATCCCAGGAGTGTACCAAGGACACCCCTCTCTCTCATTCATTCAGGATCGGAGTCGGACTCGGAGGTAGAGCTGCTGAGTACCCGATCGGAGCAGAAGATAGCTTCTGTAACACCTGGGAGTCTTCCGAAGACTCCAGAAGACGAAGGATGGATGGGCACTCCGGCTGCGATGCGAGGAAGCGCAAAGAGGAGAGCCGCTCCTGCCATGAGGAGTCTTCCACCCCGGAAGATGAGAAGGGTAGCTTCTTCTCGTGCGTAGAAGATGAAGACCATTGTGGTGGAAGAGGCTTCTTTGCCTCTGGAAGACAAGGTAGATGCCTCCGAGCGAGTAGTGGAGATGAACTTGTCTTCCGCAGGAAGACGACTGGAGGAGTTCAGTGCCTACTTCCAGAAGGAGATCCAGCCAGCGATGGAGTTGCTGGAGAAGAGAGCGATGGCACAGGAGAGGCCCTTGCAACCTGGATTCGGCCTGCACACCTTGCTGCGACAGGAAGAAGACCAGAAGAAGACGGAGTCGCTGGAAGCTAGTCTCCGCACCACGGAGAAGCTCGCAGCCAGATACAAGGCAGAAGCAGCCGCTTCTGTCAAGGAGTCGGTGCAACTTCGGAAGAGTAACCAGGAGTTGCAGGCGCGTGTACAGCAGCGCGATCAGGAAGTTCTCTGAGTGAGGGAGAAGATCACCACCCTCGCAGAGGAGCAGACCACTTGGAAGATGCAGCTAGAAGCCGTAGAAGCCCGAGTCGCAGTGGAGAAGACACAGCGGAGAGCAGCGGAGGCTCGTGCACAAAAGATGCTAGCACAGTCGGTGGAAGCGCTTCGGAAGAAGTTCAACTTCACCGCGGGTAAGAAGTTACTTACCTTAGCTAGGGAATGGGACAGCGAGTCCAAAGCAATGTTGGTGGAATGCCAGGAGAGCATGTTCAGGTACTTAGATCGGCAGATAGAGGGAGTGAAGACACTTTATGGTCTTCCCTTGCTTCCGACACCTGCAACTGCATCTTCCCACGCTCCAGCACCATCGACTGGATCCGGAATGGAGAAAGAGGAGTTCGACCTCGCTGTGCACTTGGTGGTGACAGCGTTGGAAGCCGAGAAGACTCAGGAAGACGCCCCGGAAGACAAGAAGACGAGCCGTCTTCCCAGGTATTCCGCGTGGAGGAAGCGACTTCCCCGGACCCCTATGATGTCGCCATGGTCCCTAGTACTGCATCTGTGTCTCAGAAGACCGAAGACGCACCATTCGACTCGTCTTCCCAGAAGACGATTCTGTCTTCTGAAGTTGAAGCCGAGGAAGACGCAGCCGCAGAAACAGTAGGGCCAGCGAAGAGCGAGGAAGGGGAAGCTATCTCAGTGGTACCCGAGATAAGTGCAGGGCTTCCCAGCCCATCAGAAGTCGAGATAGTAGCTCCGATAGGAGCAGATCAGGTAGAGATTGCCACGGAGCAATCAGAGTAGTTAGCAACTCAATTAACATTTCCAGAAATAGTTAGGACCGAACATGCTATCTTAAGGGTGGCAGTTTTCCATATAAAAATAGTTAGGACACCATGTGGCAGCATAGGTAGCGAAGGAACAAACGAGGTGGATGGCTAATTAGGAAAGGGGAACCGCTTGCATGTGGGATAGCGACCTCCTGTCAGCGCCTCTCTCTCCCTGGTGGTCATCTCACCTGGTTCGCATGGCAGCGACATAAGTAGGATCGTAGAGTAGGAGATAGAGTTCTGCCAGTTCTGTAGATACTGCACACACCCGTCGATTCTATGGTGAGAGACGCAGGATAGACAGTTCTTCGCACACTACTCCCGTTGTTGGAAACATACGAATAGTCTGGGAATACACAGGAGGGGTCTGCATACTCGTACCAGCAGTGGTTCGAAGATGTAGATAGAAGTAGTGGACAGTCTAGGAACAGGGAACGGCATCCTCGTGCAATCCTGTTAGCTAGACTGGTGTGTCGAGGAGTAGGCGCAGGAAGTAGAGGGAGTGAGCTTCCCAATGCCATTGTGACTTTTTCTCGGAGAATGGATTGTGGATTTGAGTGCAGCAGCTTTGTTCATGTCTTCTTGGTGGTGGATTGTATGAAATTCGCTCCAATTGTGCATGGGAAGTGTTCTTCTTGAGTGGCGGTGAATGTCAACAGTTGTGGAGTGTAGCTTGACTCGTTCAGTGGAGCACTTGGGATCTACGTACGAACGGTCTTCTGGGTAAGGGATCCCAGAAGACAGAGCAGTCAGAGCAGCGAAGTGAAGAAGAAAGAAGCCTTCTTCCCGCAACAGAAGACGACATCCTCAAGTGGAAGACGGTGCAACAGTACTCACGTTTGTTGTCTTCCTCCCCAAACTATTACAAGCAGGGATGGCTTGTTAGTCAGGATCCGGACTAGAAGCCTGTCGGAATCTTAATTGCCTCTTTTCATCTTGTTTTCTCTTGTTTGGATTTCTTCTTCTTTCCATCTTCTCTCATCTTCCTCATCTTCTTACCTTCTTCTAGTGAGCTTCCGAGACTTCTATTGAGCTTCCGTGAAGGTGAATGTCGTTGTAGTGCTGCAGGAAGACAACTTCCGTAGGCAGAAGCCTGGGAAGGCTACAGGGGGCATACACCCTGTGATTGATCTAACCCGTTGGAATGTGAGTGTGAGAAGAAGGTGTAACGACTGTTGCTGGTCGACTTCTGCGAAGCAGGACCACCTTCTGGAGGTGTGAGAAGACGAGCTGAACCCCAGAAGACGAGAATCGCTCCGGGAAGACGGTATCGAGACGGTATCGAGACGGTATCGAGACCTGGAAGGAGGAAGATCGTCTTCCTGAGCTTCTCTGTGAATAATTGTGTGATATTTTAGTTAGTAGTTGTTTGTTTAGTTCCAGAGCACCATTTGGCATGTCTGGAAGACGTGTGGTTTTGTGTGGTTTTGTGAGAAGACGGGATTTTTAGGCAAAACCCGTGTGTTTGTGTGTTTGAACAGATCCTAGAACTTAGAGCAGCGATTACTTACGTAAATCCTTTGTGAGAACGATATCTTGTTACTAAATGGGCAAAAGGAGTAATCCTGCGTCACTACAAGCCAGAAGTGCCTCTTGACTTGACTCTTGCAGGGAGTTCTACATCGGCACGACCAAAAACACGGCAAACATCAGCTGAAGAGTTGGTGGCAGCAATGCAGCGGCGCGAGGAGCAAGTAAAGAAGAACCTCGAGAAGGCGCAGCAACGATACACGAAGCAGATAAACAAGCATCGGCGGCAAGTGAAGTTTCAAGTGGGCGAAGAAGTATGGTTAAGTGCGAAAAACTTCACACTTCCGAAGGACATATCGGCGAAGTTTTCATCGAAGTTCGCGGGACCTTTTGTCATTGTCAAGAATCCGCATGAAGATGTCTATACGTTAGACCTTCCTCGCGAGTGGCAGTTGCATCCGACTTTCTATGTTTCTTTATTAAAGAAATACTTCAAGGACGATTTACGACCGGAGCGCAAACAGGTACTCAGGCCTCAACCTGATGTCGTGCAAGGCGAAGCAGAATATGAGGTGGAGTCCATTTTGCGATCTCGGCGTAAATCAAACCGGATGGAGTACTTGGTCAAATGGTGTGGTTACCATTTGAAGGAAGCAACTTGGGTGCCAGAGGAAGATCTCGCACATGCGAGTGAAGTATTAGATCTCTTCAAACAGCGACAAGGACAACAAGGGCGTTAGCAAGATGAGGACATCTCCTTCCAGCGAGGGGTGAAGAAACGATGAACCAGACGAGTAGCAACTTGAGGCGATTTGGGTCGATGGACTTTGTAGCTTTGACTTGTGTTCGGAAATAAAGATTTTGTTTCTTGAAAATTTGGGCGCATTGGGCGAGGATCTTTCATCGTCATGTGCACAAGCTTTGGAAGGAGGAGGACATGGTGTACATAGGATCATTTGTCTCGGTGTTCTACATGGCGATAAGACTGCTCTCGACCGAACAGCAGAAGAAGTTAGGCTTCACCGCAGCAGCCGAAGAAGACGAATTTCAGGTGGTACAAACTCCGGCTAGAGACGCACAACTCGAGAAATTCTTCGACGAAGTCATCATCGAGGAAGCAGCAACCGAAGTAGCAGTGGAGATAGTGCAAAGGCAGGAAGCGTCGACTTCAGCAGCCGTTCCAGAGAAGACGACCGAAGAGGTGAATCCGGCCGAAGATGATAATGTGGTCGAGGTATCTCCTCCAATCCGCAGAAGTGGAAGGAAGAAACCTTTGGAAGAGACACCGAGGTCTGCACAGAAGTCGAGAAAGAAGATGAAGATGACGAAGACAGTCTGTGCCGATGATGAAGTAGCTGACGAAGAGGCGACTGAGGAAGCCGATGAAGGGGACACTCCTCGGACGGAGAAGGACGCTGACACTACACCGAAGAGTACTCTTTCTCTATCGACGATAGGAGAAATAGAGCAACTCACTTCTTCGACGAAGTACATTCAGGAGGTAGTCACACCCTTGCTGCATAGCTTAGAGGGGAACCGAGGAACATATGAGGAGGTTGTCGGTCAGAAGCTGAATCTAGCGGAGTTAGTACAGACGATGCACTTCGGCCGAGGTAACTGGAAGGAGGAGAAAGAGAATTTGCGCACAGCACTCCTCATGGCACAATAGGAGACCCAAGCGAAGGTCGCGGAGTTGAAGAACGAGACATCGGAGAAAGAAGTTCTTCTTCGACAGAAGTTGGATCAGGAGAAAGATCATGAGAAAGTACTTTCTCTGATGAAGAAGCAACTGGACGAGATGCGCACTCAGAGAGATCGAGCACAAGATGTGGTTGCGGAAATGACTAAGGAGATCGATGACTCAAAGCGACGACTAGCTTCGGTCGAGGAGCTGAACGTTCAACTTCGGAGTAGGATCGAGCCGACATTAAAGAACTACTTCGCTGTCGAATTGGATACCGAGGAGCTGGGATTTCTTCGTCAGATTAGAG
Source organism: Asterella californica (assembly GCA_036924285.1). Taxonomy (NCBI): domain Eukaryota; kingdom Viridiplantae; phylum Streptophyta; class Marchantiopsida; order Marchantiales; family Aytoniaceae; genus Asterella; species Asterella californica. Next base: position 20,729,244 of record JAYKYS010000011.1, on the reverse strand, counting down.
AGGAGTTTGTAGCTGCAGACGCAAAGGTACTTCGGCGAAGAACCGAGTAGCTAGGCTAGGCCAACGCGTAGTTAGAGAGCTTAGAGAGGTTAGAGCGACCATAGAGTTTTCAGTTTGCGAGATAGGTAGAGAGTTAGCGATAGGAAGCGGTGTTGTTCTTGGTGTCGTTTCAGATGCAGGACCTTCATCTGACGGACCAGAAGTGCTCCCGACTTCTTAGGAAGAAGATTCGTCATCTTCGGGAAAATCTATATATAAGCGCTGTGTTGTTTGTGCTCAGTACCTCTATGTGTTTTATCACTTTTGAGTTTTCTATTTCCTGAGTTTGCGGAGCCATTGAGTGTTTGTCTACTTCGGGGATGTATCTACGAAGTATCGTAGTTTGCTATGGTAGGAATTAGTCTGGGTGCCGAAGGATTTGCTGTCGACATTTGAAATCAGAGTAGAACGTTTACGGCGAGGACTGAGAATAGACCAGCATCTGCGAAGTTAGTTTGCTACGAAGACGTTTTTGGGCGAAGTTGACTTCGGAGGAAGTTGTTCTTTGGTGAGAACATTTTGGAAGAAGTTCAATCTGGTACTTCGACGGAAGAAGAGTCTTCTTCGTCAGAGTTTTGCGAGAGCAGTAGTAGTGAAAGTAACTTAGTGTGAAGATACTTAGCGTTTATGGTGTTAGAGGCTACCTAGTAACACTTCAACAGTACTCCCGCAGCCACGGACATTTCCGTCCGTGGCTCTGTTTCTCTGTTGTTCATCTGTTTCTTGAGGTCCCTGACCTGTTCAGTATCTGTTATGTTTATTCGTCAGGATTATCAACTCTGTCTTGTTGGATAGACCTGAGTTTGATCTCTACCTGGACTGATTTCTGTCCGTGAGAATAAAAGATAACTATAAAGAATCACCTTTGTCACATGTTTACTACTTTTGGATGATCTTTACTTGCATCTCTGTGGGTTCGATCCTTAAATTACTACTTTCGAGCATCTTTTGGTTTTCTTGTGTGTTACATATAGAAGACTGAATAAATTTTGGTGCCGCTGCCGGGGATGCGAATGCTGAAATTATCCAAGATCAGTGAACAGAAGTCCAAAGACATGTATGTTGACGGGCAAGCCTGATCCTCCTGGAAACGTGCAATCTGAGAGAGACAGGAGGCGTGAAAGACGAGCAGAATATCGAGAACAGATTTTGGAAGAGACTCTTCGGTTAAAAGAAGAGCATAAGAAGAGAGAACGAGGTTGGAGAACACCTAACTCAAAAGAATGGAAGAGGAAGGAACCAAGCCTTGGTGAATCAAGTTCACCTCGGACACCAAAGTCATTACCTCCAACTCCTCTCAAATCTGCTCAGAGAGAACTTGACTTCGAAGAAGTTACCACTCGGTTAAGTGCTGAGACCGAACATCCAGAAAGTGAAGTAGGGTGGAAACCTTTTCCCGAAGTCAATACTGTTTTATATCCGCAATTGTTTACTCCTGACCCGGAGGTAGGAAGTACTTCTGCAGACCAAGATCAGCTTACTTCTTCGAATGAAAAAGCTGCAACTAAGGCAGTAGAAGTTGTTACTACCTTAGTGGAACTTTTACAGGCGCATGAACTTATTCCTCAAGCACTGGTGCGGGAACTCCTTCCGTTAACTCCAGTAGCTCAGAAGGACAGCGCTGCTCCTTACTTACAGCCAACCACAGGAATCTTTATTCACCATCTTTATTCAAGAAGAGACAAGTCCAAGCAACTGCTGCTGCGGGTATTGCCTCTGCTGTCCTTGTTCAAGCTGCAGTACCAGCGCCGATTCCAGCTCCTGCCAAGATAGCAACTCAAGTTCCAAGAGCTCCATTCGTTCGAAGTATGGCAAGCCAACCCATCACGAAACATGGTTAACCAAAGTTCAGAGGAGGATCTTCAGATGACGATGAGGATGTAGATGCTTACATTAAACTGTTTGAATCTGTATCTGTCACTAATAAAGAAGATGCTGAACCAGATCGTCTGCGGATCTTTCCAAGTCTTCTCAGAAAGAGAGCGCACAGCTGGTACAATCATGCAAATAGGGTACCAGGAGATATCGATACTTGGGACAAGCTGAAGACGAAATTCTTAGAGCGGTTCTGGGAAATCGGTTACAATCGTCAAGTTTTGGGAAAGCTGACCAGGCTGGTCAGAGGGAAGAAAGAGAGCCTAAAAGATTATGTCCAAAGATTTTACAATCTACTGGATAGAATTCCGAGGATGGGTACAGCCAATCCATACTCTATGGATCAAGCCACAGAATGGCTAGTTACAGGTTTACCGATTGAAATGGAGATTTGGTATCGTCGAGGAAAGATGGATGCCATTGAAGAGGTTGTTGCTTCAGCAGAAGCATTCGAAGCATCCACCCTCGGAAGTAAAGGAGGATGGATAAAAGGGAAGAAGAAAGGAAAGAAAGAGAAGAAGGAGAAGAAGGAAGAGAAATTGACTCGAAGGAAGAAGCACAAGAAGAGTCGCAGAGAACCCTCTTCCTCCGACGAATCTTCTGATGATGAATCTTCTTCGGCCGAAGCCGAAGAATCCTCATCGGCGAGCTCATCTTCTTCGAGCGAAGAAGAACGAAGAATGAAAGAAGTTCTTCGTCCAAAGAAAAGAAAAGCTCGAAGGAAAAGAAGAGCAAAGCAAAAGGGGATAGTAATCACCTTATGGAGGAGATGATTAAAGGGTTTGCGGATCTGAAAGTGCAGATGATAGGGACTCCTGACAGGAGAAAATCACCTTTGACATCACGACCGAGCTTATGGTGTACGATCTGTGGGAAACAAGGGCATGCCAATACAGAGTGTACAAACACAAGGACGTTTCAAGCGCAACAAGTGGAATGGGCGCCCGCATTCGAGTCATATTATAGTTCATTTTTTATAGAGACCCCGGATGATGTTTATGGAGTACAATCGATACCGCAAGTTACACCACCCCAAACACCTAGACCTTCCCAACCATCGCCGATAACTCCTATCCAACCCATACCAATTTCGAGGTTTGTACCAAGAGAGAGAGCTCAAAATATCTCCCAGAAACATTTAATGAGTCAAGCAGGAGCAAACAAACCACCACCCCATGGGTCTTGTTTCAATTATGGTAGTACAGATCATTGGTCACCCAACTGCCCACATCCGAAGAAACAGCTGGGCTATGTAGCACTTTGTGCAAAGTGTCATCAACCAGGACATGCCACGGCAGATTGTACTAACCCACCCGCAGAGAAAAGAGGGGTTCGCTTTGATCCCAAAACAGACCGTCCTGCGGAAGCACAACTGCACAAGGTGGACTTGGAAGAATGGAAAGCCGCTGGAGATGAAGGATGGCCACCAGAAGAAACTTGGGTTTGCAAAGTGGACACCAGAAGCTCTTTCAAGACTAAGAAGAAGGCGGAAGAAGCACCTCTAAAAACTCAATCGAAGAAAGAGTTGAAGAAGCAGAAAAAGGCAAAGGATAAAGCCAAGAAGAAAATAGTTGAGGAGGAAACTGAGGAAGAGGAAGAAGAAGTACTAAAGAGCGTAAACCCTCCGAGACTACCAGTTGACATTACGGACGAAGTCCGCGAACTCCTGAAGAAGGAGTTACTACGAGCAGGAACTTCGGCAAGGGAAGCTGATACAACTTCGGCCGAAATACCAGAACGATCAACTTCGTCTGCACCCAAGATTTTCCGTACCTCGGCCACTGAAGACAAGACTGCAGCCAAGAACGAGGAGGTTCCGAAGAAGCAGAGTCGACCGGAACCTGTGAAGAAAGAACCTGTGGCAATGCCACACTATGATGTGGTAGCTGATCTAGAAACACAGAAGGCTAACATAAGTTTCAAACAGCTGATTGAAGATAACAAGATTTACAAAAAACTGTTACTTCAAGCACTGAAGAAACCCACTAAAGTAAGAAGATCAAAGTTACCTTCTTTATTTCACATCGAGGCAGAAGACCTGGGATCTCCAGAAGTGGAAGTGGAGGTTGCAGGTTGTGTAATTAGGAAAGTGCCAATTGATTCTGGATCAGGAGTCAACATAATGACAGAAGATACGGCACACGCGTTGGGTTTCAGCAAGTTTGAAGAAACTCAGCGGGTGTTACGGTTGGCAGATCAAACGAGAAGACGACCACTTGGGCTGCTGCACAACATTCCCACCTTAATAGGCGGAATTTCTTTTGAACTTACCTATGTTGTGTTGCGCCCTTTGGTTAAGTATGGTTATCAAATTTTGATTGGGAGGCCATGGTTGTATGGTGCCAAGGTACTAACAGATTGGTAACGGCACCGTTTACAGTTCAAAGATCCACAAAAACCAACCGATAAGGCTGTGATGGTTTCTTGGAAGAAGATAACACATCAAGGCGAAACAGAGTCGACTGATGATGGTTATACTTCAGGATCTGATTCATCAACGAGCAGCGCAGGAGAAAGAAAAGGAGAGCCTTATTCGATGGTCAACTATCTACAGTGCTATGAAATTGATGAAGAAGAAGATATGAACGAGGCCGAATAGCAATCATAGCTAGGTCACGGGAGTGCAGAGACCAGTCATACAGATGGTATAGTCCTTCCAGGAGCATCCCAAGATCTAGTGATAAGCGAAGATAAGAGCCTAAAGATTTCTGTTGTCGTACAAGGAGAAGAGTTGGAAGTGTATCATCAGATGCTGATCCATTACCAAGATGTCTTTGCCTGGACTGTGAAGGACATGAAAGGAATACCTGCACAATGAGGAGAACATCGTATCGACCTCATTGAAGAATCAGTACCTGTACGATAGAGACAGTACCGACTCAATCCAAAATACTCTTTGATGGTTAAAGACGAGATAGATAAGTACTTGAAGGCAGGTATTATTTTTCCTGTATTAAGCAGCGAATGGGTAGCACCCATAGTAGTGGTACCTAAGAAGCAAACAGGAAAGATAAGAGTCTGTCAGGATTTCAGAAAGCTTAATGCAGCAACAAAGAAAGATCATCACCCTTTACCTTTTACTGATATCATTTTGGATCATGTATCTGGAAAGGAATGTTACAATTTTCTGGATGGGTTTTCAAGGTACAACCAAGTGTCCATTAGAGAGCAAGATAAGGACAAGACTACCTTCACTACAGATTGGGGCACTTATGCTTATCACAAGATGCCTTTTGGACTATGCAATGCACCAGCTACCTTTCAGAGGATGATGACCTCAGTTTTTCAAGATTATTTGCGAAATGTTTTAGAGATCTTTATAGATGATTTTTGTGTTTTTGGCACACGTGAAGAACATGCAGCGTGTTTAGCCAAAACCTTTCAGAAATGTAGGGAGGCCAGACTTGCATTACATCCTGAGAAGTGCTTCTTCGTGATGACTGAAGGAATACTTCTTGGACATAGAGTATCAGGTCGAGGCATAGAGGTAGATGTAGAGAAAGTTCGAGTAATACTCTCCCTGCAACCCCCTACTGACATCAGCGAGTTGAGAGCCTTCCTAGGACATGTTGGATATTACAGGAGGTTCATCAAAGACTACGCCATACTTGCTGCGCCACTGACGGAACTACTGAAGAAGACGACAGAGTACCATTGGCACGAGAAACAGCATGACGCGTTTGAGACGCTGAAGAGGAAGTTGGCAGAAGCACCTGTCATGCGACCACCAGACTAGGAGAGACCTTTTCAAGTGTATGTAGACACTTCTGCGTTTGCTATTGGAGTGGTGCTCAGTCAGAAAGATGATGAGAAGAGAGACCACCCAATCTACTATGCGAGTAGACAACTTTCAGCAGCAGAAAAGAACTACACCACTATTGAACGTGAAGCGTTAGGAATGGTGTACTCAGTAAAGAAGCTTAGACATTACCTCCTTGGCTATGAGTTTGTTTTCCATGTGGATCATTACGCGTTGAAGCATCTGGTACAGAAGTCAGACTTGTCAGGGCGGATAGCAAGATGGATGTTGTTACTTCAGGAGTTTACGTTCATAGTTCAGACCAGACAAGGAATATCCACCATGAGAATGCTGATTACCTGTCTCGACTGAGAACGGGAGAACGAGTGGATACAGTGACAGATGATTTTCCAGATGAGGAATTGTTTCAGCTGACAGTAGCACCTGCTACGAAGTACTATGATCTGTATAGATATTTACAGACTTTGCAGTGCCTAGAAGAAATGGATGCTGAACAGCGAACAGTCTTCATACATCAGGCGGGACCTTACGAGTTGAAGAACGGGATACTGTTCAAAAGAAGGCCTGATGAAGAGTTCCGAAGATGTCTGGAAGTGCATGAGATACCACAAGTAGTGGGTGCACTACACTCGGAACCTGAAGGTGGACACTATGCTCTGAGGAACACTGTGAAGAAGATCCTCTCAGCTGGATACTGGTGGTCAACAATGTACAAAGATGTTCATGAGATCATCAAGAAGTGTGATAACTGTCAACGAGTGGGTAAGCCTACGCCAACCACTCAGTGGCTGTTACATCCGATACTTCCATTAGCACCATTCGAGAAGTGGGGGATTGATTTTGTAGGATCTGTACAGCCTGCAACATGCCGCACTAGAAGAAGGTACATACTGATAGCTACTGACTATGCAACGAAGATGGTTGAAGCAGCAGCTACCAAGAAAGATGACGCAGCCACTGTGGCTGAGTTTCTGTACACACAGATCATTACTCGATATGGATGCCCACTGGAGTTGGTGAGTGACCGAGGTACACATTTTTTGAACAAGATGATAGAAGAACTGACAGACTACTTTGGTATAAAACACCGGAAGACAACACTGTACAATCCAAAAGCTAATGGATTGACGGAGAAGTCTAATGGAGTGTTGTGCACGATTCTGAACAAGGTGACAGTGAATCATGCATATGATTGGGATACAAAGTTACCGGTTGTCTTATGGGCGTTTCGGAATGCAGAAAAGATAACGACCCGTCAGACACCCTTTTTCCTAACATATGGTATGACACCGATCATACGAGTTGAATTTGATGTACCTACTTACAGAATTCTGTCTAAAGATAGATTGTCAGTGGAGGGGAGTCAACTGTTACGACTCAAGAATCTGATGGCACTTGAGGAAGACCGTGAAGAATCTAAACGACTAACAGAGATCATTCAAATGAAGCGGAAAGAGAAGCACGATAAGAAGATCCGCAAAGTGGACATCAAAGATGGTGATTTAGTGCTGCTGTATGACAGTAGGTACACCAAATCTCCAGGGAAGTTACACTTACGTTGGATGGGCCCTTACAAAATAACGCGTTGTTATAGTAATGGTTAGGTTCAGTTGGAAGAACTCGATGGAACATTATTAGCCACTCGAGTCAATGGGTGGAGAATTAAGAGATAATACTCTTAAGTGTTCACGGGGTCGCTTCACAATTGAGAGGGGGAGTATGTGAAGCCTTGGTTTTTCGTTTTTGTTAATTAATTGATTAGTTGTAAAGTAAATAAGAAAAATAGATGATAGAAGATAAAAGATGAGTAGAATAGTGTTAATTAGAAGTTTAGTGAAGAATCTCAGTTCTGGAGGAATTTATCGAATCTATGGAGACACAAGAGAGATGACTTCCTCATAGATGAATTCCTCGGGCGAAGAGCTTTCTAACGATATGTTGTGCGAGGCAATCAAAGACCGAATGACGAAGTTACAGCAGACCGAAGAATGTCAGTCGTGAAGAAGAAAACCCTAACTTCGGCACGTGCGGGAAAGCCTATCGCGGGATATAAGCCAGGTAACAAAGTCATTTACCTTATTGTTTTTACTATTTCCAGAGCGATAGCAGGAGCGCAGCACGCCGCATTTTCTGATCGCCGAAGTACATCTACTTTGCCGAAGTCAGTGACTGGCGAGGAAGCCAATTTGAGAGGAAGAACTCGATTACGGGCGAGGAAGGGATTGCGACGAAGAATTCGTTTTCGGTGAAGCTTGTTGCAGTGATCTGTCACACCACAAGTATCTCATTATTTGTGTGCGTGCTTATATAAATTTCATTAGGTATGACTATCTTATAGGTTACTCTAGTTCGAAGATCTAAATCTAGAGTGATCAAAACTAGTCATAACTAGCTGAGATAGTTATAACTAAGTTAGGGAAACTATTAGAGGTTTCACTATGGCACTATGTGACAAGTGCGGAGCTCTATATATGGTTCTCAAAAGTATGTAACTTTGTTGACCATCGCTGATTGGATGCATGATGGAAAGTCATGCACAAGGATCTAGAGATGCTCCTCAAAAGACGTATTAGTTTGTTGTCGTCTTCTGATTGGATAGTTTGGAAAATTAACACTTTACAAAAGCTAAAGTAGGAGAATCTCTTACTTTAGTAAAGTAGAACAAGTAATGTGTGGGCTATTCTTAAATTTTAGTAGTCTTTAGAAGTTTAACTATTTTGGATTGCGCACTTACCATGTGGTAACGTAACTTAGTAAAAGTTATCACGGTAAGAAGTTGTAGAGTATATAAGGAGGAGTTGAGAGAGTGGAAAGCACTCTCATTTTCCTGTCTATAAGTAAAGTGAGCATTGGAAACCTTGGGAGTCCTTGAGTATTTTGCGATGCAATGTTGAGAGCGGAATTAGAACTTGTTTGCAGGAACGCTATTAGAGAGACCGATGTGACCATACGAGTCAGAGAGTTGAGTGAAGTGAGCATGGGTGTACTGAAATCTTTGTAATTAGGGTGCACTAGTAATCCTAGTCATCTAAGGTACCCCTGGGTGAGAGACAGGCCGGCTTACAGATCCTAGGGATGCGAGGGATGCAGACAACTAAGGCACCGAGGCTCCGAGCACTAGAGGTTAATCGAGCAGCTCTTCGCCACTATGAGAAGGAGCTCGAGGAGCTGAAGGTCTGTAAACAGCATCCGGCGGATTATAACTATGGGCGGTCTTGTAACTGGACCAAAGCGCACTGGTCCGGCGTGTTGAGGATTGACGATGCAGGTCGAGAAGGCGATCTTCTCTTCGACAGCGTATCTGCCGCAGCTTCGTCCAAAGCAGTGAAGAACTTCCCCAAGCTCTTCAAGGAATTGCCTCAGGGGAGGAACGGTTACAGGACGTGCGACTACGTTCACCCGAAGAAGAGGCGATCATGGCAATCTTCCGGCCACGAAGAACAACTTACATGTCGAATTGGCAGATCAATTTCATCGAGCAGCTCTTCGCCGGGAGAAGAGCGCATTGGGCGAGGATCTTTCATCGTCATGTGCAGAAGCTTTGGAAGGAGGAGGACATGGTGTACATAGGACCATTTGTCTCGGTGTTCTACATGGGGATGGGACTGCTCTCGACCGAACAGCAGAAGAAGTTAAGCTTCACCGCAGCAGCCGAAGAAGACTAATTTCAGGTGGTGCAGACTCCGGCCAAAGACGCACAACTCGAGAAGTTCTTCGACGAAGTCATCGTCGAGGAAGCAACAACCGAAGTAGAAGTGGAGACAGTGCAAAAGCAGGAAGCGTCGACTTCAACAGCCGTTCCAGAGAAGGCGACCAAAGAGGTGAATCCGGCCGAAGATGACGATGTGGTCGAGGTATCTCCTCCAGTCCGTAGAAGTGGAAGGAAGAAACCTTTGGAAGAGACACCGAGGTCTGCACAGAAGTCGAGAAAGAAGATGAAGATGACGAAGACAGTCTGTGCCGATGATGAAGTAGCTGACGAAGAGACAACTGAAGAAGCCGATGAAGGGGACACTCCTCGGACGGAGAAGGACACCGACACTACACCGAAGAGTACTCTTTCTCTATCAACGATAGGAGAAATAGAGCAACTCACTTCTTCGACGAAGTACATTCAGGAGGTAGTCGCACCCTTGTTGCATAGCTTAGAAGGGAACCGAGGAACATATGAGGAGGTTGTCGGTCGGAAGCTGAATCTAGCGGAGTTAGTACAGACGATGCACTTCGGCCGAGGTAACTGGAAGGAGGAGAAAGAGAATTTGCGCACAGCACTCCTCATGGCACAGAAGGAGACCCAAGCGAAGGTCGCGGAGTTGAAGAACGAGACATCGGAGAAAGAAGTTCTTCTTCGACAGAAGTTGGATCAGGAGAAAGATCATGAGAAAGTACTTTCTCTGATGAAGAAGCAACTGGACGAGATGCGCACTCAGAGAGATCGAGCACAAGATGTGGTTGCGGAAATGACTAAGGAGATCGATGACTCGAAGCGACGACTAGCTTCGGTCGAGGAGCTGAACGTTCAACTTCGGAGTAGGATCGAGCCGACATTAAAGAACTACTTCTCTGTCGAATTGGATACCGAGGAGCTGGGATTTCTTCGTCAGATTAGAGAGGAGTTTGTAGCTGCAGACGCAAAGGGTACTTCGGCGAAGAACCGAGTAGCTAGGCTAGGCCAACGCGTAGTTAGAGAGCTTAGAGAGGTTAGAGCGACCATAGAGTTTTCAGTTTGCGAGATAGGTAGAGAGTTAGCGATAGGAAGCGGTGTTGTTCTTGGTGTCGTTTCAGATGCAGGACCTTCATCTGACGGACCAGAAGTGCTCCCGACTTCTTAGGAAGAAGATTCGTCATCTTCGGGAAAATCTGTATATAAGCGCTGTGTTGTTTGTGCTCAGTACCTCTATGTGTTTTATCACTTTTGAGTTTTCTATTTCCTGAGTTTGCGGAGCCATTGAGTGTTTGTCTACTTCGAGAATGTACCTACGAAGTATCGTAGTTTGCTGTGGTAGGAATTAGTCTGGGTGCCGAAGGATTTGCTGTCGACATTTGAAATCAGAGTAGAACGTTTACGGCGAGGACTGAGAATAGACCAGCATCTGCGAAGTTAGTTTGCTACGAAGACGTTTTTGGGCGAAGTTGACTTCGGAGGAAGTTGTTCTTTGGTGAGAACATTTTGGAAGAAGTTCAATCTGGTACTTCGACGGAAGAAGAGTCTTCTTCGCCAGAGTTTTGCGAGAGCAGTAGTAGTGAAAGTAACTTAGTGTGAAGATACTTAGCGTTTATGGTGTTAGAGGCTACCTAGTAACACTTCAACAGTACTCCCGCAGCCACGGACATTTCCGTCCGTGGCTCTGTTTCTCTGTTGTTCATCTGTTTCTTGAGGTCCCTGACCTGTTCAGTATCTGTTATGTTTATTCGTCAGGATTATCAACTCTGTCTTGTTGGATAGACCTGAGTTTGATCTCTACCGGGACTGATTTCTGCCCGTGAGAATAAAAGATAACTATAAAGAATCACCTTTGTCACATGTTTACTACTTTTGGATGATCTTAGGATCTTTAGGAAGCGGTGTTGTTCTTGGTGTCGTTTCAGATGCAGGACCTTCATCTGACGGACCAGAAGTGCTCCCGACTTCTTAGGAAGAAGATCCGTCATCTTCGGGAAAATCTGTATATAAGCGCTGTGTTGTTTGTGCTCAGTACCTCTATGTGTTTTATCATTTTTGAGTTTTCTATTTCCTGAGTTTGCGGAGCCATTGAGTGTTTGTCTACTTCGGGGATGTACCTACGAAGTATCATAGTTTGCTGTGGTAGGAATTAGTCTGAGTGCCGAAGGATTTGCTGTCGACATTTGAAATCGGAGTAGAACGTTTACGACGAGGACTGAGAATAGACCAGCATCTGCGAAATTAGTTTGCTACGAAGACGTTTTTGGGCGAAGTTGACTTCGGAGAAAGTTGTTCTTTGGTGAGAACATTTTGGAAGAAGTTCAATCTGCTACTTCGGCGGAAGAATAGTGTTCTTCGCCAGAGTTTTGCGAGAGCAGTAGTAGTGAAAGTAACTTAGTGTGAAGATACTTAGCGTTTATGGTGTTAGAGGCTACCTAGTAACACTTCAGCAGTACTCCCTCGTGTGACATTTTCGTCCGTGGCTCTGTTTCTCTGTTGTTCATCTGTTTCTTGAGGTCCCTGACCTGTTCAGTATCTGTTATGTATATTCGTCAGGATTATCAACTCTGTCTTGTTGGATAGACCTGAGTTTGATCTCTACCGGGACTGATTTCTGTCCGTGAGAATAAAAGACAACTATAAAGAATCACCTTTGTCACATGTTTACTACTTTTGGATGATCTTTACTTGCATCTCTGTGGGTTCGATCCTTAAATTACTATTTTTGAGCATCTTTTGGTTTTCTTGTGTGTTACACAAGGGGTTGGCTACCCCTTTTGAACTTGGAGTTAACTTAAAGGATCATTGTTGATGAGGGCATCAACCTCCAAAGTGGGGGTGAGTGTCGCGACCCTCAGTCTCAAGATCGGGCACAGATGCAAGCAACGGAACCCTAGTGGACTTGCTCTAAGTTGCGAACGCTGCGAGTGGGACTGAACGGCTTGACTGGGAAGTCGCGATCAGAAGAACCCTAAGTGGTTCTCTGAACCAAGGTTGGAACATTGGGCTAGGACTTAAGGGCCTATCCCAAGGCGACTCGGGACAAACGCTGACCTAAGGGGGCGAGTCTGGGAACGGACCGAAACATGAGTCTGAGACATAGGTTTGAGACGTGGGTCCGAGACGCGGGATCGAGACGTGGGTCCGAGATGCAGACAAACCGTGGTTCGGACGCTGGTCCGAACCACAGGGTTCGAGTCTAGGTCAGGACCACAGGTTTCCGAAAAATGACTAAGTGTTGGAGCTCCAGGGACGTTTTAGGTCGTGGACGGAGCTCCACGTAAGATCTCGAGGCGAGTGAGATATCATTGGAAAGGTCTCGTCAAGAGCATTCCAGTGATATATAACACTCCTCGATCTGACCTCCGAGTTGGAAGTTATGGCCGAACCACAATCGGGTTGTGGTATAATTTTAAGGGACCAAAGAGGAGGGCAGGGCCGCCGTTCCCCAGAAGTATATATGAGGGGGACCCGATGCCTAGGTGGGCCAGGACAAGTCACCCGACCTCAGGGTTCGACGGGCGGACTCTGGGGGCATGAGATGATGGCTGGGCCGGTTCCAAGGCACGTTCCGATCCAAACTTGGACGTCTGGACTTAGGAACGATGTAAGGACTGGGCAAGACTAGGGAACGAGTCGGCGGGTTAGACCATCATTCGGGAGCCTAGACCCAGACGGACATCACGGGCGGTTGGGCCGTTAGCTGCGCTGGAGACACCTTTTAGGACCCTGGACTTTATAAGAAGTCCGCCCCAAGTCATATTGTGACTTGCTCATGTTTAGGACCGACCTAGGCGGGTCTAGGTCGGGACTTAGGAACTGCTGAGCTTGATGATTAGGGAGACGGTCCGGCTCCGGTCCGGACCAAACTGAGATAAGGTGAGTGGTGCATGGACGTTAACTTGTGATTGTATTTGCAGGTTAGCGGCGTAAGTTTTACGACCTACTGAGCAAGAGCTTCCGCTGGCGCAACAAGGCGGTAGGTACGCGAAACCAAGAAGCGTCTTCTCAATTTGAGTCAAGAAATCACCTCCTCTATTTGGAGCTCCTACAACGTCTTTTCAGTAAAACTGATGGGTTATCCATCTAGAATTACGTAGTATAGGCTCAGTGCCTACTAACTGTTGTCGCGCCTCTCATTCTCAAGATCGGGCGCAGACGCGAACAACAGAACCTTAGCGGACTTGCGCTAGGTTGTGAACGCTGCGAGTAGGACTTAACGGCTTGGCCGGCAAGTCGGGATCAGATGAGCCCTAAGTGGTTCTCTGAACCAAGGTTAGAACCTTGGGTTAGGACATAAGGGCCTACCCCAAGAGGACCCCAGATGAACGCTGACCTAAGGGGGCGAGTCTGGGAACGGGCTGAAACATGAGTCTCAGACATAGGTATGAGACATGAGACCGAGACGTGGGTCCGAGACGCAGACGAACCACAGGGTTCGAGTCTGGGTCTGGACCACAAGTTTTCGGAAAAATGGCTAAGTGTTGGAGCTCCAACGACGTTTTAGGTCGTGGACAGAGCTCCACATAAGATCTCGAGGCGAGTGAGGTATCATTGGAAAGATCTCGTCGAGAGCTTTCCAGTGATATATAACACTCCTCGATCTGACCTCCGAACTGGAAGTTATGGCCAAACCATAATAGGTATAATTTTCAGCGACCTACTAAGTTAGAGCTTCCGCTGGCGCAACAAGGCAGATTATTTCAGATAGAGACTCTAAGTTCACAAGTGCCTTTTGGAAACACTTGTTCCAAAAATTGTGGACTAAGTTAAAATTTAGTACCGCCTTTCATCCGGAAACAGATGGGCAAACAGAACGAGTTAACTCGGTTTTGAATCAATACTTGAGGAATTATGTGAGCGCGGACCAAAGAGATTGGGCGGAGTGGCTCAGTCTTGCCGAGTATTGCTACAATTCCACAAAGCATTCGGCAATCGGCGAATCGCCTTTCTTGCTGGCTTACGGACGTGAGCCATAAGGGCCTCTTGACTTGACTCTTGCAGGGAGTTCTACATCGGCACGACCAAGAACACGGCAAACATCAGCTGAAGAGTTGGTGGTAACAATGCAGCGGCGCGAGGAGCAAGTAAAGAAGAACCTCGAGAAGGCGCAGCAACGATACACGAAGCAGGTAAACAAGCATCGGCGGCAAGTGAAGTTTCAAGTGGGCGAAGAAGTATGGTTAAGTGCGAAAAACTTCACACTTCCGAAGGAAATATCGGCGAAGTTTTCATCGAAGTTTGCGAGACCTTTTGTCGTTGTCAAGAATCCGCATGAAGATGTCTATACATTAGACCTTCCTCGCGAGTGGCAGTTGCATCCGACTTTCCATGTTTCTTTATTAAAGAAATACTTCAAGGATGATTTGCGGCCGGAGTGCAAACGAGTACTCAGGCCTCAACCTGATGTCGTGCAAGGCGAAGCAGAATATGAGGTGGAGTCCATTTTGCGATCTCGGCGTAAATCAAACCGGATGGAGTACTTGGTCAAATGGCGTGGTTACCATTTGAAGGAAGCAACTTGGGTGCCAGAGGAAGATCTCGCACATGCGAGCGAAGTATTGGACCTATTCAAACGGAGACAAGGACAACAAGGGCGTTAGCAAGATGAGGACATCTCCTTCCAGCGAGGGGTGAAGAAACGACGAACTGTACGAGTAGCAACTTGAAGCGATTTGGGCCGATGGACTTTGTATTTGTGTTTGGAAATAAAGATTTTGTTTCTTGAAAATTTGTCTAAATGTATTGGTAGTGCATGGCTATCACTAGTTCTGATCAGATGCCTAGGATGTTGTCAAGAGGAGGAACGAAGCACAATCAAAGGAAGCGAGCTGGTTTGGATAAGCATCTAAATCAAGACTAAGTCTTGATGTCAAGATTTAGGTTTGCCGTAGCGTTGGCAAAGCAAGTATGAAATTTCATACTTGTCTTGGGGCTTGGGGTGATCTTGCTTTGTGGTTTTCTACAAAGTAAACTTAGTCTCGCGTCTAAGTCAAATCAGGTTGCGACCGGAAAGTGAGTTTCGGGGGACCTTGTAAGTAGGTGTGAATACTTATAGTTTGCAAGTTAGAGTCTTAAGTAGAATGTTTAGAAGTTGTCAACTAGTTTTGTTTAGGGTAAGCCAAAAAGATAAGGCTTTTCTCGAGACTAGTTGAAATTTTCTAAGTGTTCTAGCGACAACTTAAGACTCAAGCCAAGAAGGGAATTGCGGGGTAGCTACCAGAACGTAATTCTGACGCCAAGGGATTGGCTACCCATTTTGAACTTGGTGTTAACTTAAAGGATCATTGTTGATGAGGGCATCAACCTCCAAAGTGAGGGTGAGTGTCGTGCCCCTCATTCTCAAGATCAGGCGCAGATGCGAACAACAGAACCCTAGCGGACTTGCGCTAGGTTGTGAACGCCGCAAGTAGGACTTAACGGCTTGGCCGGCAAGTCGGGATCAGATGAGCCCTAAGTGGTTCTCTAAACCAAGGTTAGAACCTTGGGTTAGGACATAAGGGCCTACCCCAAGAGGGCCCCAGACGAACGCTGACCTAAGGGGGCGAGTCTGGGAACGGGCTGAAACATGAGTCTCAGACATAGGTCTGAGACGTGGGTCCGAGACGTGAGACCGAGACGTGGTCCGAGACGCAGACGAACCACAAGGTTCGAGTCTGGGTCTGGACCACAGGTTTTCGGAAAAATGACTAAGTGTTGGAGCTCCAGCAACGTTTTAGGTCGTGGACGGAGCTCCACATAAGATCTTGAGGCGAGTGAGGTATCATTGGAAAGATCTCGTCGAGAGCTTTCTAGTGATATATAACACTCCTCGATCTGACCTCCGAGCTGGAAGTTATGACCGAACCACAATCGGGTTGTGGTATAATTTTCAGGGACCAAAGAGGAGGGCGGGGCTGCCGATCCGCAGAAGTATATATGAGGGGGGCTCGATGCCTGGGTGGGCCAGGACGAGTCACCCGACCTCAGGGTTCGGCGGGCGGACTCTCGGGGTATGAGGTGATGACTGGGCCAGTTCCAAGGCACGTTCCGATCTAGACTTGGACGTCTAGACTTAGGAACGATGTAAGGGCTGGGCAAGACTAGAGAACGAGTCGGCGGGTTAGACCACCGTTCGGGAGCCTAGACCCAGACGGACATCACGGGCGGTTGGACCGCTAGGTGTGCTGGAGGCACCGTTTAAGAACCTGGACTTTATGGGAAGTCTGCCCCAAGTCATGTGGTGACTTGCTCATGTTTTGGGACCGACCTAGGTGGGTCTAGGTCGGGACTTAGGAACTGCTGAGCTTGATGAATAGAGAGACGGTCCGGCTCCGGTCTGGACCAAACTGAGATAAGGTAAGTGGTGCATGGACGCTAACATGTGATTGTGTTTGCAGGTTAGCGGTGTAAAATTTGCGACCTACTGAGTTAGAGCTTCCGCTGGCGCAACAAGGCGGTAGGTGCTCAAAACTGTACATGTTGTTGCGAGTTAGCATGTAACTGAGTTGCTACTGGCTTCACCTTCTTCAGTACAGACTTGTACTTTGCATGCACTTCCGCTTCCTAAGGAAGTGCACACCAACAAATCGCATCTTTTCCTTCACTCTTTTCCATTATATGAGGAAGGAACTGCAGATATACAACAATCTCCTCGTACACCGTCGAGAGTGGACTGGGATCACTGTTTTACCATCTCTGTTATCCATCAACCTACTTACACTCGCAAGCGACTTTACACACACAAACTCCTCAAATATATCAGAAATTGCTTCACCCCCTCCATAATCTTTGCACACCATAACTCTTATTTTTCAATTCACTTTTTCGTATTTTCTCTCAAATCTTCAACTTGTGTAAACTGACTCCATCCATTGCTCTCAAACATCAACAACCTAGACTGCCAATTGTGTACACTATACATGTCTGTGAACTCTTGTATATGTTTCACCTCCGGCTCTTCCATCTCTTGTATCAACCTTGACGTGATCCTAATAGTAGATTCTACATCTTGTCATCGCGCTCTACACGAATGGACTGTGAAAACCCTTACATCTCTTTGTATGAGAATCTCTAAGGGTTTGTCGGTTCCGCTCATGTCTTGATCAACAAGTCAAAAATTGAACTAAATATTTGTCATCATGACTTCAAATTATGACATAATGAGACCCATCATTCATTTTCTTTATCTCTATTCGAACATCGATAATGGAGGGTTGGCATAGTATGACAAGATAAGAAGCAGATGATTGTATAAAAAAACGTTGCTCGACATCTACGTCCTTTATCCTCACACGCATATTAGACAAACACCATCCAACTCACTCTTCTGATTGTTGACAATATGGAGTACCCAACCATGATTTCTCTCAATTGGTCACTGTCCTTTCTCATAGACCTCATTTGAAATTATGTTGATTTTTTATCTATTGTCCAAGGTGCATGTACTAGTTCATAAAGCCCTCCAACCCAAACTTGCATCTCTGTTGTTTGGGTTGGAGGGCTTTATGAACTACAAAAGCCCTATTATTAATCTAACCAGTTGGAAATCGTAAGAGCAATGTGTGATAGAGAATAGTAGTTTGGCATCTATTGAGCAGAGATAGTCTTTCGGAGGTGTCAGAAGCCGAGTTGAACCGCCAGAATTGTTTCTGGAGGCCGACGTGGGAAGACTGAAGCCGTTACCTAGAAACAATAATCGTCTTCTCAGACTTCTCAATGAGTATTTGTATAGTATTTTAAGTAGTAATTGTATGTTATGATCTAGAGCACCTTCTGAAGGGTCTGGAAGCCGTGTGGTTCTGTGAGAAGAAGATATTTTTGGACAAAACCCTAGCGTTTGTGAACAGATCTTAGAACTTAGAGCAGCGTAACTAGTGTAAATCTTCTTGGGGAAGGAAATCTTTTATGCTACAATGGGCTAAAGGAGAAATCCTAGGACACTACACCCCTATTCTAGCCGTTGGTTTACAGTGCCCAAAAAGAGTAGAGCGTTACGTTTCATTCAAGATATGTAGCATATGAACCAAGTGATCATCAGAAATACAAACATAAGACCTATCGTAGGGGAGTTTGCTGAGACGTTTGCTGGAAGAGCTATTTACTCTATAAGAGATCTTTACTCTGGATACGATTAGTTTCAACTTGCTGAACAAAGTAGAGATATCACCACCATGAAGACACCGTTGGGATTGGTCAGAATGTGCATGCTACCACAAGGTGCAACAAACTCGATAGCGCACATGATGAACTGGATGAACAAGGTTCTCCAAGAGTTCATTCCTGAGAAGACCATGTCTTTCGGATGACATTCCAATTAATGGATGTATAGAGGAGGAGCAAGATGAGACAATGGATCAGAAGGGGTGTAAGAATTTTGTTGTTGATCACATTTCAGATTGTGATAAGATTTTATCACGACTTGAAGAAGCGCACTTAACACTATCAAGTGCCAAGTCTTCATTTGAAGTGCAAGAAGTTGTGCTCGTGGGGCACCTATGTGGATTGTTTGGATGCAAACCTGATCCTAGTAAAGTAAACGTCATACAATAGATGACAGATATTTGTAGCTCAACACTAGAGATGAGAAGATTTCTTGGAGCTTGTGTCTTCTATCATGTATGGATTCACATTTTGCACATGTGACAGACACTCTTTATGATCCGTTGAGAAAGCACAAGAGATTTGTATGTGAGGAGAGGCATATTGAGAAATTGTTGTTTTCTCCATGTGTACTTCGTCGTATGAGCTGAGGACAACAAACCAATGATACTTAATGTTGACACTAGTCTAATAGTCATTAGATAAGCATTAGGACAAGATGACGAAGAAGAGAATCGATCTACAATTAGATCCGGAGCAAAAGTGTTGAGTGAGCGACATAGGAACTATCCTCAAGTGAAGAAAGAGTTATGGGGAGTAGTTACAGTTATGAAAGCCGAAAATGACTATTTGATTAGAGCGCTAGTGGTAGTAAAAACAGATTGCTTGTCACTGTTAGGGATGATGTAATTGCTATGCTAAGGTGGATAGCGTACATCAAGTCATTGAATCTTGAATTCAAGCACATAGCATGCAAGTATAACCCAGTAGCAAATATGTTGTCTCGAGCAAGACATGAGAAAGAAGAAAATATGATCGAGGATACATAAGATGTTGGCACTACCGTCTTTTCTAGGATGCAAAAGAGAAAAATAGTGTATCCAAAATCATTCGAAGAGGAGTTGTATGAGGGTGAATGGATATATATTGGGCATTATCTTATCATGTTGTTGAAGCAGTCTGAATGGAGTGATACACATTTTAATCAAATCAGGCAAAAGACTTATAACTACCTACTACAAGATGGATATCTGTGGAAGCGATCTAAGCGAGACGGTTTGCACCCTACGTATCTGCTTGCAATCCATTACAAGTGGATAGTAGGTCTAGTTATCATGCCAGTTGGGATATGACAGATGCAGTACTTGGTTCTTGCACGTGAGGATCTATCCAACCAAGTAGAAAGATGAGCTTTACATACTAAGTCTACTAAAAGAGTTTGCATATTCTTGCTAGAAGACGTAATTTGTAGATATGGTTGTGTCGAGAAGATCATAGCTGACCGAGGAGAGCTGAACACTGATGAAGCTAAAGAGTTCTTCAAGAGGTGTGGTGTGAAGTTAGCTCTTACCATAGCCTACAATCCAGAAGAAAATGCGAAGAGCGAACCTGGTCATCCTCTTATTGTGAAAGCTATTGTGAAAGTTTGCAAGAGGAGGACAAGAGAATAACCAAAGGTTCTTCCATTGCATTATGGGCTGATCGTTCAACTCATAGTTCAGTCACAAGATATATCTCGGCAGAGTTGATGCAAGGGCAGAAACCTATCATGCCCATTGAGGAGCACATACCCACTTGGAGTGTTCTACCTTGAGAGAATGATATGTCTACAAAAGATCTTCTTGTCGTATGAAGATTGGGTGTTGGTGTACGATAGTAGCTTAGACAACCAACATAGTGTGCTTAGGAAATTCTCTAAGCGATGGTTTGATCCGTATGTGGTTCTTGTCGTGCATGACAATCCCACATATTCACTAAGAGAGCTTGATGAGGTAAAGCTTAAAGTTCCTATTGCATGCAAACGTGTGAAACTCTTCAAGAAGCGAGATGAAGAGATAAGCATGGAGGAAGTTAGAGTAGAGTTTGATTTCTTGGATGATGATAGAGAAGATTTGAGTGTTGAAATATTACTGAGGATCACATTAGTCAAGAGGACAACAATATTGTGTGGTGTCGATCACAACTTTGTGAGTGTTTTGTGGGGTATACTAGAGGATGTGCATGTTTAGAACGGGTGGATATCATGTTGTGGTGTGACTCTTGTGTGAAATTTTCATAAAATTCAATATGTGTTTCTTTTCTACGTTTCACGAACCTTTTCATGTAACTCACCTTATAGCATATTAGGTGTCACGTCCACGGTTATCGAGATATCAGATTGTACGATAATGAGACGTGATATCTCAATGATCTGTGGACATTCGTGTGAGTGGCTCTTGTTGTCAAATTTAAATATAAGATAGAGCGCCGATGGTTCATGGAGGTATTCTTCTTTGTGTGGTGTTTCGTGAGTATTTCTTAGTGTCTTACATGGAGGTTGAGGAGCTACGTGAGTTGTACTCATGGAGAGAGGATTGATCCAAGTTCCAGATCTTTTATTTTTGAATCCGTTTCATATCAAGCTTCACTACATCCATCGCAATCATTTTCGATAGTAGTTCGCGCTACTTTGGTGAAGAATTCATGAGGAGTGTGATGGACTTGCTTACTCCGATGATCTTGCCGATTTTCACATACGGAGAGAATTGAGATCTAACTGTGTACATCTTACTTTGATGGGTGAATGGACCTAAACTTTCTAACCAACGTCTATTTCAAAGTTTGGGTTGATATTCGATGTCACTATCGGTGAAAGATCAGTCATCGTGCGTGGATCACGAGGAACTTTGATGAGGAGTAATATAACCAAGTGGTGACTTCCTCATTTCTTCTTGTCATACCTTTTATCGTAGATCGATTCAAAGTCATCATCTTGACTTTATATTGAGTCTCGTGTATTTTTGTGTCTCTATCGTCTGGAGAGGGTGATTATCGTATGTTAAGGTTGGATTTCAAAGTATCTCGTTCAAGCTTTGAATGTGTTGAAGGTGTTTTTAGGGTTACAACTCGATCTATAGTGCCAAGTAGGAGAAAAAGTGATTTCCAATCTCTTTGCTCATTTGTCCATTTCTGATCAATCAAGTTCATCCAAGTTCCAAGGACGGTTTTTGGGATTTCTAGGACCTTCTCTAAGATCATTTGCAGAGTGTGAGGTCTCGTTGGAAGCTCCCGAGCTGATCTACAATCTGAAGTGGAAAATCGGTCGATTTGGAACTCCGGTCGGGGTGTTATGATCGTTCGAAGTCAAGAGAGTCAAATCAGCATCTCAAGTCACGTTTCAGTGTGTCTCGAGAGTTTGAGAGATAATCTTTCAGTATTATCAAGAGGATCAAGTATTTGACACCGTGTTGATTGCACTGATGTAAAATAGTCTTACGTTTGGGTTGAATTTGATGTCGAGATGATCGATCGAAGTTGGCTGTGTCAGTTGAGAGGTGGAAGTAAAATCATTTTTCTTGGATTCAAGGTTTAAGTTGTTCCATGAGCATGGGTTTGAATCTCTAAGTGAAAATTTCTAGGATTGGAGTGTGTTTTATCAGCTTATTGTATGTGAAATTTCAGCTCATTTGATTAAGTGAAGTTGTTGGGGTCGTGGATTTTAGCCACCGGGGTCTGTAAAGCTCATAAGATAGCACAAACGAGGGGCTTAGTCCATTTAGGGCAACTAGTTTGAAGTCTGAAGCTGAAATTTCAGAGAGTTGTAGTGAAGGGTCAGAAGGAATTTCTTTTGAAATTTGAACCTAACAAGAAGTTAGAGTTGGAGCACTAGGTTGTCAAAGTTCAGATTACATTGTGGCATGTCTCGAAGGAGAAGAATAATTTCACCTACTTGGTTGGCTTTTGAGCAAACGACTTGGGGATTGGAGGTAGGGTGAATCTCATGAATGTATTCTTGTGAGCTATAGCTTATGTTCATCATGAATAGATATTTCTTGTACTCAAGATAAGATTGAAGTGAACATTATTAGTAACACGATACAAGTTCTACGCTATTAGTTATCGAGATGAAGTGAACACTATTAGTAACACGATACAAGTTCTACGCTAAATTCACATGTGAGTTGTGTCACAACATGACAATGTCTAGGAGTTATGTCTCAGACCTACATCTAAGACTTGCGTTTCGATCTGTTTTCATACTCTCCCTCTTTGATCAACATTCATCTGAGGTCTCCTGGAATAAGCCTCTACATCATAACCCAATGTTTTCACTTAGGGTTCATCTACCCCAACTTCCCAGTCAAGTTGTTAAATCCTGCTCGCATCGTTCACAATCTAACGCAAGTCCGTTTTTGCGTTTGATCTTGAGACTGAGAGTCGTGACATTCATTTTCACTTCGGAGATTGATGCTCTCATCAACAATGATCCTTAAGTTAACGCCAAGTTCAAAATGGGTAGCCAACCCCTTGGTGCTAGAATTGCATTCTGGTAGCTAACCTGTAGTTCTCTTGTTGGCTTGAGTCTTAAGTTGTTGCTAGAACACTTAGAAAATTACAACTAGTCTCGAGGAAGTCTAACATTTTTTACCACCCACAACAAAACTAGTCGACAATTTCTGAACATTCTACATAAGACTCTAACTTGCTAACTGATAAGTATTCACACCTACTTATTGGGTCTCCAAAAGCTCACTTTCTGATCACAACATGATTTGACTTAGACCCACAACTAATTTTACCTTGCAATAGCAAACTGCAATGCAAGATCATCCCAAGCTCCAAGACAACTGTAAACAATTCACACTTGCTTTGCAAACGCTACGGCAAACCTAAGTCTTGACATCAAGACTTAGTTTTGATTCATATGCTTATCCAAGTGGTCGCTTCCTTTAAGTGCACTTCCGCCTCCTCTTGACAACATCCTAAGCATATGATCTGAACTAGTCATAGCCATGCACTACCAATACACTTAGACAATTTTCAAGAAATAAACTTTTTATTTCTAAATATAAGTCAAAGCTACAAAGTCCATCGGGCCAAATCACCTCAAGTTGCTACTATTATGGTTCGTCGTTCCTTCACTCCTCACTGGAAAGAGAATGTCCTCATCTTGCTAATGCCCTTGCTGTCCTTGTCGCCGTTTAAAGAGGTCCAATACTTCGCTTGCATGTTCCAAATCTTCCTCTGGTACCCAAGTTGCTTCCCTCAAATGGTGTCCATGCCATTTGACCAAGTACTCTATTCGGTTGGATTAACGTCGCGATAGTTTCTATCTTGTATTCTGCTTTGTCTTGCACGACATCACGTTGAGACCTAAGAACTTGTTTGCGCTCCTATCGATTTCTCAACCTGTTGTGATCTTCAATCTCAAGATCGGACGTAGACGCAAAAAATAGAACTCTAGTGAACTTGCTGTAACACACAAGAAAACCAAAAGATGCTCGAAAGTAGTAATTTAAAGATCGAACCCACAGAGATGCAAGTAAAGATCATCCAAAAGTACTAAACATGTGACAAAGGTGATTCTTTATGGTTGTCTTTTATTCTCACGGGCAGAAATCAGTCCCGGTAGAGATCAAACTCAGGTCTATCCAACAAGACAGAGTTGATAATCCTGACAAATCACATAACAGATACTAAACAGGTCAGGGACCTCAAGAAAAAGATAAACAACAGAGAAACAGAGCCACGGACGGAAATGTCAAACGAGGAAGTACTGCTGAAGTGTTACTAAGTAGCCTTTAACACCATAAACGCTAAGTATCTTCACACTAAGTTATTTCTACTACTACTGCTCTTGGAAAACTCTGGTGAAGAAGACTCTTCTTCCGCCGAAGTACCAGATTCAACTCCTTCTTAAGTGTTCTCACAGAAGAACAACTTCGTCCAAAGTCATCTTAGTCTAAAAACTTCTTCGTAGTAAACTAACCTCGCAGATGCTGATCTATTCTCAGTCCTCGTCGTAAACATCTTACTTTGATTTCAAATGTTGACAGCAAATCCTTCAGCACCTAGACTAATTTCTACCACAACAAACTACGATACTTCGTAGGTAAATCTCCGAAGTTGACAAACACACAATGGCTCTGTAAACTCAGGAAATAGAAAATCCAAAAACAACAAACACACAGAGGTACTGAGCACGAACAACATAATGCTTACATATAGTTTTCCCCGAAGATGACGGATCTTCTTCCTAAGAAGTCAGGAGTACTTCTGGTCCGTCGGATGAAGGTCCTATGCCGGAAACGAGACCACTTCCTAGCGCTAACTCTCTAGCTATCTCACTAACTGAGAACTCAACGGTCGCTCTAACCTCCCTAAGCTCTCTAACTACCCGTTGTCCTGATCTAGCTACTCGGTTCCTCGTCAAAGAACTCTCTACATCCGCAGCCGTAAACTCCTGCTTAATATCTCAGAGAATCGTCAGTTCCAAAGTATCCAAATCGGTGGCGAAGTAGTTCTTCAATGTCGGCTCGACCTTACTCCGAAGTTGGGCACTCAGTTCCTCGGCGTTGGCTGTCCGGCGCTTCAAATCCTCGATCTCTTTCCTCATCTCCGCGACGATGTCTTGGTTCTGAATCCTCTGTTCGTGCATCTCGTCTAACTCCTTCTTTGTCAGCGCAAGAACCTTCTCATGTTCCTTCTCTCGGTCCAACTTCTGCAGAAGAAATGCTTCTTTCTCCGAAGTTACGTTCTTCAGTTCCTCGGTCTTGGCTTGAGTCTCCTTCTGCGCCATGAGGAGTGCTGCTCATAAATTATCCTTCTCCTCTTGCCAGTTACCTCGGCCAAAGTGCATCGTATGCACTAATTCTGCTAAGTTCAGCTTCCGACCGACAACTTCCTCATAACTTCCTCGGTTCCTCTCCAAGGTGTACAGTAGCGGTACAACTACTTCCTGAATGTACTTCGCCGAAGCAGCGAGTTGCTCTACCTCTCCCATCGTCGAGAGAGAAACAGTAGTCTTCGGTGCAGTACTGCCGTCCTCCTTCGTCCGAGGAGTGTCCTCGCCTTCGGTTTCTTCCTCAACACCTCCATCCTCAGCACAAACCGTCTTGGTCATCTTCATCTACTTCCTTGACATCTATGCGGACCTTGGTGTCTCGTCTAAAGCCTTCTTCCTTGCACTTCTTCGGACCGGAGGAGATATCTCCACTACATCTTCTTCCTCGATCAGGTTCACCTCCTCAGTCACTTTCTCGGGGACTGCCGCTAAGGTCGACGCTGCCTGCATCGTCGCTGCTTCGATCGCTACATCTTCGGCGACTACCTCATCGAAGAACTTCTCCAATTGTACATCTCTAACTAGAGTTGGTGCAACCTCGAATTCTTCTTCTTTGGCAGCTACTGTAAAGCCTAACCTCTTCTGATCTTCGTCAAACAGTAGTCACATCCCCATGTAGAAAATTGAGACGAATGCTCCGATGTAGACCATGTCTTCTTCCTTCCAGAGAATCTGCACATGAAGATGAATGATCCTCGCCCAATGCGCTCTTTTCTCGGTGAAGAGCTGTTCGATAAAGTTGATCTACCAATTTGACATATAGGTCGTTCTTCGTGACCGGAAGATCGTCATTATCGCATCAGCGACTTCTCGCTTCTTCGGGTTGCGATAGTCACTGGTTCTGTAGCCATTCCTTCCCTGCGGTACTTCCTTGAAGAGCTTGGGGAAGTTCTTCACTGCTTCGGCCGATGCTGCCACTGAAACACTGTCAAAGAGAAGATCACCCTCCTTGCATGCATCGTCGATTTTCTAAGACATAAGAACAGTGCGCCTCGGTCCAGTTACAAGGCCGTCCATAGGATTCGTCCGTCGGATGCTGCTTGCATACCTTCAATTCGTGCACCAGCTTCGACAAAACCATTCCCCACCAAAGAAGTAAGAGGAACGTCAAGCCCATCTCCTCCAGCTCCTTCTCATAACGGCGAAGACCCGCTCTGTTTACATCTAGCGCTCGGAGCCCCGGTGGCATGGACGTCTGCATCCCTCGCATGTGTCGAGGATAAGTTTCAGCAAGATACGAAGAAGACTGCTTCTTCGTCAGTAATCTACTTCCTCGTCATTAATCGAGTTCTTCGGTAGCAGTCCACTTCTTCGTCAGTAATCTGCTTTGGAGAAGAGCATGTACTTCGTCGATCAGAAATTGCGGCGCGCTGCGCTCCTGCTAATCACTCGGCAACTGGTTCGACAATAAGACAAATGACTCATATCCCTCGATTTATATCTCGCGCTCGCTTCTCCGCACGTGCCGAAGTTAGGATTTCCTCTTTTTTGGCTGATGTTCTTCGGCGTTCGCAGTGCGGTGATGTTTTCCTCTCCAACTGCGGTACATCTTTGACCTACTGTAACTTCGTCATTTAGCCTCCGGTTGCATCGCACAACATATCGTTAGAAAGCTCTTCGCCCGAGGAATTCAACTATGATGGATTCATCTCTCAAGTGTCTCCATAGATTTGACAGATTCCTCCAGAACAGAGATTCTTCACTAAACTTCTAATTAACACTATTCTACTCATATCTTCTATCTTCTATCACCTATTCTTCTTATTTACTTTACAACTACTCAATTAATTAACAAAACAAAAAATCAAGGCTTCACACTTGCGCAGTTTATGA
Source organism: Asterella californica (assembly GCA_036924285.1). NCBI lineage: Eukaryota > Viridiplantae > Streptophyta > Marchantiopsida > Marchantiales > Aytoniaceae > Asterella > Asterella californica. The sequence continues at coordinate 20,702,169 of JAYKYS010000011.1, read as the reverse complement.
ACTATACGAGCAAGACTTAACGGCTTGGCCGAGAAGTCAAGAAAAGATGAAACCTAAGTGGTTCTCTGAACAGAAATTGAAACATTGGGTTAGGACGGGTTTAGAAACTGCATCACTTTTGTTGATTTTGGGGTTTCGGTGTCAATTGCAGCAGAATTGAGGAAATCGCTTCAAAACTTCGTGGTTGCGTTCATTGTCAAGAGGGCTACGACTGTCCAAAAATTTTCGAATCAATTGAGTGACTGAGTAATTCAGGGCGGCCGCTAAAGCAGAAGGGGTCTGAAAAGCTCTTAATCTAGAGCAGCGACTTCAGAGAAGGAGATCTGGAGTTCTGTGTACAGTCAGGAGGCCCAACTTCACAGGAGTGTTCAACAAGCTGTGTACTGCAAATCCTGTAAGAATTTTCCAAAGTGATCGAGCCAATTCTTTGTTCTAGGTCAAAACAGCTGTCTGGGTACCAGAAATTGCCATAATTTCTCTGCTCAGAACAATTCTGCCCATATCTCGACATTCTGATTTGATCTCAAGCTGAAACTTCGTGTGTATGGTCAGTAGGGCCTCATTTACATGTAGGAGGAGTTCTGAAGTCTGAACCTTCACATATTTCTCAATCCTGATTGTCAAAGTTCACCGTCTGATCTTATCATTGCTAGTTAAGTCTGAACCTTGCTTCCTGAACATATCAGAAGAGCCAAGAGACTTGTATGAGTGTTTTTCAGTATCACCTTGTAACCTGAAGCCTATCCTTTGAGTAAACCAGCCACAGCCAAGAGCCCAACGCCTCCCTGAGTTGATTGAACACAACCTTCAAGATCATATCACAGCCAGAAGGTTCCGCCTTTCCCAGGAAAACTCTCAACCCGACATCTAGTGCTTCTACTGAGAGATCTTGGGGTGATTGATTGAGAAGGTTGAGTTGCTACAAGGAGAAGAGATGGATCGCAAGAGCGGAGCTGATGCTGCTGCCTCTGGGGCTGGAGCATCAACGTCTACTGCTGCACCGTCAACTGCACTTGCGTCTTCTACAGCGACATCTGGTCTGGACACGGCTGAGATCTTGAAGACGCTTGCGGCCCTGGTCCAACAACATCCGATCGTTGGAGGGGGTGAGTTAAAGTCCACCAAGGCTTTGCAAGCTATTGCGAACAGATGTGGAAGGTTTGAAGGTAGAGATATTTCTAGATATCTGTGTGAGTATAGAGGAGAGATGGAGCTGGTTAGGGTTACTGATGCTGAGATGATAGCAAGTTTTGAGTTAGCTATCATTCTTGAGTTGCGGGACCAAGTTAAGGATATACCGAGAAGAAATCTTGGAATCTGGATGAGTTTCGAGCGATCTCTTCGAGAGGAGTTTCTTGAGGAGGATTCAGAGAGAGTAACTATGAGGACGTTCTTAGACTGGGTTGAGCAGCAACCTAGTCGTGTGATGAGTCTGAATGAGTTGTTGAGAGAGTTTGATCGGAGATACCGGCAACTTTCAACTCTAGAGCGAATAACTCTAGATGCTAGGAGAACAGAGCTTTTCTTGCAAGCTACAGATGATGCTACGGCAGATCGGTGTTTTATGTTGGCCGATCGATCTGCTGAGGGAGGTGTTACTATGGATTGGGAGAGAGTGAGGATGTTGTGGCTGTACTGACAAGGCAGAGGAGAAGAAGAGTGGCTGTGGGAGGACGTCCGCTTGCAGAAGTGGTCACTCCACCTTATGCTGCTCCTCAAGTACAGCAGCCTTTGGCCCTTGCTCCCGGACCTGTTGTCCCAGCTGCAGTTCCTTTGATGCCAGTTGTGCCAGCACCGACACAAAGGGCACGTGTTCAGAGACCTGCATAGAACCATGGTCAACAGAACCAGATCGAAGACCTGATTCGGCAGATGCGAGAGCTGAAGGTAGAGCTAGCTGGATTGCAGAGAGAGCAACCACCGGCGCCTGCTGCTGCACGTCCAGGAGGAGCTCCTGTTCGTAGATGTATCTGGTGTGATAGTCCTGATCACTTCCGAGGAGACTGTCAAGAGCTCACAACTGCTTTGCGAGATGGTGTGGTTTGCTATCAGAACGGTAGGCTGCACCTTTCTTCTACTGGAGAGCCGTTGAGTACGCAGTTTGGGCGAGGAGGCATGAGGAGTCTACCTCAGATTGCTGCAGCTGCAACAGCAACTGCGTTAATGGCACCGCTGATAAATTCTGATGTATATGCTGGACATATTGAGGTCTTTTCTAGTCCTACATTGCTAGATAGGATTGCTGAGAAGAGTGTGGCTCCAGTTCCTTCTGTGATACTGAAGAGAGGAGCCGAGTCTATTCGTAAGGTCACAGGATGGGGAGATCCTGTAGATGCTACTTCTATCAGAGCATTCTTGGATGTAGATAGACACGTTCATTGACAGGATGCTTCTGTGGAAGAAAAGAGGCGACGAGAAGCCTCTGAACTTGATACTGGAGTTCCTGAGGAGACTGGGGATAGACGGAGAGTCACAAGGAGACGAGCGGCTCTTCCTGAGGACATCCCGTCTACTTCTGGAGCTCCTCCACCTGCACCAGATCCTATGGAGGACGTGCAGAGATCCCAGCAGGAGCCAACGACTGCTGGTAGGTGGTTTACTGCCCAAGAGAAAGGGAAGGGACCGGCTTACAAGTTGGCAGCTGATACTGAAACTTCTACTGATCTGAAGAGCATCTTAGAGAAGAGGATACTGGATGCGCGAATCGAGTTTTCTCTTCGG